>OU343225.1:120207575-120302164 GCA_910596185.1 Chrysanthemum makinoi
GTTTGAAGAGGAGTTATTAATGTTGCTATTTGTGTATTGAAGATGCCAGATAGATAGATAGTGGTGCGGACATTGGGATGCGTAAATATAGGTGAAGTCATTCACTTCTCACTTTTTCTTTTATTTATTGTTTTTCTTGGATTTTTTGTTTTTGTTTTTTTACTTTCAAGTTTATTGTGTTGTGTGTTGTTGTCTTGGCGCACGTATCAATAAGCATATCTATATCGAGTTGTGGTCATATATAGTAAATGATCACCGTATGTACGGCGATGTCCCCAGTTAGTTGCGAGATTCAGATGTGGCGGATTTAACACAATGGCTGTATTTGTAGCATTCAGAATAGTTTTCGAATACTTCTGATTCACGATCACTGGTTCATGCTTGGCGTAAATATATAGTTTTTAAAAAATTATGTGGAGTCGATCTAAGGTGTGTGGGTATATTTTACAATAGGTTGTTTTAAGTTATTAAGATTTTTAGTAATGTGATTATTCTAATACGGTATTATGTAGTTAATGATATTATATTGTAGTTTAGAGGTATAAGCCCGCGGCGTGTGTGGTAAAACTTCTTTGTTTTAATCGAGTAATTTAGGCTGATTGATAAGCTATTTTTTTGTATAAGCGCTTACATTTATGTCGTTGGTGTGGCTTTTGAAATTGTGGCTTTTCTGAATTGGATATCGTATATAAGATTATTTTATGCTATCGATTTGTATAGATATTTATGCATTGTTCAAATTTATTTGTTTTGAGATACGATAATTATCTTTTAGCAATAGCATTATTCGTCTATTTGAGACCGAGGGGTACATCAATACGGTTAACTTTTAAGCGGCGATTCATATATGCTGGTCCGCTTAAATGGTCGCGAGAGCAACATTTTAAAATAACGTTATACGAATGGCCATTACGTGTGTGAAGCAAAATAACCAAAGCTTCTGATTAGCGTTACTCGCTTTCCCGAAAAATTGTCGCGGGTTAGCAGCTAACTGTGGTTTGTCATAAATTTTTATCGAAATTTGAAGCGTTTCCCACCCTGGTGGTTCAAGCTGGTTGAGCGGATTCCGGATAAAAAGGTCGATTTAAGCTGAAGTCCAAGCCCATAGGTTAGATTGAAAAAATGTCAAAATTACAGGGTAATCGCGGGGTTTTAGCGTCCGGAGGATAATCAGGTATCGGTTTCCAGCGGAGTCAACCGGTATGGGTTGATAAGGTCAACCCGTTATCGGGGACAATTGGTTGTTTTAATTTGGTAGATGTCTTTAATTGGGTGTCTTATGTGAATAAATTATTGTACTTTTTAAGTAATGAAGGTGTTTTTAATAAGGTATTAATTATATTATTTATTTACCAGTTGTGAAAGTATTTTTCGGCGATTCTGACTTTGGCGTTTTTTGAACTTTTTAAAACTTTGGTAGTTTTTTTTTCCATTTTATATAATATAGATAGTAATCCATTTTTTTATCAAAATTAATAAAAAAATTATTGTTAATATTTTAAAAACATATTTTTTTAAATAGTAAGTACTGAAACTTCTGAAAAAAGTCAGTATCATGACGAAAATTAAATTGTAACAATAAATATGTCTTAACATATTTTCACGACTTTTTTTTCAAAAATTCCGCCTAGAAAAATCACATATGATGATTTGTAAAATCATATATGATTTTCTCAAAAATCACATGTGATTTGTAAAAAATTAATGCGTGATTTTTCCGAATAATATATGATTTGTAAAAGTGAAACTGCATATTATTTCATGAAATCGTATATGAGTTTTTTACAGAAATTTGAAAAAATTGTTAAAATGTGAAATTCATGTCTGAAAGATAATTTAATCTGTACCTTGACAAATATATTTTAAATTAAGCTGATTAGCGGTTTACTTGAGATATTTGTTTTTAAAAGAGTGAAAGTTTATATTATTTATTTTTATTAAAATAATGAATAGTATGATTGATTAAATTTGATCATATGTGAACTTTTGCCATGTGTACTACATGCCAAGAAAAAGGTTAAAAGGTGAAAAATTGAAAAGTTAAAAAAGTTGAATTGTTGAATTGTTGAAATTAATTAATGAGAGAAAGAAAATGCATAGTACTTGATTAATACTTTTTGTTAAAAGCAGTTCAAATTCTTAAAAGTACTGATAATTATTAGCGTTAACTCTTGCAATTAAGCGTCTGGTAAACCGGTTAAGCTGCAACTATTAAAATTTACAATAAAATTTTAAATAACATTTATTTAAAGTTACAACTTATAATCCAAAATATAAAATAATTAAACATTTAATTATTGATATTTTTTAAAACTTAAAATGAAAGTCACGTATTATTATACATTATACAAATGTGGCTGTAGCTTTAAATACAGAGTTAAGAGTTGATGTTACGTATATTTTGAAAGGACCGTTGGGACCACCCTTGTTGACCCAGGGGCGGTGTGCATCTGAGTTTTGGCTAACCAATTAAAACCATCAGAAAACAAACCCGAAGGAGGACGTTATTGAAGCCAGATACAACCGGTGAATCAGTCTCATCGAGGATCTAATTACTTGGTTAATCGTCCGCAGTACCCGTTGCTTAGCCTTGAATACCACACTATATACTATTTATAAAGGAAACTAAAAATTGAAAGTGAAAAGTTGAAAATAAAAGTGAAAATATTGAAGACATATTTCAAAGGGGCTATTAATACCGTGGCTTAGGGTTGACGAGCGCTTAGTACTTGAGGTTGACTGGAATTTAATTTTTACTTGTTTTGACCCAACATGTCGGGTTGACTTCGGTTTCATCGACTTGTTTTTACAGGACAGTTCAGGAGGTAAATCACCCAGGTTGAAAAGCGGGTTTCAAATTTAATAATTATATGAGAAATGATAAAGTAGTTGTGGAGCCATTGACAAATTTGACAGATAGACTAAGTAATTGTAGTTTTGTTGTTTATTTTTCAACTTTGACCACGTATGCGTTGTGTTGTATAATGTTATTTTTGAAAAATGTTGGTCTTACAGCGGCTTAAGGGGTAGCGTATATGAATGCGTCTTTAAAAGTTAATATATATTGTAGCAGCTTGGGTATATGATAATGTTATACACAATATTAAATAGTATTGTTATGCTTTTATGATAATTATTTTATGCACGGCAAGAATGAAACTTTGAACAATGCTTAAATATCTATACAAATTGATAGTGAAGATAATTTGGTATGGTGATATTAAATTTAAGGTTCTGAAGTTTTAAACACGCCCGCGAGGAATAATACATGGCTAGCATTTAAAAATAGTTATCTCTGCGCAAATTAAATGAAAAACGAAGGTGCCCACGCGTTGGTTTATACCTCTAAACTACATATAATATTGCATTCTGAAATGCAGTTCGCTTTGTAATGCTTGAATCTATTATTACTAAAATCTTAATAACTTAAAGAGTTAAAAACAATCCTATTACAAATATACTCCCACACTTAGATGGAAGCTCCGTAATTTTTAGAAAAGAATTGTATTTTATAGCTGCTATCGCAACCAACGATCGGAATTATAGTTATTGAAAATGATTTTCGGCGCTACAAATACAATTTGTTGCAAGAAACTTATGAGTCGTCGGGGTACACAGAAAACTAGACACCATTACCGCTAGGCGCGGGTACTCATCTAGTACTACATAAAAAGCAAAAATGGTTAAATGTTGAAACTTGAAATTTGAAAAAAAAAAAAAATCAAGGTAGCTATGCCATTTGATATGTTAAACATTTACATGTAAACCAATATAAGGAAACTATGACTTTTTAATGGGTATTGAATGTGATGTTTAAAGTTTAAAGAGTAATATTCAATATTTAATGACTATTGAATGTAATGTTTATTTCTTGATCAAATAAAGAAAAAAACATTCATATAAAACGTTTCATATAAACCTTCAAAGTTAATATGACATTCAGAAGGAAAAGATTCATATTAAACACATGGCGGTAAAATATTTGTGTACATATAAAGTTCATTCAGAGTTAATATGACATATAAAGTTAATATGACACAAAGTTGCAACGTTAATATGACATATAAAGTTCATGTGTAAAATATTTGTTGGTAGTATGTTATAAAGATGTTAAAAGTTTGTTAGTTAAGTATATATTATGAAGTTTATTGCTTACATTGTTAGGTAAACTTCAACTAGATTTTTTGTATATAATAGGCTTTTTTTATTATTATTTTTTTTATGTTGATTCGACAAACAGTTTGTGTTAGGTCACTAGTTTTACAAACACAAGTTATATAGAAAGGAGATGAGGCGATTGAACAAGTAAACAAGCACACATACACTATAATAGTATACGGTTAGCGAGGAATATGTGTGAAAAGAAAACTTGAACAACCAACCCTCAAATGAGGGTTATTACATGGTTTATATAGGCAAGGAGCTAGGGCAACACTCCTCTCCTTCCCTATTCCTTATTGGGCTTGGGCCTAAGCTTATGGGCCTTCTACATAAGCTTGACCTTAAACAAACATAAAGGCCATAATAAAGCTACCTATTACATATGAAATATAAATACTTGAAATACTGTTTAGGAGTGATTCCAACAATCTCCCCTCAAGTATATATGAATATAAACGGTGAAGGCGCTTGATGTAATAGTAGCAAAGTTGACGCCTTTCTGACATTCTTCTTTCTTGTGAGAAGAATTGCCTTGATTCAACAATCTCCCCAGGTAGAGAGATAGTTATCTTTGAACAGTTATGCTTTGACGCCATCTTTAACTTTGTTCTTTGATCATTGTTCTTTGTGGTGAGAGTGATAGTATGTTGTTGTGATCCGCCTCAGTTCCGCTTCGCTCCAAAGGTTCCACGCCATTCTTCAACATGCTCACACGCTTTTGACGCTGGAAATCAATATCGATGAAGTTCTTTAAGTCTTTGACTTTGTAGATTCTTTGGTTTGACGAAGAATCATTCTCGATCGTTGTGTTGCATTGAGATAAAACTTCCATTAGTGATGATGTTGGCGTGAGCATGAGAAGAATCAAGACGATCATCCCGCCCGAGCTTCCATAAGAAGAAAACATTTCAAACGGTTAGTAATAAGCGGTTTCCGGCACTTACAAGTTTGAACTTCGAGAGTGTTAACAAAATAGTGTGAAAACACAACTCTAATTCTTACAAAGGCCGCTCTCGAATCGGAGTCCCACAAGTGAGATAACACGATGTACCGGTACACCTACGATTCGTGATGAGTCGCCGAGGTACACCAAGCATCACCTCACGATCAGACCGCTTGAGACACACTCCGCAATCCACGGGAGTTACCGGCGACCGCCGTGGTCGTTTGATGTTGACCCCGCAGAGTTTCCATTCAATCACTGAGGATCACAGATGTGAACCTCTCATAAATGTTCTCGCCAGATTGCTAAGATCTGTGAAGGACTCGATATGAACCACCGATGATCTTATTAGTTGATCATCAAGTGATTAAATGTCAAGTGTTCCTAAGAGATCTTTTGATGAATCTCGTGGCTCTAGACTCAATATTGCATTTTGGTTTTCCCGAAAGGAGACTAGGGAGAGGGTCTCCTTCTTCAATACCAGCAATCTCTAGGAGAAAGCCGATAGTTTACGTAGGGTTCCCCGTGAGAATGAAACAAGCTTCTGTTGAGAGAAACTTGAGTGGCTAAGAAGGTTTAGTGCATGCGCCACCGGGTCCATGACGACTTTTAATCTTCAATACCGGTGCCACTAAGTGACAACCAAGAGCATATGAATTGAACCCGTGTCCGCCCTAAGTTGAATAACTGAGGGCTATTTCTTTTCACCCTTTTCTTTGCATTTCTTTTAATTCTTCAACTCCTTCTTTCTCCGATTCTCATTTTCTCCTTTTTACAATCATACCTAAGGACTTCTAACACTAACTAATGGTAGTTTCCTTGGGTAGATCCTCCGCTCGGATCATAGGACGGTTATTCCTAACCTTAGTCACCTTATAACTCCATGACTAACCTATATTTGCCATTAAAACCATCAGATGATAAAATATCTCTCAAAGGGTTTGTTAATGAAAAACATGTTTGAACCATTGTGAGAGATGATGTTTTGCATAAATACTCCCCTTCCACATGTGCTTAATAGTTTTAATGGTTAAATGCACAGTGAGGAAAGCGCGCACTTTTGAATTGATCCACTCAAGATAGACAATCCCCCGCGAGACACGGTTACGTTGCATAGTTAAAGAGTTACATTGTCAGCCTTTTAGGTGACAACTAGCTCTAATAACTACCTTGAAGGTGTAGACAAACCTTGGAAGGTTGTCAAACCCGCCAGAGTTCATGTCTATCAAAAGTTTCTCGAATGGTACATTCTACTCGACAAGTCCTTTGGAGACACGCTACATCACTAGCTTAACTAGCTTGAAATTATTACCCGCCCGTGACAAGTCTTTTCGAAGTTACTAAGCTTTAGTACCGCCAATTCGCTGGTTAAGTCCGAGGTACACAGATTCATTTGCATTTTGTACAACATATTTCTTATCACACAATTTTCTCCCCTCAAAAATGGCATATTAAAGTGTTATTTTTTAAACGTTTAAGAATAAATATGACCATTTCGAAAGTGTTAAGGGAAGAATGACCATCGTGAACAATTTTGAACAAAGTTTCAAATACTCCCCCTCAACAAGTGATATAAACGGTTGAGGTTTTGAAAATCATAAGGAAAGTACTTGTTCTTTTGAGCAAAACCTTGAAAAATGAAAGGTTTGATAGGTTTTACTCAAAAGTAAGAAGCTTTCGCTCCTTATCTAAGGATTGTGGCAATCAGGCGCACTACGTGGTCCTTTATTGACAATTACGGGTTGTACATTGTTATGTGTGCACAAGCCATAGACATATTAAATCACACATCCAAAATTATATGAAGGAAAAAAATTCAAGGGGTACCGGAAGTGCGTGATGTTCCTGTGAGTGCGCATGCTGAAAGCCGGTGATGTTTCTCCGGTCGACCACCAACATAGCTCTCCAATCGCTCGAATCGATCCCTTCAACAACCGCTCATCAATCATGGTGATGATCCTTCTCACATCCCTCCTTTCCCCGAGAATTCCACGCTTAGGAGACCCAACTTTCAGCGTATATCCTTCAACCTCAGACGCTAATCCATCCCTAACCAGCCTTCAAAGTATGATCCCCGAATTCTGAAGATCACTACACGCCATTAAGCGCTTTGAAGTTCACGGTAAACAACTCCAAAGGTTTGCCGATGAGCGTATATTGAGGTAGCTGATTGAGATCGGGAAGAGTAAGCGTTGGAGGAGTGAGGTTGACACGCCCGATAAGATTCAACAAACCATCCGGATATCTTCAACACGCTCTTTGATCACGATGCGTCTAATGAAGATGAGAACTGACTTGATAAATTCACGCTTGAACTTCACGAGAATTGTCTCATACGCACCTGCACTTTGGCAAGGTACATGTCTTCGATGTCGTTGAGGGACAAGTTCTCAAAGTCAGCCTCGGAGAATCCATAGTCCTGTTCATCTTGTCGCTTGACTATGATATTCTTTAAGAATGTGTAGTCCCACTTAGACTTGAGATCAATGTGTTTGATGGCCACGATGTCCTTAGAACTATATAATGCATGTTGAGACTTCAACCGTGCAGCTTCAGAGTAGATTCTTCGCGCTCGTGCCAATGATGAATCCCATACAATGCATCTTGGTCGTATGCTTGCACGCTGTCAGAAAACAAGTGATTTGCACGTTCCTCGATAGCTATGCAGCTTTGAGTAAATAGCCGGGAATGGAAGAGTCAATGATGTAGCGATTTTCGCAACCATCGCTACCGTAAGAGAAAATCCGTGTCTCTGTTAAAGAAGTATCGGAAGGGAATCCGTGGTTCGTCTGCTTGGCCAATGGTCGGTAGGGGTTTGGTCCAATCGGTGTAGTATGGAGGGTTGTCCCTTTGTGTGAAGTCAATGTTTGCTTCCGGATTGAGCCAATCCATGTCGTTAGACATAGCTCGAGCGATGTTCTCAATATGATATTCGACCTCGGGCGCCAGAGTCTTTAAGAAGTTGGAATGCTTCATTCTTGATTCGCTTCAACTCAGATTTCGCCATTTTCTTCACATGGAACTTTTCTTGCAAAAGTTTTGCGTGCTCCAATGTAGAACCCTCTACCAATTCTTGACCTTCATCAGGGTAGGGAGTTTGATTGACAAGTGTGGAGAACCATTCAAACTCTTTCGTTTTATCGTCATCTAGCCATGAGACGACTCCAGCCGAGTCGTCTTCTTCTTCTTTTGGAAGGCCTTGATGATGATCGGTTTCGCACTTGTTTGGGTGAGGTGGGTTGTTGTCGGGGCTCAAGGACCTCTTCATCGCCACCACCCGTATACTCAAAGTAATCACCGTTTTATGAGTCGTGGGTGGTAACTCGAATCGCCCCGAGGTTTATCAAGAGAAGACCGAGGTGGAGGAGACTTTTGTTGAGAAGAAGTTCGTGGTGGAGGAGGTGGCGTAGAGGTAGATTTACCGCATCGCTTCGACGCTTAGGTGCGTAATCCTTATCCTTATCATCGCCATCTCTTGGTCGCTTTGGGTTGATCGGCCGACTCCTTGCATGATGATCTGAGTTGAAAATCAAGTAGATTTTCGAAAAAATTTAGCTTCATCCGGTAAACGCCCAGATCGCTTTGACATTTGTATCACAAGTTTAGCGATTAACTCGCATTCGAGAGATCGCTTCTTTGGCCATTGTATTTTTAACCAATGCTACGATGTTAGGGGTGAGTTGTCCGAAAATATTTCTAGTCACACCGGGACAAGTTCGAGAAGAAACTTGTGAGTATGATCTCTTGTTGTCTTTTCCAGTTCCTTTTGGACTTTAGGAACGATATCCCGAAGGTACTTGTTAGTGTAACCTTCGATCATTTCGCTCAGCCTCTTTTACGATGACTCTTCATGAACTTCAACAAATTTCCTTTCTTTTCCATCTTGTCATGCTCGTCATACATATGTATGTGATCAAAGAAAGAAATTTAGCTTTTGTAGAGCACGCTTTTCTCGACTTGTTTGACTTTGTGAATCCGCTTATGAGCTTGAGAAATCCAAGATCGAGGTGGTTTCTTCACAGATTTGGATGATGATTTTGTTGATCTTTTGATGGTGGTGGTGATGAGTGAGATGAAGAATCTGATGAGGAGGGGACATGAGGAGATTCGGGGTCCTTTGGAGGTGCAGTAGTATCCTCCTTGGAACGAGTTGGACTGCTGAGAAGAAAGTCATCATAATCTTCTTCGCCATCATGTCCGCTTTAGCCTTTTCTTCCGCTCTGCTCCTTAGCTTCTTCATCGCTTTCTTCTCGCCTTATTCTTTTCTCGTTCCTCAATGTTAAGATCAGTAGACTCCTTCACAAGCGCTTGTTGTTGCACAAGAGTGGTGGCACCAGATCCCTTATCGGGTTGATTAACCGCATCAGGACCTGGTGAAGAGTGGACAGACCACTTGATCCTCCGGGGCCACCCATTTGATCTTTTGCAAATTCTTCAGCCTTTTGAATTTGTCTAACTAATTTAAACTTCTTCCTGTATGATTGATCCAGTTGCTCTTCTTCTTCTTCAGAGCTCTCATCATAAGACTCAAGTACGTGAGTCTTTCCTTTCCATGTTCGCTATTGGACTTGGAGGTTTAGCTGGAGGAGGGATACGGTTGCGCATTCGTGAGAAGGTAATCTCTTCATCCGTGTCAGCACCTTCGAGCTTTCGCCCACAAGCTTTCTTTGCGTTCGGGTTTGGGAATTGGGATGGGAGCAGCTTCCTTAGATGGAACAATCCTCTTTGAAGGAGGGTTCCTCTTGGGGAACTTCCTTTGACTCACAGGACTTGCCGTACTTCCTGCACTTCCTCTTTTGGTTCTCCTTACAGGTGTTCCGGAAGATTTTTCGTCGAGATGACCAACTTTGCCTTGTCCGACCGCTTCTGCGATACCTTTTGTATGCGTTTCGAAGCTTTCGACATCTTCGCTAGAAGGAAATCGCAGCACAAAGACCTTGTTTCTTTGTAGACGCTTTCCTTGATTCTACAGATAGAATGGGTTCCGTCAACATGTCGTGATTGTTGGGGTCATTGAGCCTCTTGGGAATGTCAGGATGAAGTCCAAGTGCTCTCTGGATCAACAATTTAGTATATCCGATGTAGGGAATCTTTGAGCCAAGTTTGTTGAGAAATGACATCATGTCATCCCAAATCAGAGCTTCGATAGCGATGTGTTTTATGTTGACCAATGCCAAATATTTGCGCTCCATGAGCTTAGGGTGCTCATAGCCGCCACGCACTGAAACAGACTTGGTGATGATCATGTAGAGAGTTCTCCGTGGTTGAGGAATACTCTTAAGCTCTACGTGAGAATGCTTGGTGATTATTCCTGTAGCCTCGCCATAACCGATATTGATTAAGAATTGGAGAGTGAGCTCTTCAGAAGGTGTGGCATATAGTTTGGTTGGATCGACATCGTGAATTAGAGAACCCTTAAGTCTGCAGTGTAATGGTGACTTGTTTGTGATTCAGAGTCACCGCCACAGCCAGCTTGTCCTTGACCCTTTCCATAGTGTTCCGTAATTGTTGGATGTAGATCTCGTGAAAGCTTGCAGAGTGTGAAAGCATGTTCTCGATACGGATGAGTCCTCGTAATGTCAATAGCAATTAAACATGAAGATTCAGAGCAAGTGAGGGTGTCAAAGTCAACACGGAGATTATTCTTTCCTATCTTCATTGGATAGCCATGAGGATAGATATCAGCCATGGAGAGAACTTCAGGTGCATCCATATTCATTTGTTCACCATGTCGTGATCTCGAAATAACATTAGCCAAAAGAACCAACATATCGAAAGACATAATGTTAGTCAACGGAAGGTCTTATTGTCTAGTTATTGAATGTACAAAGGTCAATGATTGTTACGAGTCCTAAGTCACTTGTATATTCAATAGTCCAATGACGTCGTGAAATGTTTCGTGAGTTAGTTAACTTTAAGTTTTAAAGTTTATTTTATCACTTATTGTTCACAACATATCAAACGATTTAAGTTTATTAGTGACATTTTAGGATTCGTGATGATATGATTAGTTTATTTACAAGTTTGTACAAGTAACAATTCATCATGAAGGTCAATCCAGGTTAAGCGTAGATTGGCAAAGTTATGCGTGAGACAGAATGATATATGCTTAGGCGTAAACTTACGCGTAGAATCCTAACTTACGCGTAAGAAGTGTTACGCGTAGGAAAAGGAGACCTTATGCGTAGAGCTTATGCGTAGGCATATATTAACCTTACGCGTAAGGCTACTCGTAAGAGTTGACCATATGCGTAGAGGTCACCTTCAAGCACGCATATCCTTCACAGTGATACGCCGTAGTCCATTGTAGAACCTTACGCGTAATAGTTATGCGTAGGATTATTCTTACGCGTAACATGACTACGCGTAGGGTAATCCTTATGCGTAGAGTGCAAATGACCTTGATTCTGATTTTCACAAGTAACAAGCCTGAAATAAAACCATCATATCATCATTATTAACACATAGATTCATTTTAACAACAGATCATGGCAAGAACAGATGTTACATAGTTATGCGTAGAACTACATACGCCAGTAGTCTAAAACCCTAAATCTACGCTGTATGAGATTAGCCATGGATTATGCACCAAACTTTTTCTCGTATGTTAAAGATGTTGTGAGTATGTAAGCCAAGTTGTAACACTTAATTTGTTGAGAATCAAAAATACCCAAAGTTTATGAACTTTAAACCCTAGTTTCTAATTGATGACCAATTGTTTCGGGTGGTTATAAACTTTGGAAATCATCAATTCAACAACACAAGAGCATAACCCAACAATCTTTTTGACCAAAACACTTCACATTCAAAAATACCCAATTTGACCTAAAACCCTAATTTTCAAAATCATCAATTCGTGTATCCGGGGATGTTTGGGTAATGAACATGTGTTCATAGATGTAAAAAACATTTTGACACAATCTTTTAACCACAAACACCCATTCTTGATTTAGTGTTCATACGCTTACGCGTAGAACACTAAATCAAGCATAGATCAAGATTTGACCGTTGGATTTGTATCAAAATCAAAACCTATGTTTAAAAACATGTTGAGATCATGAAACCACTTACAAATGATGATCCAAACACGGATTTCTTAAACAATTTTACGCGTAGGATGTTTTTAGGTTTGGTAATAAATGTGAAGTGAAAGTGTTAGGTGGGGTGTTTTATTAAAAATAACTTTGTTTTTGACAGTTTTAGTCCCTCCACCTTTTCCATTTTCATCCAAAGCCTTTTAACTTCCATTTTTGGTTACCAAATGAAGATTTTAGGAAAGAAACTTGACGACACTCCCCCTCGACTTGAGAAAATAATGAAAGGTTATAAATTTAGTCCGAGGAGTGTCATTGTACCGTAAAATGTACCACCATTTGTAAAAGAAACAACCGAGATATGATAACATGCAAGTACACAGATGTTTTGAAGCAGTTAAAGTTTATTTTCTCCCCCTCAACACTTGATCGGAAAAATATTGAATTTTGAAAGATTAAAGTGTTGACGGAAGAAATGTACTTGCAATGTTGAAAGAAAATTAGATTAGAAGAATATTTTTGTTGTTTTTATCATGTTTTATAATTTTGTATTTTGTTTTTGAAAAATTATTTACAAAAGAGAATTTGGTGTTTGATGTGTTTTAAGATGCTTTAGGAGGATCATCCAATTCCTCTTGAGTCAAACACCTCATACCAATCCGGTGGACCAACTCATTAAACCTAGCGGGAGGCAAGGCTTTGGTGAGAAGGTTTGCCAATTGGTATTCTCGTACTCCACAAAATATAATTCAACAAGACTCTGCTCCACGTGATCCTTGATGAAATGATATCGAAGATCGATGTGCTTTGATTTCGAGTGCCGAACCGAAGTTGCACGAGATTGCAATGGCACTCCGATTGTCGCAATACATCGGGATTCTGACAAATACGTAACCATAGTCTTTGAGTTGTGTTCTCATCCATATGACTTGAGCACAACATGCCGAAATGGCTACATATTCTCGCTTCGTTGATGACAAATGATGTACAATCCTCGCTTCTTCGATTGCCATGACACCGCTTTATCACCAAGAAATTGTAAAGCTCCCGAAGTGCTTTTCCGTGAGTCTAAGCATCCCTGCGTGGTCGGCCCTCAAAAGCGATTAGTTCAAAACCATAATCCTTCGGATACCAGATCCCCAAGTTAATGGTTCCCTTGATGTATCGGAGGATTCTTTTAGGCTCAGAGAGGTGGGTTTCAGCTTGGTCGCGATCGATAACGGAGCATAGATAAACGGCAAAGACAATATCAGTCCGCTAGTCGTTAGATACATGAGAGACCCAATAATACTACGGTATTTTGTAGGGTCCACCAATTTCCCATGTAAATCCGCGTCTAGCTTCTTGGTATGAGCCATTGGTGTGGCATAGGTGTCACAGGTTTCATTCCAAATTTGTTTAACAATTCAAGGGCATATTTAGACTGACTGAAGAAAATACCACGGGGTGATTGATGAACTTGTAGTCCTAGAAAGAATGTAAGTTCACCCATCATGGACATTTCAAAATTTTTCTTCATTAGTTTTGCAAAAGCGATTGAAAACTTTTTATGTGTAGACCCAAAATGATGTCATCCACGTAAATTTGAACAATTAAGATATGTTCCCGTGATATTGTATAAAAAGAGTTGGGTCAACCGAACCTTTGGTGAAATTATTAGCAATGAGGAAAGATGATAGCTTATCGCACCATGCCCGAGGGGCTTGTTTGAGACCATAAAGAGCTTTGTTCAGTTTGTAGACATGATTCGAAACTCAGATCAACGAATCCATCCGTTGGTGACATAAACCGTTTCTTTAAGTTGTCCATTGAGAAACGCAGTTTTGACATCCATCCGATAGACCGTCATATTCATATGAGCCGCGAACGCTAGAAATATCCGAACAGCCTCAAGACGAGCAACCGTAGCAAAAGATTCTTCAAAGTCTATTCCCTCTTCCCCGACGATAACCCTTAGCCACCGACGTGACTTATTTCGATAACATTTCCTTCAAAGATCCAATTTGTTTTTCCAAATCCATTTTAGACCAATGACGTAGACTACTGTTGGTCTTTCAACCATTCCCATACTTCAAGACGTTTGAATTGGTTGAGTTCTTCTTGCATGGATTCAATCCACTTGTCTTTTGTCATTGCGTCTTTGATGTTTTTAGGTTCAGATTGGCAGACGGTGAGTGCATAAATGCAATGTTCACCGTCTGTGTGAAGACGTTGTCTCGTAACGACCGGTTGATTCGGGTTGCCAATAATGTTTTCCAGAGGATGGTCTTTCGTCCATCTATGTGTGGAGGGTTGATGATGGTATACATTGTGCATTCTCGAGGATTCAAATGGTTTGTTGAAGATTCCGCGACATCCGTGCGCAGTCTCATTAGCAAACGGGTTGAAGAACGATTTGGATCAAAATCTGCAGTGGGGGTACTTCATTCGTAATATCATCACCGGTTCATCATTGTTGGAAGCGTGTGTTCAACTGCTGTGTTGGAGTCAATGGTGTAGGTGCATCTTCAACAAGAGTTGTTGTAGCAGTGTATCGTATAGGAATATTATCGTTGTGCAATGGAAACAAATGGATACACCGAGCACGCTCATCAATATCGCCACGAACGAGGAGCAAATAACCTTTCCATTTGTTGACGAAGTTAGCCGAGGGCTTTCTTCACCGATGATGGGGTTTGAGGGAAGTTTAAGCGGTTGTGACCGGTTCTAAGTCGTTATACTCGAAGCCATTTCCGTGAGTTCATCGAAATGAGCATGAATCATTTCCATTACCTCCTTAGTTCGACGATTCCGATTCGAAACCTTTAGAATTATCACAAGATCCAATAAAGACTCCAATGTCACCTTTGGCTTTGAGCTTTCCAAAGTCATCACGATCATTATTCGGATAGCAAAGAGATCCAAATACATGAAAGTGTTTGAGATTCGGTTTATAGTTGTGGACAAGCTCGAAAGGTGTTTTGTTGTGGCGCTTTGTAATCATAGAACGGTTTTGAGTATAGCATGCAAGAGATACGCCCATAAGTAACTGGAAGTTTAGCATTGATTAACATTGTTCTTGCAGCTTCCACTAACGCTCGGTTTCGTCTTTCAACAACTCCGCTTTGTTCTGGTGTACGTGCAATAGATGTTTGATGCTCAATTCCCACTTTCTCATAGAATTCACGAAGGGTTTTGTTAACAAATTCAGTTCCTTTGTCTGCTCGATGATTCGACGGTGTTGCGGAGTGAACTGTATTTTTGTGAGAAAGGTGATGATCATTTGTGGAGCTTGGTCTTTGCTACGAAGAAAGTAGACCCAAGTCCATCGTGAGTAGTCATCAACAATTACTAAGATGTAGCGTTTGCCATTGATCGCTTGCACGCGCATCGGGCCACACAAATCCATGTGAAGAAGATGAAGCACATGCCGAGAGCGTGTTCCACCTTTGAAGGAAAATGAGCACGAGTGCTTTTCCCTTGTTCACAAGCCGAGCAAAGGTGATCTTTTGAATACCGGAATCGTGGGAGTCCTTCAACTAGTTTGTGTCGAGCAAGGTTGGTGATGGTTTGAAAGTTTAGATGTGAGAGACGACGGTGCCATAGCCCGGATTTTGTTGATGTTGCCTTAGAAAGTAAGCAAATGGGAGAGGAAGCAACCATGTCTTGCATAGAGATAGTGTAGAGACTAGAATTACGCGAGCCGGACATAAGGTCATTTCCTTGTAGATCACTTAATGAAACAAGTTTTCTCCCTAAAGCAACCTCCAAATCTCCATCACAAAATTGACCCATCAAAACAGATTGTGACCGAGGCCTTCCACATAGTAAACCCCGCTAATTTCGATGTTCCCATTGACATAGTCTCCGTAGCCCATGATAGCTGCGAAGTGATCATTCCCGAACCCGACAGTGCCAATGAACTTTGCAATAAAGTTTGATAACAGTTTAAGATTGCCCGTCATGTGTCGGGAACATCCGCTATCAACAATCCAGAGAATGATCTGTATCACCTGCATTACAATGCATCTAATACGGATGGAATAGAAGTAGATGTGGAACCCGAAATGTTAGAGGGTTCCATAGCGTTATAGTAGATATACACACATCAATAGCTTTAGGTATCCACTTAAATCCTAGTGTGTTATATATCCATTTCCGCCATCTATAACTACTCTTTGCTTTAGTCTTAGTGAATTCACTAGGTGGTACTACATTCCTAGGAGGTGAAACTGGAGCTACAGGGACATGCGTTTCTTAGAATCTAAAGAGGGCGGTCTACCAAGCAATGCACTTAGAAAGATTAGTGGGCCTAGAGGTATTCCCGTTCTTAGGATTCCTTAAACGAGAGATGATAGCTTTAGCAACACATTTATCATGGCAATCAGAATTCATACTTTTACGACAAAGATCACAAGGTGCATCGATCAATATCAAAAGTACTTAACGGTTTAGCATTCGTTACATCACTATTTCTATTACATTTGCTAGACGCAATATCTATAGTGGAGGCAACGTGAGTCTTATTCATAGTCCTAGGGTGTTCTTCTACTTTAGCATTCTTGATTGATCTTTTCTTAGGTCGCAACTTCCTATTCTTCGATTGAGTGCTCTTAGGCCGTGAAGTGCGGACGTTTGGAAAAGGCTCAACTATTCCTGTTTCAGGAGAAGGAAGCACGTTAGCTACTTGTGATTTGGCAGTAGAGATTCTAGGTGCATGAGTACTAAGTGTTACGGGGCTAATCTCTTAATGATTGTTGGCGGAAGTTGTTCATACTTTCCTAACATTCCTCTTAACTTGATGATAGTGTGAAGCAGATCTTGATTTTCAAACCTAACATTTCCAAAGAAAATGCATAACTTCTTTAGTGTGTGCAAGATAATGATCAAGTTCATTTGATGCTTCATCACGAGTCTTTTTGAGTAAATCAAATATGACACCATATTCCTTTTAACTTTTACAAGTTCTTGTTCATATTTTGAGATTTGACACTTAAAAGACACGCTTTGATCATCCAGTTGCTCAATTTTAGAATCGAAGGTTTTGCACGCGAATCGGTTGATTTTGTGTTGAAAAGCAAGTTGTTGATCGTGAATATCTTTTTGACACCAATTAAGACGACGTATTGCATTTGAAAGTTCGTTTGACAATCGTTTGTTTTCATCTTTTAAGGACTCGACCAAGCACATTATCGGTGTTCTCAACATTTACCACGTATAAACAAGATCACAGAGATATTATCAAATGCATATGACAAAGAATTCAATAACACAACATTTTGAACATCAAAGACGATAACATCTTCCAAGAGTCGATCAACATCTTTTCTCAACATTTTCTTTTTACGCTTAGTGTTTGAAATAGATGTTTCGCTTTCTCGAAAACGCTTTTCATGACCCCAAGTTCCTTATGAAAATCCTTTTCCGTGCAATTGCACAACTTTTCAAGTTTTTAACATTAGGTAAAAGATTTTTCTCAAAAATGTCTCTTTGTTCTCGCGCCAGAGGCGATTGAAAATGTTCAACTTTGATTTCGTGACGATATTCTATCTCATGTTGTAAAATTTTGAGGTCAGCCATGAAAATGTCAAAATATCGAAGAATTTTTCGATTTTCATGTTGTGAGTTTACTTCACTAATGGAAGGTAAAGGACCATAAGTTTGTGCAAAGTCTGCTTTGGGATTAACAATAGAAGACTCGTGTGTTTGATGATAACCTTGGTGTGTTAGAAGAATCCGCTGGTGTGACGAAAGTGACCGGTTTTGAATAATTAAAAGGTTTGTTGTAAACAACAGCTTTTAATTTTGATCGACTCTCGCCTTCGCATCTAATTCCTCTTGACGATGATATTCAACAACATTCATAACAGAATTATCATTTTTATATTGTGCACGGAAACTTCGGATTTGGTTTGAATGCTTTGGTTGAAAGCTTAGGTTTGTAATCCGCAAGATTCGGTCCATATCCATTTGGATTTGGTTTTAAAGTAAACTTTTCAATGGTTGTGACCGACTCGCCATGTTTGTAAACAACACTTTTAAACTCTTTAAGTTTGTTTTGCAAGCCGATGATTTCTTCAAGATGATCATCTATTCGCTTCGTTGAATGCTTTTTGTATGCAGAGAACTGTTTTTGACAAGTTAACAACTCTTAGCTTTTTGATTTTCCAAGGTGAGAGCGTTAATTTGCTTTTTATGTTCATGTTTCAGCTTGTTCTATTTCGCATAACAAAGCATTCTTCGCTGCTAGATCACGATCTGTCGTTCTAAATATTTTTCGTTTTGATAAGATTTGGCAAAGGCCGCTTCAAAACCGCTTTCACGTTTTTCTTGAGTTTTGAAAAGTTGAGTTGCTTTTGTAAACATTCAAAATCCTTTGTTAACAGTGCATTTTTACGTTTCAAGTCCTGATTAATGCACGACATTCTTCCACTATGGTTTGTTGGTCTTGTATTAAACGAGCAAAATCTGGATGAGGCAAAAGTTCAGTGTTCAACGTGAGTCTCAACATGATCATTTTTGAGATCCTCAAGTATAACCACGGAGTCAATTTGATTATCAAGGGAAACCGTTTGGTCATCTTGATCGTCAAATATAACTACGGGTCTAGTTGAAAATCGTCGGAATGAGATGTGGATGACTCATTTTGAACATTCGGAGCCTTGCCGGATTCAGATGTTGGCGGAGATATGAGATCGAGATAAATATGGTTTGTTCGGTACCGAGACAAGCCATCGTGTCATACACCGGGCCTGTGTCACTCATGTGTAACGCCGCATATTAGCCATCAACATAACATGCATTGGCCCGCAAGTCCTCCATATCATCATCCGAGTCAAGATTTGCCATAAAGCTCTGTTCTTTGTCCGTGAGAGTTCCACCAGCTTCATCCTTAAGAGCCAAAAGAAGAGCCTCTTTGAAATAAGCACCGCCCTTAGTCCTTGGCTTTGGGCATGCATTAGCCAGTGTCCCTTCTCATTGCAGTTGTAGCATCGAAGACCATTCAACCCATTTTGAGCATTTCCCTGCTCCACCACTTGAGCTCGATTGTTATTCCTACCCACAACATTAAACCCTTGACCACCGCCCATCCGACGCACCATAATCACGATTCTCAACTTCAACACGCCCATTGTTCACAAAGCTTGAGTCCGTGTGTTAGATGAGGAACGAATACGATTGTTGGATTTGTTGGTATAACGGCCAAAAGCATTAGCAATCATCACAAATCCTTGTTGCAGTGCTTCGAACGGATCGATTCCTCCGCTTCATCGACATATGCTTGAGCATTGTTGTTGTATGGAACCAATTGATTTTGTTGAGGTTGTTGCTGTGAAGGTGTGTTTGAAGCAGTTGGTTGAGTTGCTGGTTGAGGAGAATAACCGTTGAGCATATAAGGCAAGTTGTTGATTTTCCGGATGTGTTGGTGGAGCAATTTGAGCACGGAGAATCCTTTCCCGATCAACTTCCTTTTCATGAGGTTTCAAGTAATCGTACAACAATCCATAGGTAGAATGATGCATGTTCTTCGCTTGACGGAGAAAAATGACATACTTCTCCCATTCAGGACCAAGACTACTTAGGAACTTAGTATTCACCGCAATTCTTGGCATGATGATGTTGTGTTTATCCAAATCATTGATGATGTCCGAAAAACGATGATGATAAGACTCTAGTGTCTCTCCGTGTTCAATCATGAAGTGTTCATAAGCCAAGTAAATTTTGGATTCCAAATCCTCCCGATTGAGTACAGATCCTTCCATAAGAAGACGAATATGATCCCACATTTTTGTGCAGTCTTTTGAGCATCAACACTACGAAGAATTGGGTTTGGTAATCCTAAGAGGATGTATTCCATTGCAAGTTCATCAGCTTCATAGTGGAGAAGTTCTTGAGGATTTAAATCAACAATAGTAGCAATGTTGGTTTGTTCATCTCTTGGTGGAATGGCATTTGGATCTCCGGGTACAATGATAGTAGGCATCTCAAATGGACCTTCCAAGATAACCTTCTTTAAGAACTTTCCATGTGGCTTCTTTAGATCACAAAACCTAAAGAACCTTATCACCCAATGATCGTAGTTTCCGAGTGAGCATTGAGGTCTATCAAGTGATCCAGCCTCATGAATTGATTGTTGGCCGCTTAAAGCTTCACACATCTTTGCAAACCAAGTGGGTTCCTTCATAGTGTTCCTTGATGGATGTTGATTGAATTCATTTGTGTACGGTTGAACTTGAAGACTTGGTGGTGGTTGAACCATTTGAGGTTGTGGATTTGCAGAAGTTGTGGAGTATGTTGTTGATTAAATTGTTGTTGATAAATTGCTTGTTGTTGATTCCATTGTTGATGTTGTGGACTTAGTTGTTGTTGTCGTTGAGGATAAGTGTAAGGGAAATAGTTAGAGTATGGTGGTTGTGACATGTTGATAAACTTGTGTGGTAAAATGGATCTTTGTAGTCGAATGAACCTTTGTTGATGAAGTGTCCTTAGGCGTAGAAAAGACAAGAACCAAGTAGCACTTATGCGTAAAACACCAAAAGTTACGCGTAACAATGAGGAGTTACGCGTAGGTTTTAGCTTACGCGTAAGTAGGATAAAAGCACTAAAGTTGACAAAAGTTAGGCGTAGAAAGTTAGGCGTAGGATTACCTTATGCGTAGACCTAAGTTTACGCGTAAAGTGAATCTTATGCGTAGAATTTCTACGCGTAAGCTTATGCTTATGCGTAATTTTAGGGTTTTGCCCAAATGATCTTTTACACTTCACAGTGCAAAAGATATCCAAAGTCGACGTATTTTCGGACTTATCCAAGTAAGAAAACACGGAATAAACCAGAAAATGAAGATCAAACCAAGGAAAAATCTTACGCGTAATTTTAGGGTTTTGATACGCGTAGGATTACTCGTAACTTTGATTTTGCCCAAATGTGTTTCTAAACCAGATTTTTGTTATGGAATAGCTTCAATAGTACCAAAAGAACACAAAAGTGTGAATTTTGATGTACCAAATCTGCTAAACGGGTTACGCGAGAACGACACCCACCTAACAAAAACAAGCTTAAAACGAAATCCACGCGTAAAGTTTGAAACTTTTGCCAAAACCAGTATTTTAACACCTCAAAACATTGAAAGTACAAGAATCTTGGATTAAAAAGTGTAAAAAACGAGTTTTTAATAGAACCAAAGATGGCGTTATCTTTACGCGTAAGACCTTAAACCAAAAACTTCAAAAACAAAGTGTGCACCCAACTATTTGGCGATTGATACCACTGTTAGGTCACTAGTTTTACAAACACAAGTTATATAGAAAGAGATGAGGCGATTGAACAAGTAAACAAGCACACATACACGATAAGAGTAGCACGGTTAGGCGTAGGAATATGTGTGAAAAGAAAACTTGAACAACCAACTCTCAAGTGAGGGTTATTACATGGTTTATATAGGCAAAGAGCTAGGGCAACACTCCCTCTCCTTCCCTATTCCTTATTGGGCTTGGGCCTAAGCTTATGGGCCTTCTACATAAGCTTGACCTTAAACAAACATAAAGGCCATAATAAAGCTACCTATTACATATGAAATATAAATACTTGAAATACTGTTTAGGAGTGATTCCAACAGTTTGGAATATTGTTGGATCGGGTTTGCTTGATAGAAAAAGAGGGTGATGAAAGGCTCAGGTTTTGTATGAGACCTGTATTGGTTCTAAAAGTGAGGAAAACCATCCTTTGAGACATGTCGACTTTTTTTGTAGTTTTTTGGTGGGGCAATAACTTGATGACATTCTTTTGAGAGCGATTGTGTTTCTTTTTACAACAATGGTTTGGTGTTTTGTTGGTAAGAGACCTACTAATAATGACGTCACTTTATTTTAGTTTCTTTTGTATAAATGTGCCATATATTATATTGCTAAACAACAATTGACTAATAAGAAGGTGACATAGCAAAATAGTGAACCGTAGCTAAAATTAAGTGATGCCTTTGTGGGAATGTCAGGATAAGAAAATTTTGAATTATGTAGTATAGTTGCACTCATGTTGACGCCTATAAACAATAGTCATTGGACATATGTGAAATTTGAAATTAGTAATATATGGATAATTTGAAATACTAGAATAGCGTAAAGAGTAAAAAGGCTGATTAAAACCGAGTACGCCACATTATATATATATACTATTTGTCGTTGGGAGGTGTATACAAAAAGTATAAATACATGATATGTTGTCATCCTTTTATTGGCCTATTTTATTTTTACACAAAATGTAATACACAAAAAAAAGATGTGGCACATTACCGGAGGTGTATACAAAAAGTATAAATACATGATATGTTGTCATCCTTTTATTGGCCTATTTTATTTTTACACAAAATGTAATACACAAAAAAAAGATGTGGCACATTACCATTGGCTATTGTGTGTTGCAACATTTACTGTTCATGACAACTCACCGTATCTCCACATTTGTATACATAACAGTTTTGAATAACACAAATGATAGGTTCCTAGAAAATTCCACAACCATCCACTCTTCTCTTCCATATCTATCAAAGGTAACAAATTAAAATATCTTGACCAAAACACACGCTACTTTCATCATCAAAATCCCAGATCGTACCGACGACAACACAAATCGCATCAACCATCAATCAAGTGAAATCTTGAACGCCGGCATAAACCTTCAAAAAATGAAATAGTTAATTACGAGCAAACGCAAAAAATGGAATAGTTGATTCAGGTAATTCATAAGATATGAGCCTCCATTAACGTGATTTTGAATGTTGTTGATCAATATATACTTATGTTATTGTTATGATTAGGTAAGATCTGATTTAGTTTTTAGTTTAGTAGTCAAGTTGTTATAACCGAAAAAATGAAACGTAAGCGAAATAACTGACATTTTCAGTTTGGTCATATTCTAGATAAGATTTGATTCAATGGGTTAGGTTTAATAGTGAAGTTTTGTTGTATGAGATGTGATTTCTTTATTAATGTTGTTT
The DNA here is from genome assembly GCA_910596185.1 of Chrysanthemum makinoi. Taxonomy (NCBI): domain Eukaryota; kingdom Viridiplantae; phylum Streptophyta; class Magnoliopsida; order Asterales; family Asteraceae; genus Chrysanthemum; species Chrysanthemum makinoi. Next base: position 120,230,686 of record OU343225.1, read on the forward strand.
AGGAGATAAGCCGAAAAACTCAAAACCAATTTAAAAGCAATAGATTATGACTGAAACTAAGAACGACTGGTTTAGTTTTGATGGAAAAAAAAGATCAGACATCCTTCGTTCGCTTTCGGTTATGAATTATATAATGATGCTGTTTGTAGTTTAATTATGCGTGAGCTGCAGTAAAACAGAGATGTAACTAATTAACCGTAAATGACCGACGACATAATAAAACTGACATTTTTGGTTCCATTTCGGCTATACATAACCGAACCGATAAGCCTTTGTTACGCGTAGCTTCAAGATTTCATTCGATTGACATACAAATACCAGATTGTCAAATCTTTAAAGTAGCAGCTTCGTGTCCAATTAAGTACCTCTAATATGTGGTATCATTTATGTACTCTAGATATGGTTAACATGGCTGAAGGCACTTCCAATGGTGTAGGTGGAAATGCTGCATCTCGCCATCAAAGACGCCATGGTTAGTAGCACATTTGCATATTACATTAGCTATCTATTATAGTCGCTTTTTAATGTTGGTCTGCTTATATAGTAAGTATCCATTCTAGGAGTCCGTAATGTAATATTTGTATGCTATGCAGGTCGAGACCTATTAGGAATGAAGTTACCGGGATTGACTTTGGTACGACAAATTCACACGCTGAAGTTACCGAAGGAAAGCCAGCAAATGAGCTCTTGACATTGCAAAAGAATGGTGCTCTCAATCAGGTACCTGCTCATTTTCGATAGAAACAACGAAACAAAAAAAATAGTATGTGGCTATAAGGTATTTGAGATTGCTTATATTTAACTGTAAGGAAATACTAGCCACTGAGTCAAAATGCAGTTTTAGATATCAGTATATAAGCTGTTTTAATAAGCTATTTGGACCAGCCTTTCTATTTGAATGTCAACCTATTAGCAATCATAAGTTATTGATCTTCAAAAGTAAGCGACCTTGATAAGTCAATTGTAATATGAAAATATCAAATACGAAATAAGCGCGAGAATTGCAAATCGACCGTTTTAGGAAAAAGGTCGACACGCAAAACCCGCGAATACTCGATAAGTGATACCGAGCAAGTGATTACCCGGGTCGTTTCCCAACGAGGTGTGAATTGACGGTGACGTTTGAGGTTTGTTATTAAAGTGCTTGAATGGAATGGGAATTTACGATTTTGGTTACGGTTACTAAAAATTAAAGCACGGGAACGTAATTAAGGCAAGGGAACAAAGTAAATAACTAAGTTAACTAATACTAAGCATAAGAAACAATAAAACGAAGCTACACTACGTCCTAGGGCATTAAAACTAAAAAACGCGAAAACCGGGAACGCACCGAGCCTAAAAAAAGTGAAAACTTTGCAATTTAAGGCCTACGGGTGCAAAACCAATTTTCCTACACTCTAAATGACTAAAAATAATTTTAGGAAAAAGCCGGGTATTTTTTGACTTTTATTTTATTTATTACGAATTAAAAACTAAATAATACTTAATTAAATTATAAAAAATATTAAATTTAATTGGAAAAATCTGAAAAATTGCATAAAACTACTTTGAACTAAGCTTAAGGTAAACAAAATAACAAAGGTGGAACTTGCTTTTTGAAATAAGCTATAAAAAATCACAAAAGCTTAATAAGCTTAAACTGCCATATGTATTTAAATAAATAATAAAGCAAATTATGACAAGAAAGACTTGATAGGGCAGATGGTTATCAGGTGGGAGCGTGTTGCAGAGACCTGGAGGTCACTGGTTCGAATCCAGCTCCTGTCCTTCTTTGTTACTTTTTTTTTTGTTTTGATTTTTGAGCTTTTCTTTTAACAAACTAATACTAAAACAAATTAAGCATATTTTTACAAAAACCAAACTTGGAAAAGCTATAATAAGCTGTAAACAGCTTATGTACAGCAGCAGCAATATAAGGGCTGTTTGGCTTAACGGCTAACTAAGGGACAAAAAGCTACAAAAAGCTACACAAGCTTGAATAAGTTAACCAAATCATGAAATAAGCTAACAAGACATGCATAACATCTAATATAAGCTAAAAAAATGAACTAAGAAAAAGGAAAATAAGCAGTTGAAGGGGGAAAAAAAAGTTTATGACTTAAGCTAATTCTATGGGAAAACTAAAGTATACGAAAGGTACAATAAGCAATAATTAAGCACTAATTAAGCTGAAATAGAACTAAACTAATCCAAATTAACTAACTATAACCTATGGAATCTAAATAAGCCATACTTAAACACTAAAAGGGGACAAAGAAATACTCCCTGCTGATGCACTAGCAGTTCAAAACAGTCCATGAGGGGTCCTTCAAGCTTATAAATGAGCAATCAAATGAGCACTAAAATTCCTACAAAGCAAAAAAAAGCTAAAGTTCATATAGTGAAGAGTCTAAAACTGAAAAATGAACTCAAAGAGGGCATATTAAAAGCTTAAAAGAGACAGTAAAAAGGGCTAGTAGGGGCACTTATGGGACTGTTTTGGAGGACAAAAAAGCAACAAATGGGACAAGAAAAACTATCAAAAGCTTGTGAATAAGCTAACACTAATGAAGACTAAGCTAAATTACCTAAAGGCACTAAATGGACTTAAATTGAGATATCAATAAGCTAATGAGCAAGCAAAATTAACACTAAGAGGTACAACTGTAACAGTGGCGAAACAGCACACTAGGGGCTGTTTTGAAGGCTTAAAAAGCTATGAGCTTGCTTCCAAAATATGAAAGAACCAAAGGGATTTACCGTTCTAACATCTAACTTTCTGAATGCAACAAAAGTAATCCTAAATCTAACTCCTAACCTATCTAAATCTAAACTAAAAATGGGAAATGGCTGCTGTTTTAGTTTCAGGACAGGAAAGAAAAAAAAAAGGGAAACAAAAAAAAACATTCTAAAAGGCTATTGCATCAATTAACTATACTCAAAACTTAACTTGAACAAACCATTTTAACAACCAAAATGGGTCAAAACTGAGTTTTGACCCATGAAACTTGCAGAACCAAACACCCTAGTAGGGGCAAAAAGAGTTTTGAAATTGAAACTTAGAGCAGTTTTTCTTAAAGACAAATTGGTGAGCTTCAAAACAAGCTCACATGAACTTAAAAACAAATTTAGAACACACTTTTTAGCATCTAACTGGAAGTAATCATGACAGAAAAAAAAATTGAAGAACATAAAGGTTGCATACAATGGAATTAAGAACTGAAATGTAAATTGCATTTACTGAAAATAAAATTACATTTAAATAAAATGACAATAAAAGTAAATGGACTAGAACATGAAATTCTAGACAAGATTTTACAAATGCTTCTAACTCCTATTTATACAAAAAAAAACATAAGTCTTCTCTCTGTCTTCTTTGTCTTGTTGTTGTGTGTTAAATCTGTGAGGAGAGAATGAGAGAAAAGAGTGTGCTACTTCAAAAGAAAACATCACAGCCATTGAAATTATCTTGGGGACCAAGGAGTTGAATCTGAGCTGTCCAAAATTGATGTCCAATGAGTCCTTTGGGGATTGCCAAGCTGTCAATGAGAAGCATGTGATATTTTGTTGGACTCTTCTGTGAGAGAGACAGGATGTGAGAGAGGAAGTGACAATTTTTGGCGCCAAAGAATGGTTTGTGTTACCGGGTTTTATGTTGGGATTTTGACTTAGGGTGAGTCAAATGGTTGGGTAAAAAGGGTATTAACAGGTAAGTTGAGTTAAAGGGAGATGGGGGGGTTAAAGGGTTAATGTGTTTTGGTTTAAAAATGTGTTTAGTAAAAGTAAAATTTTTTTTTAGAGAGAAAAATATTTTGAATAAAAATTGGTTTTAATAAAAATAATTGTTGTAAATAAAAAATGGTTAAAAATAAAAATAATTGTTTGTGGTGAGAAACGTTTTAAGGGTAAAATGGTAAATTGGGTTCGGGTAAAGGGTAGAAAGGTAATCATGGGTTTAGGGTTCGGTTTTGATTTTGTTTTCCCCACTCCCACTCCAAATATGCGTCCCGGGATCCAAAAAATGTAAAAAATCCAATCCTGGCTCTGTCCGCAAAGCACGTTTTTCATTCCAAGCTCATTTCTGTCCGTTTTTGCCCTGTTTTCGATCCTTTGTACCTGAAACACATAAAAACACACTCCAAGGATATCTGTAGAATAATTGGTAATATTTCCGGCTTTTTAGACGTTTTTGTGGTCTTAGATGGGTAAAAATGATGAGTGAATAAGCACTCATCAAATCCCCCACACTATCAATTGCTAGTCCCTAGCAATCCGATCATATGAAGTAATGAAAGGATCAAAAATACCAAGAATACCCCGTTTCGACTTTTTATTCAACTATGAGAAATTTAAAATTGAACGTAAATAAATAACATGCTTGATTTTCAAAACATGGCATCATGGAACGGGATTCACGCAAAATGGGTGTCTCCGGGGAATTGTAATCGTCATCCTCTTTTTTATACTCTCAAACCAAGCTTAAACTTATTGTGCAAACGTTTTTGTAAAATGCTAACACTACTTATACAAATAATCTATGTAAGTCGAGACTTAACTTTTTACTCCCGCAATTTATAAAATTTAAGTGTGTGTGTGTGTGCTCATTTTCAAAAGTTTGATCATTCAAATCGACATTTGTTATGGTTGTTATCCACTTAACTAAAGTACTAACCCACCGGAAACGACGAAAGTCTAAGGATCGAAAGGGCCTCTTCCATGTAGCGGCTTTCTTCTCGGCACATCCCAAAACATAAGTTTTAAGTGACCGGGCTTTTGACACCTCACAGAGAATAGTACCGGAATTAGCGGGAATTCGATTCCAAAGATTTACGAAGCTACCGTTAAGTTAAAACTAAACCTAAATGGATCACAACCGACGATGATTTAGAAATTCAAGATTCAAAGGTGAGATCACTCCATGTAGCGACTTTCTTCTCAGCTTGTCCTTTTGAGGAGGCTAGGTTTTCACCCTCGAGAATAGTATCGGAGCTTTCGGGATCTTTGAAGTCAAGGATTTCCAAATTACCGTCAAACTTTTAGACAACTTTGACGAATACGAGTTCAACTTCCGATTTAAATTTAAGAAAAAGCAAGTTTCGCACATTTATTCATAAGCAACATAGTGCTTTTATTCACGCAACACATATTTTTTTCATTTTTCATTTTTCAAATTTTTTTTTTCACTTTTTTTTTTTTTTTTTTTTCTTTCACTTTTGACTTTAAACTTTAAACTTGCAACTTTTGCATCATTCAAGCACTTTTACGATACTTTCATTTTGCAACATTATTCAGATTTTAGGAAAGTATGCTTTTTCGGAAATTTAAATAAAAAGTTGAACTCGGACTCTAAATCAATTTTGCTTAAAAACTTTTTATTGTAACAAGACGATTTGAATGTTTAAAAGTTTGACAACGAGCACGTATTTTAGGTCCAATTAGTTAGCTTATGGGAGAAAAAGCCATAGATTACTTATATAAGCTCTAAAGAGAACCAACTACTCCACGCTTAGCATTTTCATTTGCACAACGCGTAAAACCTTAGCCTAAATGTTAAGAGAGCAGCTAGATCAACACTCTAGCAGAGTCGGGATTCCCCTTGTTCTAGCCTAATCAAGACTAAACTATCATTAATACCGAAGCATTAACGCTTTATTTTTGTGCAAAGCACTTCTTGCAAATGTAAATACTTGACTTAAAGCGATAAAATTTTTAAAATTTTTGGTCAAAACGGGGGTGCTAGGGTACTAGAAGGTACATATGTGATCAAATTTGCAAGAATTCCCCCCCCACACTTAGAATTGAATATTGCCCCCAATATTCAAAGTACCGGCCATAGCCGAAACTATAGAACGGAAAAAGGTAATACTACTAGCCAAGTGTGGAAGCGAAATCTTTTTTCAAAAAGGATTAATAAAGATATCCCTAGATAATCGTTAGCAAAAAGATAGGATATTGGGCGGCTGGATTGAAAACAGGCGCATCAATCATCACGATCTACGGGAATCCTGAAAACAGAGAGCAAACACACAACAAGCAAACATCAGTGGGGGTTTTCCCCCACTTAGTGTTAGAAAATAGAAAGAAGTCAGAAACATGGGTTGTCACCCATGAAATGCTACTGTTTTTGTTAACCGAGTCGCTAGCTTGACTCGACCCCGAATTCATTGGTCCATGGGGGAGCAAGTGGAAGAGAAAATCTCCATCGGACTTTCATTCAAATGGTTTGGATAAACATTGAATGTGCTGAAAGTTCCACTCCGATGAGATATATCCGGCTTAAGAGAATGAGAAATGCCGGGGTCAAAGATGGTATCTTCACTCCCGTAGGAGTTAAGATATGGAGAAGAGACGGGATAAGAAAGGAGAGTGTCAATTTTTTGACAACGGGTGGGTTGGGTGGGCAAAAGATTAGATTGAGGAACATTGAGCGAATGTTCAACAATCTTATCCACCACTATAGCAATGAGAACATCCGTATCGGGCTTAGAAGAGATTCCATCATCCGGCGGTTTAGCAGGCGGACGGGTGGATGATGGATCTAAGCCATACTCATCACTCTCAAAACTCGGAGGCATCGAGTCATCCGGAGAAAGAAATGAGTCGACCTCTTCCATAAGAGTGTCACTCGACGAATCAAAAGGTGAATTGTATAAAAGATTTTCCAATTCAGTGAGGTCGGCTTCAAAGTCGAAGTGCACATCATCATCTCCCGGTGGAGAATGATCGATAAGAGCGAGTTCATCGGCGAACTCCTCGAGAAGGTCTAAAGTCGAAGTGGGATTGCCACTATTCTTTTCTTCAGAAGTAGAATCCTCGAGCTCGGGTAAAGAGGTAATGGGGTTTTCCAAGTAAAGGTCACTATCCTCATTCTGAATGTCAAAGATTGGGTTATCTGAAACTAGAGTGAATTCAGAATCGAAGTCAAAAAGAGGATTAGTGAATGCCATAGTGAAAGGTTCCTCAGACACAACAAGATTATCTTCATCATCCGTATCAAAATCAGTGTCAATTTCTCGATCTTCGGGCTCAAAATCTCTCACTTCTTCTAAGCTGACGAGCTCAGAAGGATTTTCCTCAACATACTCGATGTCTCCACACGATAAAGAATCATCAAACGACGTATAATCATTTTCAGATTCGGAGATCATCTCAACAGAATCATTAGGGGTGGGAGGAGAAGAATCATCATCAATAGGCTCATCACACATCATATCGGAAACACCCTCGCACTCACTTGGGGTTGGGACAAGGTTCTCAGCACAAGACGGTTCCGTTTCCGGAATAGTGCTAAGATGCTCATCCCCCATACTTAGAGAGTTAACGGGCTCTTCGGGTGTGATTTCGGCAGATAAGCTCTCATAATATTCTTTCATTTGAATGGAATCCTCATCATCGTCAATGTAAGTCGTGAGCCATCGAGCACGTCTTGCAAGTGCCATTTCTTCGATTCGTATTTCTTCAATACATTTCTCAATCTGAGCGGCTCATTCCTCTTCTTCAAGTAATTCTAGCATAGATTTTTCGTTGCGAGACGTTTGGTCTTCGGCAAGTTCTTCTAGCATACTTTTCTCACGAGGATGTTGATTAATGACGGGAAATTGTTCATTGACGGGAAATTGTGGAGGTTGAAAATTGTCAAAACAAGGAGTGTTATAACAAGGATCAGGTCCATGGTAATTTTGATTCCTTGATTGACATTGGTAATCATAATGAGGACCCCCACAGTTTGCACAATAAGGAATTTGAGGAGAGAAATTCTGAAATGAAGGATCATTGAAATCTTGATAGTACGGTTGTGGTTCATATGAATTCTGTGGAGGGTAGTTGAAATCGTTTTGAGGAAAATTGAAGGAATTTGGATTAGAATCATAAGCGAATGAATTCTCGGCACAAATCGAACATAATCCATCAGTAAGATAGTTTCCACACCACTCGCACATACATTTGTAGCAACGAAATCCTTTTGGTAACACGTCTCCACAACCGTAGCAATACTCTTGATCGAACGAAGACATCTCGGGTTCGAGAGTAGGAAACGAGGATTCACATTTGGTAATTGCCGAATTTAAACCTTGACGAAGTTCATTAAAGTAGTTTTCAATCATGTTCATTCCGGCCCTAAGGAAATCATCCTCGTTTGAGAAACGTCTTGAAGATTCCGGAGGTGGGACAAGTGGTGTGCTCTTAGAGCTAGTAATTTCCACCACTTCCGTGATGGTCTCCGGTTCCATTTCCCTCACCGGAGAGGGAGTAGGAATCGAGGGTTCAACATGATCAACTCTAATTCTCGACCTTTTCTCCATGGCTTGAAGTTTTTCAATTTTGTGATTAAAAGCACGAAGTTTAAAAAGATCGTCCCCGTAACCCTCGGTGGGTGCTTGGGGAAACTCCGACGTTTGAACGGGTTCGTCAACATTAGAACGTATTTCGGGTTGAGGTGGGTGGTCAGAAAAACTTGGAGAATTATCAAGAGAGTTTTTATCGGATAATTCGCACCAATAGCAATATTTCCTTGCACCAGCTCTTCCACACCGCTCACAGATACAATCGTGATTGAGACAATAAAGCTGATCCTCTTCCATACGGCCCTTACAGTGAAAACAACGACGATAATCGATCGTCGCCATGAGAATTAAACTTATAGAGGGTTAAAGAAATAGAATTAAGTGATCGAGAGGATACGAAGAATAGAATCAAATGGTGAAAGAGGGTAAGAGAAATAGAATCAACGAATAAGAGGAATGAGAAGAATATTTTTGGGGTTTTGATAAATAAAAAACATAAAAGAGAAAATAAATTTTGAAAAGGAAAATATTTTTTTGGAAAGCAAATAACTTCACGAGGAAGGTTCTTCAAGTCACTAATCGTCAAACCGTAACGAAATTGTCGCAACACAACCTCCCCGGCAGCGGCGCCAAAAATTGATAAGTCAATTGTAATATGAAAATATCAAATACGAAATAAGCGCGAGAATTGCAAATCGACCGTTTTAGGAAAAAGGTCGACACGCAAAACCCGCGAATAATCGATAAGTGATACCGGGCAAGTGATTACCCGGGTCGTTTCCCAACGAGGTGTGAATTGACGGTGACGTTTGAGGTTTGTTATTAAAGTGCTTGAATGGAATGGGAATTTACGATTTTGGTTACGGTTACTAAAAATTAAAGCACGGGAACGTAATTAAGGCAAGGGAACAAAGTAAATAACTAAGTTAACTAATACTAAGCATAAGAAACAATAAAATGAAGCTACACTACGTCCTAGGGCATTAAAACTAAAAAACGCGAAAACCGAGAACGCACCGAGCCTAAAAAAGTGAAAACTTTGCAATTTAAGGCCTACGGGTGCAAAACCAATTTTCCTACACTCTAAATGACTAAAAATAATTTTAGGAAAAAGCCGGGTATTTTTTGACTTTTATTTTATTTATTACGAATTAAAAACTAAATAATACTTAATTAAATTATAAAAAATATTAAATTTAATTGGAAAAATCTGAAAAATTGCATAAAACTACTTTGAACTAAGCTTAAGGTAAACAAAATAACAAAGGTGGAACTTGCTTTTTGAAATAAGCTATAAAAAATCACAAAAGCTTAATAAGCTTAAACTGCCATATGTATTTAAATAAATAATACAGCAAATTATGACAAGAAAGACTTGATAGGGCAGATGGTTATCAGGTGGGAGCGTGTTGCAGAGACCTGGAGGTCACTGGTTCGAATCCAGCTCCTGTCCTTCTTTGTTACTTTTTTTTTGTTTTGATTTTTGAGCTTTTCTTTTAACAAACTAATACTAAAACAAATTAAGCATATTTTTACAAAAACCAAACTTGGAAAAGCTATAATAAGCTGTAAACATCTTATGTACAGCAGCAGCAATATAAGGGCTGTTTGGCTTAACGGCTAACTAAGGGACAAAAAGCTACAAAAAGCTACACAAGCTTGAATAAGTTAACCAAATCATGAAATAAGCTAACAAGACATGCATAACATCTAATATAAGCTAAAAAAATGAACTAAGAAAAAGGAAAATAAGCAGTTGAAGGGGGAAAAAAAAGTTTATGACTTAAGCTAATTCTATGGGAAAACTTAAGTATACGAAAGGTACAATAAGCAATAATTAAGCACTAATTAAGCTGAAATAGAACTAAACTAATCCAAATTAACTAACTATAACCTATGGAATCTAAATAAGCCATACTTAAACACTAAAAGGGGACAAAGAAATACTCCCTGCTGATGCACTAGCAGTTCAAAACAGTCCATGAGGGGTCCTTCAAGCTTATAAATGAGCAGTCAAATGAGCACTAAAATTCCTACAAAGCAAAAAAAAGCTGAAGTTCATATAGTGAAGAGTCTAAAACTGAAAAATGAACTCAAAGAGGGCATATTAAAAGCTTAAAAGAGACAGTAAAAAGGGCTAGTAGGGGCACTTATGGGACTGTTTTGGAGGACAAAAAAGCAACAAATGGGACAAGAAAAACTATCAAAAGCTTGTGAATAAGCTAACACTAATGAAGACTAAGCTAAATTACCTAAAGGCACTAAATGGACTTAAATTGAGATATCAATAAGCTAATGAGCAAGCAAAATTAACACTAAGAGGTACAACTGTAACAGTGGCGAAACAGCACACTAGGGGCTGTTTTGAAGGCTTAAAAAGCTATGAGCTTGCTTCCAAAATATGAAAGAACCAAAGGGATTTACCGTTCTAACATCTAACTTTCTGAATGCAACAAAAGTAATCCTAAATCTAACTCCTAACCTATCTAAATCTAAACTAAAAATGGGAAATGGCTGCTGTTTTAGTTTCAGGACAGGAAAGAAAAAAAAAAGGGAAACAAAAAAAAAAACATTCTAAAAGGCTATTGCATCAATTAACTATACTCAAAACTTAACTTGAACAAACCATTTTAACAACCAAAATGGGTCAAAACTGAGTTTTGACCCATGAAACTTGCAGAACCAAACACCCTAGTAGGGGCAAAAAGAGTTTTGAAATTGAAACTTAGAGCAGTTTTTCTTAAAGACAAATTGGTGAGCTTCAAAACAAGCTCACATGAACTTAAAAACAAATTTAGAACACACTTTTTAGCATCTAACTGGAAGTAATCATGACAGAAAAAAATTGAAGAACATAAAGGTTGCATACAATGGAATTAAGAACTGAAATGTAAATTGCATTTACTGAAAATAAAATTACATTTAAATAAAATGACAATAAAAGTAAATGGACTAGAACATGAAATTCTAGACAAGATTTTACAAATGCTTCTAACTCCTATTTATACAAAAAAAAACATAAGTCTTCTCTCTTTCTTCTTTGTCTTGTTGTTGTGTGTTAAATCTGTGAGGAGAGAATGAGAGAAAAGAGTGTGCTACTTCAAAAGAAAATATCACAGCCATTGAAATTATCTTGGGGACCAAGGAGTTGAATCTGAGCTGTCCAAAATTGATGTCCAATGAGTCCTTTGGGGATTGCCAAGCTGTCAATGAGAAGCATGTGATATTTTGTTGGACTCTTCTGTGAGAGAGACAGGATGTGAGAGAGGAAGTGACAATTTTGGGCGCCAAAGAATGGTTTGTGTTACCGGGTTTTATGTTGGGATTTTGACTTAGGGTGAGTCAAATGGTTGGGTAAAAAGGGTATTAACAGGTAAGTTGAGTTAAAGGGAGATGGGGGGGTTAAAGGGTTAATGTGTTTTGGTTTAAAAATGTGTTTAGTAAAAGTAAAAAGATTTTTTTTTTTTTTTTTGGAGAGAGAAAAATATTTTGAATAAAAATTGGTTTTAATAAAAATAATTGTTGTAAATAAAAAATGGTTAAAAATAAAAATAATTGTTTGTGGTGAGAAACGTTTTAAGGGTAAAATGGTAAATTGGGTTCGGGTAAAGGGTAGAAAGGTAATCATGGGTTTAGGGTTCTGTTTTGATTTTGTTTTCCCCACTCTCACTCCAGATATGCGTCCCGGGATCCAAAAATGTAGAAAATCCAATCCTGGCTCCGTCCGCAAAGCACGTTTTTCATTCCAAGCTCATTTCTGTCCGTTTTTGCCCTGTTTTCGATCCTTTGTACCTGAAACACATAAAAACACACTCCAAGGATATCTGTAGAATAATTGGTAATATTTCCGGCTTTTTAGACGTTTTTGTGGTCTTAGATGGGTAAAAATGATGAGTGAATAAGCACTCATATGTTTTTTTTGTTACTGTGATACATATTTAATGCACGATTCTGCTATTTTTTTGGATTATTTGATTATGGTATGTCAAACATAATGCGAGAGATACTATCTGGCTTTGCTTTGCGCAATTTATATTAAACAGGCGTATGCTTTATTTAGATAAGATAGTCCAAAACAACTTAAATAAGCTAATGAGTCTAACCTTCTTGGGTCTATGCGGGCACTCAAAAGCTCTTATTGGCCAACATATTAAGGTTCAAGTGTGTGTGGTTCAGTAGGTGTATTCAGAGTGTGTGTTCAGGGGGTGTGGGGTCTGTTAAGGGTGTGAGTTCAGTGAATCGATTGAGTGTTCAGGGGGTATGTATTTACGAGGTGGGGTCATTTTCAGATTGACACGATCACTTTGTGGCATACGGATATAAAAGAACTCATATGTTCTATTCAGGTTATCATAAGCTGCAGCTAATCATCTTTAGTAAATAGTTTGGACCAGGTGATTCTTAAGGTTAAATAATGTATTCACAGTTGCCTCATTTCTGCCGCTTGGTTGTCGGGAACTCGGTTGTGGCACTCCTTGCTACATTTTCTCATTATACTCTATCGAGAAAAAGCCAATTCTCTTTACATTGAACTTCATTTGTTTATTTCAATTGAAAGATTGTGTATGTAAAGTTGTGCAGTACAATGTCTAGGCTAAAATCTTCCAATGATCTTATGAGTATTGAAACTTTTCTATTGGTGTTTTGTGCAGGTGTGTATGTGGCAGCAAGGAAAGCACAGAATTCACAGTTATGGAAACCAACGCCTTCCCAAACATTTGCAGCTCGGGTGAAAGAATGTACTGTTGAACATGAGATTCAAGAGGGCTAGCATCAGGTATAACAACAGGTAAGGCCTCTTTCATCTAAATTAAAACTTTAACTACTAATGACATAGAATGCCGTCAATCATTAGTGATGAATGTATTTCAAATAAAATGGAATTTTATACAAGCAAACAATTCTTAAGTTGCAAGCTAAAATATGTGGTTACCCACGGTTTGGAATTGCTAATTAACTTATCGTGATTTTAGCTTGCAACTTAAGAATTGAACTGTTGTAGTAAGGTTAAACTAAGGTTTTGGATTGAACTATTGTAGTAAGGAATCTTAATTATGTTATTGAAAGTTGCGAACTTATTGTTTTTTAGTTTAAGGGAATCACTAATTATTGCGTAATCTTGCTTTTGATGGATCATATTTTGGGATCTTGATCGTGCTATAGGACCTAATTTGAAGTTTATGGATCTCAAAACCCTAATGATGATAACTATTGGATCTTAGTAACGCTATTAGTTTAGGAATGAAACAACTTATTTGTAGGCTCAAATTTGATAACAAGATATGATTTGCATAAAGAATCATGTTCACTTCAGAAATTATACGATTGACAATATATATGTGGTGTAATGTGCATAAGGAATTAAGGATGACACTTGGATCATTGCACCCTATCTGTAAGTAGATATCAGTGGATGGCTATGGAGGGATAATTTCGTATTTTAAGATAATAAGTTATTGGAACCTAATCGTCTTTTTGATTTCAGGATATGGTAGCCGAGTAGGTAGAAAATAAACAGGAAGACGCACTTCTTAGTGGCTGTAAAAGGGCAACGTACTACTCAAGTGGTGGAAGGTTTTATTGCGGCTTCGGATTGCTGGTAATCTGCGAGGTGTTAACATGATGTACGGATACTAACATGCACCTGGTAAGTTCCTTTACTTTATCTTGAGGTGCTTTCAAAAAAATGTTTCATTTTATATAAATGAACCTCGCCATCAGGCTTCGCCCAAGCTGGAAAATGCACTTCTCAAGTCGAACTTGAGTAGAAGGTATACAAATTCAAACGTGTTATAGATGGAAGCTAAATTTTATTTGACTCATTTGTCATCGCTATTATAATACTAAATGATTGTGCTTTTTGAATGTCGTTATTTCAATCGCATGCTGAGGCTTCAAGGTTAAGAAGAAATATCCCGACAGAATTTCGGTATTAGTTAATTTCCTAACCTTTTTTTACACGAAATCCCTTGAAGTTCTATACATACCGATTAGCTAGGATTGATGACTCCATGTTTGATTTTTCCATCTTATATAAGGAGATAAATTTTGTGAGAACCAACTTAAAAGTACTGAGATTATATAAGCAGCATCGTGTCATGTATATGTAGGAAAGGAAGTATTATCGGAACAAAGATCAGGAGAAAGATAAATTGTGAAACAGGTTTCTTTAGTGTTCCTTGAACAAAATCCAGATACCCATAAGGTCAGTTCATCCAAAAAATGGAAACATATTGGATTTTCTACGCCTGCATATGTGATTTGTTTCAAAGAAGTTTTTTTTGGTGACGAGTTTCTTTGAGATTGAATGCATCGACACCATAATAAAACTTAGGGATCCCAAACCTGTTATCATACATTCATATTTATTTGATTTTGCATTGACTTTAGCCTACGGAAAAAAGTTCATGAACGATTTGGAAAGTCACCTGCTGAAGTATAAGACCCTTGCTTCTGACTCCAAAACACAGCCCTAAACAACCTCTAAGTTTAAATGCAGACTTTGAAAATTAGGAACTAATGATTATGTGTGATTAGGTGATTGGTCAGCAAGGTTTGGTTCAGTTTATGTGTTTCTGGACAGATAGGTTTGAAATAATTGCAAGATGGATAACCGTTAAAGCCAATTTTTTAGCGTTAGTGGCATCAAATTTTTAGTTACTTCCTTCTTACTGACTTCATATCGATTAATATATGTTCGTAAATACATATTATTTGTGAGCTAATTACTATGGACAAGAAATTTGGGAACTGGTCATGGTTATGTAAGATAGGTCAGGGTGTTTGGCACAGAGATTTATAGGGAATTATCTAATCACTGCATTCTTTATAATTAGATAATTCCCTACAGAACTGATCATGCTAAATGTTTTCATTCTAGCAACTGCAGTTGAATCGCTGCAAAATATTAGCACAATTTCAAGCGTACCCAAACAGTCACAACCAGCGGGTCACATTTTTTCCAAATCATTAACAACAGGTAAGTTACGCTCAAGTTTCGGTTACCATTATGCGCCTATGACATCAATAATTTTCTAAATGTTGTCATATTAGGTGTACTTATGTAACCACAAACAAGTAAATCCACATTACATGAAAATAGCAGGCCTCCAGGTTCACGACGAGGTAATTTCATTATGTATCTTCAATCACATTTGCTGAAATTTTCGATTCCCGTATGCCATTCTTAAGATTGAAGCTGTTATTGCAGCCACTTCAATGTGCACACCAATGAATGCAATACTACACGTGAAAATAACAGGCCAGCCCCTTTGCCGACTCAAGGTAACTTTATTAATTATTTTCAGCGACATTTATTGCCCGTTGTTTGCACTATCCTTTTTCACTTATGTGTCTTCTATTCTTACATAAATGTACATGCCATATGTTAGAGTATACGTATCTAGGAAATTGTTACCAGGTTTGGGGTGCATTGTTTTGGTACGAGGAACGGCTGAAATCATTTTACACACACACACGCCCGCAATACCATCGATTGTTGTGAATTTAAGAAGATAATGTGTTTGGGATTAAAGAGTAGGAGTCAAAAGAGGCTCGATCAGGTTGGGTACTTGAGTGTTGATCAGATGATTTAAGATAGTTAAGCTGCTTTTCACTACGGTCAAGTAAGTTTAGATTTGATCTTAAAATAGAATTGTTATAGTCGACTAAACAGTCAACTTTTGTAAACACAACTGCTTATAAATCAAAGGAACATTGCTACATGATAATACTTTGTAAATGTTTATAGAATACAGTTTGACATTCTTTAAGTTGTTCGAGACTTTGTATTCCTCGACAAGTGTAATCGCAAATTGATTGGTGTTACTGTTTCACTTTACAATAAAAAGGTTCCCCGCAGCAACGCGCGGGTCAACCTGCTAGTTAAAAACTAAATATTTACTATCTATAATAAAAGGAACCAAATTTTTAAAATTTAGAAAGTGAATAATGTTGATTTACAAAACACCCTTATTCATCAAGCTTTAATGCGTACAATTGGAGATTTGTTTTGCTTTAATGCATAATTTGACTATGCTGTTAATTTGAAACAAGAATACTAACTTGAAACAAGATTTTGACAATCAAAACAATGCTATTAACATTCTAAAATAATATCTCTAAACTCATATAAATAAAGAATGCATATCTTTGATTTACTACATATAAAGAGTGTATAATTTTGCTTAAAACTATTAAAATAAAAAATATTTGTTTTGCACAACTATAATTAACTATAATTATTTGTTGCTAGAGATTCCCGTCGATATGCACATGTATCACGTAGAATTAAAAAAGTATTAGTGAAGCTAGTTAAAGAGTCCAGTCAAAGAGGAGTCTACACCTCAAATGTCATCAACCAAGAAGTTTTACGCGACGAGTAACGTGCATTGTTAGTTACTATCTCACTAAATAATTTTATATGTCGTTTGATACATGTCAAGAGTTTTTGCTAGAGTTGAATTACCACATGTTACAACCATTTACAATTACATTTTGATCTTTTCACATTATATGAAACACTTACCATAATATCGCATATCGTTAATTGTCTGCCGCTAGAAATCGCTGCCGCTAGGCGCGGGTATTCGCCTAGTTGTATTAAATGGAGAAACCACTTTTCAAGTTTATCTTTTAACTATATATAGTGGAGAAATCATTTTTCCTCCATTAAGAGGGACAAGTATCATAACATGCTGTGGTGGTATCGTTTGTGTCAAATTAGCGCTATATCAGCATTTTATATTAACACACTAAAAATACCCCTCTACCATATCACATGCCGTTTGCTTGACCCATTTCACAGATTTTGGGCTCCACCACCTTTTCTTTAATCATTTTTCAAACAAACTAAATTTTCGTTCATTTTAAAAACATACAATACGAAAATTAATTTATAATACGGAAATTAAAATACATTACACGAAATTATACATGCTTAGAGCTTTTACATTACTCTATAATTGTTAATGAATTCTTCCTTCTCAGCAATGCTGCGAAGCAATTCGTTTCCAGCCGACACCAAGTTGTTTGCGTTTCTTATATCGGCTACAGTTGTCCTTTCCAGAATGGGCAAACCGTAGTTGATAATAGGATGATCAGGCAGTGAACCCACCCCTCATCATTTCAGGACCACGTGTTAGGATTTAGAAAATCCAGTCATTAAAGTGTCAGTCACCTCAAGTATATGTAATCATTAGAAAGCTCGTAGTCGTAGTTATTTAATGTTAGTTAGTATTTAGTTTAGTAACACCGTGGAGGACGGACGGGTCTTTACCCACTGTATGCCTGATCCACAGCCCGTAGGTGGCGTATCTTGTAAGACACTATAAATACCCTCTACCTCCCGAGGTAGAGGGTTGGAGCTTCAATACCATTTTTTCTTTTGTTTCACATAGTTCCCAACTCTCTTCCCTTTCTCTCTCTAGAACTTCCTCTCTCTAAAATTAGTATACGCCCCATATGCTTATGGTTTGATGTGTTTGTGAAATCCTAAATGTTACAATTGGTATCAAGAGCCATGGTTTGATCACTTATCTTTCATGCTCTTTGGTTTGGTGGATTTCATAAGGTTTTTGGGGTTATAAGTGTTTAGAAGAGTTTGAATCATTTGGTTAATTTCTAGTGTTAAAGTTTGAATTTTAATTGTACTTTTGTGTTTAGGATCATCATATGTGTTTAGGTTTTGAATTGGAAGGCTTGAATCATCGTGGTTAGGCTGTTTTTGATTGTTAAAGTGGTTGTTTTTGAAAATTGTACAAAGCGAGTTGAGCCACGGTAATACGTTTCTTGGAAGCGAGTTGCTTTGTTATTGGAAGTGAGTTGTCTCTGAAGCGAGTTAATACTTAAGCTAGTTGCTTCGTAAGCGAGTTGTCTGTTTATGCGAGTTGACACTTAAGCGAGTTATCTTGGAAGCGAGTTGGTTTATGCGACTTGGCTATTAAGCGAGTTGACTCTTTAAGCGACTTGGGTTTTAAAGCGACTTGTCTATTAAGCGAGTTGTCTCTTTATGCACTTGGGTTTTAAGCGACTTGTCTATTAAGCGAGTTGTCTCTTTGTGCGACTTGGGTTTTAAGCGACTTGTCTTTTAAGCGAGTTGTCTATTAAGCGAGTTGATATCAAAGCGAGTTGGTAAGGTTGCGACTTGTCAAGTTTACTACTTGTCTATTGAGACTTGTCACTTCTTCGTGCTACGTTTTACGGTTGTTCTTTTGATTTTGTAAAATCCCGTGAAAGAATCAATTTCCCGGTTTAATCAAAGAATAGTAAAATCCCGTAGAATCTGGAATCATGTCTAACAACGTACCTACTATCGTTTCTACTGTAGCTGAGGATGTTCAAGCAGCTGGATCAGATACTCGTCCACCTATGCTTGACAGAACTGATTATGACTCATGGGCTCAACGAATTAGGTTGTACTGTTTGGGAAAGGAAAATGGGGTTAACATTCTCAAATCAATTGATGAAGGACCCTATCAGATTGAGACTACAATAGACACACTTGAAACTGCTGCGGATGGTACAGTGATCTTAGGATTGGACAGACCAAAGACGTATGATGAGCTCAGTGATAAGGAGAAAAAGAAATACGATGCAGATATTAGGGCCTCAAACATTGTACTTCAGGGTCTACCAAAGGACATCTACAAACTAATCAATCACAACACTGAAGCCAAAGCAGTTTGGGACAATGTCAAGATGCTTCTCTCTGGTTCTGAATTAACTAAAGAAGACAGAGAATCTCAACTGTATGATGACTTTGAGCACTTTAAGATGAAACCAGGGGAAAGTGTCACTGAATATTACGTGAGGTTCCATAAGCTTGTGAACGACATGAGGAATATTAAAATGACTATGCCAAATATTCAACTAAATTCTAAGTTTGTGAACAACATGAATCCCGAATGGCACAAATTTGTCACTTCTGTCAAGTTAACAAAAGGTTTGAGGAACACCAACTATGAGCAATTGTATGCGTACTTGATTCAGATTGAGAGACATGCTATGTTTGAACGAATGATCTTGGAAAAATTCAATTCAAATTCTGGTAATGCAAGTTCGTCAAATGATTCAACAGCCTTTTATACCAATGTAGGGATTACTACCAAAGCTTCACAAGTCATACTTACTGGAAATGGTAACCACAAACTCATTCCTGATCCAAGTTTTAAGCAACCTGATGCTGAAGCAACCATGGAATATTTCATCAATCAACTGGCTCTTATGGTTAAGAAAAATCTGAACCTCACTCCACACACTAACAATGATATCATAACTGCATCCAATCTACACAATCATGCTATTGTCAGAGATGGTAAGATCATGGTGCAACCAGTGCAAGGAAGACAATATGAACAAGGAAAGGGTGGAGTAGGTGGAGGGTATGTGGCTAATCAGAACCGTGGAAGGAATGCAAATCAAGGAAAGCCAATCAAGTCTACAACTGTGGGGTGAAGGACATATTGCAAGGAACTGCACGTCTCCAAAACGCCCTCAAAATGCAGAGTATTTCAGGGACAAGATGCTGCTGGTGCAAGCTCAGGACAAGATGTGCCCCTGATGATTCTGTTATCTCTGAACTGAATGCCTATAAAGAACAAGTTGCCATTTATGAACAACGTGCTAAGTTTGAGTTAACTACCCGTGAGCAGGAAATGGATGACCAAATGCGTACAATTATTAGAAAAAGTAATTTTAGGGAAGAAATATTAAAACAAGAGCTAGATTCCTTAAAAGACAAACTAAACAAAACTGTTAAGCAAAAGCAAGAACTTCAAGAAAATGTTAAAGTGCTTAAACAGGAATTTAATGCTAAGGAATCAAAACTGTTAACTGATTTTTCCAACCTAAAAACTTTGAAAAACAAGCTTGAAAACAAGTTGTACGTACAAGGGAATACCATTCAGACTGCTCACTTGATCACTAAGCACATAGTCTTAAGCGATAAGCATAGTATTCCCCTAGTAGAGGAACCAAATACCGAATATTGTAAAAAGGCTAAAGCTTTCCATACGATTGTATATGATGGTAATGAGATCCTCAAGCCTAGGCAAACACCATCATGTATTGGAAGCACGAAAAAGGATAAAAAATTTGAAGATGCCTCTAGGGAGAAAATGGATAAGAAGCTAAAAGATCCTGAGTGTAAAAAGCAAAACATAATGTTCAAACCCCATGATTACACTAAAGAAAATTGGATTTCCCTGAACATGTTTAAGCCTCAAACTCAATTAACCCCAGAACAAGTTTTTTGGAAAAAGGACATAGATATGCAAAAAGCTAATGCACTTGTTAAAACAAACACTCCCCTTAGGAAAATGCCTCCATCTACTGTGTATCCTCCAAATACACCAATGCATTTAGTCCCTAGATCTATTCCCACTAAGAGCAAGACCTTAATCATCCTGTATGTTGTTTATCAAGTATTCGTTGATTTTGAGAAGACATGTAAGAAAAGAATCACACCTACAGGGATAACTGAAGGGGAGAGGGGTTTTGAGCAAACTAAAGAATGCTATTTAACTGAGGTCATACCTTTCTTTAAACAATTAAAAGGTCAATTTGAGAGTCTTCAAAAAGGGATAGACTCAGATATTATAGAAATGGAAAAGAAATTTGATGCAATGATAGTTGAGGTCAATGATTATCAATGAGAACACAAATATAATGAAATTGAAAAGAAGAATCTGCATATCTTAAATGAGAACTTAGTATTGAGTTTTTTTGGCTCAAGAGGTGTTTTATACTGTTACTAAGCATTCTATTACTGCTTCTCAATTTCATGAATTATTTGTTGCTTTGAAAGTTTCCCATGATCGTGTTATTGAGCTTGAAAACAAAAACTCAAAACTAAATGAGAAAATTGACCAGGATGAACACGATAATTTGGTAAAACATTTTTCTAAGCTAGATGATAAGGTTTTAAAATGTACCTTTTTGAGGGGTCATTTAAGCCCTTATTTAATCACTTTTGTATCCGTTATTACTTAATATCGTTCCTTTTCACTTTTTAGGTCTCTTGAAGGCAAAATGCTGTAATAGCACTTATTTGGACGAAAAGGCGCGGATATACGAAGAAAATGGCCAAAGTCAAGAAATCGAGACACTCAAGCTGCTAAAAGACAAGGTGACGGCGTCACTGCTTAATTGCAACGCCGTCGGAGCATTTTGTGACGGGACAGAAGTCAAATTTCTTATTTTCAAGTGACGGTGTCAAGCTTTAAAAGAGTAGGCCGTCGCAACTCAGACGGCCTAGATTTGATCCAGACGGCGTCATAAGCTAAAGAGGACGGCGTCACAAGCACAAGGTGACGCCGTCGCAAGATTAACTTGGCCAAGACGAAACCCTAATGACGGCGACCCGACGACGTCACAAAACATAAGGTGACACCGTCGCATATGTAATCTTATATATAGAATCCAAATTTTTCAGTTTTAGAGAGTAGTCTTTTTGGAGTAAAAACCTAAACCGAACCAAGGCTGTCTTGTACAGTATTTTAGGGTTCCAAACCCTATCTTACATCAAGATAAGTGTTTTACTTCATTAATACAATTATGTCTTTGATTATTTGTGTGTATGCTTGCATGTTCTCCATGTCCGGCTAATTTACTTGTGTGTTTGCTTAGTGATTATGAAACTTAATTATTGAATATTGATTGGTTGTCTCTTATCTTAATTGTTAATGATCAAGTATTGCGATAGGTCATTCGTTGTGTAGTTAATGCTTGATTAATCTTTGTGAACCTTAGACTATGACACCTAGAGTAGTTATAGGCTAAATCATACAAAGAGTGCCTTAGAGTTAGAGTGTATAAATCCTAGAGATTTTGTAGACGAGACCCTTTGGTAAGTTCAAAGAGTTAGGGATAAACGCATACCCTACGACTTTAGACACACAACGCGATTAAGAATAAGGACGTGACAATTCAACCATCAATAGGAGATAATTAAGGAGTAATAAAACCTAAGTAAACACATTTTTAAACTATCATACGAGCACACAATAATTAGACATAGACTACCATCACCTTAGATTAGATAATTAGATAAGTAGAGTAATTGGTAGCAATACCAAACCCCCCAAATTCAAACTCCGAGATTCGTACCTTTCCATTTCCTAAAAAACATAAAAAAGATAAAAAATAATCTTCCTCAACCCCAACCTTAGCGTAGTAACTTCTCACTAGCATTCCTATTCCCCTAGAGAACGATATCAATACCCGTGGCTTACCCTAATACTACACTACAACGATTAGGTTCACTTCCTAGGGTGTTATAAAACTTGCTCGAAGAAAAGGAAGTTCCTTTGACCCCGAACGACGCGTGTAGCGTTATCAAGTTTTTGGCGCCGCTGCCGGGGAATAGAATAGCTAGTTAGTAGTCCACCTCGTTTAGGTTTCTTTGCTTGATTCCTATCAAGTAAAATTTTCTCATTTTTAGCTTTCTCGTAGTCTATCCCCCTTCTTCGTGACCTTTGTTCGTAACTCCATCACTTTTCATCATGGAAGGTGATAACCACCCACCACCAATTGACCCGCCAAGAGCCTGTACTCTTGGTGAATACTCGAGACCAAGCCACATAGGCTATAGGACACCATTGAGCTTCCCGACCAAGCCCAAACTACGGCCCTGCGATCCGACACCATCCGGTTGGTGCAAAACGGATGTGCATTCCATGGACTTCGCTCCGAAGATCCAAATCAGCATCTAAGGGATTTCCTTAAAATTGTCGATTCCATCGACCTTGATGCTACTACTCGGGAGACCACGCGCCTGCGTCTCTTCCAATTTTCTCTACGGGACCAAGCTAGTAATTGGCTTGAGCGACTTCCCGCCGGCTCCATCTCAAGTTGGGATGATCTCACCTCTCGCTTCCTTGCTTAATTTTTCCCACCGGGGAGAACCACTAAACTTAGGAATGACATCTTGATGTTCCAACAACATCAAGGTGAATCTCTTTACGAAGCATGGACTCGATTCAAGGACTTACTTCATAAAGTCCCTCATCACGGCATTGATCTTTGGCTCCAAGTCCAAATCTTTTATGATCATGTCAATTTCCCCACAAAGCGATCCATTGACCAAGCGGCCGGTGGAAAAGTTAGTGATCTCACCGCGGAAGAATCATGGGGTATAATAGAGGACCTTGCTCTCTATGACAACGAAAGTTGGAATGACCCCCGTGAGTTGCCCAAAACCGTTAAGGCAATCTCCTTGCCTCCCATTGACTCACAATATTTCGACCGTAGGATGATCGAACTTGAAGATCAAGTTAAATTCCTAATGAGTTCCTACGTAAACCCTAAGTCTTTACGTCATGTGAACAAAGTTTCTTCTTCGTGTGAGCCGTTTTGTGATCCTCATAACACGCGCACTTGCACCCGATCCCCCGAACATGCTTCCGTTGACTATGCATCCTCACGTATTAATGGAGCGGGAGGAAGATTGCCCACAATACCCGGACCTAAGAATTTCAATGAAACCCGAGAAGCATGGAAGGGCAAGCCCAACTTCTATTGGGGACAAACCAAAGAATTCACTTCCAGTGATTTCTCATTTCCCCCATCTCACGGACCTTCCCAACAAAACATTGAGGGGATGTTGCAACACCTAGTCGCATCCCAAGAAGCCCAAATAGCTAAGCTCTCGGACCGCTTTAACTAACAACAAGCCGAAATGGATAGGAAGATAGATAACCTTTTGAAAGCCATGACCAATAGTGATAGGAAGGTTAATGCTATCTCAACCCCCGAGCCTTCCGGTGTAGAGATTAAGGACCCAAGTAAGTTAGGTAAGCACGTTCAATTCGTCAACACAATCACCTTAGTAGAACCCAATGGAACAAATGACGAAGAGGACCATACACTTGAGGTTAGTAAACCACCGACGAATGAAACAACCGAGGAAATAGATGAAGTAGATACTAATTATTTCAATAAGTTTCCTACGGAAGAAGAACTATCTCGCCACCCTCACTTAGTGCGTGACCTCCATCACATGTATGTTAGGAAAAGCCCTAGAATCAAGTTTGGGAACCCTTGGAATCTTAACATACCGTGTTGCATAGGACACCTTTTCGTGGCAAAGGCCTACATTGATCGCAAGTCCCCAATCAACATAATGACTAGCACCTACTACAATTGGGTAATGAAGAGGCCTATTCCAACTAGGCAAGACCCCGATAATCCTAGGGATAGGTGCAATTTTCTTGGTAGAGTTAAGGGATTGCCCGTTTATGTAGGTAGTTTCACGTTTCCTACGGACTTCATAATTTTGGATGATATTAGTACGGCCATAGATCCTAGCTTGTCCCACGTTATTCTAGGAAAACCTTTCATTGAAAGCACCGGGATGACCTATGACCCCTCATTAGGAATAGTGCGATTCAAAGATGATACCGATGACATAGCTTACCAAATGCCGTTTAAGATTGAGAAGTTTTCATCACTCTCTAATGATGAAAAGGAACTTAAACTATCGGTCTATTATAGGAATGAGGAGGATAAAGAAAAAGGAGTAGATTATGTTATGGCTAAGATTTTCGGATTCTATAAGGATTGCTTGAACCTAGGACCGAAATATAGGACCAATTGGGGAGAGGACGACCTCTTAGAAAGGTGCACTATAGGGAATTTTTATAACATGAAACCCCCCAATGGAGACCGTCATAAGGAAGAAGGTGACGGTAACGAAGTCACGTAGGGGCACGACTACGAGTC
This sequence comes from Chrysanthemum makinoi, assembly GCA_910596185.1. Taxonomy (NCBI): domain Eukaryota; kingdom Viridiplantae; phylum Streptophyta; class Magnoliopsida; order Asterales; family Asteraceae; genus Chrysanthemum; species Chrysanthemum makinoi. The sequence goes on from OU343225.1 coordinate 120,255,669, forward strand.
TAGCTACAAGACTCTTAAATAAAGAAAATCGCTTCTTGGGAGGCAACCCATGCTTAATTGTTTGCTTGTTAGTGTCATATATCTTTTATTAATTGTTTATTATCATGTTTAAATTTGTAAAAATGCTTTATTTTGTTTTTAACCTCGTCTTAATTGCATATAAAGGTATTTTACATAAAGGATAAGTGTAGGGAGGATTACACACGTTTTCACAAGAAACGTAAACATGAGAATAGCAATTCATTAAAAGATATATATGTGTGTTTGTTCGAGTCAAATGCTTGTATCGAGTCATAATGGATGTTTTGCAGAAATTTTTCCAGATTCTAAAGATATAAATTTTCCAGAATTTTTTCGAGAAAATCGCAGACCAGTTTTTGTCAGGATAACCTGACGGCGTAAGGATTGCAACCTGACGGCGTCAGGAAGGAGTAAGAACAACAAATTACTTTTTTCTCGTTTTCTGAGCTACTTATAAATTTTTGGAATTTTCCAGGTCTTAATTTTCCAGAAATTCTGTAAACATCCATTCCACAAGCATTATATCCTAGTTTAGTAGAAGTCTTATATATATTATTACCTCCAATTTTACGCGAAGGTTTCGTTTGTTTTCTTCGAATGTGCAGGTTTTATTTATCAAGAAGAAGAAACAAAAGATTGGAAGGAGCTTTTCACGCATACATTCTTCTTGGAAAGGATTTAACCACTACTTCACACACGGATCCTACCGAGCTAATCAGGGGAGTATTAGTTTCTTTCGTTTTTCATTACCTTCTATTATCATAACTTTGATACTTTCGGGGAACATTGGGGACAATGTTCAGTTTAAGTGTAGGGAGGGAAAACAAAATGGGAACTTTGAAACTATGCTTATCCTTGATTATTTGCTTTGTCCAATTGTATTTGTGTAATAAACCATGAGAAAATGTCGGTTAGGGTAATTTTGGCACCAAATTTTTAATTTTTCATGACATATAGGAGTGGGCCATTAGTCTTAACAAAAGCGTCTCACGGATAGGAAGTTGCATGACTAGCACAAAAACCCTTTACCACCTAAATTCCACCCAAAATGTGAGGATCGCCCTTAGATTAGTAGGAATTAAAAGCATTCATCTTTAATGCTTAGAGTGTGAACCGGTAGTATATTAGATTCTAGAACTTGTTTTGTGATGCATCCCGAGATTGCTAGTAAGACTACACTTGTGTAGTTAGGAATAACTAAATGATAAGAGGCATTAGGATAACCCTTGTTTGATACCCGTAATATAATTACTTCTTCCACTTTGGTTGAGTAATTCCCCCACACCCTTTGCGTTGTACTCTCAGAGCCTATCCTTTTCGCGGTTCTCGTGATATTTTGGTTTTTCCGGAATATCAATGAAGAGCATTGTTTACACCCCACCCCCAAATATACACCCAAATCGCCTTAGCCTACCCTGTATGCACTCACTTTTAGTGCATTATTGTTATCACCCCAAACCCTTAGTTCAATTATCTAGTTGCTTGCATGAGTTGCTAAGTCGAGTCATATCCTTTGTACACAGTTTTGGGATGATTGGGATTCATGGGAAAAGTTAAAGTTTAAATGACTAGAAGGGAACGTTAAATTCCCTTATTTGCGTAATAACATACCCCAAGTGTTTTGATCTTTTCAATTCGGGTCAAATTAGTGTTAGAGTAATAAAAACTCAAGTGTAGGGATGTGCCTATAAATCCCTATCATTTTGATGTTACCGTAGAGGATGATAGAGTAAAAGTGTATGAAAAAAAAAAACATATGGGCTACCATCCTACATCTATCCTTTAAATTTATGTTCATTTATTTCAGTTATCTAGAGTTTAGAGTGTCGAGTCTTGGCTTAGCAACGCCATTCTTCGTATGCTTGTAACATAAAGATTTTTGACATGCCACCACTAAATAGCCTATCCCACCAAACCCTTTGTTTCCTTACCGTAAGCCTAACATTACAACCCTTTAAAGACCTCTTTGATAGTCTTTCCTAGGTGCTTACGCCAAAGCGATGGAGGTTTGATCTATTCTCAAGCATATGGTAATCTATGTACTAGGACCGGTTAATGAGTGTTTATCTTCCATTTCCAACTTGTTATATTTCATATACACCCGAGAGAGATGTGAGTATCCAAACACCCCATGTGAGGTGCTAGTATGTAATTTCCGTGCTTTTTATGACTTTTGTGGGGCTTATATGTGTTGTGGACTGTTTTAAACCAATGCTTCATGACCCCTAACTTATAAATTAATTGGCTAAAAGCACATTTGCTTGAGGACAAGCAAATACCAAGTGTAGGGATATTTGATAAGGTTTTAAAATGTACCTTTTTGAGGGGTCATTTAAGCCCTTATTTAATCACTTTTGTATCCGTTATTACTTAATATCGTTCCTTTTCACTTTTTAGGTCTCTTGAAGGCAAAATGCTGTAATAGCACTTATTTGGACGAAAAGGCGCGGATATACGAAGAAAATGGCCAAAGTCAAGAAATCGAGACACTCAAGCTGCTAAAAGACAAGGTGACGGCGTCACTGCTTAATTGCGACGCCGTTGGAGCATTTTGTGACGGGACAGAAGTCAAATTTCTTATTTTCAAGTGACGGTGTCAAGCTTTAAAAGAGTAGGCTGTCGCAACTCAGACGACCTAGATTTGATCCAGACGGCGTCATAAGCTGAAGAGGACGGCGTCACAAGCACAAGGTAACGCCGTCGCAAGATTAACTTGGCCAAGACAAAACCCTAATGAAGGCGACCCGACGGCGTCACAAAACATAAGGTGATGCCATCGCATATGTAATCTTATATATAGAATCCGAATTTTTCAGTTTTAGAGAGTAGTCTTTTTGGAGTAAAAACCTAAACCGAACCAAGGCTGTCTTGTACAGTATTTTAGGGTTCCAAACCCTATCTTACATCAAGATAAGTGTTTTACTTCATTAATACAATTATGTCTTTGATTATTTGTGTGTATGCTTGCATGTTCTCCATGTCCGGCTAATTTACTTGTGTGTTTGCTTAGTGATTATGAAACTTAATTATTGAATATTGATTGGTTGTCTCTTATCTTAATTGTTAATGATCTAGTATTGCGATAGGTCATTCGTTGTGTAGTTAATGCTTGATTAATCTTTGTGAACCTTAGACTATGACACCTAGAGTAGTTGTAGGCTAAATCATACAAAGAGTGCCTTAGAGTTAGAGTGTATAAATCCTAGAGATTTTGTAGACGAGACCCTTTGGTAAGTTCAAAGAGTTAGGATAAACGCATACCCTACGACTTTAGACACACAACGCGATTAAGAATAAGGACGTGACAATTCAACCATCAATAGGAGATAATTAAGGAGTAATAAAACCTAAGTAAACACATTTTTAAACTATCATACGAGCACACAATAATTAGACATAGACTACCATCACCTTAGATTAGATAATTAGGTAAGTAGAGTAATTGGTAGCAATACCAAACCCCCCAAATTCAAACTCCGAGATTCGTACCTTTCCATTTCCTAAAAACATAAAAAAGATAAAAAATAATCTTCCTCAACCCCAACCTTAGCGTAGTAACTTCTCACTAGCATTCCTATTCCCCTAGAGAACGATATCAATACCCGTGGCTTACCCTAATACTACACTACAACGATTAGGTTCACTGCCTAGGGTGTTATAAAACTTGCTCGAAGAAAAGGAAGTTCCTTTGACCCCGAACGACGCGCGTAGCGTTATCACTAGAAGTTGAACATTTTGATTTGCAACTAAAATATCAACATCTCAAAGAAAATGTCAAAACCTCAAACATCAAGACATCCTCAAATGTTCCAGAGTTTGATGCAGTTTTTGAAATAAACAAACGTGACGAACAGATTCAAGCTCACTGTAACACGATCAGAAAGTTGAAAGCCCAAATTTCACAATTAAAGGGTGAAAAGAACAATGTGACTGACTCCCAAATGCCTCCTCCTTTAGATTCTCAGTTTTCTCAAAACTTTCATCTTCAAAACATCATTACCGTATTACAACAAGAAAATGAGAGTTTTTTAGAAGAAAATGAAAAGGTCAAACGACACTTCAAAGAGTTATACGATTAAATGAAAGTCACTCGTGACAAAAACAATGAAAAAATAACTGCGTTACAAAAGGAAATTGAGAATCTGAAGAGTCAGGTAAAAGGGAAAATGCCACTTGTCTTTAATGAGAATGTTGCATCAAAGTCATCTGCAGACTCTAAATATACTGTGACTGTTAAATACATTCCTCATCATCTTAGAAATAACGAACTTGTGTTTCATAACTATTTTTTTCACCTTAAGGATAGTCTAGAATGTCTCTGTGAGATTGTAGAAGAGGATCACATAAATAAGCCACTTGATAGTGAAATTAGGTTTGCTTGCATTTAGGCCAAACGATCTCAGGAGCTGTTAGAATGTTTAAGAGCAACATGTCCTAAATCCTCATGTGAGAAAGATAAAGTTGTGATGCCTTGCTCTATGCCCAGTGTTAAGAAAGTGAACTTTAATGTGCCTTCAAGTAGTTCAGATCCCAGCACTTCTAAACCTGAAATGATAAAAGTAGCAAAACCAACTAATGTTCCCATTCCCTCTACAGGAGTAAAAAGTGACACCAAAGCAAGCAGGTCAAAGCCTCAAGGCAACACAAAGAATGATAGGACCTTGCAAGCTAGGAATGTTCAGTGGAAGAGAGTAGAAGATCACCTTAGGAAGAATGAACCTATGTTGAATAAAACGAATCGTGTTGATTCTAGTGTTAGCTCTAAGCATGCTGTAATTAATGCAAATTCTGCTACTTTTTGGCAAAACATGTAATGATGATTGCTTGGTTTCTGTTACTAATCATGTATGTGGTGTGAATGATTTGATTAATGCTGTTAAATACCATGTTAAAATTGTTAATGCCAAAAATCAAGCTAAGAAGGCTAGAAAGCAAAGGCGGAAGAAGGTTAGAAAACATTGGAAACCCACAGGAAGAAAATTTAGTAATGTAGGTTATCAGTGGAAACCTACTGGCCGCAAACTTAATCTTAATAAGTTATGCCCTAAATTATCTAAGTCAATGCCCATTAGGAAATGGATGCCTACCGGTAGAACTATTCCTTTAAGAAGTGAACATACTTTGAATAGGTCTAATGCGTACACTAGCACTGCATCTATCCCTAATGATTCCATTGATTCTGTTTCTGATGTGGGTGTTCCAATCACTGTTACTAACCAAATATAACCCATTCTTGCATGGGGATCCCAATTATCCAGTTATCCATTCTTGTCTGTGTTCAACTGCAGGTCGTTCAAATCGTTCTGTGGTACTTGGACTCAGGCTGTTCCAAGCATATGACTGGAGACCGGTCACAGCTCGTGAACTTCGTGAGTAAATTCATCGAGACTGTTAGATTCGGAAATGATCATTTTGGAGCTATTTTGGGTTATGGAGATTATGTTGGAAGTAGTGTGATCTCCAGGGTATACTATGTTGAAGGTCTTGGTCATAATTTGTTCTCTGTTGGTCATTCTGTGATTCCGATCTAGAGGTGGCTTTTAGAAAACATACTTGCTTCATTAGAGAACTTGATGGTGTGGAACTCTTAAGAGGAACATGTGGCACAAACCTATACACCACCTCTATCGAAGATATGATGAAGTCTTCTCCTATCTGCTTGCTGTCAAAGGCTTCGAAAACAAAGTCATGGTTATGGCATCGTCGTCTCAATCACTTGAACTTCGCCACCATTAATGATCTTTCCAGAAAAGACCTAGTAAGAGGCTTACCTAGAATAAAGTATGAAAATGATCATCTTTGTTCAGCATGCCAATTGGGAAAAAGCAGGAAATATGCCCACAAACCCAAACCCACAAACTCAGTTATGGAAGTTATTCACACTATTCATATGGATTTGTGCGGACCTATGAGAGTGCAAACAATTAACGGGAAGAAATATGTGTTAGTCGTGGTTGATGACTACTATCGATTCACTTGGGTTAAGTTCTTGAGGACAAAGGATGAAACTCCAGATGTCATCATTAAACTTATCAAACAGCTGCAGGTTCGACTTAACAAGACTTTTAGAATCAACCGAACTGACAATGGAACTGAGTTTGTTAATAAAGAACTTAGTGAGTTTTATGAAAGTGTTGGAATCAGTCATCAAAGAAGTGTTCCACGAACTCTTCAATGAAACGGTGTAGTTGAAAGAAGAAATCGAACTCTTGTCGAAGCCGCAAGAACAATGCTGATTTATTCAAAGGTTCCAACAATTCTCTGGGCCGAAGCCATTGCCACTGCATGCTACACCCAAAATCGATCCCTAATTCACACAACTCATGGAATAACTCCATATGAGCTTGTCCACAATCGAAAACCTGATATATCCTTCCTTCGCGTGTTTGGTGCTTTGTGTTACCCAACTAATAAGGGTCAAGATTTAGGTAAACTGAAAGCTAAAGCGGACATTGGAGTGTTTGTAGGATATGCACCAAACAGAAAAGGATACCGAATCTACAACAAAAGAACCATAAATATCATGGAAACAATTCACGTTACGTTCGATGAGCTGACCGGTCAAATGGCTCCAGGACAATCCAGTTTCGGACCCGCCTCTCAACCTTCATTAAGTAGTCCCATTAGTTCCTCTCTAGTACAGAATCCCTCATCTGCAGTTCCGTATGTGCCACCTTCAGAAGAAGATGTGAAGAAATTGTTTAATCCAATGTTTGATGAATACTTTGAATCTCAGGACAACATCCACTCTACTACTTCAACAGAGGCTGCTCCTAATCCGTCCAACACAGTCAATCTATCCAACTCTATGTCGGTATCTCACGAAGCGCCTTCTGCAGATCATTCTTCATCATCATCAACTCTTCAATCTACAAATGTACATACTGGAAACGTTGCTGCAGTCACAGATGAAGTAAACCCTTTTGCCACTCCAGAAGATGCACCTTTTGAAAATATTTTTGCCCCTGATCCATCATCTGAACCATCTTCATCAGGGGAAAACAACTCTGCTACATCAGTTCCTCAACCACAACCACACGAGCATTTCAGAAAATGGACACATGATCATCCATTGGATAATATCATAGGGAATCCCTCTCGTCCGGTATCCACCCGTAAACAGCTTGCAACAGATGCCTTATGGTGCTTCTTCAATTCCATACTGTCAAAAGTCGAACCAAAAGATGTCAAAACCGCAATGTCAGAGGACAGTTGGTTCAATGCAATGCAGGAAGAAATTCATGAGTTTGACCGACTTGATGTTTGGGAATTAGTACCAGCTCCTTAGTGTGCTATGATCATTGCTCTCAAATGGATCTTCTAAGTGAAACTTGATGAGCATGGGGATGTATTAAAGAACAAGGCAAGACTCGTTGTAAAAGGATATCGTCAAGAGGAGGGTATTGACTTTGAAAAATCATTTGCTCCAGTTGCACGTATTGAGGCAATCAGAATCTTCTTAGCTAATGGTGCTAGTAAGAACATGGTGGTTTATCAAATGGATGTAAAGATTGCCTTTCTTAATGGAGATCTGAAAGAAATCGTGTATGTCAATCAACCAGAAGGTTTTGTGGATCCTGAACGTCCTACTCACGTCTATCGCTTAAAGAAGGCTCTCTATGGTCTGAAACAAGCTCCAAGGGCGTGGTATGATACTCTGTCAAAGTTCCTCTTATCAACTGGATTCAACAAAGGAGCAGTGGATCCCACATTGTTCACCAGAAAGTCAGGCAAACATTTAATCCATGTTCAAATCTATGTAGATGATATTATTTTTGCCTCGACCGACCCTACTGAATGTGACCGTTTTTCAAATGAAATGGGCTCCAAATTTCAAATGTCTATGATGGGACAAATGTCATTTTTCTTGGGATTACAAATTTCACAAAGTCCCGGAGGCATTTTTATCAATCTATCCAAATATGCTAATGAAATTTAAAAGAAATTTGGATTTGACACTTGTGACACCGTTGACACTCCCATGGTGGAGCGTACCAAACTGGATGAGGACCACTCAGGGATCATGGTAGATCAAACGAAATATCATAGTATGATTGGATCCCTGATGTACCTCACAACCAGTAGACCTGATATTCTGTTCGCTGTATGCATGTGTGCTAGATACGAGGCTAAGCCTACCAAAAAGCACCTTGAAGCGGTTAAACGGGTCTTTCGGTATCTCCAAGGTACCATTAACATGGGAATTTGGTATCCGAAGGACACCAACATGTCACTAACAGCATATGCAGATGCAGACCATGCAGGGTGTCAAGATACACGTCGAAGCACATCAGGTGGTGCTCAATTCTTGGGAGAAAAACTTGTAAGCTGGTCTTCTAAGAAACAAATGAGTACGTCAATATCCTCTACAGAGGCTGAATACATCGCCATGTCATCTTGTTGTGCTCAAATCCTATGGATGAGATCCCAACTATCTGACTATGGCTCTGACTTCAACAAAATTTCTCAGTACTGTGATAACAAATGTGCGATTGCTCTCTCCTGCAACAACGTTCATTATTCAAGAGCAAAGAACATCGACATTCGACATCATTTCATTCGGGAACAAGTGGAAAAAGGTGTGGTAGAACTCTACTTTGTGAGAACTGAATATCAGCTAGCAGACATCTTCACTAAAGCACTCCCTCGAGAATGTTTCGAGTTTATTCTTCCCCATCTTGGACTTAAGAGTCTTCAACCTGAAACACTCAAACGTCTTCAAGAGGGAGAAGAGGAGTAAATGCATCTATTCATCTATTCTTTGTACATATTTAAAATATATATATAAAACCAACAAAAAAGAAAATAGAAAAATATAAAACTTTCAAAAAATCCATAAAAATTTAAAAATTCTGAAAATCTTCAAAAAAAAATTGTTTTGTCATTTTGGTCTTGATCTTTTTATTCGATTTCATCTACGATCTTTGAGCTGTCATTCAAAGAGTGTCACGGATCTTTAGATGAAGTTCGAATGTACATAAATTGTTTAAAAAAAAATTGAGATGGAGAAAAATAGTGGCTTACTGTTATTTCAGACAGTAACATGTGTTTAAAAAGAAAGAACAAAGCCATGCTGTATCTGGTTTTAAAATTTAAATGCTCTGATTCTAAAAACCAAATATTTGTCGGCAAAAAGACAAATGTTTCTTTCATAAATATTTTTCCTTCTAAATATTCTTCTGAAAAATATTTATTATCTAATGAAAACCTATTGCTTTGAAAATAACTTGGACCACATTTCTGAAAATCATCTGGGCTTATTATTTGACAAAATCCCTAACACTCAATCAACAACTCATGTCATTGATTGAGGGGGAGAATGATTTCAAATCAGTCAAAAAGGTTATTTTTCAAACAATTGGCACGTAAAAGAGCAAGGTCTACTTTTGGACAATCAAAAAGAACAATGTTTTATACAATTGATTCAAGACCTTGGCTTATGTTATGTTTTCAAAAGATATTTATGCATGTTTGAACAATGGAGTTTAAAGTCTAAAATCTGATCCTTATCAGTTAAACTGTTTTTCAAAAGCAAGTCACTATTCTCCTCAAAAGTTTTCAAAATTTAATTTAAATCAATAGGGATCACAAATCTCAAAGGATTTGAAAATTGTGATCGGGGGAGAATTTGTGATTTAAATTGGATTTAAACTGATAATTCGATAAATGGTTTTATAAGTAATTAACAAGCTCTCCTCCCTACATGTGCCAAACGATTTCAAATTTTCCATGCACATGTTGAGGGGGAGCATCTACATCAAACCAATAAGGATTGAATCATGATTGATTTGTCTCTATGTGCAGGTTTTCCCTAATATGTGCAAAACACTTTCGAATCTCGATGCACATATTGAGGGGGAGCAAATTTTTGAAAACCACATCCTTTCCCAAAAATATCTGTAACTATATTTGAAACACTAATTTTGATCGGGAAGGTGATGTCGATATTTTTAGAAAAAATTGATCAAAGAAGTGAATTCTTCCTCTTGCCTCAATGTGTCAAACTGATTTCAAACATATGATGCAGATGTTGAGGGGAATCCTTTTTCTAAAATATCAAAAACAATTCAGGTACAAAATGCTTTGATAATATATCATAAGTACCTGGATTGATTTTCAAATGGTTTTCAATTGGTTCCAATGGCAGATGAACAATACCAAAAAGACCGACCAAATTTACGTTATGTATGGTGATATAAGGATGGTTAGGTTAGGTATGCGTTCCCACGATCCCGCCAGAGCCGGAGGGATCTACCCAGGGACAATCCACAAGATAGTGTAGAGTCCTTAGGTGTAATGAAAAAAGGAGAAAAGTGAGAAATGGGAAGAGTGCGGACTGAGATAGAGCTAGAACTGGAATAAACCCAACAAGGTTCTAGTAATGAAGTCTCGGTAAGCACTAAAGGGGTTGAAGAATGAAAAAGAAATGAATGTGAAAAGGGTGAAAATAAATAGCCCTCCATTATTTCAACCGTTAGGGCAGAAACCGGGTTCAATTCATATGCTACTGGTTGTTACCTAGGTAACACTGGTATTGAATACAAGACGTCATGGACCCAGTGACGCACTGCACTACATCTTCCCAAGCTACTCAATTTCCTCTTAACAGGACTTGTTTCATTCTCACGGGGAACCTACATTATCTATCGACTTTCTTTTAGAGATGGTTGATATTGAAGAAGGAGACCCTCTCCCTAGTCTCCAGCATAGGAACCAAATGTGAACTATTGAGTCTAGAGCTACGAGATCATATATAAATCTCATTAGGACACTGTCAATGAAGACTCTTTGTTTCATACAATGTGGAAAGAGAGAACATAATTAAGAGTCCTACGCATTATCCTTGTGGTATTGCCAGAACATCTGAGTGATATGATAACATATTCACAATGAAGATGGAAAGCCTTCTAGAGCCAACATCAAACAAGCTCTTGGTAGGTGGCATGTGAGATCTATCCAATGGATCAAACATGTGACAACTGAACAGAAACAATGGAGCGTTTCAAAGTTATGAATCAATCCTGGTTCAGGTTATGGATTGACGGATACCTTTGAAAAACCGGTCGTTGTACTTAAAATTCTTTTCTCTAGCACATCGACTGTGTATTAATACTTCAAAATAAAAGGTGTTTATGATTGATAATTGATTTTCCTTAAAAACCTTCGTTTTATTGCAAAAACACTTTATATTGAGCAGTACACGATTGTTTTTCAAATCTCTTTTCATCAATCAGTGAATCTCAAATTCGCTGGTTCACTCAATCCATATTGTCTTCTTTGAGACGTTCCGGTTTGAGAACGGCTAGAGCAGCTGCGAAACCCTGTCAAGGAGATTCTTCGGAATTATACCTGATCACAGGCAGTACTTGTACTAATCAACGGGGAACCGTGGGCCGTGTACCTCAATTCAACGAAAGAGATCAAAGACACTTTTCGTGCGCTTTATTGCTAACTGATGTGTGCAGGTACACCCGACGTTTGCAGCTGATCAAAATTGAGAGTTCAATCCATAGCCGCATGCTCACACAACACATTCATTTCTAAAGAAATCATGATAAGTGCATCAACGGCTCTGATATTTACACTCCATGCTTCTGCTACGCTGCTGCAAATATAATGTATCAACTAAAGCTTCCGCTACTCTGATGAGAAGAAATCATGATCCAGAATGTGAGCATGTCGGTCCAATGTCACAACATCACATAATGTCAACACTGCAAAGGAAGAGACAGAGATTTATGGAAGCTGATGATCTCAAAGCTGGCTCAAAACTCATCATCATGTGGATCAGTTAAAGACCTCCACTTGGATTAACCGAACATGCAAAACATGAAGAATCAAAGCCTACGGGCTACTGAGCAAAGAACTTATACAAGAACCCAAGAACAATCTTAATGTAATATATGTTTGTATTCTATGTATTATGAGGTGACCTCCCTTAGGGGGATATTGTTAGGATTTAGAAAATCCAGTCATTAAAGTGTCAGTCACCTCAAGTATGTGTAATCATTAGAAAGCTCGTAGTCGTGGTTATTTAATGTTAGTTAGTATTTAGTTAAGTAACACCGTGGAGGACGGACGGGTCTTTACCCACTGTATGCCTGATCCACAGCCCGTAGGTGGCGTATCTTGTAAGACACTATAAATACCCTCTACCTCCCAAGGTAGAGGGTTGGAGCTTCAATACCATTTTTTCTTTTGTTTCACATAGTTCCTAACTCTCTTCCCTTTCTCTCTCTAGAACTTTCTCTCTCTAAACTTAGTATACGCCCCATATGCTTATGGTTTTGATGTGTTTGTGAAATCCTAAATGTTACACCACGGCTACACATTTGATCAAGATAGCGAGTTAACACATTCAACAATTGATTCGCCAGTGCGACCTCAACATCAAGTTCTTTCCGTAGTCGCGTAAGGATAACTTGTCTCACATCATTTGGTTTAGTAGCCATAGTACCTGGTGTGTGAAAAATGAATGATAGTTGAGAGAGTTTAAAAAGAAGGTGTGTGAAAAAATGAATGATGGTAAAGGGGTATTTATAGAGGGAAAAGTAGTCGTTGGAGTAATACGAATTCAAAAAAGAAGTTGTACACGTACGAAATCAAACAAACCAAATTATCATTCATTTAAATAAAAATACAAATTACAATAAGAAATTTAAGAAACAATACGAAAACTAAAACACAATCATCCTATATGTATTTTCATGTAGCCAAACAAATTTAGCGTTGATTTGTTCTTGTATTTTTTCTGCCTTTCTAAAACAAGCATTATGCATCTCGTAATCTTTCCAAGATTCTTCGTTTAAGAAAGTGTCAATAAAAGCTCGGTTTTCTTCCGGAATGTCATTCCATTTCTCACGTGCTTTCCTTAAACCATCTTTAGTTGTGCTTTCATTGTCAAATTGCACGGCTAAATCGAAAATCGCTTGTTGATGAACGACATCCTCCTCAATTAGTTTCTCAACGCAAGCTTTGATTTCATCAACGGTATGTGAAAGCGAACAAGCCATGATTTTTGGTCGTAAGAATTAAGTTTTTTGTGTGAAAAATGATCAAAATATGGGTAGTATTTATAAAGGTGGGATTTGAAAAAAAAAAGATGAAAAACTAGTTGTTTGGCAGCCAAACGGTCAAAACATTTAAACCAAATGGGAAATAGCGTGCCCGAGTTTCACGCCAGAAATGGCGTAGGGTGGTGGTGGTGGTGTGGTCATGCAGAAATGGCAGCGTCATTTGGTTGCCACATATGAAAGGCGCGGGTGTCTAAATGTATTAAAATATTTAAAACTTAAAATTAAATAATACACATGATAAAGCATATTGTGCAAACATTCAAACACAATTACTCCATTAAATGCACTAAGACATTTCAAAAGTTGAAAATTAAGCAATGCAAAACTGAAAGCTAATAGTACAAGCCGATTAATCACAACTAGCATTTATTTAATTCAAACATGTAGAATTTAAAATTAAATGATACAAATGGTAAAGTAGATAGATACAATATAATACACCCCTTTAAAGTGAGTTATACAAATTTGTAAAACAAAAAATACAAGTATTAGTTGTATTTTGTTTCAATTGGTCAAACCTCATCGAATTAATATGCATCCTTTTAAAAGTAAACACCGTCATTTTGTATGTGAATTAGCATGCATAATTTTAAAAGTAAGCACCGTCATTTTGTATGTAAACACCTTTTGAACGTCAGACCAAAGAACCTTAAATCATACAAATCTCTCATTAGAAAAGACGTGACACTATAATCTTCGTTGCCGAAATGAGGGAAAATGACACAATGATGTAGAATCTAGTTAGAATCGGATTGGATGTGATCACGAGCGAATATTTGGCAATTAAGGCATGTGATGGGCGAATATGTGATGATTTCTTCCAACTAACGGGTTATCAAAGACCCGCTTCTACACTTATATATGTTACTCACCTCGCAGCCGCTTGAATAGAATCACGAGCTTCCTAAAGACGTCCCTAGTTAACACTTATAACCTAGGAATACATAATTTATATGAAGCTCATTAAGAACTTGATAAAGCTTATCATAATAAGCACTAAAGGGGTGAATAAGCCATAAGGAGTGTTTGGTTCGTGGCTTATATAACCACATCATCATAATTTATGAAAATTAACACCACAAAATGGCATTATAGCACCTTAATAAGATACCCAACACCTTTTTAAACAATTTTACATGATTACTAGTGTTCTTAATGATTTCTTGAAAATCATATTTCCACATATTCATGTAAAATTCTACAACAATCCCCTTAAATGGCATAAATATATGCACTTTAGGCTTAACCCATGATTTGGAAGCCATAACATACGGATATGAAATCAATATATGATCCTTACCTCAAATTGAGTTGTGAAAACCCTAATTTATGCGTTTCTGGACTTAGGTAAGGTAGTATCTTGCTTCAAACTTGCTCTAAATCAACTTGGAATCAAAACCCTAGATCACAAGAAAGAAATGTGTGTGTGTCGTAAGTTAAAGAAGGAGGGAAAAGAGGTGTCAAATGTTCTCTACTTCTCCCAGACTTATCTAAAAGATAAGTCTTATAAGATTTTTGTTAAAGTTTCTCACTATGACAATTTCAGTCCCTGGTTGTAGGATCATTGCAAGAGTAATCTTGTTTACATTAAACTTAATACATGGGAGGTCCTTTGACTAACCTAAGTATAAAAGTGACGGGAATCAACTAGGAAGCGTATAAAATAGTAATAAATCATTATCGTGAAAATTGGGGTGTTACAAGTGCTATCAAAGCCACTCTAAACATATATAACCTAGTTGTAGTTCTTAATAATTGCTTATATTTTCATAAAAATCAAAATTTGATTTTAGCTATGCTAGGTCTTGGTTGATTTTTGCTCTAGGGTTTTTGTTGATCATGGTAATTACGGTTTTATAACCCTTGTGCCTAATTAGTTGTTGTATTGTTTTTATCATTGATCGAAATACTTTGGTTTTATGACCTGTGAGGGCGTCGATCAAGGGTTGAGTTTACACCATAATTTTCTTCCGCGGTAAAAACGTTCAACACCTAATTATTATTACCATAACTACAAAAACCTAGGGTTTCTTGATATGTTTTCTTGTATATAATGTTTCTTGGTCTTTTTTTTAGGATATAGGGTTTTATATATTTTTGGTAAGATGCAAATTTTTCTAAAGATATACTAAACAAAGGTGGAAACTTTTTGTTTCCAAAAGTTGATCATAAGGAAACAAGATTACTTGATTATCAAAAATACTAATTTGAGATAACTCAAACCCTAGCAGGGTTGATTTTATGTATCCCAGCCATGTGTGATAAAAAAAATTTGACAGAGCATAAATCAGGGTGACCAAAACCGATAGTTTCCATAAATTGACACTCTTTCAGTTTAGGGTTATTTGGAATCTTTGATTACCAAATATGAAAACTAGGGTTGCAATATTTTCAAGCATAACTGGGTTTTAGGGAATTTATTTTATTTTTTTATTAAAAAGGGCCATAATAAAAATTTTCATTTAAAAACTTGATGACTTAGTATTTCTTGTTACCTAAGTTACATGATTTTAAAATCTAAAAGGAAACCTAATTGGGGTTTATGAGTTTAAAAAGATAAAACTTTTCCAAATTGAAAATATGTAGCAATAAGATAACAACCGTCATTCTTTAAGAATGACAAATGTGGTGAATCTCGTGGTTCGCATGTACTTTAGGATGAGCTATATATATATGGTGCATGTGTATATATAATATGTCCTAGCAAACCATATCTTAAGTATTTTCATCTGCAATTTAATTAAGACCTTTCATGCATTAAGTACTATTAATCATGCATGACACGAGTCATGAGCCAAAGACCTATGATATAAACTGTGTGGTTGTGATGTAGCTTAAATAAAGTTTATAAAAAAATGTTTTTTTGGTTTAAGGGTGGGTCATTTTATTTTAAATGTTAAACAGTCTTTTAAACGGATAAAATACCAAAAGATAATGACACAATATGATCCTTAAGAGTACATAAAAATCAGAAAGTAGTGGGAGCACTAAGGAGTGAGATTCCACTGGGGTTAAGAGAATATCACCAGTAACATACGGAACGTAATATCTCCTTATAAAATTGTGTCATACCCTTAGGTTGAACCCAAAGTTGATTCCCAAAGTGGCTATCGGGGTCAACATAAAATAATGGCTCGGTTGTGTCAAAGGGTTTTATTATTGTCTGATATGCATGTTAAAACTAGTAAATAATATGTCAACCGGTATTATTTATAATAAAACGGGGCGTCTCTGCTAAAGTCAAGAGCAAGGGTTGTACTTAAGCACAAGAACTCTGACAGCGAGTTCACGTAATAAAATTAATGAAGTCTATGAATTAGTCAACCTATCTAAAAATTCTTAGGAAAGGTAAACCTGAGTTTAGACATCTTTTATTACAAAATGACATATTTTTAAAAACCATAACAAAGCGTGGTATGAATTCATGCATAATTCATACATAAAATGACTTTCCTAAAGAAAACCGTTTTAATACCGGATATAAAAAATATGAGACTGCTCAAACTGATGGGTTTAAGGTCTTGCCCTATGTTAATCTTAGACTAATGCACCATCCATATGCATGTCCACTCTCTTAGCTCAGACGTTGCAGATAGTTGATGCCCTAGCTCGGTATTTGTGTGTTCATGGCTGACGTGGGAGAGGTGATTCTTGGGTTCATTGGTCGTATGCTCTAGCAGAGATCAATGAATTTCAAAATCATTGGCACTTATGGTTGAGTCTATTGGTATTTCGCCAAAGCAGACCCATGGCTGCATGGAAAGAGACTAAATACGCCTAACAGGTGTTGGAGTCTCGACCCTAGGAGTTGTCTCGGGGTGGAGATTATTGTAGTAAAACACCTACCTGAAAAACATTACAAGATAGTTTATGCCATGGCGAGGTATTTGTAATGACCTTTTTTGGATCCTAGTGTAATATGTGAAATGATAGGTTGTAGTAACTATTATGATATAATGACTGAATTCATTAATTGTCTTGATTATAACTATAGATGTCATACTACAACATGTTGCACTATCATAATAGTACCCATGAATGGGTGAATCCCCCAGGCATGAACGATTCAACTTTGTTAATAAAGTACCTAAAATGTCGATTCGACCGATGTATTGTGGTGAGTTATGTCATGTCCAACATAGTTAGAAACCTAAATTTCCATGGGATATTCATCCAGATTCAAGGAATGTTGAGACGTTACCCTAACGCATGAGATAAAAATTATAACATGCGATTGAGTACATCTACGAGGTTTCATTTTACTATGATAGAAGGATTTGTCAATCGTCTTTGAAAGATTGGTAATCTTATGAGTGAGGCGTTTATGGTATTATGTATCATGCAGTCTCTGCCAGCTGAGTATGATTCATACCTGCTTAATTTTTTGGAGACTTGCGAGGAGCCTATGCTGGTTCAGCTTTACGAGCTGGTATGTAAAGCTGAATATGACCTAAGGCCAAGTCGGACAATGTCAAAAAGCGTAAGGCTGAAGAGGTGAATGACGTGCAGGTTACTAGAAGGACCATAGGGTTCTTCTATGAACTAGTAATCGGAAAGAGAAGGGCTTCCATTATGTTATTATTTCCAAAGACCTGAGCATAATAAGGAAAAGTGCTTGAAGTATTTGCGCGACTAGAAGTTCACAGCAGATATGCAAGGTATCTATATTTTATAGATTATTTTTAGTATCCTCCACGTGGAATCCCAAACTATGGATCGATTCTCTAGCTTGTAAAGAGTATGTTGCTTTGGATAAATCCAAGACAACAATGGTAGAAACTTTGTTAATGCTAAAAAGTGTGCAAAATCTACTCAATAACACTTTAAAAGTATTTCAATAAAACAGGAATATGAACAATAATATCACCAAAAGCTTCAATATTCTTAATCTTAAGTCTAGTATTAGAGTTTACAACCTTGAAGCTGTATAAAACTCTATGCAAAAAAACGTATTAAACATCATAACCTAGGATCTCCTTTTATACACTAAGGAGCCTTTTACAAGATAACTACGTATCTTCTATATTGTTACAAAATATACGTATCTTCTAAATACATAAGATATATACTAAATATCTTGATACATATCTCTTCACACGCTTTTATCCAATGGCAGTCTTTATCTTCATCAGCAGTATAAACTCCTTCTAGCAGACTTAAGTTAGTACTGGCAGTACTAACTTTGCTCTAGCAGTACTAACTTAGTACTGGCAGTTATAATCTCGACCATCATTAACCCTGACTTGATAGTACTAAGTGTTGAAACGTTAGTTCCCAACAATCTTCCCCTAAACTTGTGATTTACCTCCAAATTACAAGTTTCTTGAATCATACTTTGACTTATGAAAGGATTCTTCCAAACACTTATCTTCTAGGTCTGTCTGCTTGAACGAAGATCTTTTTCAGTAGTTCCCTTTCCATCTCACTGTCTTCTTCCACTAACAGCTTTGAAGATACCATTAGTAAAAGAGTTCCTGGTGACAGAGTATACTCCTTTTCCACTAGCATGTAGATATTTGTTCCAGCTTGTGTAGTGATGCAGGTTTTCTCAACATGTTTTAATATTTATAAAGTCTCGTTTACCTATGGTCCACCTTATGCACTCACGGGCAGTGTACCCGGTCATGTGTAGTGTAGTAATCGGTAAAACCGAGGTCGTCCCAAGAGCTATGTGAGCATATTCTAATTAAGTCTAGGTGTCACTGGTTTTAAGATTGAAATGATTATTAAACTAATAATAAGAAATAAACGCGAAAAGTAAATAGTGGTTGTGATCAATAGAGGTAAAGTGTGCTAACCTAATTACTCATCCTATCATGTAATGTTCACGTTTTACTACTTCCAATTAACTCAAGTGAGGGTTTAAGTCGCTAGGACAACCTTTGGTCAGTTCGTCCTAAACTATCGGCAAAGGCTTCCACCCGAGATCAAGCTACTACCCTTGAAAGTCGAGTTGTTTTTAGTCCCCTAGGCAAAGTCATTAAGTACCTCTACATGAAAGATTCAAAATAATGAGTGTCCGGGCGCTAGCATCTTAGACACTCATCCCTAACTTCTTAAGTTCATCCAAACGGCAGGTGATCATTTGGTCAGTTCGCACAAGCGAGGAAGGGTCGTCAGTTGGTCAATTCTTACCCTCCCCAACTCAACCTAACTACTTAGGGTCAGTTGGTCAATTCTCCTAAGCAACTAGATACGACCGCCATTCAAAACTACCAGAGCTAGGGTAACTACCATCGAACTATGCATACATACAGTAGAAACAATTATACGGAAGCATGAAAGCGTAAACAAAACATTTCAAGGAATCATAACTAGGCTAGCACCAAAGGTGCTTAGCCAATCATATTAAACGAAACAAAAGATTCTGTTAGGAATTAGAAAATCCGTTAGTTAAAGTATCGGTCACCTCAAGTATATGTATTTGTTGGAAAGCTCGTAGTCGTAGTCAAGTTATGTTATTTAGTATTTAGTTAAGTAACACCGTGGAGGACGGACGGGTCTTTACCCACTGTATGCCTGATCCACAGCCCGGTAGGTGGCGTTTTGTGTAAGACTATAAATACCCTCTACCTCTCAAGGTAGAGGGTTGGAGCTCATAATAATACTTTTACTTTCTCTCACTAAGTTCCCAAACCTCTAACTCTTTCTCTCTCTAAAACCTTATATTGTACGCCTATATTGATCATGGTATGATGTGTTAGTGAAATCCATCATGTTACAATTGGTATCAAGAGCCATGGTTTGATCATCTCTCTTACATATTCTTGGATTTCTAGTGGTTTTTTATGGTTTTTGAGTTTGAAAAAGTTTAGTGGTATTTGCATCATTTGGACCATTTCTTGTGTTAAAGTTTGGATTTTGGTTGTACTTTTGTGTTTAGAATCATCATAAGTGCTTAGGTTTTGATTTGGAAGGCTTGAATCACTGTGGTTGGATTGTTTTTGGAATTTAAAGTGGCGTTTGAGTAAGTTTGCATGTTAGCGATTTGTGTCACTGTAACACATTCTGTTGAGCGATTTGTCCCTGTTTTGGAAGCGATTTGTGTCAGTTTCAAATCACTTATTTAAGCGATTTGTCCGGGTAGTGGCTGTACTTGTGCGACTTGTTAGGAGAAGCGACTTGTCATTTTTCAGCGATTTGCTTATTTAAGCGAGTTGTGTCTTTAAGCGACTTGTGTTGTTTAAGCGATTTGTCATTGTTTTCAGCGACTTGTTTATTGAAGCGAGTTGTAAGTTTAAGCGACTTGTCTTGGTTAAGCGATTTGTCTTGGTTAAGCGACTTGTCTTGATTAAGCGATTTGTTAGTTGATGCGACTTGTTACTTTTGAGCGATTTGTTGTCTAAGCGATTTGTTCTGCTAAGCGATTTGTCTCTTGTGACTTAGTTTTTTTTCTTGATTATATTCTATGGTTTTCTCTTGATTTAGTAAAATCCCGTGAAAGAATCTATTTCCCGGTTTAATCCAAGAGTTTTAAAATCCCGTGAAATCTGTAATCATGTCTACCAACGTGCCTACAATCATATCTTCTATTGCAGAGGACATTCAAGCAGCTGGATCAGATACTCGTCCACCTATGTTTGACAGAACTGACTATGACTCATGTGCTCAACGAATTAGGTTGTACTGTTTGGGAAAAGAAAATGGAGTCAACATTCACAAGTCAATTAATGAAGGACCGTATCAAGTTGAAACAACCAGAGACATACTCGATACTGCTGCTGATGGGACGATGATATTAGGACTGGACAGACCTAAAATGTATGATGAACTGACTGATAAGGAGAAGAAGAGATACGATGCAGACATCAGGGCTTCTAACATCATACTTCAGGGCTTACCTAAGGACATTTACAAGCTGATCAATCACAACACTGAAGCTAAGGCAGTATGGGACAATGTCAAGATGCTTCTCTCGGGTTCTGAATTAACCAAGGAAGACAGAGAATCACAACTGTATGATGAATTTGAGCACTTTAAGATGAAACCAGAAGAAAGTGTCTATGAATATTATGTGAGATTCCACAAGCTTGTAAATGACATGAGGAACATCAAAATGACCATGCCAAATATTCAGCTAAACTCAAAGTTTGTGAACAATATGAATCCCGAATGGCACAAATTTGTCACCTCTGTGAAGCTAACCAAAGGATTAAAAAACACCAACTATGAGCAACTTTATGCCTTTCTGCTTCAGAATTAGAGACATGCTATGTTTGAACGAATGATTCTTGATCAGTTCAAATCTAAACAGGGAGAAGCAAGTTCGTCAAATAATTCAACTGCATTCTACACCAATTTTGGAATTACCACCAAAGCCTCTCAAGTCATACCAACGGGAAATGGTAACTACAAGCTCATTCCAGATCCATCATACAAGCCTCCTGATTCAAACACCATCATGGAAAACTTTATCAATCAACTATCTCTCATGGTCAGTCAAAATCTGAATTCTCTCCCACACACCAACAATAACCTCAGAACTGCATCCAATCCACAGAATCAAGCTACCGTCAGAGATGGGAAGGTTATGGTGCAACCAGTTCAAGGAAGGCAGTATGAACAGGGAAGAGGAGGAGTTGGTGGAGGGTATGTGGCTAATCAGAACCGTGGAAGGAATGCAAATCAAGGACAAGTAAAGCCAATCAAGTGCTACAACTGTGGTGGTGATGGACACATTGCAAGGAACTGCACATCTCCAAAACGCCCTCAAAATGCAGAGTACTTCAGGGACAAGATGCTGCTAGTGCAAGCTCAAGACAGTGGAGCGGTATTGGATGAGGAAGAGTTGCTGTTTCTTGCTGAGGGAAATGCCAAGACATATGATGCTGATGTGGATGAACAGCCAGTGCAGGGCATGGGACAGAATCATCCAAATGCATTTCAAGTAGCTGATTTTGATGCATATGACTCAGATGTCGATGATGAACCTATTGCCCAGACAATCTTCATGGCTAGCATCTCACCTATGGTCTCTCCAAAGATCTCATCACCACAACAGGCTGGTCCATCCAAAGAATCAATCATCTCAGAGGTATTAAAATTATATGATGAAGTTGATGAGCAAAAGATACATAACAAAGTACAATCCCTTGAAACTTATGAATCAGATATTGATAATGAGGGTAATAGTAACACTTTCCCATATGATCAATATGTGACACAAAGTGAAATTAAGATTGTACCAAGTGATGTATCTTCTGCAGTCAATGATAACTATGTTTTTTATGAATACACTGCATGTACCCCTGATGATTCTGTTATCTCTGAACTGAATGCCTATAAAGAACAAGTTGCTATCTATGAACAACGTGCTAAGTTTGAGTTAACTAGTCGTGAGCAGGAAATGGATGACCAAATGTGTACAATTATTAGAAAAATTAATTTTAGAGAAGAAGTGTTAAAACAAGAGTTAAACTCCTTACAAGAAAAGCTTTCTAAAACTGTTAAGCAAAAGCAAGAGCTTCAAGATAATGTTAAAATGCTTAAACAAGAATTCGATGCTAAGGAATCAAAACTTTTGAAGGATTTTTCTAATCTAAAAACTTTGAAAAACAATCTTGAAAATAAGTTGTACGCACAAGGGAACACCATTTAGACTGCTCACATGATCACTAAGCATAGAGTCTTAAGCGATAAGCACAGTATTCCCCTTGTTGATGAACCAAATCCCGAGATTGGTAAAAAGGCTAGAGCTGCTCATAAGGTACTATATGATGGAAATGAAATTCTTAAGCCTAGGCAAACACCATCATGTGTTGGAAGCACGGAAGAGGATAGAAAATTAGATGATGCCTCTAGGGAGAAAATGGACAAGAAGCTTAACGATCCTGAGTGTAAAAAGAAAAATATAACGATCAAACCTCATGATTACACAAAAGAAAATTGGATCTCCCTAAACAGGTTTAAGCCTCAAACTCAATTAACCCCAGAACAAATTTTTTGGAAGAAAGATATGGATAAGCAAAAAGCAAGTGAACTTGTTGAAATAAACCCTCCCCTTAGGAAAGTGCCTGCAGCTACTGTGTACCCTCCCAATACACCAATGCACTTAGTTCCGAGAACTATTTCCACTAATAGCAAGACCTTAATCAGCCTGTATGTTGTTTATCAACTGTTTGTTGATTTTGAGAAAACGTGTAAGAAAAGGATCACACCCACTGGGATTACTGAAGGGGAAAGGGGTTTTGAGCAAACTAAAGAATGTTATTTAACTGAAGTCATGCCTTTCTTTAAACAATTAAAAGGTCAATTTGAGAGTCTTCAAAAAGGAATTAACTCAGATATCAAAGAAATGGAACAAGAATTTGATGCAATGATAGTTGAGGTAAATGATTATGATCGGGAACTCAAATATAATGAAATTGAAAGGAAGAATTTGCATATCTTAAATGAGAACTTAGTATTAAGTTGTGTGGCTCAAGATGTGTTTTATACTGTTACTAAGCATTCTATTACTGCTTCTCAATTTCATGAATTAACTGTTGCCTTGAAAGTTTCCCATGATCGTGTCATTGAGCTTGAAAACAAAAACTCAGAACTAAATGAGAAAATTGATCAGGATGATCACGATAATTTGGTAAAACATTTTTCTAAGCTAGAAGTTGAACATTTTGATTTGCAACTAAAATATCAACATCTCAAAGAAAATGTCAAAACCTCAAACATCAAGACATCCTCAAATGTTCCAGAGTTTGATGCACTTTTTGAAATAAACAAACGTGATGAACAGATTCATGCTCACTGTAACACGATCAGAAAGTTGAAAGCCCAAATTTCACAATTAAAGGGTGAAAAGAACAACATGAATGGCTCCCAAATTCCTCCTCCTTTAGATTCTCAGTGTTCTCAGACTTTTCATCTACAAAACTTGGTTAATGTTTTACAAAAGGAAAATGAGAGTTTTCTAGAAGAAAATGAAAAAGTTAAACGACACTTTAAAGAGTTATATGATTCAATGAAAGTAACTCGTGACAATAACAATGAAAAAATAACGTCTTTACAAAAGGAAATTGAGAATCTGAAGAGCCAGGAAAAAGGGAAAATGCCACTTGTCTTTAATGAGAATGTCGCATCAAAGTCATCTTCTGACTGCAAATATACTGTGACTGTTAAATACATTCCTCCTCATCTTAGAAATAAAGAACTTGTGTTTCATAACTATTTCGCTCACCTTAAGGTTAGTCTAGAATGTCTCTATGAGATTGCAGAAGAGGATTTCATAAATAAGCCACTTGATAGTTAAATTAGGTTTGCTTGCATTCAGGCCAAACGATCTCAGGAACTTTTAGAATGCTTAGGAGCAACATGCCCGAAAACTGTTGGTAAAAAGGATAAAATAGTTATGCCTTGTTCTATGCCTGATTCTAAGAATGCCAATCTTGATATGCCTCACTCAGTCCCTAAAATTAAGCATGTAAGCTTCAATGTGCCCACAAGAAGTTCAGATCCTAGCACTTCTAAACCTGAAAAGCAAAAAGTAGCAATACCAACTAATGTTCCCATTCCCTCTACAGGAATAAAAAGTGACACTAAAGAAAGCAAGTCAAAGCCTCAAGGCAACACAAAGAATGATAGGACCTTGCAAGCTAGGAATGTTCAGTGGAAGAAAGTAGAAGATCACCTTAGGAAGAATGAAACTATGTTGAATAAAACTAATCGTGTTGATTCTATTGTTAGCCCTAAGCGTGCTGTAATTAATTCGAATTCTGCTACTTTTGGCAAAACATGTAATGATGATTGCTTGGTTTCTGTTACTAATCTTGTATGTGGTATGAATGATGTGATTAATGTTGCTAAAAATCCAGCTAAAACTGTGAATGCCATCAAATATGTTGAGAGGACTAAAAAGCAATGGTGGAAGAAGGATAGAAAACAGTGGAAACCCACAGGAAGAAAACTCAGTAATGTAGGTTATCAGTGGATACCAACTGGACGGAAATTTAATCTTAATGAGTTGTGCCCTAGATTATCTAGACCAATGCCCATTAGGAAATGGATGCCTACTGGTAGAACTATTCCTTTAAGAAGTGAACATACTTTGAATAGGTCTAATTCACACACTAGCACAACATCTAATCCTAATGATTTCATTGTTTCTGCTTCTGATGTGGGTGTTCCAATCACTGTTACTAACCAAGTGGAACCCATTCTTGCATGGGGATCCCAATTATCCAGTTATCCATTCTTGTCTGTGTTCAACTGCAGATCGTTCAAATCGTTCTGTGGTACCTGGACTCAGGCTGTTCCAAGCATATGACTGGAGACCGGTCGTGGCTCATGAACTTCGTGAGTAAATTCATCGGGACTGTTAGATTCGAGAATGATCATTTTGGTGCAATTATGGGTTATGTAGACTATGTTGTTGGTAATAGTGTAATCTCTAGGGTATATTATGTAGAAGGTCTTGGTCATAATCTGTTTTCTGTTGGACAATTCTATGATTCTGATTTAGAGGTGGCTTTTAGAAAACATACTTGTTTCGTCAGAGAACTTGATGGTGTGGAACTCTTAAGAGGAACATGGGGTTCAAATCTATACACAATCTCTATCGAAGACATTATGAAGTCTTCCCCAATCTGCTTGTTGTCAAAGGCTTCGAAAACAAAGTCATGGTTATGGCATCGTCGTCTCAATCACTTGAACTTCGGTACCATAAATGATCTTTCTAGAAAAGGACTTAGTTATAGGCTTACCTAGACTAAAGTATGAAAAGGATCATCTTTGTTCAGCATGCCAATTGGGAAAAAGCAAGAAGTATGCCCACAAACCCAAACCTACAAACTCAGTTATGGAAGTTCTTCATACCATTCACATGGATTTATGTGGACCCATGAGAGTGCAGAATATTTTCGGGAAGAAATATGTGTTAGTTGTGGTTGATCATTACTCTCGATTTACTTGAGTTAAGTTCTTAAGGACAAAGGATGAAACTCCAGATATCGTCATCAAACTTATCAAACAGCTGCAGGTTCGTCTTAACAAAACTGTCAGAATCATCCGAACAGACAATGGAACTGAGTTTGTTAACAAAGAACTTAGTGATTTTTATGAAAATGTTGGAATCAGTCATCAAAGAAGTGTTCCACGAACTCCTCAACAGAACGGTGTAGTTGAAAGACGAAATCAAACTCTTGTGGAAGCCGCAAGGACAATGCTGATTTACTCAAATGTTCCAATGTTTCTCTGGGCTGAAGCTATTGCCACTGCATGCTACACTCAAAATTGGTCCCTAATTCACACATCTCATGGAAAAACTCCATATGAACTTGTTCATAATCGAAAACCTAATCTTTCATTCCTTCGTGTGTTTGGTGCATTGTGTTATCCGACTAATGAGGGTCAAAACTTAGGCAAACTCAAAGCTAAAGTGGACATTGGAGTATTTGTAGGATATGCACCAAGCAAAAAAGGATACCGAATCTACAACAACAAAACCCGAAATATCATGGAAACAATTCATGTTACGTTCGATGAGCTGTCCAGTCAAATGGCTCCAGGACAATCCAGTTCTGGACCCACATCTCAATCTTCATCAAGTAGTCACATCAGTTCTACTCTTGTACTAAATCCCTCACCAGCAACTCCTTTTGTACCTCCTTCGGAAGATGATTTGAAGAAATTGTTTGATCCAATGTTTGATGAACACTATGAGCCAATTGCTGATAATCTGTCAATTCCATCAACAGAGGTTGTTCCTATCCCTGTAAATGAAGTTAACCCTTCAGTTTCTATGTCATTAAGTCAAGAAGCGCCTGCTGCTGATCACTCTGTCTCATCAACAAATCATCAATCATCGAGTGTACATCATGGAATTGTGTATGGCACCTATGATGGAGATAATCCCTTTGATACTCCTGAAGATGCCCCCTTTGAGAACATATTTGCTCCTGAACCAACTCCCGAACCATTATCATCAGGAGATCCAGACTCTGCTACTTCAGTTCCTCAATAACTACCACATGAACACCTTAGAAAATGGACACATGATCATCCATTGGACAACATCATTGGAAACCCTTCTCGTCCTGTATCCACTCGTAAACAACTTGCAACTGATGCCTTATGGTGCTTCTTCAACTCCGTACTATCCAAGGTCGAACCAAAAGACGTTAAAACTGCCATGAATGAAGACAGTTGGTTCAATGCCATGCAAGAAGAAATTCATGAGTTTGATCGACTAGATGTATGGGAATTAGTACCTGCTCCTGACTGTGCTATGATCATTGCTCTAAAGTGGATCTTCGAAGTAAAACTTGATGAGCATGGCGATGTATTAAAAAACAAGGCTCGATTGGTTGCAAAAGGATATCGTCAAGAGGAGGGTATTGACTTTGAAGAATCATTTTCTCCTGTTGCTCGTATCGAGGCAATCAGAATCTTCTTGGCTAATGTTGCAAGTAAGAACATGGTAGTCTATCAGATGGATGTAAAGACGACTTTTCTTAACGGAGATCTTAAAGAAGTCATATACGTCAGCCAACCTGAAGGTTTTGTGAATACAGAGCATCCTACTCATGTCTATCGCTTGAAGAAGGCTCTTTACGGTTTGAAGCAAGCTCCAAGGGCATGGTATAATACGCTATCAAAGTTTCTTCTATCCACTGGATTCAGCAAAGGAGCAGTTGATCCGACATTGTTCACCAGAAAGTCAGGCAAACATTTAATTCACGTTTAAATTTATGTTGATGATATTATTTTTGCCTCGACTGACCCCAATGAATGTGACCGTTTTTCTAAGGAGATGGGCTCCAAATTTCAAATGTCAATGATGGGACAAATGTCATTTTCTTAGGATTACAAATTTCACAAAGTCCCGGAGGCATTTTTATAAATCAATCTAAATATGCAAATGAGATTTTAAAGAAATTTGGATTTGATTCTTGTGACCCTGTTGACACTCCCATGATAGAGCGTACTAAACTGGATGAGGACCACTCAGGGATCATGGTAGATCAAACGAAATATCGTAGTATGATTGGATCCATGATGTACCTCACAGCCAGTAGACCAGATATTCTGTTCGTTGTATGCATGTGTGCTAGATACCAGGCTAAGCCTACCAAAAAGCACCTTGAAGCGGTTAAACTGGTTTTTCGGTATCTCGAAGGAACCATCAATATGGGACTTTGGTACCCGAAGGACACCGGTATGTCACTAACAGCCTATGCAGATGCTGATCATGCAGGATGTCAAGATACACGTCGAAGCACGTCAGGAGGTGCTCAGTTTTTGGGTGATAAGCTTGTGAGCTGCTCTTCTAAGAAACAAATGAGTACTTCTATATCCTCTACAGAGGCTGAATACATAGCCATGTCATCTTGTTGTGCTCAAATCCTATGGATGAGATCCCAATTATCTGACTATGGCTTTGAATTCAACAAAATCCCTCTGTATTATGATAACAAATGTGCCATTGCTCTCTCATGCAACAACGTACAACACCCAAGAGCAAAGTACATCGACATTCGACATCATTTCATTAGGGAGCAAGTGGAAAACGGTGTGGTGGAACTTTATTTTGTGAGGACTGAATACCAATTAGCAGACATCTTCACCAAAGCTCTTCCTAGAGAACGTTTTGAGTTTATCCTCCCAAGACTTGGTCTAAAGAGTCTACAACCGGAAACACTTAAACATCTTCAAGAGGAATAAGAGGAGTAAAAGGTTTTTCTTCATCCATCTCTTGTATATAGTTATTCAAAAGCAAAATACAAAATTACAAAACCAACAAAAAGCAAATAGAAAAATATAAAACTTTCAAAATTTTCAAAAATATTGTCATTTTGTCATGTTTTTCTTGATTCGATAATATCTACGGTCTTTGTGCTGTCATTCAAAGAGTGACACGGGTCTTTAGATGTTGTTCGAATGTGTATTAAATTTTTTTTGAGAGAAAGTGAAACAAAGGCTTATAGTCATTTCAGTCTATAACCCGTTTTTTAAAGAAAGAACAGAGCCATGCTTTATCTTATTTTTCCATCTCATGCTCTGATTCTAAAAACAAATGTTTGTCACTAAAAATACAAATGTTTCCCTCACAAATATTTCTCCTTCTAATGATTCTTCTGAAAAATATTTGTTATCTTTATGAAAACTAATAAAAATAACTCGGTCTCAATTTTTTTTAAATCATCTGGGCTTGACATTGGTCAAAATCTCTATCTCTCAATCAACAACTTATGTCATTGATTGAGGGGGAGAATGATTTCATTTAAATCAAAAGGTTATTTGTCATACAACTGGTTCAGACCAAGGTTTATGTCATGTTTTCAAAAGATACTCAAGCATGTTTTTGGAGTTTAAAGTCTCAGCTTTGATCCTTATCGGTTAAATGTTTTCATAAGCAAGTCACAATTCTTCTCAAAAGCTTTCAAAATCAATTTAAATCTACAGAGATCACAAATCTCAAATGATTTGAAAATTGTGATCGGGGGAGAATTTGTGATTTAAATTGGATTTAAACTGATAATTCGATAAATGGTTTTATAATGATTTACAAGCTCTCCTCCCCACATGTGCCAAACGATTTCAATTTTTCCATGCACATGTTGAGGGGGAGCATCTATTTCAAACAAAAAAGGATTGAAACGTGATTGATTTGTTTCAATGTGCAGACTTTTCCTAATATGTGCAAAACACTTTCAAATCTCTATGCACATCCTTTCCAAAATTATCCTTAACAAAGTATGAAAAATACTAATCTTGATCAGGAAAGTGATGTTGATATCTTTTAGAAAATGGTAATCAAAGAAGTGAATCTTTCCTCTTGCCTCCGTGTGCCAAAACGATTTCAAATACATGATGCACATGTTGAGGGGGAGCTCTTTTTCTAAAAATATCAAAAACAATTCAGGTACAAAATGCTTTGATATATATCACAAGTATTTGGATTGATTTTCAAATGGTTTTCAATTGGTTCCAATAGCAGATGAACAATACCAAATAGACCGACCAAATTTACTTTATGTGTGGAGTTATAAGGATGGTTAGGTTAGGTATTCGTTCCCACGATCCCGCCAGAGCTGGAGGGATCTACCAAGGGACAATCCACTAGATAGTGTAGAGTCCTTAGGTATGATGAAAAAAGGAGAAAAGTGAGATATGGGAAGAGTGCGGACTGAGAAAGAGCTAGAACTGGAATAAACCCAACAAGGTTCTAGTTATGAAGTCTCGGTAAGCACTGAAGGGGTTGAAGAATGAAAAAGAATTGAATGAGAAAAGGGTGAAAATAAATAGCCCTCCAATTATTCAACCTTAGGGCAGAAACCGGGTTCAATACATATGCTACTGGTTGTTACTAAGGTAACACCGGTATTGAAGACAAGACGTCATGGACCCAGTGACGCTCTGCACTACAACTTCCCAAGCTACTCAAGTTTCTCTTAAAAGGGACTTGTTTCATTCTCACGGGGAACCTACATAATCTATCGACTTTCTCTTAGAGATTGTTGATATTGAAAAAGGAGACCCTCTCCCTAGTCTCCTGCATAGGAACCAAATGTGCACAATTGAGTCTAGAGCCACGAGATCATCTATAAATCTCATTAAGGACACAATCAATGAAGACTCTCTGTTTCACACAATGTGGAAAGAGAGAATATGTTTTAAGAGTCCAACGCATTATCCTTGTGGTATTGCCAGAACATCTAAGTGATATGCAAACATATTCACAATGAAGATGGAAAGCCTTATAGAGCCAACATCAAACAAGCTCTTGGTAGGTGGCATGTGAGATCTATCCAATAGATCAACCATGTGACAACTGAACAGAAACAATGGGGCGATTCAAAATTATGAATCAATCTTGGTTCAGGTTATGGATTGACGGATACCTTTGAAAAACCGGTCATTGTGCTTAAAAAAAATCTTTTCTTTATCACATCGGCTGTGTATTAATATTTCAAATATAAAAGGTGTTTATGATTGATAATTGATTTTTCTCAAAAACCCTCGTTGTATTGCAAAAACACTTTATTGAGCAGTACTCGATTGTTTTTCAAATCTCTTTTCATCAATCAGTGAATCTCAAATTCACTGGTTCACTCACTCCGTGTTGTCTTCTTTGAGACGTTCCGGTTTGTGAACAGCTAGAGCAGCTGCGAAACCCTGTCAAGGAGATTCCTCGGAATTATACCTGATCACATGCAGTACTTGTACTGATCAACGGGGAACCGTGGGCCGTGTACCTCAATTCAACGAAAGTGATCAAAGACACTTTCGTGCGCTTTATTGCTAACTATTGTATGTAGGTACGCCCGACGTTTGCAGCTAGTCAGAATGGAGAGGTCAATCCATAGCCGCATGCTCACACAACACATTCATTTCTAAAGAAATCATGATAAGTGCATCAACGACTCAGATATTTTCACTCCATGCTTCTGCTACGCTGCTGCAAATATCATGAATCTTCTAAAGCTTCTGATACTCTGATGAAAAGATTTCATGATCCAGAATGTGAGCATGTCGGTCCAAAAGTCACAACACCGCAATGGAAGTGTCAGAGATTCATGTTAATCTGATAATCTCAAAGGTGGCTCAATCTTATCATCCCGTGGATCACTTAAAGACCTCCACCTGAGACAACAAAACATGCGGAACATGAACAATCAAAAGACTACGATCTACTGAGAAAAGTACTTAATCAAGAATCCAAGAACAATCAATATGTAATATTTGTTTGAATTCAATGTAAATTGAGGTGACCTCCCTTAGGGGGAGATTCTTAGGAATTAGAAAATCCGTTAGTTAAAGTATCGGTCACCTCAAGTATATGTATTTGTTGGAAAGCTCGTAGTCGTAGTCAAGTTATGTTATTTAGTATTTAGTTAAGTAACACCGTGGAGGACAGACGGGTCTTTACCCACTGTATGCCTGATCCACAGTCCGGTAGGTGGCGTTTAGTGTAAGACTATAAATACCCTCTACCTCTCAAGGTAGAGGGTTGGAGCTCATAATAATACTTTTACTTTCTCTCACTAAGTTCCCAAACCTCTAACTCTTTCTCTCTCTAAAACCTTATATTGTACGCCTATATTGATCATTGTATGATGTGTTAGTGAAATCCATCATGTTACAGATTCAATGTTTAACATAATGAAATACATGAATCAAAAGTAAAAGATTAAATAATCGCTAATGCTTATCGTTAGGGAGTGATTTCTCCCTTGGAGATGGCTCCGTATGCTCCGAAAGATCTGCCTTTGGAACCCTCTTCACGTTCTCTGCTTTTTGGTTGTGAGTGGATGATGTGAAATGCATAAATTAGGGCTGGTATTTATAGGCACGATCTAGTTACAGCGTAACTTGAGTTGAGAGTTACGCCGTAACTTCAATAAATCTTCAAATGATGCTCTTGTTAAGCAGGTTACGCTGTAACACTTGGGAGAGGTTACACCGTATCTTCAACACAGGTTACTTTTGATAAGATTACGCCGTAATCCTTGTGAGGAGTTACAGCGTAGTTGATGGAGGCGCAAAACATTTCTTGACCTAATTGATTACGGCATAACCTTAGTTAGGAGTTACGCCGTAATCGCCTTTGAGTTGGTATACTGAGTCAACGCACTAGCTACGGCGTAATGAGAGAGATGAAGTTACGCCGTAGTTTCTTCACAGTTTGCATACTATCATAAATCTTTAAGAAAATCTACAAATACGCGTCTCGTACGCTCCAATGCTCGCAATTTACCTGAAAGTGAAATATAGAGGAATACAAGCGTAAATCCATATAAATGATATAAAATACGAGCATTAAATCAGGGGAAATTGACACTTAAAATTCAGGACTATTTGATGTTATCAAATATCCTCCCACTTGAACTCTACTTGCCCTCAAGTAGTCTTTCTAAGAAAAATTTCTAAAAAGATATCTCCCATTACCTAGAAAATACGAGTTTAAAAATCCCTTATGCTAGAATAAATCAAATCCGAACACCTCACGAAATGGGAACAAAACACTCAAATTCTCTCAACTAGTCTAAGTGTCAATTTCGGGGTGATCACTCAAAGCACAGTCATAGCATGTATTCTATCATAAGCTTGGCGGTTACACAAATCTCCACCACTAGAGTTAAGGACTAAACAATTCTTGAAGGCAATATGGGTAGACACAACATGGGTTAAGGGTGTAATGTCATTACTAACATGTCACGGCAAAGTGGACAAAATCAATGATACATGACCAAATCCATGGCCAAAACACCAATGATTGCTCGCTTCATCACCTAGACACGCTTCATGACTAAAGGGTAGGATAAGACATGGGAAATTATTGGTGTAAAATAAAATAACAAAGCAAATAGTATTAACCTATAACCAAGTTGTCACCGCCTACCGTTCATCCAAAGTTCTAGCTTTAAGGTAAAGAAATCGGATCATGATCAATTCAAGTAGATGTGCCATATGCGGATGTCATGATGGGCACATTACCTGTTCTTCAATTGTTGGCACAATAATTACCAACTCAATTCTTCAAATGTGACCGAGGTGGCCTCCTCGATGCTAAATCTTTGATGAGCTCCAATCATAGTGCTTATAACATTGCACTTTACAATAAACAATAAACTAATACTTTTTTTTACATCATAACATAACATAACATAACATCCCCCCACTTGAGATGAACATAATATGAGAATCTGGGGGGTCTTCAATGATCTTCAAATATAAGTCTTTGACGAAAGCGTAATTTCCGAACCTCTCTACTTGAATCTTGAACTTAGGCGAACAATGACTTCCCGATCACAAATTAAGACTACACGGTAGGCTAAGGCGAATGGGTGTAACGAAACAATATATATTGGGTGAACAAAATGAAAGGAATGACTCAGATGGGTGTATCTAGGGGTATCTTACACTAAGGGTGAGTGCAACAAAAGGGTTTAACATGGGGGTCGAAAAGTCGAGGTGGCTAATCGATAGACACACAAGGATAGGCTATTTGGGTGATAATCCAAAAATATTCCTTCTTAAACTGATTATTCCATATACATTAAGCGAACTCAACATACCTCGTTTATGGTCTCGAAATGATGTAAAGACCAAGTTCTAAAGTTTACAAGCTACCGGCATACTCATAATTTGGTGGATTTGGGTAAATAATTGGAAACAGATAAGGCTAATCTCACCATGAAATATCAAGGGTTATAATGTGCTCGGTTAAGGTCTAATCTAGTCAGGTTAAGAAAAACATGTCAAAATTTTAAAATTGGCATAATTTTTTAAAATAAACTAAAAAAATGAGGGCAATAAAGTTCAAGAAATAAATCTACTCCCGTTCCCCCACTTGAAATGTACAAAGTCCGTTTTGTACTAAACGTTAAATAAAGGTGAAGAGAAAGTAGAATAAGAACGAGAACTTCCCTGAAATTTGCTCCTAAAATGAAAGAAGGCCCACGAAGAGAATTGTGCCTTCGCTTAAGCATCCATGAGCAAACTTCATTCCCTGAAATCACACTAACCAACAAGCATAATTCTAAAAATAAAAATAAAAACAAAAAGAAATCTAACTCACTTTCGTAGGAATCACGGTTGCATTTAGCATATGCAAAAAGCCTTTTAAATCACTTGGTGTCCCAAGTGGACGAGTGTAGTCTCGTGAGGGCTTACAGGGAACATACCCACAAAGTTCATTTAAAATCTAATACAAGGTTATTGTGTTGATAAAGGAAAACTTAGAGCTGCAGGGTAATTACGTCGTAACCCAACAAGGGAGTTACGGCGTAATTGTGGTAAAACCTGGTAATCTCTACTGGAGAATAGCTACGATGCAACCATAGAATTGGATTACGCCGTAATGGTTTTATTCCTTAGAGAGAATCACTACTGTGGATACGTTACGACGTAACCATGAGGATGAGTTACGCCGTAACTGTTGGACAGAACTAGTCCCCGTTTTAGACACTTGTGAATTCATCTCCAATCCCTACAAAAATTGTTAAAAACACAAAACCCAACAAAAATATAAATAAAAGAAATAAAAAGGATAATTCGGGTTGTCTCCCGAAAGAGCACTTTTCTTTATTACCGAGTCTTTAAGTTAGACTCAAAGCCATGGGGCTTTATGGTGGCCTTCGAACTTGGCCAACTTCTTCCATATCTTTCATCAAGTTATGTCTGACCCAAGCAACATTAGTAGCAGTACAGAGATACTCCTTTGTCGTAATCTTCTGAATCTTACAAAACTTTTTGTCCGACCCCAAGTGGTATCTTGTAAACTCATATTTTTCAGCTACAATTGGTGGTGGCCTTTTGTATGAAATACCAAGAAGTTTGCACCTCCGTTGTTCGTATACCTCATCAGCTGGGTCAGTGAACCCGTCTTCACCTTGTAGTTCAAGGTAGTCCATAATTCCCTCAATGTCATCGCCATCGGCCTTAGTTCCCTTGAACCGCTCGTCACTTAGTACTTCTTCAATAGGTATACGTTTACACTCTTCTTTTTCATTCCCCCATGTATCTTTGTTATCCTCATTCGTCAAGCCATTCATCACCTGACTAGTATCGTGAGGAATCTCTTCATATTGGCTTTCTTCACTCATGCAATCCTTCCAAAAACTTTTCTTAGTGGAGGCGTCCATTTTTCCATACTTGTTCTTAACCCAATCGTCAAATCTCAACTTACCTGACCAAGGTAGCTCTGTTTTCTCATCATCATTGGTTGAGGTCCACAAAAATTCGTCATTCCCAACTCTAGCTATGCTACTTCCCCCGTTACAATCATCGTCAAACGGGTTGCAAGAAGCCCAGAATACATTTCTACTGGTTTTTACCTTTTCACACCAATGCTTCTAAACTGTCTTGTTGTTGGTGTTGCATTTATCAACAATTCCAATATTTAAGATTGACTTGCTTGTTGTTTTATGAATTGTATCAATACCAGGGGTTTCACAGCTAATACTGCGGCTAAGAT
The DNA here is from genome assembly GCA_910596185.1 of Chrysanthemum makinoi. Classification (NCBI taxonomy): domain Eukaryota; kingdom Viridiplantae; phylum Streptophyta; class Magnoliopsida; order Asterales; family Asteraceae; genus Chrysanthemum; species Chrysanthemum makinoi. Next base: position 120,291,678 of record OU343225.1, read on the forward strand.
CAGCCCAAATTCTTCTTTTAGCGTCATTGTCTATCTCACCATGAACAATCTGTACCCATGCATCGAATGTAATACTCTCATCATTAGTTCAAGATCACAGGTACTTATTGTTTTTTACCCTTTCCTTATTATCTCCACCATCACAAATGCTATCATAGGGGTTACATGAAGCCCAAAGGTCGTACCATTTGTCATTGTCCACAGGAATAGCCTTGCACCAATGGTATTTCATTCTAGATAAGTACTTAAGATCCACGTTCTGAATTTTGAGCCAATCATTTTTAGACTTAAGCTTCCGTACTGAATTATTGTTACGCCGTAACCTTGTGGAGTGGTTACAGCGTAATCTGCCATTGTTGCGTCTTTCAGTCTCGGTTTCATGCACATCGTGACTATTAGAAGTAAAGTGTTCGTGTGTGATGGTGGTAGGAACAACTTTATTTTTCCCTTTTTGATAACACAAGTAGTTTCGATAGGGTGGAATTTTCCTAGATCACCCATGTTGAGAGTAAGCTTCCTATCATTGATTTTTAAGGTTATGATTTTTTTGAAAACATTAATCTTTGCACGTGCGGTAGGCAAAAGAGGTCTACCCAAGGTTAGTGGAATGCCGAGATCTTCTTCCATGTCTAAAATAACAAAATCGACAGGAAGAGTAAAATTATTAATCTTAATTAGCACATTCTCGATAACCCCACGAGATATGCTAATTGTCCTATATGCCATTTCAGTGGTCATGCAAAAGGGTTTTATAGGCCTAAGATTTAGTCTTTTTCACATAGAAAATGGCATGATACTTATGCAAGCTCTTAAGTCGGCTAAGGCATTAATATTATGTAAATTATTAATAGAGCAAGGGAGAATGAAACTTCCTGGGTCTTTCTCTTTTAGAGGGATCTGATTTAGGACAATAGCTGAGAATCTGGCAATTAACTTTACTTCATTTTCCATGATGGCACCATGTTCATCGTTAGTATGTTGTTCAACTTTCCGAGAGTTCATATTGTCATCCTCCCTTATTGCTTGATTGGAGAAACATGCAACTTCTTCTTCATTGTACCTGAAAGGGGTGTAGAGAGGTCTCCCGTTACTGGAAAATATGGCTTTACAGGCACTATCGTCATTTATTGAGTTGTCTTTATGAATTTCATTTGCTAAAATCCCAAGTTTTCTTTTGGTGTTCTTTAAAGTCTCGTGGCGAGCTAGGAGATTGGCTTTTGTTTCCATTTGAATTTTTTTGAATAAAGCATCCCTATTGGCCTGTCGCTTGGCATCCTCTTCAAAATATTTATTTATAGATTCTTCAAGTGAAGGTTTTCTTTCTTCGTAAGGATTTCGGTCTTTCTTATAACGAGATCTATCATCATATTGCTAGAAGGGTCTTCCCTCTCCATACTTAACTCTTTCGATTTAGGGAATCTGTTTTCCAGAGGGCAATCTATGGCTAAGTGGCCACCTCCACATGTGTCGCATCCTACTCGAATAGCATGCATATTTTCCTGTAGTTTTTTCATGTCTCGGCCAAGGTTTTCAAGCTTATTTGTAATGGCGGCAATACCCTCAAGATTTCCGCCTAGGCTTCTTTGGCTTCCTCCATCATGCCATTTTTGAGAATGATCAGCCGTTTTTTGAATGGCTTCAATGACAAGAGTAGGGGTCATCCCAGAAATTGGTCCCTGATAGTCCAGCATTTGTCTCATAGCAAGGTTGACTCATTTGTAGAAAATATTGACCTTTTGCTGGCTGTTTAGGTCATGAGTGGGACACTTGTAAAGCAGATAATTGTATCTATCCCAAGCTTGATACAATGTCTCGTCACCTTCTTGTTTGAAGTTATGAATTTCCATGAGTTGCTTTGATACTTTTGAAGGCGGACAATATCTTTGAATGAAGTATCTTTTAAAGAGAGCCCATGTGTCAACTGCCCCAGCAGGCAGTCTATCAACCCATATTTTGGCAGCTCCAGTTAGTGTGATAGGAAAAACTCGGAGTATAATCGCATCCTTCGAGACTCCTGGTGTATTAAACAGGCTAGTAATATATTCTACATTCTCAATTGTTCGTGAGCATCCTCTGTAATATTTCCAGAAAAATGATTTGTTCTTAATTCCTCATGAATTGCGGTCTTATCTCGAAATCAATATCATCCCCAATAGCCGGCCTAACGAGTCCCGTCCCTTGTTCATCCCTGTTCATGGGCAAATATTCCTCAAGAGTGAGGTTATTAATGTCCACACCCTCCATGGTACCTGGAACTTAAAAGGAATCGTGAGAAAACAAGAATTCAAAATAAAACAAAAATAAAAGACTTAATAAAAATCCTAATATAACTCCCCGGCAATGGCGCCAAAAACTTGATGCAGGCTTTCTGACCAGGTTTTAATATTTATAAAGTCTCGTTTACCTAGGTCCACCTTATGCACTCTCGGGCTGTGTACCCGGTCGTGTGTAGTGTAGTAATCGGTAAAACCAAGGTCGTCCCAAGATCTATGTACGCGGATTCTAATTAAGTCTAGGTGTCACTGGTTTTAACTGGTTTTAAGATTGAAATGATTATTAAACTAATAATACAAAATAAACACGAAAAGTAAATAGTAGTTGTGATTAATAGAGGTAAATTATGCTAACCTAATTACTCATCCTATCATGTAATGTTCACGTTTTACTACTTCTAATTGATTCAAGTGGGGGTTTAAGTCGCTAGGATAGCATTTGGTCAGTTCGTCCTAACCTATCGGCAAAGGCTTCCACCCGAGATCAAGATACTACCCTTGAAAGTCGATTTGTTTTTAGTCCCCTAAGCCAACTCATTAAGTACCTCTACATGCAAGACTCGAAATAAAGAGTGCCCGGGCGCTAGGATCTTAGACACTCATCCCTAACTTCTTAAGTTCATCCAAAAGGTAGGTGATCATTTGGTCAGTTCGCACAAGCAAGGAAGGGTCTTCAGTTGGTCAATTCTTACCCTCCCCAACTCAACCTAACTACTTAGGGTCAGTTGGTCAATTCTCCTAAGCAACTAGACACGACCGCCATTCAAAACTACCGGAGCTAGGGTAACTACCATCGAACTATGAATGCATACAGTAGAAACAATTATACGGAAGCATGAAAGTGTAAACAAAACATTTCAAGGAATCATAACTAGGCTAGCACCAAAGGTGCTTAGCCGATCATATTAAACGAAACAAAAGATTCAATGTTTAACATAATGAAATACATGAATCGAAAGTAAAAGATAAAATAATCGCTAATGCTTATCGTTAGGGAGTGATTTCTCCCTTGGAGATGGCTCCGTATGCTCCGAAAGATCTGCCTTTGGAACCCTCTTCACGTTCTCTGCTTTTTGGTTGTGAGTGGATGATGTGAAATGAAGAAATTAGAGCTGGTATTTATAGGCACGATCTAGTTATGGCGTAACTTGAGTTGAGAGTTACGCCATAACTTCAATAAATCTTCAAATGATGCTCTCGTTAAGCAGGTTACGGCGTAACACTTGGGAGAGGTTACGCCGTATCTTCAACACAGGTTACTTTTTATAAGATTCGTAATCCTTGTGAGGAGTTACGGTGTAGTTGATGGAGGCGCAAAACATTTCTTGACCTAATTGATTACGGCGTAACCTTAGTTGGGAGTTACGCCGTAATCGCCTTTGAGTTGGTATACTAAGTCAACGCACTTGGTACGGTGTAATGAGAGAGATGGAGTTACGCCATAGCTTCTTCACAATTTTCATACTATCATAAATATTTAAGAAAATCTCCAAATCCGCGTCTCGTACGCTCCAATGCTTGTAATTTACCTGAAAGTGAAATATAGAGGAATACAAGCGTAAATCCATATAAATGATATAAAATACGAGCATTATCGGGGGAAATTGACACTTAAAATTCAGGACTATTTGATGTTATCATGTAGACACATGATGAACTGCACATGAGTTTTACAAACTCCATGTTAAACCTTGAGTACCAGCTTGAAACAACCACATCTCATCAGGCTCAAAATTTCCCTTCAATTCTACCCATAACATTCTGTCTTTGTCATATGCAGGCTCAGTTGAATTTAATCTTTCTTTGACTAACTCCCATAGCTTTACCAGATCATTTATATCAAATTCTTTAAGCATATCATCAAAGTGTTGATATACTTCAATGTGATTACCAATCCTGATGATCTTCCAACTTTTTATCAGTCCATCATCTTGAATGTCCCAATCTATAATAGGATACTTTGTCTGCAAGGCTTCAACATTCATACCTTGATCTGGAACTAGGATTATCATCTGTTGTAACCTTTCTTCAGTCAAATCTTCTTCCTGCGCTTTTATTGTGGGTAAGTCTTCACTAACTTTTTGTTTCTTTGAAGTTTCTGTTTCCAATGATATTCCCGCTCTCTTCTTCTGTATCCATAAGGACAAAGTATTGAACCTTATTGTAAGCCTTACAATACAATTCTTCAATCTCTTCATATGATCTACCAACAAGTTGACTATCAGTCCAGTTGTCTTGATTCTTCAAATAGGCAGTCATATACTTCTTCTTTTCTTTCTTTTCTGCTCTAGTTGTTGATTTATTCTTTCTTTCTTTAGTTTTCTTTGCATTATGATTTTTTCTAATCACAAGAAGCTCTTGAAGTGCATTCTCTCTATCTTCTTTATTGAGACTTGTCCTTTCTTGTTCTTGCATCCTCTGAGATAAAAGTTTATCAGCATTTATATGTGCTTCTTCATCTTCAGCTATCTCTCTTTAAAGCTTTTGATCTTCCAAAAACTGTGCAATCTTCCATTCTTCCAACAATGCTGCTTGTTCTTGCTCATGTATCTTTTAAGCCAATTCTTCATCAAGACCTATCTGAACTTGAACTCTCTTCTTGATCTTCCTGGGTTGCTCAGATTATGGCATAATGCTTTTTCTTTTATCTTTTTTTGCACTCCTTCTGATGTATCTTAGCCCCTTATCCATTGGACTAGCAGTACTAATAGTAGCACTGGCAGTACTAACCCCTTGAACATCAGCAGTACTAACATCTTCTGCAGCAGGCTCTTTAAACTCCATGTCCACACCTGTTTCAATACATGTATTATCCCAATGTCTCCCCTCAAATTCTGCATCAGGTTCTTCATCAGGCTGTACCAAGGAAATGGTAGGGCCTATATCAATATCTGCTATCTTCCTCCCCTGTTTGAAAGGATCCTCATCATAATCTTCTGCATCAGATAGCACCATCTTTGTTCTTCTCCTAGCTTGCTTGGACTTTAATCTGTGCTCCAACTTCATCACCCTCATGATCAGTTTTTTGTAAGCAGTACCATAGAGCTTTTTGGTCTGCTTCAAGTATGTCTCCAAGCTAGTGACCCTTTGTGTCAATGTGGTACATGTTTCCATAAATTCAGTTAAAAGTTCCTTTCTACCCTCATCACTTCCAAGTATGTTAAATCTTGGGAGAGGTGAATCATTGGGCATGTTAGATACCCTCTCAGGCCTAGTCTAGGCAGGAATATCCCCCATAGTATCCATGTGCCTATGCCACCTTCTGAGCTAGCCCTTGAAGAACTAGACATAGTTGGTGTTGGAATGAGTTGGGTCTTATTTATGTTACTAATATCCTCCCCTGCATCTAAGCTAGAGGGATTAGTAGCAGTCCTTCTCATTTTATCCCCTACATCCCTGTGGATAGGCTCTGTTAGGAATTAGAAAATTCTATGTTAAAGTGTCGGTCACCCCAATTATAAGTCTAGCATATGTTAGCTCGTAGACGTGTCGTTTGTTACGTTATTAAGTAGTTTATTTGTTAGTTTGTAGCGTAGTTTAGTTTAGTGCAACACCGTGGAGGAAGGACGGGTCTTTACCCACTGTATCCCTGATCCACAGGCCGATAGGAGGTCGTGTATTTGTAAGTATAAATACCCCTTCCATCCATGGAAGGGGTGGTGCTTCAATTCAATCTAACCTTTCATTTGTGTAAACCTCTAGCAAGAACACCCTCTCTCTCTAACTTTCTCTCTCTAATGGCAAACATGTATTTTGATCTCCCAAGACCACCCGAATCATCAAACACATAAAAATAACGATCCTACAATTGGTACCAGAGCCAAGGTTATGGTGTTTTGTTGATTTGTGTGGTTTTGTATCATGGTTATGGTGGTTTTTGGTTCATGTTTAAAACTGTTTTTTATCACTTTCTATGGTCGGAAATACTTTTCTTGTTCCTATTCTTGTTATAACTGTTTTGGTACTATGCTGTTGATAAGAAAATTGTTTTCCGTTTACTATTTTGATATACAGTTCTTAACAAGTTTGAGTATCCTCTTTTGGTCATAACATGTATTCTTCTTTTGGTCAATGGTCCAAACAGGTTTTTCTTTTCACATCAGTCCTGTGTTAATATCTTTGTCCAAACAATATTTTGTTTTGTACCAAGGTATATCAGTGAATTATTTTCGTGGGTCATCTGGTCATATTTATGAGGTCAAACCATTTATTTTCGTGGTCTAATGGGTCTAGGTAGCATTTTGCAAGTATTTTCTGGGTATTCATGAATATGGTGGATAACATGGTCGGAAATAACGCCGGAATATGTCAAATATCATGTTAGCGAGTTGTACACAAAACTGTCTAAATTCAATGAATCTACCTAGCGACTTGGTCGTGTATTACCTAGCGACTTGTTCTTTAACAAGTCATAGCGAGTTGGCTTAGCGACTTGCTTAGCGACTTGCTTAGTGACTTGCTTAGCGAGTTGCTTAGCGAGTTGCTTAGCGACTTGCTTAGCGAGTTGGCTTAGCGAGTTGGCTCAAGACCATTGTCACTAACGACTTGACTTGACCTAGCGACTTACAGAAAGGATGAAGGAGAAACAACCAAAAGACCAAGACAACAACCACAAGACCACGACCATCTCAAACCATATAGAAAACAAGAATCAAGACCTCAGCCTACCTAAAACTCGTTACGACATGGTAAAAGGATTACAAAGATCTCACTTCTTCATCTAAAACTCGACTCAAATAAATCAAGATCTCAGCCTATCTCACTTTCTTAACATTCGTTCATTTGAACAAATCCATTAGGAGACATACATCATAGATCTTTCTTGGAATTATACGAATATTATCAAGATGATTCAAAGCCATTTAGCTTCATCCTTCTTTTCATTCGATCCGGTTATACAAGAATTTGAAAGCAATCCCACAAAAATATTTTCAAGACAATTTTTGAGATCTCAGATTAAGTCTACTCATGGCATTCAAGATGCATCAAGATTTTTTTAAAATCTTAACTCACAAAGGACGTTATCATCATTGATCAATTTTCGAAGTCAAGCTTCAATGATATTCGAATCATTCAAGAAATAAAATATAACAAGGTTGTTACTTTTATCTCTTTGATTCGTTCAAAGACTCAACAAAGGAGAAACTCATTACAATTAATACCTACCCGTGATTCTTATGAGAGATTGAAGTCAGAATCATCATCATGTCCTCACAGCCGAGTCAAGAGCATCAAGCCATCCCTGTGGCGAGCTCGTGTGGTCATAAAGATGATTCAATCTTGTTATGAGGAGCGTTTTCCTTTGGTATCTTAAATGGGGATGGATTTGTTATGGTAGGCGGAGTGATTATGTGATGATGATATTAAGAGTGGAGGCGTATGCTTATTTGGGTTTGAAGCAGTTTTGGGTGGCGATCTGTTTGAGAGGAAAAAGGGGGCGGACAGTTAAGGATTAGGGTTTGAAAGTGTTTTGGCTTAGTGTTATGTGAGAAGAATTAGGGTATCATGTTTTTTATATACCGGATTAAGAATAGAGTGAGTGGATCGGGTTTTTAATGGCTGGCATTGGTGATGGTATGTCCGGATATTATCTTTGATTTGGGCCCTTGTGGATCGAATCTCATTTTTGGACTTTGAACCGAGTATATTCATTGGGTTACTATCTATATTATTCAATGTGTGTTATTACTCACATACACTTAACTTTGATAATATTTGGAACAAATGAGTGGTATTTTGATATGGTATATTTCACGGAAGGTTACCCAAATTCACGACTTGTGCTTAATTTTTGAGAAAGAATTTATCATTATGGGTATATAAGTGATTGGATTTGAATGACGGTCTGATGGGCTTCTTAATATGAGATCGGATTTATGTGATTTAATGATGAGATTGGTTGATGAGATTGCTTGATATGATCTGGTGTGATGATGAGATTTGATGTGCTACGTGGCTTGATAGTTTGGTTTATGCATTTTCACGAAGTACATTTTGTCACGGCTTGAATTAATTGAACAAATTCGACTACGGGGTTTTTTGGACGGTATTTCTTATTTGAATTTGAAGTGAGGATTTTCCGGGCGTGTTTATTTATTTCGTCTTCTTTCTTTCTACTCTTTCGCGAAGATGACTTGTATGGGCTGTTATAGTGTGTGATAAAGACTTGGCTATTTAGTTACGGTTGTGATTCTTTCTCGATTAACCCACAACGTAGCTATCACTTCGGTGTCTCACGCAGTTGAGGATATCTCAAGAGGTTTTGTACATTGGGTACACCGTTTCTTCTTCACAAGGATTAGTGCAAGCTTAAGTAACAAATCCGGGGAATGTTACGTCTTGTTCAAGTTTGGCATATCTGATCTATTTCTCCATGTGGTCACTACAATAGCCGACAGAACACGTGATTGATGTATTTACTAAAGTGTTTATTGAATGGTTGATGTTGTTGATGATGTTGGATAATGAACCATTGATGAACCATTGCATGCTCCCCTAAAACAGATATTCACCAAAACCAAAGTTGTCATAACACATTCAAGCTGACATTGTTTACGGTTTTGTCTTGATTTTGTAAAATCCCGCGAAAGAAACTATTTCTCGGTTTAAATCATAGACTTGTAAAATCCCGTGACAATGGAAACATCCTGGTATTAGTAAAGTGCATTTCCGATCTATCTTACGGTTTATTCTTGGTTTTGTAAAATCCCGCGAAAGAAACTATTTCTCGGTTTAAACCATAGAGTTATAAAATCCCGTATTGATGGAACTATCTTGGAGAAAGGAAAATGTATTTCGGGATCTTATTTGATGCTGGTGCTACGGTTTTTGTTTCGAAGAAAGATAAAGGGTGTACTTCATGAATTGGATGTGTGTTTGGATAATTCGTCATGGCAGTTTGGTTATTATATGGTTTTACGGGGTTATGTGCTTTCAACCATGGTCGGGATGAAACCATTATCATAGTTCATTTAAATGTAAGAAGGTTAGATTTGAGCAGTTAACCAGAAGATGTGACAACGGCGTTAATTCAATATTATTTATTTGAGGTTGAAGTGAATTATCACGGGCGAGTGTACTTAGCATCTGAAGATATCAGGGGATGGATGGATGAAGATTCTTCATGATCCTTGTTCAAGCTTATTATCAAAAATGAAGACTTGGAAATCTAGTTATTGTTGGGTGTCTTTTACCTTTTCTTTTACCACTTGGGGGAATTGGACTCTTATCACCTCAAAATAACTATCACTTAAAGGAGTTACGTTGTAGTGCTCAGTGTCACATTCAATTGTGGATTTTCAAGAGGTAAAGTACGTCTTATACTTGATGGTTGGTTGGGTGAAGAGTATAGAGTACTTAGAGATTCAAATGGGCATGAATTCTCGACACCGCTCTTTGTTACATATGTGCAAGTTTAAGTCATGAGTTCGGGGTAGTTTACTTCAGGGTCAAATTCATTATATCGGGTTTTCTCCATCAGTTGTCACTACAAAGAGCCTACTGAATGATAATGGGGTTAATTACATGTTTTGCTAAGAGAGCTGAAAAGAGAGAGATTATGACGTATGAACACAACAGTTCATGCCTCGTACTCTAAAGAAAAGAAAAGTGTACGTTTCAGTGCGCTTTATCTTCAAAAAGAAGAGAAATCTTCTTATGACGTTTGAGCACACCAGTTCAAGCCTCGTTCCTCAAAGAAAAGAAATGTGTACGCTTCCGTGCGCATTATCTTCTGAAGAAGAGAAATCTTCTTATTATGACCATTCTCATCAACATTCTTCATACTTTTTCCATGCGCTTCAGTCATCAAGTGAACCGGGCTACCACTGATTGTTTTCACATTCCACTTGCTCGATTATAATGAAGATGGCGACATCATGTCTGATTTTACGGGGAGAGGAGTGTGAATAGAACTGATGAGATGATTTTCACTTATTTAGTCAAGAATGGCATCTCCGTATCACGGTCTTGAGGGGAGAAGAAGTGTGAATTTTTTGCATTGTTGATTGATATAGAAGAATATAAATGGTCCTACGGACTCTAAACTCATGTAAGAACCGAGCTTCTTCTCGGGTCATATTCACATGGAGTTTTTCTCTTCCGTAGTTGGTTGACATCTTCACTTGAAGTGATATGAGTTTATTGACAAAGCTTCGGTTAATGCTTCGCGTGCACATTAACATGATGATTCGAACAACCATACATTCTTGTTTG
>OU343225.1:120302264-120317400 GCA_910596185.1 Chrysanthemum makinoi
GGTACTAAAACTCTATGATATGGTTGATGTGCAAAAGATTCCCAACGAAGTACAATTAACAGAAGTCGTTGAATCAGATATTGAAAATATGGGTAATAACAATGTTGTCCCATATGAACAATATGTGAAGCACGATGAAAGTTTTGTTGTACCAAGTGGTGCATCTTTTTCCATTAATGATGAATGTGTGTTTGACGAGTACACTGAATATGTAATACTTGATGATTCCAGACTAATCGAGCAAGCAAATATTTATAAAGATCAAGTTGCCATCTATGAACAGTGTGCAAAATTTGAGCTGACCACCCGTGAGCAGGAAATGGATAGCTACATTTTTCCCCAAATGTTTTGGAACTATACTCCAAAGGCTACGAGTTAAACACTTAGTCTTTGATCGGGCGAGAGATTATGATTTAAATCTTAAACTTGATAAAAGGGTGATTGTTTTAATCAAACAAGCATTCCTTCCTCAATGTGCCAAATGATTTCAAAAGCCAACGCACATGTTGAGAGGGAGCATTTATAAAAAATCAAAATTAATTGAGGTACAAAATGCTTTGATACTATATCACAAGTACCTTGATTCATTTTCAAAATGATTTTTAGTTGGTTTCAAAGGCGGAAAGAACTGTACCAAAAGACCGACCATTTTACTTTAGGTATTGGAGTTATAAGGATGGTAAGGTTAGGTAGAAGTTCCCACGATCCCGCCAGAGCCGGAGGGATCTACCCAGGGACAACTCACTAGTTAGTGTAGAAGTCCTTAGGTATGATGAAAAAAGGAGAAAAGTGAGAATAAGGGAAGAGTGCCGACTGAGATAGAGCTAGAACTCAATAAACCCAAACAAGGTTCTAGTAATGAAGTCTCCTAAAAGTACTTTAAGAGGTTGAAGAATGAAAAAGAAATGAAAAGTAAAAGGGGTGAAAGAAATAGCCTTTAATAATTCAACCTTAGGGTAGAAAACCGGTTCAATACATATGCTAATGTATGGTTACTAAGGTAGCACTGGTATTGAAGACAAGACGTCATGGACCCAGTGACGCACTGCACTAAAACTTCCCAAGCCATTCAAGTTCTCTTAAAAGGACTTGTTTCATTCTCAATGGGAACCTACATAATCTATCGACTTTCTCTTAGAGATTGTTAATATTGAAAAGGAGAGTCTCCGAATAGGTAACCAAAGTGCACAATTGAGTCTAGAGCCAAGAGATCATCAATAAATCTCATTAGGACACACAATTTATGAAAACTTGTTGTTTCACACAATGTGAAAAGTGAGAATATATATTGAGAGTCCTACACATTATCCTCGTGGTATTGCCAGAACATCCGAGTGATATGTAAAGTATTCACGATGAAGATGGAAATCCTTCCAGAGCCAACTGTTAATATAAATATTGTTATTAAATGTTATTTATATTTTATGATCTTTACCTAAGTTTTGTTAACGACAAAAGTAAATTTAATTTTTATAAAGCTTAAAGCTTGTCAAGTTTAATAGATATTAAACCAAGCTTTTCAAATAATATCTTCATCACTTAAGCATTTACATTTTGATTAATCATATTATCAATATGACTCTAAACTATAATGTATGTGAACATTTTTAGATCAAGCATGTTTTAGTTTAAAAACAAAAACATTACATATGTATTTACATTTTCACATATTTCTAAAAATAGAAAAAAAACAACATGACATCATGTAGTGCATCATTGAAATATTTAGAAGATGTCACTAGATATTTTGTGTAGATTAGACTCTACTATATCTTACACAATCTTGGATATATATGGTTGACTTTGGTAAGATTTTGGTGATCTTGCTATCGACCTCAAGGCACCAAAAGTTTACACGGGCGAACCCTTTTGAGGGATCCGCGGGTCCGTGGTGCCTGTGATCATTTTGGCTATAAATAGCAAAAGCCAAAACCAAGTTGTTTTCTCATCCCTTCTAGCATATTCACATACATTCCCTTCTCTAACATTTCTAACTCAGTATCATATCATTATAGTGATCCTCTTTTGTAGCAAAGAAGATCAAGGCATATTCAAGATTCAACAAATAGTTGGACGTCTTGTTTGTTTAGTGTTGTATGATCTAGTGTTGATTCATACTTCATTGTTGTATCAAACCATCATAATATTGTGAGTGGTTAGTATTTTAGTCCTCAAAATACATTGTGTGTGGGAGTAGTTGTACCCTTGGAAAGAACTCGACATCTAGCTTAGTGTGTTGAAATAGTGTGTAAGCGGTGTAAAGGTTTCTCGCCGAAAGGAGCTTGTTGACTAGTGAAGTTAAAATCTCGAGTGTAAGACTCGGGGAGTGGAGTAGGGCAAGGAAAAAGAGTCATTGTAGACCGAACCACTATAAACAACTTGTCATGGTTTGATTGTTTCTTTCCTTATTTACTCTATATATATATATATATATATATATATATATATATATATATATATATATATATATATATATTGCTTGCATATTGATTATTATTCACTAACATATCTAAAGATCAATATCAATTGATCTTTCAATAAGTTTCAAAACAAAGTTTTAATCGGTAAACTATTCAACTCCCCTTCTAGTTTTCCACAATTGGTACCAAAAACATAAACGAAGCAATAAAATATGAATCTTGGGCAATTGCTATGCAAGAAGAGTTAAACCAATTTGTTAGAAATGATGTTTGGAAGTTAGTTCCAAAACCTAAAGATCAAACTATAATTGGAACGAAATGGGTTTTTCGAAATAAAATGGACGAAAATGGTGTAGTGTCTAAAAACAAAGCTAGGCTTGTCGCACAAGGTTATAATCAATAAGAGGGAATTGATTATGATGAAACTTATGCACCGGTAGCTAGGCTCGAGTCTATTAGAATCTTACTTGCATATGCATGTGCTTATGACTTTAAATTATTTCAAATGGATGTTAAGAGTGCATTTTTAATGGGTTTATTAAAAAGAAGTATATGTTGCTCAACCCTCCGTTTTACCGACTTTGAGAAACTACATCATGTCTTCAAACTCAAGAAGGCATTATATGGACTTAAGCAAGCACCAAAAGCTTGGTAGGATCGACTTAAGACTTTTCTAGTTGAAAACAAATATACCATGGGATTAGTAGATAATACTCTTTTTACCAAGAAAAGGAATCACACATTATCATTGTTCAAATATACGTTGATGACATCATATTCGGATCAACTTGTCAAGAGCTATGTGATGATTTTTCTAAAATCATGCACGATGAGTTTGAGATGGGTATGATGGGTGAGTTAAACTTCTTTCTAGGACTTCAAATTAAACAAATAGAAGATGGCATATTCTTTAACCAATCTAAATACATAAAAGACATGCTTAAGAAATTTGGTCTTGAAGACTCAAAACCAACTAAGACACCCATGTTCGCACACTCAAACTCACCAAGGATGAGGAAGGTGAATCGGTAGATAACACTAAATATAGAGGGAATGATAGGTAGCCTACTCTATCTTACGCTAGTAGACCCTACATTATGTTTAGTAGTTTGTCTATGTGCTCACTTTCAAGAAAATCCCAAGGCATCACACTTTGAAGCATTAAAAAGGATATTTAGATACATTAAGGGAACGACATGTTTAGGATTATGGTATCCCAAAGGAATGGGTGTAGAAACTATAGTGTATGCTTCATTTCGGACCATGCCGGTGACTATGTCGTAGAAAAAAGTACTAGTGGTATTTGTACTTTTGTTGGACATTGTCTCACCTCATGGTTTACAAAGAAGCAAACGGCTCTAGCTATCTCAACTAATGGGTCGAATACGCCTCAAACGGAAAAGCATGTCAACAAGCTCTTTGGATGAAGCAAACTCTCGTGGATTACGGAATTCATCTCAACGATATCGCTATATTTGCACAACAAAGGAGCTATTGATCTCAAAATCCCGTCCAACATGCTCGTACGAAGCATATTGAAATCCGCCATCACTCTCTTCGCGACAATGTTCAAAAAGGAAACATCTCAATTGAGAAAGTATCCTCCCAAGACAAACATTGCACATTATCCTAACTAAGCCTTTCAAACGAGAACCATTTAATCTTCTTAGACTTGGTTTAGGGCTAATGGAACCAAACATGTAGTTAAAACATAGTCTAAACCTTGGAACAAACAAAACAAAACAAAAACAAATTAGTTTAAGTTCAAGCATCGTCCCAACCAACGCACAACAAGGACGGAACCAATTTTTTGGTGTCGTTCTAGTCCGTGGTGACAATAAGAGTAGCAAAATACCACTTACAAAAACATCTTCTTCCTTACAACCCACTTTACCAAAAAGTTTCAACAACGCACTCAACTCATTGTTGACACTTTCTCACCCATTAATCACTGAATATAACATCGTTGTAAGTATCCTAACTACAGTACTTCTCTTAATTCTAAGTCTAGGATTCTAATTTGTGCAAAAAATCATTACATGGGGACTATGTATAAATCTTGTACAAAACTTGGATTCAATTGGCAAATTGCATAACTAATCATTGAAATTAGTTACTACATTGTCACATTGCATAAACCAATTATGTTTCCCAATAATTAAAAGATAATGACTATAAGACCTTATTCTAATTAAACAATTTTTTTTGAAAAGCTTCTCACTTGTAGGAAAACATTTTTTCATTGTTAATACAAATAGAAACGTAAATTTTCATCACTTGCATAATGCTCTTAAATACTAAAGGTAATACATAACTAATATGCATTCCCGGGTATATTCAAATGAAGCCACATTGAATTAGGAGAGCGTTTGGATATCTCATGCCTTTGCCAAACACCCCACTAAAACCATTTTATGCATAAAATGAGTCGAGATAACCGCAACTCCAAATCGTTTTCATATAGGCACACACTAGAACCAAAACGCTAAGTTTGTTTTTATTTTATTTTTAACATGTAGACTCTTGCTCATAGGAACAACCATGGTAGCCGCAAAATTCTATGATCACAAGGATACCCTTAGCTACATCCCTAAACACCACAAAACCAAGGACCTCACCAAAGAACAAGTCGAAATCTTTAAGAGTCTAAAGCAAAGGTACTTCCATGAGGGTAGGACCATTCACTCCTCCTTTATCGACGGAACTAATCTTCGTCAAGAGCTTGCCACCATTAACTTCGATTGTCTCCTCGACATCGATGAACCCATTTTTCCTAGGTTTGTTTTAGAATTCTATGCTAGTGTTGCCTCCTTCACTGATGAGGACGATCAAATGGTTCTTAGGTTTAGGATCAATCAAACTGACTACTCCATCTCCCTAAACCAATTTGATCAAGTGCTAGGAATTCCTAACGCTGTAGTACATGTGTCTACTACCGATAAGTGGTCACTCACTATCTTCGATGCAATCAATGATCGCTCTCTTCCCTACCAAACTCCTTTGGCGGATAAGGACGTCATCCTTGAGCACCTTTTTAACGAAAGGGCCGCTCCAATCCGTGTCACCCAAAAGGGAAAGGAGGTAAACCGAGATCCATATGGTATGGAGCTCAATAAGCTTAAGCCCGAATTCAAGAAGTGGGAGGAACTCCTAAGAGCCAATGTCATTAGCACTATAGGAAATAGAGACCATATCAAAGCTTGCCTTTGTCACATGCTCTACAACTTGTCTACTCGTCAACCATTCAATTTAGCCTACTACATTGCTAGGAGAATGGTAGATATTCCAACTAAAGGATCGGTCGCTCTTCCTTACGGGATGATCCTCACCCGTCTCTATAGAGCATTTGCACCCATTCCACCAAGCCCAAAAGGGTTGAAGCTAGACTATGCTCTCATCCCTCACATACCGTGCCCCTTGAGGACGAGCGAGTGGCTAAGACTAAAGGTGAAAGGGCAAAACCTCCAACTCCTTCATCATCATCATCAAATAGCTCGAAGACTCGCCTCCCAATTCTCGCCTTCCACCAAGAGTACTATGCATCTTTCCCCGAGATTGAGAATGAATCGGCGGAGTTCAAGCAAACCAAGAGGATGTTCAAGTGCCTTGGAAGGATGATGACAAAGATCTTCAAGAAGTTGGATAAGTGAGGTTTATTTAAGGGAGTGTTTGGAACAAGACAAAAACTATGGTGTATGATACTATTTGGTTGTTTTTACTTTGTAGGATGATAAAATAACTTAAAACAATATTGTATGCTAACCGGTTTATGCAGGGGGATAGCACAAGTATGTTATCAAATTTTACCCATTTTCACTTTAATGTGAAAATCGTTAGCCCTTGGTCAAAGTCTATGCTCCACTATGTTTGTATATGTGTTATCGACTTTTCTTAACTAGAAATAATTAATTCATATGTTTTAAGTAAATTTCGTGTTTTGAAAAGTCCCGATACTTAAAATATGGGTTCTGAAGATTTTTTGTCTTCACGGACCGATCGGCACCAAATATTTGGTTTCGTCTGTTATAACTTTTGGTACCACCGATTTCTTGTACAGCGACCAAAGGCACCAAATTAAGGGTTCCGCCTGTGTAAATAATTGGTGCCGTGGTTCCTACATGTAACTTTCTAAATTTCACTTATTTCAACATTCCAAATTACCATACATTACTTCTAGGATAGTCTTTACTAGTTTTTACCCATATTAGAACTAGTTTAACACACTTAGGCATATAGGATATCCATTTCCCACCAAAATTCAAAAATTCCAAAAATGCACCCAAGGAACCCCTTTTTCATAAAGGAAGGAACCAAAAATTTGGTTCCTTGCAATCCGTTGGTGATCTGATTCTAAAGATCCCATAATCATTAGAACACATTTATTGCAAATCTTTGTCACTTCACTCCATCCTTCTTGTATGGATTGACTTGGGTGATATGACTATCATTAAACCCACTTCAAAATAATTAGGAACCTCATCTCTTCTATGGTTTAACATTAAATCAAACACATTTCTCCATAATTTCATATTTCTATAAATTAAGAGCCTTCAAGATGATCATCCTCACACTTTCTCAAATCTTCTCATCTACTAGCAAAACCTTAAGCTAAAATGACTAAGTCTTCTCCATCAACCAAGACTTGCAAGAGAACCTCTAGAATGAGCGTAAGACCATGTTGCTTTGTCAACATAAACTCCTCTTCCGAATCCTCCTCTTAACCATCTCTCATCCCCAAGAGATGAGAACTTTCTCACTTTGGCTACACCTACACCACCTCCAAAATCACCTATCATTGTCACTACTCCACCACCAACAAAGACTCCTATCACTAGCTCACCACCAACAAAGACTCCTATCACTAGCTCACCACCACCGGCTCCTATCCAAACATCAAAGTCACCATCACCTCCAAAATCTCCAACACTCATCCCATTAGAGCTATTCTCTACACCACCTACATCTCCAAATCCATTTTGGAAGACTTGGAGGACTTGCCTCTTAGGCCCAATCATCCACCACCACTACCATCCTTTGGTACTATTGAGCGAATAGCTTATGAGTCTCCACATCCATCATTTGACCCAAACGCCCCGTTAGGGCCAAAACCTCTTCTTTTCCATCCTATCCACAAGGAAATCCATGGTCCTTTGTATGGGGATCAACCACTACCTACAACATCCATGCCACCTCATTTAGAGGACATTGAGGAATCCATGTGGGATGATCACCCCACTAAAGAAGAGATTGAAGCCGAGCTCAATCATCTCCACCAATTTTTCAATATGGTGGATTCTCATCTTAGTAAGACCATGCAAATGCAAAGTGCTTTGCTAGCCTCCATAATCACCTTCACTTCACCACCAATCCACCATTCCACCACCCACAAAATCATGAACCATACTACCCCTCTAGAGACACGGTTGCTCAAATGTGAGTGGACCCACATTACCGAACGAACCCGGGTGATGGTCCATGAGCTTCAAGATGAAATGAGGTTCATCCTCAATCACATCCTAGAGCGCATCAATGCTCTTGCTCATCCACCACCTCAATAGGAGGCTCCTAGTTTATGTCTTTTAAGCATTTTTTATTTATTTTTCTAGGATTTTCTTTGTATTTTTTATTTTCTAGGATTATCTTTTTATTTAGGACTTTATTTCATGTACTAACACTTCATTGTGTTCCCTTTTCATGATTTTCAAATCATGAAAAATTTTAACAAATGATTGGTGTTTATTATATAGTTGTTGATTGTCACATGGTGTTTGGAAATGCTTGTGATGATGCTTATTACTAACACTTTCTTTTGTAGCTTTTTCACAATTCATGTATCTTTCTCTTAGCACCCAATTTAGGGGGAGCATTAGTCAAGGGGGAGATAATGGCTCGGGCTCATTACATTCCTCGCCTGATCTTCTTTTTGTTGAGACAAAAAAGGGGAGAAATATTATAGAACTTGGACAATTTTGACTTTTATTAAAAGTCAAACTACATACTTTGACTTTCTGAAAAGTCAACATCACACTTTGACTAATGAAGACTTTGACTTTCAAATAAAGTCAATTGCATACTTTGACTTTCTGAAAAGTCAACATCATGTCTAAATTGGACATACTTGCATTATCATCTTTATCTTCAAGTTCTAAAAAATTAATATTTTTATAACTCTTGTACAAACTTTACATCTTTTATAAAAATAAAATTTATGTTTTGTCCTCAACAAAAAGGGGGAGATTGTTAACACACATATCGTCATTAAACGTTATTTATATTTTATGATCTTTACCTAAGTTTTGTTAACGACAAAAGTAAATTTAATTTTTATAAAGCTTAAAGCTTGTCAAGTTTAATAGATATTAAACCAAGCTTTTCAAATAATATCTTCATCACTTAAGCATTTACATTTTGATTAATCATATTATCAATATGACTCTAAACTATAATGTATGTGAACATTTTTAGATCAAGCATGTTTTAGTTTCTTAAAACAAAACATTACATATGTATTTACATTTTCACATATTTCTAAAAATAGAAAAACAACACATGACATCATGTAGTGCATCATTGAAATCTCTAGAAAATTTCACTAGATATTTTGTGTAGATTTAGACTCTACATATCTTACACAATCTTGGATATATATGGTTGACTTTGGTAAGATTTTGATGATCTTGCTAGCGTAGACCCCGGCAAAAAGTTTACACGGGCGAACCCTTTTGAGGGATCCGTGGTCCCGGGTGCCCGCTGGTCATTTTGGCTATAAATAGCAAAGCCAAACTAAGTTGTTTTTCATCCCTTTCTATCATATTCACATACATTCCTTCTCTCTAACATTTCTAACTCCGTTTCATATCATTATAGTGATCCTCTTTTGTAGCAAAGAAGATTAAGGCATATTCAAGCTTCAACAAATAGTTGGAAGTCTTGTTTGTTTGTTGTTGTATGATCTAGTGTTGATTCATACATCATTGTTGTACCAAAACATCATAATATTGTGAGTGTGAGTGGTTAGTATTTTAGTCCTTAAAATACATTGTGTGTGGGAGTGGTTGTACCCTTGAAAAGAACCTCACATCTAGCTTAGTGATGGAAATAGTGTGTAAGCGAAGTGTAAAGGTTTCTCCGCCGGTGAAAGGAGCTTGTTGACTAGTGAAGTTAAACTCGAGTGTGAGACCTCGAGTGGAGTAGGGCAAGGAAAAAGAGTCATTGTAGACCGAACCACTATAAACAACTTGTCGTGGTTTGATTGTTTCTTTCCTTATTTACTCTATATATATATTGCTTGCATATTGATTATTATTCACTAACATATCTAAAGATCAATATCAATTGATCTTTCAATAAGTTTCAAAACAAAGTTTTTAATCGGTAAACTATTCAACCCCCCTTCTAGTTTTCCAAACCAACATCAAACAAGCTCTTGGTGGGTGACATGTGAGATCCAACATGGATCAAGCTTGTGACAACTGGATAGACACAATGGGGCGATTCACTCGTGAATCAACCTTGGTCCAGGAAATGGATTGACGAATACTTTTGAAAACCTCTCCGATGTGCACTTCAATCATTCTCTAGAACATCGCATCTGGTATTAATTTTTCAAATAAAAGGGGTATTTATGATTGAAATTTGATATTTCTCATAAAACCTCTTGGCCGATAAAACTCTTTTCTAAGCAATACGATTGTTTTCAAATCAATTTTTCATCAATCAAGATTCTCAATTCGCAGTTCACTACTCGTGTTGTCTACTTTGGGACGCCGGTTTGAGAGCAGAACGCTTAGACTGCTGCAAACCCCCTCAAGGAAGAGATTCTTAGGAATTCTACCTGACACAAAGGCAATATTTATACTGATCAATGGGGAACTGTGGTTCTTGCAACTGTATTCAACGAAAGTGAACAAAGACACTTTCGTGTGTTTTATTGCTAAATGTTGTTTGCAGGAACATCGGACGGTTGCAGCTGATCGAAATTAAGAAGTCAATCCATGACCACATGCTCACATATCACAATCAAGTTCAAAGAAAATCATGACAAGTTCACATCTACAATCTTTTGCTCAGATATCATCATGATACTTTTGCTTTTGCTCTGATATCATCATACTATGCTTCTGCTACGCTGATGCAAATATCATGATCCATCAAAGCTTCCGCAACTCTGATGATAAGATGTCATGATCCAATACTGTGAGCATGTCGGTCCAAAAGTCACAAACATCACATGAAGGCAACACAACAAAGGATGAGTCAAGAGATTTACTGTGGCTGATGATCTCAAAGAAGGCTCAAAGAATAACCAACTCGTGGATCAGTTAAAGACCTCCACTTGAAGTACAAAGCATGCGGACTTTGAAGAATCAAAGATTACGAGCTACAAAGCAAAGAACGTATCATAGAATGCTAGAACTCAACTTGTAATATCTATTTGTAATTGAGGTGACCTCCCTTAGGGGGAGATTGTTAGGATTTAGAAAATCCGTAAGTTAAAGACTCGGTCACCTCAAGTATGTGTAACCATTAGAAAGCTCGTAGTCGTAGTCATTTAGTTATGTTTAGTAGTTAGTTAAGCAATATCGTGAAGGATGGACGGGTCTTTACCCACTGTATGCCTGATCCACAGCCCATAGGTGGCGTATATTGTAAGACACTATAAATACCCTTTGCCTACCAAGGCAAATGGTGGAGCTTCATAATATATTTTTCTTTCTCTTACTAGAAGTTCTCATTTTTCTCCATCTTTCTCTCTCTAGACTCACTAAATTCGAACCATAAGTTATTGTGTTTGTGTGTTTATGATAACCAATATGTTACACTTACGCTGAAGCAATGTATGTGTGTTGTTAGCAAATCAGTCAGCATACATTTCTCTGTGTTTTATTGATTTCGATAAAGAGTTAAAGAGACTCAACGGACAAATAATGCTCGAATACAGTAACAGATATGTATTTTTAATTCATAATTGAGAAGGAAGATATACTATATAGAGTAAAATGCAGAAATCGTCCCTGTGGTTTGCCCAGATTGCAGATTTCATCCCTACAATTTCGAAAGTGCAGGCGGCCTCCCTGTGAGGAAAAGTTGAGTTCATTTTCGCCCCCGCCAAATTGAAATGACTGAAATACCCTCGTCTTCATCCCCTTTAACCTTACAGGACGACAACCGCATTTGAAAACCACAGGGACCAGTGGTTGTGGGAAGGCGCCCATGGCGCCGCCGCGCCTCGCAAGTCGAAGCTGAGGCGTGGGCTCGGCATAGCCAATGAAATGAACCAAGGCGCGAGGTCTAGGCGCGTGTGAAAGGCGTGAGATAAGGCGCAAAGGCGTGAAAAGGTGCGCCAAGTAAGACGTGGGGCCATTTTTAGAAGAATTAAAGGGATTTACGGATTGGGCTTGAATTCTAGTATTTGGCTATTTCCCTTCTTGGCCCTCGTTATTTCAAAACTTAATTCCTATTTTGGCCTCATATTTGGGCCTGGTTATTTGGGATTGGGGCTTTAGTTATTGAAATTGCTCTTAAAAAATGATACAAAATTATAAATACATAAATCTATAAATATTTTTTGCCGCCTTAAGCACTTTGAACGAAACGCTAGTACGGCTTGAGGCGGGCTATGCCGCCATGCCATACACGTACTTAGAACATTGATGACCATTTATTTTTTGTCGAAATATTTTTTCGAAAATAATTTTTTTCTGAAAATAATTTTATCATCTGTTTTTTTCCGTTTTTCGTTCATTTTTTAGATTATTGTCCGTTTTTATCCATTTTTCTTACGTTTTCATTTTATTTTTATTCGTTTGGCTTCGTTTATCCGTTTTTGTTTCCATTCTGTCTGGTGTTTTCATTTTGTCTATTTTTTCTTTACGTTTTGTTTGTTTTGTAATATTTCATCATTTGAAAAAAATTAAAAAAAAAAAAATTTTGAAAAAAAAAATTTCCAAAAAAAAAAGTAGAATTTTTTCACAAATTTGGAATTTTTTTTTCAAATTTGCGAAAAAATTCTAATTTTTATTTTTTAAAATTTTAAATTTTTTTTTCAAAATGATGAAATATTACAAAAACAAACAAAAACGTAAAAAAAATTCAAAAAGAAAAAAATTTTGAAAAAAATTGAAAAAAAAATTTCCAAAAAAAAAGTAGAATTTTTTCGCAAATTTGGAATTTTTATTTCAAATTTGCGAAAAAAATTCTACTTTTTTTTTGGAAAATATTTTTGGAATTTTTTTTATAATTTTTTTCTTTTTGATTTTTTTTTTCAAAATGATGAAATATTACAAAAACAAACAAAAACGTATAAAAAAAATAGACAAAATATAAGAAATACAAACAAAAATGGAAAAAAAAACGGACAAAAACGGATAAAAAAAAGCGAAAACAATAATAAAAATAGACAAAACGTAAGAAAAATGGATAAAAACGGACAATAATCTAAAAAATGCAAAAAAAACGGATAAAAACGATTTGAGCAAAATTATTTTCGAAAAAAAATTCTTTTCGACAAAAAATAAATGGTCCCTGTGGTTTGTTCAAATTGCAGATTTCGGCCCCCTGTAAAGTGAAATGGAAGACGGCGATTTTAGTCATTTCATGATTTGCCAGGGACCGAAAATGAACTCAACTTTTCCTCACAGGGAGGCCGCCTGCACTTTCAAAATTGTAGGGACGAAATCTGCAATCTGGGCAAACCACAAGGACGATTTCTGCATTTTACTCTACTATATAAAATGTAAAATTACAAGGTAAGTTCTACCTACTACTGTCACAAATGCAACTTCGTGCACAACGCACAAATTTATGTGTGTGGTTGTAATACCCATTTTCATTTTGCGATGTTGTAATGAAAATAATAGCTCTTTTCATTTTGCGATGTCGTAAAATAATAGCTCTTTTCTTGTCCAACAAATTATGAAGATAATATTTGATCAACTGAAATGTGTAATGATTTCATTTTTTTTAAACTACGTGTTTTTTTTTTTCTTTTCTAGAACCGAATTACTAGTGTAGTTTATGACGGGCAAGTCACATGTTAAAACCAGAGAGAGAGTAATGGTTTTATTTTTGATGAAAAAATAGGTCTCATAAACCGAATTACTAGAATAGTTTATGACGGGCAAGTCACATGTTAATATTACGTGACGCAAGTTTATGGTAAAGCGAAGAAAAAACATTAACGGTCATGATCACTTAATATCTTCACCACATAAAATCATCATTTATATATCATACTGGTTCTTCTTTCACTTTACATCCTAATCTCTCCCTCTGTCCATGACCAGCAACACCCTCAATTCCATTCATTTCCCTACTCTTCACTATTTTTCACATTGAAAATAACCTCAAATCTTCATTTCAGGTATTTCTGTTTATATTTTAGTTGTCTAAATATATGTGACATATGTCCTATGTTTCTTTTAAGGAAAATTACAACATGTTATGTTAAGTGAGTTGTGACTAGCGTGTAATTATTATAGGAATAATGTTGGTGTTGAGTGTTAGCGTGTGTGATGATAATCTTAGATAATTTATTGAATCTAACTAGCATTCAAATAACCTTCTAAAACACAATATTATCCAGAATATGACACAAACCATAATTACTAGTACGCCTTTCAAGTACTTGAATACCCTTGTTATTGGGTGCCAATGGTGTCTACTAAGGTTTACTAGTGAAGCTGCCAATGAGTGGGCAGTAGGTTGAGGGGCAGCGCCTGAAAACTCAAACGATTTTCATGAATTGATTCCAACGGTTTTACCTGTTTTTCACGCCAAAACCCAACCGACATACCCGTTTTGCCAACACTTATGATTGCCAACCGCTTTTAACCGACATAAGTGTCAACAACAGATTATTTGGTCTCATTTGCAACTTACGAAAATAACAATTCTATTTGTTTTGCTATGCTTTTTGTGCCTAGAAACCGAGTGATTTCATTGTCTTATCCCAATAGAGATTTCGTGTAACCCATACAATTGGGTCGAAATACTTTATTTGGAAAGTGGGTTATACATAATTCAATCAATTATCTAAGATTATCATCACAACCCAACCCCAATTTCTAACGAGTAAGTGTGGCATATTTTGTGTAGGTTTTGGATGTGATAACTGTTCGCTTAATATCCTAGTTGTTGGTGTTTGATATTGGTTATTAGAACTGCTTATGATTATTGAAATATTCAAAATGGACAACAATAAGCTCAAATGTAAGAGATAGTGTTTGAGATTGGTTATTAGAACCGCATATGATTGTTTCACCCTAATATAGTTAGATAATGATAATCAGTTTACCTCTTTCCAAATACTTTTGATTAATTGAACCACTGAGGCGTGAGCTAGTGGTAAATGGCTTGTGACTATGCTCACTAAAATATGAAAGGTCTTAAGTTCAAATCATGCTTTGGTGCAAACAAACATGGTGTGGTCACGCCAACCTTCCCAAAAGGGGAGGGCTTTACCTAATGTGTCTGTGTGGCGGTGGGCTCAAACGCCATTGATTAGTCGGAAGCCATGGTTACCCAAAAAAAAAAACTGATTATTTATGCACTTTCAATAACTCAATAAGAGTCCCAAACAGCAAACACCCTTATGATATATAACTCATAAAACTACTTTCGGATGTAATTTCATGCATAACAGAGTTACCATGGATGGTCTCACTTATATAGCGGACTGAATTTCAAAAAGTTTTGAAGTCCTGGCCTATGACAAG
>OU343225.1:120317500-120745100 GCA_910596185.1 Chrysanthemum makinoi
TATGAGTAGTCTACATTTCATTGACATCATTTGCATCTCATAAATTCATTCACGACATTTCATTTCATATTTTTACGTGTAATTTTATATTTAATAAACTTTACAGGTGAGTTTTTATTTTAATATTTAACTTGTTACTTTCAAAAATGATCCGAGGTATTTTTAAATTTACATTTAGTTTTATAAAACTATATTTTTAGTTTACCTAGTGTTTCACATTTATTTGGTATTTTAATCGTTAAAGTTTAATTATTACGTCATTTTCTTAAAATTTTACGATAATTATTTTATCACTTGATTTTCACGAGGAAAGTATTTTTACACTTTTTATCAACTCATTACATTGTATTTTGATCTAATAAAAACTTTCATTTACTTTAACTTAACTTTACAATAACTTACACATTTATTCAAAGTCTTACAAATTAATACACAAAATATACAAGTAACTAAGTTTTAAAATAAAAAAAAAAATAAAGGGTAGACAACCCTCCCCAAAACCGCCATAGGGAGAGTCTTAATTGATTGGTATGGTTCCTCTTAATACTTGTCTACTAATAATTTTGATACAAAAGTCTTACACTCCAAACATTATTACACATACTACTCATAATTCTCAAGGTGTAAAAAAAAATCTTTCTCTCCTCTTTGCTCATCAAGAACGGCCAAGCAAGAAAACTCAAGGGATCAAGAAAATTTTTGGCAACTTCAAGTGTTTTAACAACATAGAACATATCCTTTTTCATGGTTTTGAAATAAAATATCTAAGTGTAAACCTTTTGTTACCTACACCTCTTCATATCATTTGTAAGCATGTTTTATTCATTTTTAAGTTTCCTCTTCATTTTCATATGGTTCTTATCATTTTTGAAGCTTATATGCATGTTGTGTAGTTTATACCATTTATTTCTTGATTTTTAAGTTATATATATATCTAAGGTCATCCTATAATTATTCCCATGGTTTTGGTTGGTCTTGATGGTGATTAGGAACCCATGACACCCTAAGAAGGTGTATGGTAGGATTAGATTAGTTTTGGAGTTGATTTGAAGGGATTAGAATAGGTTTTGTCCGAGAAAAACTATTTTCGTAAACTATATATTATGTTCTGTCCTTGTTTTGATTTTCTGGAAAATCCGACAGTTGGTACTAAATTTTGGTCTTGAGATTTAGAAAATATACTTTAAAACGAATCCGTGGCCTTTTGAACGGATAAAAACGGAGTTATAACGAAGCCGTGGTGAATTTTTAAAGTTTGACGACGAAAAGTATTTATTTTCTGAAAAACAGCTTGCTGTTTGTACATATTTTGAGTCAAAAATGAGCCTTAAGCTTCACAAATTATTTCGACTTCTCAAAAATATATTTGTTTACTTCAATACGAAGCTAAGGACATATTAAACGTAGAAAACGGATTTGAAACGACAAAGATATACACTTTTTCATAAACTTGCCGTAACTAATTTTCACGCATATTATGCAAAAACCACCAATCCTTATATTATCTTTATGATCGAGACCTTTTGGATGAAAACTCCTGAGCCCGAAACTTTTAGATATGGATACAAACTTTCCAAAACCGTCGATTTTGTTCTTTCTAACGATAACGTCACGTGTCTTTTACGATTGTTTTTCCGGGCGGCAATTTCATGATTTTTCCGCCGACATTGTTTTGCGACGAAAAGTGGTAATTTCACCAAAAATCATTTTAAAACCATTGTAGGATGACATTTTGACGTAAAACATGTAAGTCATTTTTGAAGAGTCAAGACGTCAAAAGAGTATTTTTAAACGAGTAATATTTTCAAAAACCGTAAATGGTATAAATAACATACGGAATGCATGCATAGCATTACATTGCAACTCATGACATATCATATCATTGATAATAGGTCCCGTTGGAGCATCATTATAAACCTCAGTTGTACTCACTTTTGCGTTATTCTGTTTATCCAAGTGAGTTTTCATAGCCAGTTTTTACATGCTTTCGATTATTTCAAACCCACTGGGGAGAATACATTGCACTACATTTTTCTTTGTACGATACCAAGTATGTTAAATTCATTACATTGCTTAGTTACCTCATTTGCCAATATTGAAAGTCCCCATTTCTGAACCATGAACCGTTAATCATTGAGGCGGATGAGTGGATAGATCTATCGAGGTGACGCCTCCATCCGGTTGGTGATCCCAACCCAGGTGAACGGATGCATTTCATTTGATTTCATTAAGGTTGTGGCAAACACTTTCTGAGGGGCATACATAATGATCGGTCTAGTTTTGGATCATAGGCTTAGAACAATTGTAACATTATGTTTACGTGACTGGATTGTCATGCATGCTAGATACTTGTGTAGTCGTATAAAACCTTTACATAAACCTATGATTTCTCACCAACATTATTGTTGACCGTTTTTAATTAATGTTTTTCAGGTATGGCGGGCACGTTCATCATGACATGGTTTAGGGACCTATATTTTGAGTATGGCGTCGACTTATATTATGTACATTATGGCTCTTTATTTCAAAACATCGTTTGGATTTGTAACATATTTGTATTTCCTTAAACTTGTTAAACCTTTTGGGACCGATGTTGTACTCGGATTATGTTTTTATGATATATCCAACGATGTGTTTTTAAAACGACACTTTAGGTCGTTCAATATAATTCATGATAATGATTGCGGTGTACCCCCAGAATTTCCATTCCATTCACCACGTCAGGAATAAGTGGGGTTATGATGGATGGTCATTCACGATTAGGAACTTTGTAACGTGTGTTAGATATTGTGCTAGAATAGTCAACGGGCTCGTGGATTGGACTAAGCTAAATGGCTAATAGTTAAGATAAGCTAGCCTTTTATTATGTGTAATCCAATCCAAGTCCACGAGGCCCAAGGCCAAGCCCATGGAAAGCCTTTTAGGGCATCAAGTCCCTTGGACTATAAATACCCCTCAAATGGTCATTTGGGGGTGTGTAGTGTTGTTGTGTTGTGTGTGTTTTCCTTTGTAGTAATACAACATATTGTGTTTATCTTTCTCTCCACATACACGGTTTGTATAAACATCAAGTCACCATCTTTCTAATCTTTTCTTTCTTCATCTTCTAAGCTTAACGTTTGTGTTGGGTTTCACGAGTTCTACGCTTCTTGATTGGTTAACGTGTTGGTAGTTTGTGATAAGGTTGATAAAAGTAAGGTCCTACAATTGATATCTATCGCCTAACAATGGTTTAGGAGTGTTTGTGTTTGTTTTAAAGGGTTCAGCGTAAGTTTAATAGTTCTGAGTAGGATATTTGTCACGCTAAAGCTTTAATTTTTGCAATTTAAAATTCAAGATTCTTGTGGTTTAAGGTTTATTTGGTGCTAAAGTTTTAGTTTTTGCAAAAAGTTCGAAACTTTACGTGTTTTTCTTCATTTTTGAACTCGTATTTGGTTCATTGGTCATTTCTACTCGTAACTTATCTAAGCACTTTGGGTGAAAAAGGTCACATTTTTGGTTATTCGAGTGTTTTTAAGG
Organism: Chrysanthemum makinoi; assembly: GCA_910596185.1. Classification (NCBI taxonomy): domain Eukaryota; kingdom Viridiplantae; phylum Streptophyta; class Magnoliopsida; order Asterales; family Asteraceae; genus Chrysanthemum; species Chrysanthemum makinoi. The sequence goes on from OU343225.1 coordinate 120,321,020, forward strand.
CTATCTGTTCAAAAGAAATCATTTGAATCGTTGGAAATTTCTTACGCGTAGAAGTCAAAAAGTCAAAACCCTAGTTTTCTACGCATAACATTTTGGTGAATCTTCGAGCTATAGCGTTACTCAGTGCTTCCCTCACTTGGATAAGTGTGTGGAAACACCGACTTGTGGATATCCCTACGGCTGTGACGGTGTAAAGGATTTTTGTTCTTAACCATAGTTTACGCATAAGCTAAAAGCTTAAGGTAACTCTCGCATAACTTCACAATGAGCGTAAGGTTTACGAGTAACTTTTGTCTACGCATAAGCTTAAGGTTACGCGTTAGATCTTTTCGCATAAGGATTCCTACGCCTAAGCGATTCATAAGATCCTACGCCTAAGATCCTACGCGCAAAAGTCTCTCACGCCTAAGCCTCGTCTACACGTAACTTGTTTCTACGCCTAAGCTCTTTCTACGCAAAGGTTTAAAAAAAAAAAAATTGGCGGGAAAACTTGAGTAAAATTTAAATTTTTGAGGAGACTAAACGTTCAATTTTTAAGCGAAATTCAAATTTTGGTTTAACTGTGAAAATTTTGGTCAAAAATTCAAATTTTTCGGTCAAATTTGGCGTCAAAATTGTCATAACTCAAATTTTCATACGTCCTTAGAATTGATTTTTAAAGTGAATTTCAAATTTTGGGCGAAATTTTTTAAGAACCAAGGTTACAGTAAACACCGAAAACCTCAAACGGCTATATCTTCTACAACACAACTCCTTTATCGTTGAATCGATCCTACATCAACTTTATCATATCATACCTTCATCAATGGCTACTCAACAAGACATTCATGCAGCCGGTGCCGAAAACGTCCTCCTATGTTGGCAAAAGGTGGTTATCTTCAATGGACAAGTCGTATGCTTCGTTACATCAAGACCAAACCTAATGGAAAACTCATGATTAAATCCATTCAGGATGGACCCTTCAAGCCTCGACAAGTTCATGTAACCTGAAAATGCGGATGCAACACCTCCCGTCCCACAATCTTCTCGTCTTCAATACAATCTGAATACACCTGCAGAGGATCAGAAACAAGTCGAATGGATGACATGGCAATTCATATTATCAAGCGGGTTTACCAATAGACATCTTTGCTTGCGGTAGGCGGTTGTGAAAGCTTTTGATATGTGGGAGCGTGTTAGGCGGCTTTGTCAGGAAGAGGCTGGTTAAACAAGACATGGAGAACAAGGCGCTAAGCTGAATGGGAAAAGTTTACTTCAACTCAAGGAGAATCCATTGAATCCTACTATGGAAGGTTTTGCACTTTGATGAATGAGCTTATAAAAAACAAGCTGACACCCAGAACTATCGTTCAAAACATCAAGTTACTGAACAATCTTCCAGAGGAATGGGGATGATATGTAACTATTGTCAACCAAACAAAAGACCTTCATCAGGTGAACTTTGATCAAGCTGATGATTTTCTGAAACAAAACCAAGCTGAAGTCAATGAAGTCGGGAAAGAAAGATTGGCAAAGAATCATGATCCATTGGCACTTATTGCAAAGACTCAACCGTCAGTGAATACACAACAACAAGCTTCATCATCTTCCAACAACAACAACTTGCAGCAATACATTCCAAAACCACAACAACAATTCTATCGGATCAACAATACCGAGGAACTAGGAATCACGATCTGGCCCGACGAAGCGACCTTACAGCAGATATACTCTTTATTGGGTAGCACTAAAAGTCGCTATTCCACCAACTAACAACAACCAAAGGATTTCGTCAAACACTGCAAGCAGGCAAATTGCACGGCGGTGTAAATATGGGTAATCAAGGTCAAATGGTTGGAGTTATTGGGAATCAGAGGATATGCTACGGGATTTATGCATAATCAGGCGGTTCGTATCGAGTATCATTGGGTCAAAATGTTGGAAATCAGATGGGGCAGAATGTTGGGAATAGAGCAATGGGTAATCAGAATGGGAATGCTGCAGCTCCAGTCGTTGGAATTCTGGAAATGTGAATCAGGGTAATCAGGTTAAGTGTTATAACTGTCAAGGAATGGGTCACATGGCACGAAAACTGTCACTAAGCGCACAAGAAGAATCTTGAGTTTCTTCGGAAGCTATGCTGTGCCGCGAAGCAAGCGAGGATGCATTGAGTCTGAGGAAAATGATTTTTTAGCTATCGTGGATGATTTGGAAGACCTCGAGGAAATCAATGCGAACTGCATATTCATGGCAAATCTTGAGGAGACTAAGTACGACACGACTCGGCGCATCTCACGTCTATGGCGCCAATGCAGTATCTGAGGTATCAATCATTGATCCATGCTATAACAATGTCATATTTGATGTGTTTACTCATGACGAACAGCATTCATACGCAGACACCTACTTATGATACATACCTGGACAATCCGAGTTGTAGCAATACTAACTCGAAACTCCGATGTGGATCCTAGTGGAGGCTGTGGCACAAAATCTGAGACTGATGAGGAAAGACGTGCTTATTTTGAATCATTAATCAATCAATGTGGCATTGAAATTGAAAAAGTGAGTAAGGTCAATCGCGAAGTTAAGGCCGCGAATGTTAAGACCCTTGAGCTTGAGAGTTACAAGGACACGCCAAAGCTTTTGAATTTCATACTAACAAAATGTCGAATTAGAAATTGGTTACGAAATTCGTTTTAAGAAAAAGAATTACAACTTAAGTATGACACACTTGATGTGAATTTGCACTTGAAAATTAAATCTTTAAACAAGGAAATTTCAGATCTAAATGACCAACTTTCAAAACAAAAATCATTGTTTTCTAATCTTGAAAAAGAAAAGCAGATTGATTCTGATTTTTCAAAACGAGAAGATTCTCTTCTTGATGAAATTCTTGACAAAAATGAGACAATCAAATCCTTGGAAAATTTGCTTCTTACAACGGGTCATTCAGCTAAATCAAACAAGATGCTTTCTAACCAAGTAAATCCACGTTTTCATACTTCACATAAGATGGCACTTGGTAACGACCCTTCTTCGTTTCTCAAAAAGCTCGAAATCTCGAGAATGTGTTGCACAACGGAAAACCTTTGCATGAACCCATAATTGTGCATGATTCTCTTGAAACGTTGGAACTATCGAGGAGTAGATCAAAAATGAAACACAAACATCCGGAAATCAAACCAATTGATTATAACACATGGAACAAAATTAATGGTATTTCGTTTGTTTTTCAATCAACGTTTTCCACCAAACCAAGTGTTTCAAACAAAGTGTCAACACCTGTTTCAAAATCAGTTTCAAAACAGTTGTTGTCTCAAATCTCTTCGAACATTGAACAAATGTCTTCAAACAATCCTTTTAACACAAGTGATTCCAGAAGTATTTTGGAAAATGTGAAAATGAGAATTGCAGATCTTCAAGAGACAGTTAAAACTAAAACCAATATTACAACAAACATCTGGTTTAATAGTTTTGATATTGAGCAGAAAAAGTTTTTGAAACTCAAATTGCCCCTCGGCTGACTAACATCAACTCAAGGGTAATTCATTTTGAACAAGCCTTTTTGAAAGAAACAGGTGACTTTGTCAAGGACCATAAATCCTTGGTAAAGTAAGCTAATGAAAGTGTTGAACACATCAAAGTTTTGGAAAATCTAAATGATTCACTCTTCGAAGATGTTGATATCTTGATATTATGTCCATCATTTTGCATATATTCTGTGAAGATCATGAAAGACTCTAGGATGAGACCTCTGAAATTGTTTCAAAATATGAAAAAGCTCTTGAAAACTTGAAAACTTGAAAAAGAAAATGTCTCATATTTTAAACAACTTGATCGAAAAGCAGAGGAATGCAAGTATGACAAACGTCGTATTTGTAGCGTGCCTATGACATGGCGAAAAATGATCTTTTGAGGGCTCGGTGGAAAGTCAAAAGGAAAGGTGTGGATACTAAGTTTTTGCAAAACCATTGACTGAGGAGAAAACAAATGTTCCCAAACCGGTTTTAAACCAAAATGTCAATTTCTCAGCCTCCTCCAAAGTGTCGAGAAAAATGATTTGTCAAAACCAGTCTCCACAGTCCCTGCCTATTAAAAGAGAATTATCAAAAGTTTTGAAAAAGGAAAAGCGTTCTTTGAAACACCAAAAGTTAATTCACCTGGCATTTCTAGGAATAGTACACGGAATGTGACCAAAAATCCAGTTAAAGAATCTGTCGGTTCTAACGACATGGTCCAAAATCAATATCTAGAAGAAGCTAGGAAAAAGGCACAGACTCGAAAAGATGAAATTCTAGGTGCAACATCTAGGGTGATGAATTCTACAAGATTTCAAGGCACTACTATTAGTAGTAAACCATTACCTAGGAACACTCTACAAAAGACTAGGGATTGGCTTACATCTAAGAGTAGTTGCAAAAGAGAATGCTATGCCCTTAGAAAACAACACTAGGAATTCTAAGTCTTTTTCGAACAAGAATCAATTTCCAAAAGACTGTAGTGACAAAGTTAACTGCTTTTTAAACAAGAATATTGAATTTGTCCGTACTACATGTAAAAAATGTGTCTTTTCAGCTAATCATGATGCATGTGTCTCACAATATCTCAAGAAAGATAATTCTCGTGCTAAGGCACAATCCACTAAGACTCCAAACGAAACAAACGTTGACAAGATGAAAATCAAAAGGAAACCTAATAGGTGGATCTCTTCAGGACGTAGTTTTTCTAAAAATGAGTCTTCATTTGCATCGATAAGAAAACAACTCCTAGATCTTACCTTAGGTGGAAACCCACGGGAAAAGTTTTCAACCAAGTAGGTCTTAGATGGATTCCCACAAGAAAGATTTTTGATATTTGCACCAACACAGATAATAGTGACAATCATTGGATAAGGAAGTCGAGATCATACCGTTGATAGTGATCACCCTCACCGTGAGGAATCATGTACTTCTAACACAGTTATTTGTGAAAATTCTTCTTCGTAGATCAGGTACTTGTAAAAGTGTTGAAGGTTCATATACCCCATGTGGTAAAGAAGAAATTTATGCCAATTTCGCATATGGAAATCCTTTTCTAGTTCCACTCTTAACTTCACTTTTACTTGTCCCAACTTAATTTCTCTTTCTTCAAATCTTCTTTGTAAATATTTTTTGAAAATCAAAATACAAAATTTGAAAAACCAACAAAAGCAAAATACAAAAATATAAAACTTTCAAAAATACAAAAACAATATAAAATCAAAAATCCAAAAATATTCTTCTCACGACATGTCTCTCGTTATAATCGATATTACTGCGTTTCTAGAAATGTCATTCAACAATGATACGGTATATGTAGAGATGCTTGAGCGAGAGTTCTTTAATGTTTTTCAAAACATGTCGTTTCTCAAAATTTCTTCAAATAATGGCTTTCGTTATACTTCATACGAACCCGGACTATAATGATGACTTTTGATTATTTTTCAAATCAAAACTCGTGCTTTTTAAAGAAAAAATCAAGTGTACGCTTCAGTGCACTACATTTAAAAATGGTGAGAAATCATCATCATCTTGAGCACCTTTTCAAGATTGTTCAAAAAGATTTTCAAAATCTTCAAAATATTTTGTGCTCAAGATAACTCCCTCTAAAACCCTTTAATTGATTATGCTTTATTAAAGGGGGAGTATAAAACTAAAATGTTCCAAATTCATGCTTAAATCTAATCCGTTTGTCTCCCCACCAGTTTCTATAAATGTTTTTTAATCCGTTGATATAAAAAATATCACGATTATGCTATTTTTGAGGGGGAGGAGACGTGATTAAAATGTGATCAAAAAATGTTTAATGATCGTTGTTTGAATCTCAAAATGAGCTCGACTCAGACGAAACCAATGAATTGACGGGAATCTAAGTCAGTAAATGTACCATCTCGAGAAACTTGTGATAGATATGCACCTTCATGGGTCTAACCTCCTTTTCAAGGAGTGTTTACAACTTCAAGTTAGTTATTAGATCTAGTTGTCACCTAAAAACTGACAATGGAACTCTTTAACTAGGCAACGTAACCGTTGTCTCGTGAAATTGTCTATCATGAACCGATCAATTCAAAAAGTGCGAACTCTACCCTATATGTGCAGATTTCTGTCAAAACATATAAGCAAATGTGAAGGGGGAGTGTTTCTGAAAAACAAAACTCTCAAGGTGTTAACAAAATGTTTTGATAATCATAAACACTTTGAGAGATTTTCAAGAAAATGGTTTTATGGCAACAATAGGACAGTCATGGAGTTATAAGGTGTCTAAGGATAGTAAATCCGTCCTATGATCCCAGAGCGGGAGGGATCTAACCAAGGAAATCACAAATAGTTTAGAACTAGAAGTCCTTAGGAATGATTGAAAAAGGAGTAATGTGAGAAAGGAGAAAGAAGGGGTTGAAGAATTAAAAAGAAATGTAATGAAAAGGGTGAAAAGAAATAGCCCTCCATAATCAACCTTAGAAGCAGGGTTCAATTCATGCACTCTGGTTGTCACTAAGTTGACACTGGTATTGAAGACAAAGACGTCATGGACCCAGTGGCGCACTGCACCTAACCTTCTAGCCACTCAATTCCTCTTAAAAGGATTTGTTTCATTCTCACTGGGAACCCTACATAATCTATTGACTTTCTCTTAGAGATCGTTGGTATTGAAGAAGGAGACCCTCTCCCTAGTCTCCGCTCAGGAAAACCAAAATGCACCATTGAGTCTAGAGCCACGAGATTCATCAAAAGATCTCATAGGAACACATGACATGACATCGCTTGTTGTTCATCAATAAGGACACAAGTGATATATTCTAGAGTTCTACGCAGATCTTAGCAATCTGCCAGAACATTTATGAGAAGTTTCACATCGTGATCTTCATGATTGAATGGAAACTCCGAGTCACAACATCAAGCAGCCCTAACAGCAGGTCACTTCGGTAACTCCCCGTGGATTACGCTTAGTGTGTCTCAAAGGTCTACAGATCGTGGGGTGATACTTTGGTGTACCTCGACTCATCTGAAGCTAGGTGTAGTGTCGGTATATCGTGTTAGCTCACTTGTGGGACTCCAGTTCAGGAACGGCCCTTGTGAGAATTAGAGACGTGTTTTCACACTATGCAATTAACACCCTCGAAATTCAAACTTGTAAGTGCCGGAATCCGCTTATTACTAACTGTTTTATGTTTTCTTCTTATGGAAGCTCCGGAGCGGATTGATCGTCAGAACTCGCCACATGCTCATACCAAAAACACATGAAAGTTCTCATCATAATCAAATGCTACACAAAGTTAAAGATGATTCTTCATCAATGATTCTAAAGACTCGAGAACTACATCATTTGTAACCAAAATTCAAATAGAAGTATGAGCATGGTGGAGAAAGACGTGGAGACACCTAACCAACGAAGTTGACAATGGCAGACAACCACATTATCTGATCACAAAGCATGAAGGGACAAAGAATCAAGACTATTCTATATCTACACGCAAAGTTCAAGCTCAAGGAAAGTAAAGACCTAATCAAGTGGAGCATCATTTGAATGACCACCCCTTAGGGGGAGATTGTTAGCCTTAATAGTTTTATTAGAAGTGATGGTCATTCACGATTAGAAACTTTGTAACGTGTGTTAGATATTGTGCTAGAATAGTCAACGGGCTCGTGGATTGGACTAAGCTAAATGGCTAATATTTAAGATAAGCTAGCCTTTTATTATGTGTAATCCAATCCAAGTCCACGAGGCCCAAGGCCAAGCCCATGGAAAGCCTTTTAGGGCATCAAGTCCCTTGGACTATAAATACCCCTCAAATGGTCATTTGAGGGGTGTGCTTGAGTGTGTGTGTGTGTATTTTCTCTCTCAAGGAATATACAACTAATTGTGTTTATCTTTATCCTCTCACATACACGGTTTTGTATAAACATCAAGTCACCATCTTCCTTTCTTTATTTCATCTTCTTATACGCATAAGTGCTTGTGGTTTAACGTGTTCATCTTGTGATAAGGTGTGTTACGCGTAAGGTTGGTGTAAAAGTAAGGTCCTACAAATCTCATGATATGATTCATAATGAAATTTTAAATGTTCATCGTATCTCCATAGACTTCGATGATCCAGTGACATTCATCATACACTTCATAATTATTTTCGGTATTTTCAGCGGCACAATTATTTTTAAGGGCAAGATTGAGAGTATGAACTACACATGGTGTCCAATAGATTTATGGGTAGAGACCTTCAATTATTTCCCCATCACCTTTATAGTTCGCTGCATTGTCAGTAATGATTTGAACCACTTTTTGATGTCCAATCTCATCTATGACTTCTTTCATTAAATTAGCGATGAATTCCTTGCCTTTAACTTCCCCCATACAGTTGACCACATTAATAAACATAGGCCCATTTACACAAGTTGCCATAAAGTTAATGATTGGTCTTCTCTGTCACAGTCGTCACCCCTTTCTCTCGCCATGTCTCTTTGATCGGTTTTAATAATCTCTCAACATTACTTTTTTCTTGTTGAAGTAAGGTAGTTCTTAATTTGTTGTATCCTAGAGGCACATAACCACCCAAATTTTGATTTGCTGCACATGTAAGAGCCCTCATGTAGTGTGGATTTCTTGCAAGATTGAATGGCAACCTACCAGTAAAAAACATTCGAGAAATTTCTTGTTCTAGTTGAGTTCTAGTATCAACATCAAAAGCTCTAACCAATGGAGAGGAGCTTGCTTTTCTCTTTTTAAGCGTGTTTTAGAAATTTGATCCACGAAAAAGTAAAGGAACATCTTTAGGGGCTGAATTTGACTTAGAATCTTCACATTGTTTTTCTTTATTTTTCATCTCTATCAAATTTTCTGGTTTGACTCTCTTACAGATAGAAATTCCTTGCTTAGAAATTTGAAGCAAATGAGCCCTCACCCTAGAGTAACTCCCCTGTTTTGTTTCCTGACAAAATTACACTTAAATTTCCATGTACCCCGTCTCGGCGGTCTTAGAGATTTTAGTTACGTATTCCCACAATGGCCCTTTATCGGTAGCTTGCGTTGAGGCCTGAGGGCACACTAACGCTAGTACTATTTCCAGCACTAGAACTCGAATCCATGATTTTGTGATTGAAACTGTTATTAGAAAGTAGAATGATTTGAATAAATACAAAGTCGAAACATATAACAAATTAAAACATATCTTTTTCACAAAATAAAAGATAAATAAATAAATATATAATACGAGAACTAAATAAAAAGCAACACCCAAATCATTAATTCTAGTCTACTTGTCTAGCACCTACGTGGCTACATATTATTCTCAACAAAATATTACAATGTTTTTTTAACACTAATACATCTATATACACACATTTAACCATTTGAATCTTTTTATAATATTTGCACTTTATAGTCATATACACATATGAAGTTATGACTTAAAGTCTTACACATCAAGTTCCAATAGTATCACATGCATAAAGTTCCAAGTTCCAACTAAGACACGTGCAAGTTGTGCAACATAACATGGTCACAGTATCACACAATACGAAGCTAACAACTATTTATATTTGTATACAAATAATAACTAATAAGCATATGAGCACCGCAATTTTCCAACAACAAGAATTTTTCAAAACTCATCTCTACTCTTCGTTGCTAACATCTTACATCTCTACTCTAAAGTTCCAACTATTACAAACTATGTCAAGACACGAGAAGATAGAGAGAATCATAATATGAATCCATCTTGATTGATTAACCATGTTACATCTCTACTCTAAAGTTCAAGCTATCAATCACCAACACATAATCATATTCATACATTCATAGTTTAATTGATACTGTTCAAGAAAATAGAGAGAATCAGAGAATGACGACGGCAGAGGGAGGCCAGAAAATATTACGTTTTAATCTTGATCAAAGGAGTATATATATTAGTTGCCATCGTTTCACTAGGTTTTAATGCCCCAGAAGTTATGTAAACGTATTAAAAGGCCCAGAAACATGATTATAAGGCCCATAAACGTTTCCTGCTCAACCCCATGCGTTTCCATCTACATGAAACATTTCCCATTTTCCCGATACGTTTCCATCGCGTTTTCGGCCGTTTCCCATTACCGAAACGTTTCCAGTACAGGAACGGCGACCCCCAAGCATTTTCGTGCATTATAGATTGTAGCTTCAGTGAATTGAGGATAACCATAGTCCATCATTTCGTCAAGCAACTCATACTTCATGATACCATAAGCTATAAGTAAACTTGTTTTCTTCTGATTATGTTAACAAATATTGTTAAATGTTCATACCACTACAACAAAGTTGTCTCTAAGTGATTCCTCTTCCAACTCCTCGAAGTAATGCTTAAAATCTTGTTACCAATAGCGATAATGATCTGATAACTATCTAACCATATATGTGGTATAGAAGTATTCATGGGACCAAAACTAAATAGCACTTACATCAACAAGGCAGTGTATAAATAGAAGAAGACTGGCTGCATTACAGTTCTGTCTAGTAGTAGTCATTAAATATACATTGTCATGTTGTATGAACATATACGTGACACCATTATCATGCATAACTAGATCTTGTGTATCTGAATCACCCTGATGTTAATCAAAAAAGGAAAACATAATTTCATAACATGTTATATTTATATATTTTTAATTAAAAGAACGTTATATTCATATTCATGTTACACAACTCCATTAAAAACCAAACAGAAATATGAAACTGGTGCAAAAAAAATTAAACAGAATAAATTCTCATCCAAATCTTATTCGTTTAGTGATACATAGTTGAGTTGGATTAACAAAATCTAACAACAAGCAATCAAGCTCGAATATCGGCTTGAACATGAACACCAAGATCAGACTTAATCTGGTCCAGAATCAAAACCCAAACAGGAACTGCAAGCTTGTACGAAACCAAATACATGACCCGATCACGAACCGAAAATCAACCAAACACACTTGAGTATCGGTGAACGTGAGCCCAAACCTCACACTTGAAACGTGGAAGTAATTGAGCTCGAGTCAGCAGAAGAGTTTCAAGTCGAGCTTAAGCTCGAAATCAAAAGCTCAATCGAGCTTAAATCAAGTTTCGTGTTGAGCTCATTTCTATTGATCAAGGTAACAGAACGACGCCGTCTTATGTTGCTTTTACTGACACTGAGAGGCTCAGTGGTGATGCTGCTAAGAATCAAGTCACCATGAATCCAACCATCAGTTTATGAGCCATCCATCAGTGCAGAGTGACATGAAGTGGGATAAGAAAAAGGATTTCATGGTGGTGGTTTAGATGGTGGTGCTGGTGGAAGGTGGTGGTAGTGGTCGTGTGGTGGTAGAGGGTGGTGATGATGGAGTATAGTAGAAGGACATTATTTGAAAATTCAAAAAATAATAATTGTGGGATGAAAATGAGGGTAAATTAGTCAATTCACATGGCCACTAACGGGAAAAGTTAACTATCGTTAGCCAAAAATGCAAACTTGCATGAGTCCGGACCGTGGCCAATTTTGTTATTGGGCTTACTGGCGATCTGATATTAATGGGGAAATTAACTTGATAGTCATAAATCTATACTAATATATAAAGGATTTGGGACTATTCCATAATTAGCAAGGCTTAAAAATTTAGACTCCTAAACTTGCTTGTTATGGAAGGATTTCAAAACCTGATCAATACTTGTAACATCAAAACTTGTAACCGTCATATTAATGATCAAATAAGTAGATTTAATGGGGAAAAAATGTGTAACCATCATATCAATACTTGTAACATATAAAACTGGAAAAAGTTATTGATATAAATTAAAATGTCATTTATGAAATCTTAATATAAAAAGAACTCATGGTTTATGAAAGAATAAAAAAAACTACAACACAAACTAATCATACTTCACACGCAATAGATTCAACCATCTATGGTTCTTCTGGCCCTTAAACCTCGCCCAACCCCTCTTCCTATTAGAAAAACGTGTAACCTAATAACATTTACTCGCCGCAAAATATAGGCACATGGTACCCCCCGCTACATTGCACGTGTACCCTGCTATTTAATATAATTACCGTGAATTCGATAGTAAAGCAGTTCGTCATAGCATGGTAACCTATAAATTGACCGCAAATAATGTCCACATTCCTCATTGTTCGGTCGTTGGAGTTCTTCGAAAATTAGTTCCAAAGCATAATGTGAAACTTTATACCACAATTCTTGAAATAGTGATATATTACATTTATATTTTTTTGCATTTTTGCTTCATTTTAAAGTTTCTATTATGGCAGTTTCATGCGCAATGATAGTCTTATCGATCGAAGTCAACAACGTGTCTAAGTTGGACTGTGTGGTCCCCAAGTATTATTTCAACAACGCGTATTGACTCTCAACTCTACACATAGTTGACTGACCGTAGCTGCGATATTGATCGGTAATAAACGCGAGAAACATGTCTTGATATACTTGCAGCCAATTATTCAAATACGAAGAAATATCTGAAAAAACAATGAATTAATAAAGTAGATAATCAATAAAAAAGTCATCCCGGTACTCATTTCTTAAATAATAAAAATAATGAATTAATAAATAAGTACTTGAATGTGCGACCAATAACTACTGTAGGTGTTCATAATAGTGCAAGAGTATTTCGTGTGTCGAAGCTTTAACCATACAATCCCATGTTCCTTTAATGAAATCATACTCTCTTATCGTTACGATTCTTGGTCTACAATATTGAAGCACATTTTGTGAAATATGCCATCGACAAAGTAATTTGTTAGCGTTCGGGAATTATTCTCTGCATGCCCAAATCAACGCTAAATCTCTATCAGTGACGATTAGGGGTGTCAAAAATCCTGACCCGACCCGGATCCGAACCCGAATAAGGATACTCGGGTCGGGTTATTCGGGTCCAACATCTAACTCGGGTCAACCCGTTTAACCCGAGTATGAACTAGGGTCGGGTATCGGGTTCAATTTACCTTGCTTATTCGGGTTCGGGTCGACCCGACTAACCCGAGTTAGATTTTTTTTTTCAATCTAATTTGAAGGCTCAAGTTAGTCCATCGTTCATGTAGTAATCTTGGCCATTTTATAATTTTTCTCAATCTAGTGTGAATCATCAAAATGGAAGTAAATTAGTTTACAGAAATTGAAATGGAAATGAATTAGTTTACACAATTCGAGATACAATATCATATACAAGAACAAAATCTATGACGTATATTGCAACAAACAATGCTTACACATATACATCACTAATCTTAAAAAATACTAGTTTTGGCATTTTTACAATTATCACTTCCAAACCACACTAACAATACCACTCTGTAATAATTAATATAAATAAATGTAAACTCCTTAAATGAAAAAAATAACGCATTCTTAGCACTCATGGTATCAAATTTCTAGTTATGGTTATAATTAGGCTAGTTGGCGTATCTCATATGTATTTTAACTACTAAATTAAAAAAAATCAAATTATATGATTTTGTAAATGGTACAGACCCGAACACGACTTGACCCGACCCGACTTGACCCGACCCGATTTGACCCGAACCCGACTAACCCGACCTCAAATAGGGTCAGGTTCGGGTATATTATTTTTTGTGTCGACCCAACTTGGACCCGACCCGTTTGACCCGAACCCGACCAACCCGACCCGAATAACACCCCTAGTGACGATAACACGCGGGTAATATTTTTCGTCTATCACCTCCTTCACATATTGCAATACCCAACGAAAATTAGGTCCTTTTTCTTTGTCTAAAAAGCAAAACGCCATTGAAAATGTTTTGTTTGTTGAAGTAACTCTGACAATTTCAAAAAAAAAGGCAATTTAAACAACGTGGTGTTGTATGTGGAGTCCATTATCATGATTTATGGGAATGTACACCATACCGCATATGACGTGGGGTGAACAAAAAATAGTTCCTCAAGCTCATTAGTGAGCTCATTAACCCTCTAGTAATATGTATAACCTGAACGCATCAAATGTGACAAAAGAACTTGGATTGGAGTTCTATCACCTATTATGGCTCCACGGATCTTATTTTGTGCATTATATATAGTTCTAACGCTAGACACATTATTCGGATTACGCTCCTTTATTGACGAAAGTATATGACGTGGTGCTACGTTAAACTCTGACAATTGTTGCACCAAACTGAACTCATCATTTTTTAATCGCAAAGCATATGGGAAACCATGCAACGTCTCTGCAAATTCATGATTATGCTCATCACGCTTCACTATCAACATCCAAATACCTTTTTTCTTATAATATTTTGCCACTAATTTGAATGGACATTTGGTTTTAACGATACTAGTTTTCCGTTGAATTTCATCTACTAAACCTTCACGTTAATACTCCCCACTTTTCGAACACACAAAATCAATTTTGTACATATACCCATTCTTGGTTTTGCTTCTTCTTTTAACAATAACAAAACCGATCTCTCGAGCTATATTTTGTGCCCAAGCAGTTAGTTTCTCGTGAGAATTGAACTCCTAAAATATGCAAAATAACGTAACGTGACAATTATTTCTTAAACAAAAATCATAATAAGTAAATAATATACCAAACCAAACCGTGACCACCCGTACTAAATATAACTAATAATGACTATCTTTTTACAAAAAAATTACAACTTTTTTTTTTACAAAAAAATTACAACTTTTATTTTTTAAACAAATAATAACAACTATTATTTTCATTTGTAAAAAAAAGAAAAAAAAAAAGAAAAATCTTTTTTTTAACCAGTTATGTAAAACCACTACCTCCCCTTGTTTTCTGTGTTATAAACCCCCCCCCCCCCACCCACTCTGATAACCCCTTTGCATATCGCTCGTTTTCTGTCTCACACTTACACCACTAGTTTTCTATCTCTCTCTCAAAAGTGATAGTCTCTCTCCCTCCTTCTCTCTCTCTCTCAAAACGGATCTAACAGATCCATTCAGAGTGATTGTTATTTGCAAACGAGTGGTGTGAGTAAGTGATTGGATCTTTTTACAGTGATTGTTATCGTTTTAGAGTGAGTGGACTCTTCTATACTGGCGGATTCCTTTACAGTAGCCTAGTAGGCTTTACGTCAATGAACATTTCGAGTGTTTATGTGTGCAGCATTCGGAGGCTAGGCTTCGAGCCGCATGATGGGGGTACACCCTCTCTTGTAAAAATCCGCCTACGCGGCCGATTAATCCCCGCATAATCGCTGATTGCTCACAAAGCGCCTTGATTTATAATAATCGGCTATTTAATCGGTTTGGCCGAATATCGCTAAAAAATGGGTCAACAAACCAATTTATCGGACAAAATCGGTCCAATCGGATTAATCGAACAGAATTGCTTAAAAAACGGTCAACAAAATCGCTTAAAAATTGGATAAAATCGCTTAAAAATCGGTCAAAAAACCGATTAATCGGTCAAAGATCGCTTAAAAATGGTCAACAGACCGAGTAATATCTATGTTTGACTTTGAACTTTGAAGAATTATGTATTATGTTTATATTTGAACACTTGAAATATTTGAAATTTGATGCACTATGCTTATCTCATACATATAATATAATACTAGAAGGGTACCCGCGCGTTGCGGCGGCGGGTACCCTATAACTAAATTTTTTAGCGAACAATATATTTCGATTATATGTTTTTCGTGATATTAACTATATGTAGAGGTGTGCACGGTTTGGTTTGGTTTGGTTTGGGTCGGTTTACCAAAAAGTCCACACAAACTTTAATATCGTTAAGATAAAGTAAATAAAAGAAAATCCACAGTTGTTAGAGTACTATTTTCTTTTTCTCGCGTTGTATATACAATATGCATAAATATAAATAATAACTACATATTTATCTTTCACAACTCTTCAATCCGAATACCCAAAATCCAACTATTTTGTTTTCATATATATTTTTCATATTCTAAAACACTAAAAAAAATAAATACTACTATATGACTATTTTCAAATTTCTATTCTACCAGTGTTTAAAAAAAACTCATCTTGCACCAATAGGGTCTTCTATAATAGTATCAAAAACTGGCTTTCTTGACCTACAAACAACCATTCTATAACTAAATTCCGGTGCATCAACCACCACTCTCGACCCCTCGGCCGCCTCCTTAGCATCGCCACTTGTCGCTATACCGGGTGTAATTCTCCCAGAAATCCTTTTTCCCGTGTTATTATCCACCATAGAGTTTACCCTCATAATCGAAAACATGATATAAATATTCCCGGTCTCTAAGTCTTCATCCGCGGATAATGGAGAAAATCTTCAGTTTAATGATCTTAAGTTGACTATGAAAAAACATGGACACTCTAGCATGAGCTCGGTTGCTTTTAATTGTTCACGATATTGTCGAATTTCTCCAGAAGGAAATATGACTCTTGATGCTTTGTTTACTTTGTTAGTTTTTATTATGGAGAGATTATGAACGTGCATGAAGATGCATAGAAAAAAGTGTGTGTGTATTTTAAGTTTTGAGAGAGGGAGAGAGACAGAGACAAAAATGAACTGAATGAAATGGCCTTTGTGTGTTTATTTGTTTTGAGGGTTTTATATCCCGTGTCTTAATTATGATGCATAATGGGCTATTAGAAGTATGGTTTAAATGTCTTAAATGACATGTTACAAGAATTTATATTAAATAGATGTTAAAAAATAATGGATTATATATATTAAATAGGCCATTAAAAAACAATGGATTATTAATGTCTATGAAATGAAGGACATTTAATTTTGATGTTTAATGTAATTTATATGTACATATACAATTCTTTCTTATTAAAGAAATGTTATTGGTCTTATTTTTTTTAAGACTTCTTTATTTAGAAAGTCTCAAATGTTTTATATAGTAGTATAGATATAGATATAGATATAGATAGGGTTAATGGTATGTAATAGCAACGTATTTTTTCTTTTGTTCCATTATCATATACGAACCCAAAATAATACAACAATACTCATCCAACTTTCAAATTTTGTTTCATTATCATACGTTTTGTTCGCACCGTTAGTCCTTTTGACTAACGACCGTTTGTAATTAACTCAAAAATATGTTTTTCTTACGTATTCATACGTTTCTATCCGTTTTATATGTTTTCGCCCGTTTTCTTTATGTTTTTGTTTGCACCGTTAGTCCTTTTGACTAACGACCATTTGTAATTAACTCAAACGTTTTCATACGTTTCTATCCGTTTTCATAAAAACGTTTGAAAACGAACAAAAATGTTTGAAAACGTAAGAAAATGTATAAAAACGGATAGAAACGTATGAAAACATATTAAAAAAAACATATGCAAACGTAAGAAAACATATTTTTGAGTTAATGGTGGTTAGTCAAAAGGACTAACGGTGCAAACAAAAATATAAGGAAAACGGGCGAAAACATATAAAAACGGATAGAAACGTATGAATACGTAAGAAAAACATATTTTTAAGTTAATTACAAATGGTCGTTAGTCAAAAAGAGTAACGGTGCAAACAAAACGTATGATAATGAAACAAAATTTGAAAGTTAGATGGGTATTTTTGTGTTATTTTGAGTTCGTGGGAAGGGATCTAAGAAGAAAAAGTAAAATAGGAAGAATAAGAAGAATTTCTAGCCACACATTTCAAATAGGAGAGAGAAATTTAAGGGGAGATGCATCTATTTTTATAGGTGCATCTGAAATGAGTGGTTGTGGTTTCTTTTATCATTCTTATTTTAATTTTTCTTTTTATTTGATCCTAACTCTTGAGTTCGTATCTGATAATGGAATAAATGAAAAAATATGTTGCTATTACATGTCATTAACCCTATAATATAATATCTAGAATTACAATTTTGTGCATAAAAATTCCAATCCGATAAATCCTTGATTAATCCCTGTCTAACCGATTAATCGCTAGGCTTTACCCTACCGCCTCACTATCGCCTAGCGATTTGTACAACCTTGGTTACACGTGCACCATGAGGTATCAAAATACAAATTTGGTTTGGCTATGTATATGTGTACACGTACACCATGAGGTATCAAAATACAAATTTGGTTTGGCTATGTATATGTGTCATGAAAATTAGTCGACTGCATGATACACTCCAACAAAGCAAGAAAACAAGTCTTCGCTCATGGCTAGAAGAATCAGCAAGTTTTATGCGGTATGTAGAATATAGCCACTTTTGCGCATAAAACAGAGATTGTGGTCACCACATCAAATGATTCTTGCAACTATTCAACACTTCTTAAATTAATTGAGATGGTTTCCATGGTTGAACGGTAGCTTGTCTCATACTCTCATCATACTATTCGTAGTTTGTATCTTCATACTATTTCTGCAACTTTGAGCCCATTTCTTGGACTGTAAGATAGGCAGATTTTGACTTTTGAGCAAGCTATTTTAATTCAATCTAATTGCAATGCCTTACAGTATTTAAAAAAGGCTATTTTGGTTAGAACAAGAAAGCTCAATTTCAAAATAGAGTTTTTGGAGTTGCCAATCAAAATCAAAATTGAAGGTGGTTTGGTCAATTTTACAGTAACTTTGCTTTTCTATTTTTGTGTTGGGAAAGGTCATGAGTGTATCGATACATTTAAGAATACTCGCCATCTCTGGGGTAACCTAAACAGAAAAAACCTCATTCATTTACATGTGTAAAAGAGTAAGAAAAAAGCCAATAAAAATAAGTATCTAAATTGGAGAAAAAAAATATATGTTATAATCCATGTTTTCTAGAGAGGTGTCATGACATGATACAGTTCTTTTGTGATTTTATAACTATGAAATTTTAAACATAACTGGTAGTTAATTTACCACATTAATATAAAGCATACGGTTCACATACCTAAGGTAAAAAAGAGCAAAAGAATCAAAGGTTAGTGATTGGTGATATATACTTGTTACTTGAAAAGTGGCATGCATCTTTATGATGAACCAACAAAACCTGCGTGTTAACATTAGAGGCCATGTACGATTTAACATTTAAAGACACAGTCATACCTCACACGCCATTAAAAACGGCCAGGATACGAGACACAAAGTCCCAAAATTTTAACTCTATGTCAGTTTTATTTTTTCACTTATTTGGTATGTGAGTTAAAATTGTTGTTTCACATCATAGCACAGCATTAACGTTTGCTACAGTGGTATGTAAGCTGCTATGACAAACTTTAAAAGCAATTCCACCAACCCAACCTGGCTTGGACTATAGTATGACCATGTTACAAGTAAACAAATCATAATCTCATTCTTAAACTCCCAAAACTTCTCATAACCCATGTTAACATGGTATAGAACATCATATATCATAATAGTTTCTAAATACTACGAAATCTCATTACAAACAGAAAGAAGTTAAATGTAGATAAATAAACATGGATCGGTGTAAGAAGAAGTGTTTTAAAATCTTGGCTTGAGCCGACCCTCGTTGGCTAGCTTGAAAACCTCGGCTTGCGCTGCGGCTGCGTTGTTTGAGGAGAGTGCAGCCACAAAACTGTCTCGAACATGGCTCGTTGTAAAGGGGAAGTTCTTGTTGACCATGGAGTTTAGCAAAGAAGCGGTACCTTCCCGATAAAGTGCACCAATACCATCGTTTCTAGTGTTTGAAAGCGCTTCTTGCAAGCTCATGGTTGAGTGAAATCCAGGAATGTTCCCTAAGCCCATGGACCGACCGATTGTGTTACGCCACCATCCAAATAAATCGGAAAGCAAATGTAGGTGATTCCTCCAAAACCTGCATTACAGATTTACATATTTGAGTATGATGAGGCCTTATCAGCTTAAAACGATCTATACAGTTGAAAGCTTCCAAAGTATACACATATGCACAAGCAAGACCTATCTATGTGCTTAAGTGTACTCCTTTCGTCCCAAATTACTTGTCCACCTTTTCTCGGGTTGTCTCAAATTGATTTCCATGGCTAAAAATTGATATAGAAGTTTGCTTGATTTTATTCTTACTTGAAATTATTATTACAAGTTTTAAAAAAAGGAATAACCACTTAGTTGATGTTAAAACTGTCATTTAAAAAAAGTAAGAAACAAAAAACACAAATTGTAATAATTTTTGAAACTGCGTATTTTTATTGTGAACAATTATTTTGAGATGCAAGAAGTATTAAAAATAAAATAAACATTAACATTTTACAATTCTAGCAACATCATTTTATAAAGTTATACACAAGTGTTATAAACATCGACTCATTTATAAAGACTTACGTGCATGTGCCCCCAATGATATCAGGGAAAGTTGGTGGTGATGGGAATGTGTTCCCGGCCTCGGGCGGTGTAATAGACGGAGTTCTTGACCATGGGGCAGAGGGTGTGCGCGATCGTGGTGTCGTGGAAGGTGGAGTAGTTGAGGGGGTGGTGGATGGTGGGATGGAGGAGGGTGGGGTGATGGAGGGGGTGGAGGAGGGTGGCGTGGTGGAGGGAGTGTTGGATGGTGGGTTAGTGTAAGGAGTTCTTGGTGGTGGGTTAGTGGATGGGGTGGCAGAGGGTGGGGTGGTGAGGGGAGTGGTGGATGGTGGATTAGAGTAAGGAGTTCTTGGTGGTGGGTTAGTGGATGGGGTGGCGGAGGGTGGGGTGATAGAAGGGGTGGTGGAGGGTGGGGTGGTGGAGGGAGTGGTGGATGGTGGGTTAGTGTAAGGAGTTCTTGGTGGTGGGTTAGTGGATGGGGTGGCGGAGGGTGGGGTGATAGAAGGGGTGGTGGAGGGTGGGGTGGTGGAGGGAGTGGTGGATGGTGGGTTAGTGTATGGAGTTCTTGGTGGTGGGTTAGTGGATGGGGTGGCCGAGGGTGGGGTGATAGAAGGGGTGGTGGAGGGAGTGGTGGATGGTGGGTTAGTGTATGGAGTTCTTGGTCGTGGGTTAGTGGATGGGGTGGCGGAGGGCGGGGTGATAGAGGGGGTGGTGGATGGTGGATTAGTATATGGAGTTCTTGGCGGTGGGTTTGTGGAAGGGGTGGCGGATGGTGGGGTGATCGAGGGAGTGGTGGAGGGTGGGGTGGTGGAGGGAGTGGTGGATGGTGGGTTAGTATATGGAGTTCTTGGCGGTGGGTTTGTGGAAGGGGTGGTGGATGGCGGGGTGATCGAGGGGGTGGTTGATGGTGGGGTGATCGAGGGAGTCGCAGAGGGAGGGGTTGTAGAGGGGGCGGTGGTTGGTGGGGTGATCGAGGGGGCACCGGAGGGCGGGCAAGGGGTAGTGGATGGTGGGGTGGTGGTAGAAGGTGGGGGATAGTTGTGATATGGTGGTCGTGGTGTAGGGGAAGGATCATGATGTCCAATAGGGGCCGGTGCTACAACCGGCACAGCGGGAGTTGAGCTTGGGGGATGTCCACAAGAGCAACCACCGCTAGGTGGCGAAGGTTTGTGATGTCCGATGGGGGAGGGAGGATTAACATGAGGTGGACTTGAAGGTGCAACAACAGGTGTGGCACCATGGCTACCACTACCACTACTTCCACCTCCACTTTTCGGAGGATTATTATGATATCCGGCAGGAGGTGGTGGAGTAGGGTTGTGGCCAACAGTTATTGGTGGGCTTCCGCAGTTGGTGGGTGGTCTTTGCCCACGATGGTGGTGATGATTCCCGTGTCCATTAGGAGGTGTACGCTCAATCGGCGTCGGTGTGCCGTGTGATGGTGGATTATTCGCATTAGCCGGAGGTGGATACTGGTAAGAAGCTGCAAACAAAAGGCCGTAAATCAAGTAAGAAAAATGGCAATACTAAAACATTACTAATTTATCACTGTAAAAAATCGTATTTTCACCTCTTGGTGGATCATTTGCGTGAGCCGGTGGTGGACTTGAAGCTACAAATAAACATTACAAACAACTTAAAATTCACAAAATCCTACATCGAATAAATATTTATCACTCAAAACTTTTGAACATTCACCTGAGGGTGGATCATTTGCATGAACGGGTGGTGGGCTCGAAGCTGCAATTAAAAGTTAACGACCATTATAAATCCAAAGATCTATTGAGTTGTTTAAACAAAAAAGTAAGAGTTCGGTAAGTATACATATTCTCAAATCTCAACCATGTCGACACTACAAACTTAACTTTACCAATATTTCAACTTTTAAAAAAATTTAAAATTTCCCCCCAATATATTTCTTTGTTCTGTTTGCACGTACTAACTACGTACATCTTTCTTTAAATAAAAAATTCCAAACAATAAATCAACATTAACAAGTAGTTATTTATATCTCCCTTCATATATGTAGATTAGTAGATATAACAATAATTATTTATATCTCCCTTCATTTCAAAATTAAAAATACAAACAAATCAATATTTGCTTGCATTTAATTTCTACTATTTTATTCCATAATTTACATAATACCATTATCATTTAATATTTCCTTTAGCTGTCTTCTTTCCAACTTGAAGAGATAATTAAGTTCGAAAACAAAATGTTAACATAACGTACACGCATAATATACCAAAAATATGCAAAAGTTTTGCTACTAATTACTGTAAAAGAAGTGTAATATTTACCAATGGGTGGATTATTTGCATGAGTAGGAGGTGGACTATGGTAAGAACCTGCAATCAACGCACCATTAAATCCCAAATCAGTAAAAATGTACACTCAAGAACACACTAATTTCAAACTATTCCTTAAGTTAAAGACCAGAAGCTTTACCAACAGGTGGATTATTCGCACGACTGGGTGGTGGACTATGATATGAAACTACAAACAAAAAGCCAAACCAACAAGGGCATATCAAATTATGTGAAAAAAAAAAAAAAAAAAAAAAAAAATTAATCACACAAACTCTACATATACATAATTTAGAGATTAAGGAACATTTACCAGCCGGTGGATCATTTCCGTGAACAGGCGGTGGACTCTGATGAGAAACTAATCAAGAAAAATCATGTATTATGAATATGCTAGTCGATGAAATATATAAATGAATCTTACGAAATTTATCACTTAAAAGCTTTGTACTCTTACCAGCAGGTGGATTGTTTCCACGAACAGGCGGCGGATTTGGATTAGAAACTAAAAAAGAAAAACCGTAAAAAGGTTACATTAAATCAACAAATGAACACAAAATTTCATGGGAGGTGATTTATGGTAAACCATATTATTTTGCCACATGCCATTAAAGTTGTTGTAAAACTATTTTACCCGATATAATTGTGCACAACCTTTAGTTATAATGACATTATGGTATAAAAAATAAAAAAATTAATGTGGTATTTATCACCTCCGTTTTTAAGTATTATCACTCAAAAACTCGAAAATTTACCTACGCGTGGAGCACCTGAACGACTAGGAGGCGGAGTTTGACGAGAACCTACAGACAACAACCATTAATTAAGATTCAGGAACATAAAACAAGTTTTATAAGGATATCGTCACTAAAAAGCTAGAAACTTTTACCACTAGGGGGAGAACTTCCTTGAATAGGTGGCGGATTTTGACGAGAACCTACAGACAACAACCATTAATTAAGATTCAGGAACATAAAACAAGTTTTATAAGGATATCGTCACTAAAAAGCTAGAAACTTTTACCACTGGGGGGAGAACTTCCTTGAACAGGCGGCGGATTTTGACGAGAACCTACAGACAACAACCATTAATTAAGATTCAGGAACATAAAACAAGTTATATAAGGATATCGTCACTAAAAAGCTCGAAACTTTTACCACTAGGGGGAGAACTTCCTTGAACAGGCGGCGAATTTTGACGAGAACCTACAGACAACAACCATTAATTAAGATTTAGGAACATAAAACAAGTTTTATAAGGATATCGTCAGTAAAAAGCTCGAAACTTTTACCACTAGGGGGAGAACTTCCTTGAACAGGCGGCGGATTTTGACGAGAACCTACAGACAACAACCATTAATTAAGATTCATGAACATAAAACAAGTTTTATAAGGATATCGTCACTAAAAAGCTCGAAACTTTTACCACTAGGGGGAGAACTTCCTTGAACAGGCGGCGGATTTTGACGAGAACCTGACAACCATTAATTAAGATTTAGGAACATAAAACAAGTTTTATAAGGATATCGTCACTAAAAAGCTCGAAACTTTTACCACTAGGGGGAGAACTTCCTTGAACAGGCGGCGAATTTTGACGAGAACCTACAGACAACAACCATTAATTAAGATTCAGGAACATAAAACAAGTTTTATAAGGATATCGTCACTAAAAAGCTCGAAACTTTTACCACTAGGGGGAGAACTTCCTTGAACAGGCGGCGGATTTTGACGAGAACCTACAAACAACAACCATTAATTAAGATTCAGGAACATAAAACAAGTTTTATAAGGATATCGTCACTAAAATGCTCGAAACTTTTACCACTAGGGGGAGAACTTCCTTGAACAGGCGGTGAATTTTGACGAGAACCTACAGACAACAACCATTAATTAAGATTTAGGAACATAAAACAAGTTTTATAAGGATATCGTCACTAAAAAGCTCGAAACTTTTACCACTAGGGGGAGAACTTCCTTGAACAGGTGGCGGATTTTGACGAGAACCTACAGACAACAACCATTAATTAAGATTCAGGAACATAAAACAAGTTTTATAAGGATATCGTCACTAAAAAGCTCGAAACTTTTACCACTAGGGGGAGAACTTCCTTGAACAGGCGGCGGATTTTGATCAGAACCTACATAATATACCAAAATATATCAAGAATCAACAACATTGGCAAATAAAAATTTTGAAAAAAAAAATCAATTTTTTTTATAGGAATGTCACTCATGAGCTCGATGTTTTTACCAAAGGGTGGAGCACTAGCACGAACTGGAGGTGGAGTTTGATACGAAACTACACAAACAAACAACCATAAATCAAAAATCAACAAAAGGGCACAAACAATTTTTATAGGTAACACAGTCACTCAAAAGCTCGAAAAGCGTTTACCACCGGGTGGAGAACTTGCATCAGCAGGCGGTGGACTTTGATAAGAAACTACAGAAAACCACGAAAAGTATATCAATTTTCATATAAAATATAGTCGAAATACAGATAAATTTTGTTAAAAACCCATCACTCAAAAGCTTTAAACTTTTTTACCAAAGGGTGGATCATTTGCTTGAATAGGCAAATTAAAATAAAATAAAATAAAAAAGGGGATATGTCACTTATGAGCTCGAAGTTTTTACCAACGGGTGGAGCACTAGCACGAACTGGAGGTGGAGTTTGATACGAAACTACACAAACAAACGACCATAGATCCAAAATTAACAAAACGGCACAACAAAATTTTATAAATAACACAGTGGCTCAAAAGCTCGAAAAGTGTTTACCACCAGGTGGAGCATTTGCATCAGCAGGAGGTGGACTTTGATAAGAAACTACAGAAAACCACAAAAAGTATATCAGTTTTCATATAAAAAATAGTTGAATTACAGATTAATTTTGTTAAAAAAACATTACTCAAAAGCTTTAAACTTTTTTACCAAAGGGTGGATCATTTTCTTGAATAGGCAAATTAAAATTTTGAAACTAAAAAAAAAAAAAAAAAAAAAAGACACTCAAATTTTTTTTGTAGGAATATGTCACTTATGATCAGCTCGAAGTTTTTACCAACGGGTGGAGCACTAGCACGAACTGGAGGTGGAGTCTGATACGAAACTACACAAACAAACAACCATAAATCAAAAATCAACAAAATGGCACAACAAATTTTTATAAGTAACACATTTTTGTATAAACATCGTCACTCAAAAGCTCGAAAAGTGTTTACCACCGGGTGGAGAACTTGCATGAACAGGTGGTGGAGTTTGGTATGAAACTACAAAATGACCACCATACATGTATCAAGAATCAACATATTAAAGGGTACATTAAGTTCTATAAAGAACACAAAATCAGTTTAATAATAAAACAGTTAAAAAGCTAGAATAGTTTACCAACAGGTGGAGCATTTGCATCAACAGGTGGTGGAGTTTGATAAGAAACTACATAAAACCACAAAAGTACATAAGTTTTCATGTGAAAATTAAAGATAAATTTTATAGAACGTTATCACTCAAAAGCTGTAAACTTTCTTACCAAAGGGTGGATTATTTGCATCAACAGGCGGTGGAGTTTGATAAGAAACTACACAAAACCACAAAAAGTGCATAAGTTTTCATATAAAAATTACAGACAAATTTTATAAAACGTTATCACTCAAAGCTGTAAACTTTTTTACCGAAGGGTGGATCATTTGCTTGAAAAGGCGGTGGATTGCCATAAGAAACTACCAAAAAATCACAATGCATCAAGAATCAACAAAAGTCTATACATAAAGTCCAGTATGAAAAAAAAATCTAAAAGTTGTAAAGTTTACCAATGGGAGGAAAGCCTGCACCAGGGAATGGAGTATAGTAAAAGTAAAAGTTTTTTTCATCTTGAAATCTTGAAGAAGCGGTAGTCAAACCAAAAGCAAATGCCCATAATAAAAGCAAACATGAAATTAGGGTTTTGGTTTTTGTCACCATTTTTGTTTGTGCAGCTTTGAAGAGATGGTGTAGTGGTTTATATAGACAAAAAGAGAGATAGAGGGATGGGTACTATAGTAAATTAAAGCAAAGAGTGAAGTACTATATGGTTGGTTGATTTCTTTATGTATGCATTTAAGATGCCATTAATTGCTTACTCCCTGGTTCTTTAAACAAGTTTAACAACTGGTTTTGGCCTTGTCTCAACAATGTATATGTACTTGTTGTGTTTATGTATAAGTATATTATATATACATGTGTTTATAGAGTTATGATGTATTGTGTATATATGTTTATGTGAATATGCATGAATTAATGTTTGTATGTATGCATGTGTGTATTTATTTGTATATATATGCACCTATTTATGTACGTGTAGGACATTTTTTTTTTTTTTTTTTTTTTTTAAAAAAAAATTCTATTATTAGGTATATTTGATTTCTAATGTAATTGTGTTGATGTTAGAATAAATGTACATTAATATCATAATATTAGTATTTCCAAGAATGCTGATTTTTGCATTAAGTTTTTGCCAACTTTAGAGTATTTATTGTATATGATATGAAATTAATTAATAATATGGTTACAGTGTAAAAATTAATGAAAAAAAAGGTATCAATCCAGCTTTTTGAGTAATTCAGAAAATATGGCATCACACTTCATGTCAAGTTATTACTACTTTACTATAAAAGTCAAACTATATATTCGTAAATTAGTATGGGAATGTCTAACCAATGCCCTAAGGGCATTGGTTAAAGATTTGTCTTCTTGTAGATTTTAATTACATTAATGATCCTTGTAGTTGACACAAAATTGCATATTTGGATGAGGACCCATCTAAATAATTATTAAAAACCACAAGAAAACAAATCTTAACCAATGCTCTTAGGGCATTGATTAAACATTCCCAATTAGTATAGACTTATGAACTTATGATACAAAAAGGAAATGAAGGCTTTTAAAGCCTAGTGAACAAATTTCATAGTATGACATAAGGCTTCTTTTTTTCACAACCTCTCGTTTTTTGAACCTTATAACCATTAAAAACATACATAAAACAGTAAATATAATGATTTTACTTAGATTATATTTTTAGTTGACGTACGGTTAATAGATTAGGCGAGGCATGCAGTATAAAGCTACTCGCAGTGGACGTGAAAAAGTCGGTCAAAATCATAAGTCGACCGACATGAATATCGGTCATCATCAATGTAGGTGTTTGGTCACACAGTCGGTCGAGCAAGGCTTCAATCCTTTAATCGGTCAACTTTTTGACCGATTTTTACAACACCATCTTTATAGTTTTGGTGATAAATATTAATTACTTGGTTACTGAATGTGGCAATTTGGTCATGTCTGATCATCGGAGAAAAAAAGCTACTCGGTCACGATTGTGTTCGGCCTAAAAGTTTCACAATACAAATACAAATATGTATAAAAAGAAAAAAAAAATGATTGGGTGTTATACAAAACAGTAAATTTCAATAATGCAAAAACTAGAACGGGTAAATAATGATATGAACATTAACTTTGAGTAGTTTCAAATTTTAATGTAAAATTGTTATCATTGTCCTTTGTTCATAAATATCATGGATGATTATGTTGGCATTAAAATCGTAAAATTAATCACGATTTCACAGTATACAGAATTTACTTTAAATCTTACAACAGGTCGATATGGTATACAGGGGCCAAAGTGAGCAAATTGACTTAGCTAGTACTCCTTTATTTAGCTTGTTTCATAATGTTACATGCTAAAATTCATTAAGTGAATTTAAATTGTGGTATATAATTAATGGGTTTTACTAACAAATATCCATTGGGCACATATTAACCTGCTAATAAAGAAATGTTTTGGTTCATTTAAGTAAAAATTGTGTTCAAATATAATAATTTATCAATTTAGTTAATATATATTGAATGCATTTTTTGGTTATAAAAAAATTTATGTTTATTAATTGCACGTTAAATTTATGGTTATAAAAAAAATGTTTTGGTGCATTTTTTGGTTGTATATAAGCCTTCTAAAAATATATAATTAACATTTAATAAACATTTAATGAACTCTAAATATTTCATAGTTAACATCACTTACCTTGTTTATAATTATTAAAAGTATATAATTATGGACAATTTGACTTCATTAATTGTGATTATCATAAGTTTGGAAGACTTACAAACAACCCATGGAGTTGTTTTTAACAAAACCCATAAATGTTAGCTGGATATTTGACTTTCCAAAATTTCTTTTAATTCGTTTAACTAATTGTCAACTTTAACTTTTTAAATATAGAAACGAATTTATCATAAGAGCAGATAAGAGAATTAATTGCCAATAAGCCACGTCAGCTTTTGAGTTTGGCAAGCAACTTGTTACATTAAACCGCACAGACCACATTAAATCTAAACTCAATTTTTATTTTTATTTTTATAAAATTTAAAACAATATATCCTAAAATTACTTTATTCATAAAAATTACAAGAAATAAAAAACAATAAACTAAAAAACATAACATAATTATTCTTGTTACCCTGACTTTAGGATCCATTAACTGAACGAGACGCTTCATCGGATCGAGCGAGCTTGTGTCCATAGATAGCACCCGATATCTTCGCTATCCTTTGAGTTTGATTAAATCGACGCCGCCGACTCCGCCAAGAACATCTTGCTTCATTTTTCGCCCAACTCGTGTTTTTCCATCATTTAGAAAACATTTCGGTTTGAACCGAACTTCGGTCGAAGTTAGAAACACCCCGCACGTCCGAATGGTCGTCCAAAATGCTCGATCCTCTTCCTGAACGAAGGACATTACGCCTTGCATTTGTTGAGTCCGGATTTTTCCACTTATGCTTGTCCTTCAAAACTTTGTTTAAATCGCCATGATATCGCTTTGTACAAAGTGGCAACGCTCCATGAAATCCATTTCGATTCTCCCCACTCATAACATTATCACATCGAATTAAACTTCCGACAACGATTCATCGAGCATCCACTTTCGTAGCATGTTCTGGTATGAAGTTACAAACTTTTATTTTTTTGCTTCCTTGTTGTAAGCTTCCAAAACTTTATACCAAAACGTTTCATTACCTTGATCCACCGACTTTGGATCCTCGGATACTTCAATGTAAGTTTGCTCAAAAGTAGTTCTTCTTGGTCGGTCCATGCAACAATCACATTACAACGCCTCTTCGATCGATTAAGCAACAAGGTGAAACGATTCGGACGATCTTGGTTGAGATTCGTTTTGTTGTTGTTGTTGTTGCATTTTCCATTGAGAAAACAAAGCGTATTCGCCGATTGACCATGAGTTTTGTTGAAACAGGAAAGTATTGTTGTTGTGTTCGATTCGATTCAAGACTAACCGATATTTGGTTCGATGGATCGCTAAGCATTGATTGATCCAAGGGTGTTGTTGGGATTCATTTTCTTGAAAAATATTGAAGTTGAGATGTATTTCTGGTATAAGTGATAATGTTTATATAGGATTTGAAAGTGGGTAAAAGTGGTAAAAAAGAGGTCAAAAATCAAAAAATACAAAACTAGCCGCTTGCAACGCTATATTTTGAATGCAACGCCACATTTAAAAAAACAAAGCAAAAACGTCGTTAGGTTTGCTCTTAGCTAACGGTAGCCAAACTTGGCGTCGCCCCAAACTCGTTGGCACCAAGTTTGGCACCACCGTACCTCCTGCTCTAAGAAAGAGTTGTGTTTATTCAACACTTGTTAATATATGTCTAAAAACCCCTTAATAAACGCCCCTAAAGTTTTAACACATATCAAGAGAAAAGTTTATTTGTTTACTTTTATTTTGATATTTACGTACAAACTTTCATCATCCATTTAGTTTGATCTAATGATGGTGCATAAACCTAAAATTTAATACTTTAACCTTAAATTGCAATTACAACACATTACAATTACAACACATTCCAATTCTTTAAATTACAATTACATCAAATTACAATTCATTCCAAAGATTATAATTCCTTCAAAAACATTCTGTGAACCAAACGCCCCCTAACTATATAAAGCCTTCTTTTATTTTTTTTCATTTTCTTTATTTTTTCCCCACGGTTACTCTCATCTCGATCATTTCGCTTCCCTCAAACTGCTCTCATCTTCCCTCCATCTTCTCTTCTTTCATCTTTACACAATCACCACGTCACAATCATCCATATCATTCCGATCTTCTGATCTTCATCGTCACAATCATCAGTAATCGGAATGTCTTTTTTTATTCAAATATGTTGGTGATCGTTAGTTTCCAGTTACTTTCAGATCTTTATTTGTTAATTTGGTACAAGCTCTGAGTAAAAAGCTTTTTATACATGGATGCACACCAAGTGTTTGATGAATTGTGTGATTGATAAACTTTGACAATCTTGCTATCTAGTCTTGTAATTTTGCTTATTAATTAAGTTTAGACTAAACTACACCGTTGGTCCCTAAACTTGTCACTGCGTTTCGCGATGGGACAAACATGGGCATTATCATCGCCGGAGGTCCAAAACATGGGCTTTATATGCCAAACTCGTCCCTTGACCACTAACGCCGATGTCAACGTTCCGTTATACTTCAGAAAACCCCGTTATCATGTTACTGTTGAGGGTAGAATAGTCTTATTACCTTGATGTACTATAGCAGATGTCTTGTCCAATTTTCCGCCATTATGTAAAATATAACAAAGCTGTGTACTCATTGCTCATCCTCAAACTTGTTTTGGAAGCCTACCCAAAAAACTCTAATTCAATGTCAATCATCAAATCAAATAATCTAAGTAAGAAAATAATAAACACCAACCTTGGATTTACTCTATGGCGAATAAGAGAACATCCTTTCTTTGATGACCATGAAATTGAGGAAAAAGCTGCAATCAGGAGATATTGTAAGTGTTTTTTGGTTATAGTCTATTACAATCATATTTTTTTGTAGTAATGACCGTTCAAGTTATTCCCCTTTAGGTAACTTTATCTTAACATTGTTTTTGTATATTTTTATACAGGGTCAACCAGATCCTTTAGCATGAGGCTCCATTATGAAGGTACATTCAAATACTTTTCCGGTAGAATATATCAAGGAGGCAAGAAATGCCTTGTTGATCATGTGGAAATAAAAGAGGTATCCGTTGATGAAATGGATGCTCTCATGACCCAAATCGGTTATGAGATTGGACAAACCAATTATTTCTACTTTCTTAAGCCTGGTTGTACATTGGACGACGGTTTGTTTACTTTGCGTGAAGCTGCTAATGTTGAGTTGTTGAAAGATGTTGTCATAGAGCATAAGTTGATAGATGTCTATGTCGAAATAGGTAAGACAAGATTAGAACTTTCTGAAATGTCCCCACAATCTATTAAGACTGTGTTTTGGGAGATAGATGAAGATAGGAGAAAAGTTGATAATGCTGCTATTCAATCTTGTTGTAGACGATTGGTGTTAGATGATCTTGATAATGAACCTGCCCTAGATCCTTTTATCCAACTTACACAAGTGCCTATAGACGTTAATGATATTGGTGAATCTAGCAATTTGCCAAACATTGAGCCTGTATTTTCCACCCTAGACACATCATTTGCTAGCCAACCTGTTCATAACGATGGCGTGCTTTAGTACTTATTGATGAGGACAATGCTATAAAGGAGCTTGATAATCTTGAGGTTAATCTGTCCGTGACTGGGGAAGCACTTAGACAAAGTAGGAAGAGCACTAGTTGATGTCAATAATGAGTTTGAGGAGCCCGATAATTTTGAGGTTAATCTGTTTCAATTGACTCAAGAGAAGCACTTAGACAAAGCAGGAAGAGCACTAGTTGATGTCAATAACAGGCTTGAGGAGCCTGATGTGGATGTAACTTTGTTTCAATTGACTCAGGATAACATGGAACAGGATCCTGTTGTTGATGTTACTCTGTTACAAGTGAGTGACACTAATGACTTAAGCAATGCAGTTGATGATTCAATTCAAGCAAATGAAGAGAATACTTGTCAGGAGAATGATGCACAACTTGCTATGGTCCAAGTAGGTTAGAGTAATGAGTTAGGTGAAGCAGGAACAACCAGTAATATAAGTGATGACATGCGCTTGAAAAATGATTTACCGTGATGGTTGATGATGTCTTTTGCAGTGACTATGTTTCTTTCCAACAGCGACTTTGCAAATAGA
Source organism: Chrysanthemum makinoi (assembly GCA_910596185.1). Lineage (NCBI taxonomy): Eukaryota > Viridiplantae > Streptophyta > Magnoliopsida > Asterales > Asteraceae > Chrysanthemum > Chrysanthemum makinoi. The sequence goes on from OU343225.1 coordinate 120,353,593, forward strand.
GTCTATACCACATTCTTCTATTCAGTCGTCGAGTTTGCTACTGCAGTGGAAGTCAAAACTAAAGTAAGAGAGCATTCAATAAAAACTACGAGGGAGTTGTTTTTTCTGAAGAATGACAAAACAAGAATAAGGGTCAGATGTAAGGGTTGTGTTCCACTTTCAGGCCCAAGTGAAGGTCCTGGACTGGATATAGGCCCATCTAAAAGTCCATTAAGCAGAAGGGGTATAAATGCATTGCTTTGTGGCAAAAAGGACCCTTTAGAAATACTCTGCCCATGGCTATTGTTTGTCGGAAGGAATGGTGAGACAGTGCGTGGTCGCGTAACATATAATAAGCAACACACTTGTTTGCAATCAAGGGCGCCGAGCTTTTGACCTTCGCTATATCTCACGAAAATTACAAAGACAAATTGAAACCAATCCAATGGTTCTGTCAAGTCTATGCATAATCAACTTACCAACCAATAGAGCTTCAAGTGTCCTGCGAGAAGGTTTTAAGGGCCAAAAACTTAGTAATAACAGCCATCAAGGGTCAATTCAAGCTACAATTTACCATGTTGAGAGATTATGTTCAAGAGTTGCAGAAGACAAACCCTAATACAACAGTTGTGATGAATGTGGAACGACCTCCAGATGAGGCTCTTCCAACTAGAGAATTTAAGAGAGTGTATGTTTGTTTAGGTGCACTGAAGGAAGGATTTAAAGCGTGTGGGAGATCATTGTTGGGGTTGGGTGCTTTTCCAATTCATGGTCCTTTGAATGGTCAACTGATGACAACTGTGGGAATTGATAGCAACAATGGTATATACCCTTTAGCTTATGATTTTGTTGAATCAGAAAACATAGGATCGTGGACTTGGTTTCTTCATTGTTTATACGATGATATAGCACTTGAGCCAATCTCAAGCATCACTTTTATTACTGACATGCAAAAGGTACTCCCTTAATTTGTTCATGAATATAAGTCGCTATGTTTTGAAACGCAGAAAGAAACATATTTGATTTTGTGCGTGATATAAGTAGAGCTTTAGGAGAAGTTTTTCGGATGCGAACACATATTCGTATTAGAAGCATTCATGAGAAAATGAAACTGCAATGGAAAGGTAAGGCCTACAAAGAGCATCTATGGAAATGTGCAAAAACCTCAACGTTGTATAGTTTGAAGCTATGGTGATTTCAAGAAACTTAATAAACCAGCCCATGATTGGTTAAGTAAGATACCACCGATCCATTGGTCAAGGTCACATTTTTCATGCAAGTGATCTATCGTTTCGCTTAATTTGTATTTGTTAATGCAAAGTATAAACAATTATAATTAATACATGTTTATTCTTGTTTATCTTTAGGAGAGCTACTTGATGTGTTACTTAATAACATGTGTCAAGTGTTTCATGACAAAATAATTGAGGGTTTAAACAAACCAATTATTACAGCCTTAGAATACATTAGGGAATAATGTATGAAGAGGATAATGCATGTTCTTTTGGTGATTGAGAAGAGTGATGGGCCACTAACACCAACTGCACAACACATACTAGAGGGTATTAAGAAAGAGGTCATAAGTATAATGTTTTATGGAATGGGGGAACTAAGTTTCATATTAGTGGACCATGGGGTGACCAATGTGTAGTTAATGTTGTACACAAGTCTTGTACTTGAAGAAGATGGGAGATAACAGGTTTACCATGTAAACATGTTGTTGCTACCAATGGAATATGGCTTTAAATGGGCAACAAGGGCTGTAGAAACATGGGCTCATCCTTGTCACTATCTTCTCACTTGGGAGGCAACCTACCATCACCATGTCCAGCCTATAACTAGCAGCGAACATTGGGAAAAATCAAGCGTGCCAACAACAATTGTTCCAATCGAAATCCAAACAAATCCGCCTAGCTCAAGAGGTAGAAAAAGAGTTAAGATAGCTCCTGAAAGTGAAGAGATTGTGAAGAATGGTAAGCTGTCAAGGGCTTGGAAGAGTGTTAAGTGTAGTATTTGTGGCATTGCTGGACACAACCGAAAACATGCCTAGGGTATGGTGGAGCTGAAAGTAGACGAACCGCCAATAAGGAAATGTCAAACAAGTGCCTACAAAAGTTCAACAAAAAGACACATCCTAAAGGTAACAAAGTAGCAGCAGATAAAGAAGAAGGTATGCAGTGTTGTTGAAAATCAAGTTAGTGCGCTTCAAGGAAGTGGTGTTCAATCGAAAATCAAGATCAAGCAAGCTGAAGATCCCATCATACATGATGCATCCTCGTCACAATCCCAAAGAACATCAAGATGAAGCAATTGCCGATCCCAGCATGCATGAGCAATCCCAGTGTCAATCCAGCAACATGATCAATCACATTCGATTCTCACCGCGGTCAGTGATGTGCAAGCAGAATCTGCTTCAACCCAGCCTGCTACACGAAGAATGACTAGGCAGCAGGCTACACTGGAAAGAAAGATGGCCTCACCATAGGTCAATTCTGTTATGCTAATTAGTTAGACAATGTTTCATCTAGTTTATTTTCTATGGACAAGTTATGTACTCTAAAAACATATGTGTGTGTGTCTAACTGTAGTTTTCATGCTTTGAAAAGTATGCAATTTTATGCATTTGGAATTATATCCATTTGCTTTAACTATGGAACCATGTCATTATTGTGTATTTTTATAGATTGACTAAGCTTGATGTGTGAATAATTTGCATCAAAGTAACCAAAGCTAAACAGAACCTCATAAGAATGTTGACATTTAAAAGTCAAACCTAAACAAATTGCTAACCATCTGCATACCCATAAGGCATTGAAAATAAAAAACAAACCAAACTGAATACTTCATAACAACGTTATTACAATTCAAGATATTGAACATTAACCATCTCGCCTCATTACATAAAAGCTAAAAAAGTTATCCCAATGCATAAACAATCAAGAACAATATCCAATTGAGCACCAGGTAAATATTTCACTTTCACACATCACCTTGAGCAGCTACTAATCTTGCCTCAAGCTCATTTCTCCCCCTCAAAAGGCCTGGTATGATCATTCTTGAACGAGCACGATTTGGATCATACCATCGTATCCACCGACTAGAAGACCCCTATTCATGATTATGACAAGTCATTAAACAACCACCATTGTTACAATGTACTTTCACGCTGAAAACAAACTTATACAATAAATATTAAGACGCACTTAATTCAAAGGACAACCAAAGAATCGATGCCCGGGTTGGTAGAGGTCCACGAAGCGCGAATAATAGCTTGCTTACCACACCAAAGCGTACCATCTTGAAACGATTATCATTTTATAGAAGATGCTTTTGTAGGATAGTTTAGGGATGGATGATAAATGACGACCAAACAGGTTACACGCATATACTAGCTACAAACACTGTACAACGGTTTGTATTAAGTACGCTACAGTGAAAGACGGTTTTGCCCTCACCAACATAACGTTGACATCGGAGTTAATGGTCAAGGGACGAGTTTGGCATATAAAGCCCATGTTTTGGACCTCCGACGATGATAATGCCCAACTTTGTCCTATCGCGAAGCGCAGTGACAAGTTTAGGGACCAACGGTGTATTTTAGTCTTAAGTTTATTAGTTAAATTTTTGTTTTTAATTGCATTGGAATGATGTTTTTATGTTTGATTGACTTTTTGAATCTGCTTTGTATCATATGTGTAGTATCATCAGTGATATTTGAAGTTGATGAGATTATAATTTTAGTGTTTTATGTACTTTTTGTTGATGATAATTGTGTTTAAGTTACTGATAAGTTATTCATTATAGTGTTATTGCTTATTATTTAAGTTGTTGGCTTACTAACCATCAGTTCAATATAAGACCAAGTATTGTTATAACTATAGAAAGACAACGAATTGTGCCTTGCATCTGGTGATGAGTTACGACTCTGATACTTAGGGGATCCAACACATCCAGCTTATGTCTAATATCACATGATATTGTTTAATATCACTTATGATATTGTCCAATATCATTTGTGATATTTCATAAACATAGTTAATGTCTAATATCACTTGTGATATTTTAGAAACAAACAAGTATGTTTTTTAACTTTTAATATCATCTGTGATATTTCATTACTTCGTATATTTTTATATATATTATCTCCTATGTGTTTTCTAATATTTTATACTTTTCAAGTACAAGATGGTTTTTGTGCCTTTCACCGCAATAGACAAGCACAATAAATGTTTTTGCTGACGGTTTAGGGTTGCTTAAGAATGAAACTTTGCTCAAATCTTTTGTGTTCTTTCTAGAATTTGTAACATGTAATCAATGTTTATTAAATATGACAAGTGATGTTAGACATATCGTATAAATTAATTCAACACTTGTTTGGTTTTGAGAATACGTCGAGTTTTTTATTTTCATAGTTTGCTTTCTTTTTATTCATTTTAGTATTTTTAAGAGACACTTGTTTATCACTTGTGTTATAACATTGTATCAAAGTTGAGAAGTATTTAAATGATCTGTTTTAGTCATTTTAGAGTAATATCTCATGTGATAAAGTAATAGAATGTGAAATTAGTCAACTTAGAGTAATATCTCAGGTGATATATCCAGACATGAATTATGTACACTTTTGCTCATTTTATTATTTTTTATCACCTGTGATATTACTCATATGTAAAATACCAGAATTAGTGTTACATTTTATTACTTTATCACATGTGATATTACTTATGTGTGATATTACACTGTAAATGCAAAGAAAATGCCGAAGCCGCAGTCTAAGCCAGAGATAAATATGACAACTGATGTTTATCATTTCTTTCACATACACTTGGTAAAATACTAAATTTTTTATCACATTTGGTAATAATGTAATATTTCACATTCTAAGTTGAGTATCACAATTGATAACATATATATGTAGAGAACCAAAACCATAATCATTAACATTTTATATGAAGTTGATTATCTCTTGTGATAATTCACATTCTTAGTTGGGTATTCCAATTGATAACACATTTATGTAGATAATATAAATTATTATCATTAGCATTTTATATTACCAACCAAAGATTTCAGTACCAATTATTAAAACATAACAATAAACTCGTATTAGACCACAACATTAGATTTCATACTATAAGAAGTTGTATAATAAGGTGATAAAGCACACATTAAATAGGGTATCACAACAACTAAACAAACATTAGCTATGTTTTTGAAATATCACAAGTGATAATAGTGTTCTCATATGGTTTTCTTGCTGAAAACTTATTTGCATACTCTATTATCAACTTATTTTGGTCATTTATTTCATGAAAAAGGGTCTTTGTAGTGTATCTCATTCTCATGTTATTCATCTTTTTGGAGGAACCTTTGATATCACAGGTGATATTACATATGTGTCGACTTCTTCTTTTGAATCAGTGGCGGTGATGAAGGAACATGCTATATCAAAGGTGTTTGCGCTTCTTCATTTTGCTTATGAAGATGTTGTGCTTTCTTTAGCCATAGCTTTTTCAGAAATAAGAACAAAATCATCACAAATCAACATAGTATAATCTACCAATAAGCAACTAGAATGAATAAAATCACAAAAATATTCATAATTATCAACAAAAAATAAATAATTCAAAAATAAGAACAATATTACAAAACAAAATACTTGATGTGCATCCAGTTTCTAATCACATGCGATACAACTGTTTATAATCAGCATTGCATTTCATCAAATACTTGATGTGCATCCAACTTATTTTTTCTAAATCAGCAATTACACATGAACTGAACCATCTAATTTTAAAGAGGCTAAAACTGATTGAAAAAACAAAAATAAATTAGTAAAAAATATTTGGATTAGTTAAATAAAAACTAAATAAGGAATTGGAAGCACTATACCATCATCTTGAGTTTGAACAAGTTCATTTTAAACGGTTTGTTTCCCCAATCGACTTCTACATGCTTCGATTGCTCCATTTTTGTATCTGTAATTTGTTTTTAACGGATAGAAACGGTTTGATTTTGATTTTTGTATCATACTAGATAAAGTATCCTCCTAATTATTTAGGAGATTTAATACTTATCCACTAATAAACCTATCTTTTGGAAAGTATATATTTTATTCCAAATAAAAGAAATATTCTTATATTTCTCTTTAATCAACTCCAAAAATGAAATCCCTAAGGGATTTTTTCCCATCATACGCCCAACTTATTCCCATGGGCTTCCATGGATTTTGACCCAAGTCTATTGGTCCAATGTTTAATTACCAGTTAAGTTAATTAAGTTCAATTAGTAATTAACTAATTTCATTTCCTCTTTAATATTGTAATCACTGATATATATAAAACATATATATTGATAAAAAGTCTCATGTTATATGTGTGTGACCCCATGATCTCATATATTAATTGCACTATTTAATTATTATATTATATCTTGCATTTAAACCAACAACTAATAATGTGCACCCCGCTCGTGACCTACCCAAATGACCTGGAAGAAATATTGAGTACCCAGATAGAGGAGTCAAAAGTGACATAAACTCAAATCTTTGTCATACTTCTTTTCCTTAAGTCCGTTGAAGTTACCATCTTTGATTTCTCTACACTTCAACTATAACCGTCACTCATTTCTCAACTCTATGATGCTATGTTAGGAGATAATTTGGGTAGGAATATTATAAAAGTGGTTGACTCTTTTGCAAATCAAATATCACTTTCTCATAATGTGGCATACTCCTTCCAAAAAGGTGTGTATCGCTACTATCACCCGCAAAAAATCTTAAGTGTATGAGAAACTTCCCTTATAACCAATAAATAAGGGTAAAGTCAGGTTCATGACTCGAGCAAAAATAAGCGTTCATCGGGAGGCAACACATGTCGTAATTTCAATTTTATTTTCAATTGTATATGTATGGACAATGATATGTACACAGATCAAAATGATCCGCACACTGAAATATTTTTTGTGTAGACTATTTTGCCCTTTTAGATTAACCCCTCATTTATTTACCCTAAAGTGTTTTGATATTCTTCCTCATTCTCACTTTGTATGCCGCTAGTGTAATTTTGTTACTTTCTTTGTCACAATCCAAACATTGGCTCTCTTAATCAATCAGGTATATGTATAGGCTATTAATTGATTTTTTTTATGAATTAACAATACTTTTTTTTCTCATAAGCATGGACGCGTGGTTATATATATACACACATGTACTGCATGAAATAATTTACTTTTGATTGATTGATGTTAGTTGACCTTTTTGACAAAGAATATGAATTGTGTACATATATACCTTTCACCACCTATTTTTCTTTAGGTGGAACATATATACCTGCATGAAATAAGCCAAAGAATTCTTTTTGGCAAAGAATGTGATTTGTGTACATATATACCTGCATGAAATAATTTACTGTATTCGCTTGGATATTCTAAGTTACATACTAATATACTATACATGAAAAGAATACATGTTTCGTGCTACATGTGTTACAGCTTTAGACATGATAAATGGTATACATAATAAGTTTTGATGTTGTTTTAAGTTTCATTCAACAGATGAACTCCATCGACTTGTCAAGTCGCATATTTCAAGATGAAGAACTTTATTTGATAGCTCTATATTCGAATCGTGTGACGATTTACTCAAGAGTGTGCGAGCGTTTTATTACGCTAAAGGATATGGACTATCGATTCGTGATTCGCAGTTGGAATAGATGATATGAGCTAGTAGATGATAGGAACTTAGTATAGATTCAGTAGATCATGTATAGTTATGAATCTTGTATTTCCATTTGAAGTTGATTGTATGCATTGTAAGCTGTAAGTTGTATCTTTAATGAATGAGCATCTTTAACTTCAGTACTTGTCTTCAGTAGATGAACTTTTATTACTTCAGTACTTATATTTCAGTAGAAACAAGATTAGCTTTAGTAGAAAACAAACTTCTAGCTTACATGACCATTCTTCAAAGAATCAAACTTGATGAACTTGAACTGAAATATGCAATCTGCAAAACATACACAGAGAAACACACAAACCAAACCAAGACAAACTAAAAGAACATTAGAAGGTTAGTGTTAGCAAATATATAAACTAATATACAAAGTTTACAATATAAATCCTCCCCTGAGGCATATGCCGCCCCTGAGGCCTATGCCTCCCTTAAACTTTGCGCTTAAGGGTTAAGCATACCAATATGGACCACAAGGTGTTGAAACCTGGGTCCATCAAAAGCCTTAGTTAACAGATCTTCACATTATCATCGGTGTGAATTTTAACCACTTTTATCAAATGTCACGTCATCACGCATCTCTTATAAAGTGGTGCCTGATTTCAATATGCTTAGTTCTACCGTGAAAAACTGGATTTTTAACAATGCATATGGTACTTTGATTATCAATAAAATTGTTGTGTTCATGAAGTTATACCCATAATCCAACAATTGATTTTGTATCCAAAGAACCGTCCCACAGCAATTTGCGGCGAACATACCGCTTCAAAGATGAGGTAACCACTATAGTTTGTTTCTTGCACTGCCAAGAAATCAATCTCTTTCCAAGGAATTGGCAACCTCCATTTGTGGATCTCCTATCCGATTTGCACCAAAGATAATCACTATCACTTATATGCTTCCAACTTAAAAGGAGACTCTTTTGGGTACCAAAGGCCTAAATGAGGTTGGCCTTTCAAATACTTAAAGATCTTTTTCATCAGCATTCGGATGGGAAGCAAGTGGAGTGACTTGATGTCTAGAGCAAGCACTCACAAAAAAAGTGATGTCGGCCTAGAAGTCGGAGATACATCAATGAACCAATCATAGATCTCAGATAAATGAACATTCACAGTAGATCCGGTTCATTGTTGGTCTTTAACTTTGGAGCTTCATAAGGTGTTGTGGCAGTCCTGACACTCTCCATACCAAATTTCTTCAAAATGTCCCTCATATATTTGTCCCGACGATAAAGATACCATCGGGTTTTTCTTGAACTTGAAGACCCATAAAGAAAGTAAGCTCCCCCATAGCACTCATCTGAAACTCTCCCTTCATCAGCTCCTCAAACTCCCTGCACCAAGCTTCTTTAGTGGAACCAAATATAATATCATCCACATAAACTTGCACAAGAATGATGTATGTGGAATTCTTCTTTAGGAAAAGTGTTTTATCAATGGCACCTCTTCTATAGCCATGCTTCAGCAGAAATGATGAAAGCCTAGCATACCATGCTCTTGGTGCCTGATGTAGTCCATAGAGAGCCTTAACTACCTTGTAAACATGATTTGGATGATCTACGTCCTCAAATCCTTTAGGTTGAGTGACATAAACCTCCTCTTCTATTTCACCATACAGAAATGCACCTTTAACATCCATTTGATATACCATGAAACCCATGTAAGATACATAAGCCAAGAATATCTGCATGGCCTCAACTCTAGCCACAGGTGCAAACACTTCATCATAATCAATCCCCTCCTCTTGTCTATACCACTGAGCTACTAATCTGCTTTGTTTTAATGACAACACCCATTGCATCTCTTTTATTCTTCAATATCCATTTGGTCCCAATTGCATACTTCCCATCAGGTAGTGGCACCAATATCCAAACTTGCTAATTTTTGAATTGTTGCAGCTCTTCTTGCATTGCTTCAAGCCAACTTGAATCTTCAAGAGCTTGAGTAACACTGGTTGGTTCCACTTGAGATAGAAAACAAGCAAATAGACAATGATCAAAGTCTGTGTGATTGTCTCTCTCTGACGATTTGAGACATAAGAGATAAAAGCTACTTAACCATACTTAGAACTTGTCACTTTTCCCCTAGTTCTAACAGGTGCATGAGGATCACCAATAATGTTGGACTGTGGATGAGCAATGTTGATCCTTTTAGTAGCAGTGGTGTTGACATCAATGGATGTATCAAGATTAGTCACAGAGGCTCAAAATCGATGTCATAGGAAGGTGAGGTGAAGATGCCGCTTTAGGTTGATGATGACCAAGATCCGAAGGACTTGGAAGCGGTATAAGGTTCTCCCAAGTCTGTTGATACTCTAGTAGAAATGGGAGTAGAAACAACATGGCTATCAGCAGATTTGGTGATGATAGGAGAAACAGGATCACCGAGAATGGTGATTTCCATCGATTGCTTCTTTGCAATCTCCTCAACATTCCTCGCGGCTTCAAGATTAGCCGCATACTCCTTTCGAAGCCTAGAAAGGTCCTGTGCATAGTTGGACTCATCTTCACTCTCATCAGTAGTAACTTTGGAAGTGTCACCTGCAAAATTGTTAGGGGAGAAAGAAGGTACAAAAATAGGATGTCCATCATCCTCAAACTCACTATCAGAATCAACATTCATGGTAGCAGCACTATCAGTGGGAGACTCTTGTGTACCTGCATTGTTAGCCACATGTCTAGAATAACCCAAATAATCAGTTAAGTAATCAAGGTCAAATGACCAACCATGACCTTGTCCTTGAACATTTGGCTTTTCTTCAAGAAATCTCAGGTTCAAAGTCTCCTCTATCTTCTTAGCATTCAAATTGTATACCCTATACGCCTTACTATGAACCGAATAACCCACAATATATCCCTCATCAGCCTTCTCATCAAAATTTCCCAGAGGATCACTAGTATTCAAAATAGTCACTTGACATCCAAAAGGTTTGAGGTAGTGAATAGCAGGAACTTTCCCATAGAGAAGTTCATAAGGTGTCTTGAAATGAGGTCTAGTGATAGATACCTGCCGAACATAACAAGTTGTGCCAACCGCTTGATCCAAAACATAGTGGGTAACTTAGAGTCAGCAAGCATAGATCTTGCTGCCTCTATTAAGGTCCTATTCTTACGTTCAGCTACCCCATTTTGTTGTGGGGTTCTTGGAGTGGTATAGTCCCTTTTATCCCTTTAGACTACTGATTTCTATCAATACGATTCTTGAACTCGTCCCATTATCACACCGATTCCTTTAACCTTTTTGTTCAAGCGATTTTCAACAAGGGTAATAAACTCTCTTAGAAGCGGAGATGTTTCATCTTTTGTTCTCGAGAAGAACACCCAACAAAACCTGCTGAATCCATCAGTTATTACCAGAAAAAAGTACTTGTGATCAATACTGCGGACTTGAGTTGGACCAAAAAGATCCATATGCAGCAATTGAAGAGGTTTTGAGATAACACTCACAACAGTAATAGCTTTTTAAGAGGCTCTATGTTGCTTTCCTTTGTTACAGGCAACACAGTTATGTTCATTGGTAAAAACCTCTGAAGGAAGTCCTTCAACAAGACCCAGTTTAGAAAGCTTATTTATGGTCTTGAAGTTCACATGAGCCATCCTTCTATGCCATTTTGTAGACTCATCCAGGGATGTTTTAGCCACCAAACAAGTTAAGTCACCTTCTGGTTGAACATCATATAAGTTGAATGTGTATAGATTGTGAGTACGAGGAACTCTCAGAGGAGGTATCTTCTGGGAGTTTGAAGTCTTTAGATAGAACAAGACATTCATCCTCAGAGAAGAATACTTTGTTCTTGGTGTCACAAATTTGTGAGACTTAGAACAAGTTGAAGTGTTGTAGTTCCTTGACATAGTACACATTCTCAAAGTCCAGTTGAGGTGTTTAGATGGTGCCTTTCCCAGTGATTCTGCCATCACTTCCACCAAAAGTCACATTGCCTCCTCCATCTATGGGTATGAAATTTTGCATCATATCTCTATTTCCTGACATGCTTCTTGAGCAACCACTATCAACAATGCCAACTTCCTTATGCTTAAGAGGATGATCCTACAACAACAACAAAAATATACAAAATATTAGTACACTATGGAGGCTCAAGTCATTTCTGACTTGAACCTGCCTTGTGGGTCATTAGATTTAGGCCATGCAGATGAATAAGATCCACTATTGTTCTTGGGTTTCCATTGAAATTTAGGTCCCTTTTTATTCCAAGAACAACCTGAGGACTTGACAATGATATTCCAATATCCTTTCCCAGCATTCATTGAGTCAACATATCTAGGCCAATTACCATTATGAAAATATGAACTTGTTGGTTGCACATAAGGTCTAGCAACTGAGCTTCTCCAAGGAAAAGGAGGAGATGCATAGGTTTCTTGTGGAACATAAGGTGGTATGTCATTAACATTAGTCCACATTGGTGTAGATTTCCCAGCACATACACCCATTATTTGTTCATGAAAATCACAATCTATAATTAAATGAAATTTACTTCCACACACAAAACATGTCTTCTGTTTAGAAGATTTATTCAAACCAAAAGATGTTCTATTACAAGCAGAAGTATTCAAACCAAAACCATGAAAAGAATTGTTTTAACAAATTATTATGCAAAGACTTAAAAGACAAGTCTTCGAGAGGAAAGCGGCTTGGAAGATGAATCTTCAGGACAATTCTAAAAGGCTTGTAGGGAGTCTTGGGTGCAGGCTTGGGTGAGTCTTGGGTAGGTCTGACTTATCACTTGAATCACAGCTGGCATAAGAAGTAGACCCTTGATCGAAGATTTGTCACCGTCGCACCAAGAGACAAACTCATAGATGAAGAATCGGGTCGGCAAGTCTTTTGACTTTTTGCCATAAAGATGATGTGATCCATCAAAGTTAAGAGTAATGGAAAGGTCAACAGGCATAGGTATTCCTCTAATGGATCCACGCGGCATGTAGGTCACCTTCTTTGACATAATTAGCTAAGCCTGGGTGTAGTTTCGCCCATCATGCCTAGCTTCTAATCCTACATACTTTTTAAAACCTAAACCTATTGTAGAGGTCTCAGATTGACTACTATAGATCTCTCTAGCTAGATTATTACCAGATATTAACCATTGTTTATGTCTAGCTATTTCTTTATCTAGTTTTTCTTTAACTCTTGATTTTCAGAAATTACAGTAGCTTTTTCTTTCTCAGTCCTTCTTAAGTCATTTTTAGTACATTCTAGATCACATTCTAACACCCTAATCTTCTCATCATAAGCTATTTGATTCTTCTGAAACCAAACATTTTGTCTTTCTAATGTTTTTAATGCCTGTTTATAAGCTTCAACTTCAACATAGCATTCATTATATTTAGGTTTCAAAATATCATATGCTTCCTTAAGTTCATTATAACGTTCACTACAACCAAACAAACAATTTTGTACCGAAGATGCCCATCAAGGCAATTTGATCATGCCTATCCTCTGAAGTACAGCTTGCTAGCAATCCAATATTATCGACTGAGCTTTCATCATTCTCCTCGCTCATGTTGCTTCCGTCGACATTAGTGTCCAAAGTGACCATAGCAGCGAGGATCCGGTCTTTGAAGTTCCAGCATCCCTCCTCGATTCTGATATGAAGAGTATCTCACCTCATCACCAGATTTCCTATCATTACATTCTCACGGAAGTGACCCATCCGATGACATGTAAAGCACTTGACCTTCTTTTTGTCAAACCTTGCTGGATCTCTTCCCTGAAATCCAAACTTCCTCCCAGCCTTACGCTCAAATCTCTTGATGTCCATAGAGAGCATGGCCACTTGCCACTTCAACTTCATCTCCTCCATATCCAATGGATCCACCTGTTCAAAATCCTCATATGCAAGTTGCTGTTGAGGGTCATAATCAGCAAAGAAGGATCCAAGCACATCTTCCATTATACCACTAGTTTTAGATTGAGAACTTGAAGGAGTGGTAGTGTAAGATGATGATGAGTAAGTTGGACTTGGAGCATGGATCATCTTTGGGGTGGAGGCTCCAACAAATGCTGTGTGACTAGCAGTGGATGATGAACGGAAGGGACTTCTGACATCATGCTCAAGAGCTTTAAGCTTGTTGTACAGCACATCAAAGGTAATCATATCAAGCCCACCTTTAGTTTTGAAGGCTATGCTTACTTGTAACCGTGATTGAGGTAAAGAGCCAAAAACTTAGAATTGCAATCATCATTATCGGCTTTGCCTTAAGCTGATTCAACTGACTTAAAATCTTGTGAAACTTGTCATAGCCCTTGTGAATTCCTTCCTCTTCAGAGATTTGAAAGTCTTTAAACTGTTGTCTCAGCATCGATTTTCTCATTCTCCTAGACTCCTCATTCCCTCCAAACTTGGCCTTGATGGCCAACCATATATCCTTAGCATCATTCATAAAGTGAAAATCACTCAAGTGATCCTCAGGAATAGCTTGAAGAATAATTGTTTTAACTTTGGTTTCTCTCTGCCGGTAACTCTTCAACAGATTTGGGAGGAACATAAATAAGATTACCATCGATCGTGGTAGTTCTTTTCAAACTGTTCCCCTTCCTTACAATCTCCCATAGATTCCAATCAATGTTGGAGATCCAGTTCAGCATCTTCATTGCCCATAAATCGTACTCCACCTTCTTGAGGTATGGAAATTTAGCATTGCTGTTCGACAGACTTAGTTGTTGCAGATGAGCGGTGTTCTGGTTGTTGGTGACTTCGATATCATCTGCTGATCCAGGCATGGTGTATGTTGTGTTGGTTGTATGGGTGTGAAGAAAAGACTGTTCTTAGTATCGTAGAGACTCTCACGAGGCTCTGATACCACTTGTTGAAACGTTAGACCTTGATAGATCTTGAGCACTCGCAGATCGTTAGTATTGCTTACGTAATCACAAACAAACTAATAGACAATCTCTACGACTTATATTCTTTAGCGGAAATCAAATATAAGCACAAACACAAATAACTAAGAACACGTTGATCCTCTATGGATCTTTTTATTACTAAAACTTTGTTTTCAACTCGTTACATAACTCATACTATTGTGTTCCTTTTATAAACAAGGAACCCTAACTTGTTTTCTAAGAAACGTATAAACATAAAACTAAATAAGATATACATAATCACTTCCTAATAAAGCTCATGCATATCCTAACTAACTATAGAATATACGGAATAACTATTTCCACAGAAACAAACTACGTACTATACTACTTCAGCAGATTCTGTTCTTCAGCATAAACATTAAACTTCACTGAGAATCCTTCGGCAGAAACATCAGCAGAATTCTAACTTAGCAGAATTCCCAACAAATTTGTTAGTGCATGGACGGAAAAGTACTTGCATTTTGGTAATTGTGCATCCTCAAGAGCTGAAGGCGCTCATGCCAAACTCAAAAAGTATTTAAACGTTTCGATCGGCGATTTCCAACAAGTGAAAAAGAAATTGTGTCTCGCATTTGAGCATGAATTCAATGAGATTAAAGTGAGACTAGCAAGTGAGAGAATTAAAGTTCCTCACAATTGCAATACGCCTATTTTTAGAGAACTCTTGTCTAATCTATCTCTATTTGCGTTGAAGGAGATTCATAAGCAGCATGTGAAAGCAAAAGATGGTAACTTGTGCAGCTATTATACTTTTAAATTTTTATATGGTTTTAAACATCATTGTAACCAACATATTTTTTGTAGGTAAAATGACTTCATGTACAGGACATTTTATGGCAACCATGGGTCTTCCATGTGCTCATAAGATAAAACATATGAAAGGGAATGCACTTTCGTTGGACCTTGTACATTCACATTGGCGAATTGATACATTATCTCTAATTCCAGATGATGATTCACAGAATGATGACGCTGACAAATTTGTTACGCTGCTTGAGGAGTTGCGTTCCAAGTATCGAGTGTGGCCTCTGCACAAGAAAGAAGTTGCTATCTCTATGATTACTAAAATGGTGAATGAACAAGAAATATTGTTTGAGCCGGTGATTCAACGACGAGGGGAGGACCTTCAAAGGCCCAAAAAGAAAAGAGGGATAACTTCTACAACAAGAGATCTTTCAAGATTTGAGTACGTGGAATCATCGAACACGCAAAATCCCTCAAGTTCTCATCATGAAGACAACCTAATTGATTTGAACGCATACCCTGATTTTTGAAGTGGTGTCATGGCGTTGGAAGAGTTTAAGCTAATGGATCAAGTCTACTTTGTCGGCTGATTTTTTTCCGGTCAAAGAACTAAAGTGTGGCTTTTGTTACGAATTTCTTTTGAAACTTTTCAATTATATGGACCAATGTGTTCCTTTCATTAATACAGTTTCTGATCTAAACTTTTCAATTATATGTACCAATGTGTTCCTTTCATTTCTACAGTTTCTGATCTTACGACATTGCTTATATCATTTCTTTTAAAAACTACTTTAGCTTACTTGACCACTTATAAACACTTTTATGGTGACCCACTGTAAAGTAATGTTGTATCTTGTTACATGTTGTTTTGATGACTTACTATAGTAAATTAGTCTCAACAATTTACCTACTCTAATGTTTGTCGTAGGTTTAGTTTGTATCAAGTCCTCTTTTTACTTGGTACTTCAATGGACATGGGAATACAACAGTATGTTAATTTCAATATAGTGCTAGTGTCTTGTTAATTTCAATATAAGCATCTATTCAAAAAATAAATAAATCTGATACATTGGAACAATATATGAAATTGGGGTCAAAAGAACAATAGTCAAATAGCTGGGGAAATAGTATCTTGCAAATTAGAAAGAGAGAAATATAAATTAATTGATCGAGGGTATAATGGTCAATAGATAAAAAATTTCAGTGTGCGGATCAAAATGATCCGTTTACATATCAGTGTCCTATATGTATATGTTATTTATATATATACCAACATAATAAGCGAGCTCGAACTTAATGTGCATAACAAACCAAACTCGAGTCGAGTTTTATTTACCTACATAGAAAAGAACCGATAACCTATAAATTTTGTTACGATTTGAAATTGAGCTAAAAGTATAAGGCTCGAAACGAGCTAAAGACTTACGATCGTAAACAAGATGAGCTCGAGATTTAGAAATCAAAATTTCATTTAGACAAATTCAGGGTACTTAATTACATTCTAGTGTATAAGAGAAAACAACTTTTGTTAAAAAAAATGCAAAATGAGAATTAGGAAAGTACTAATTTACCATTGATTAAAAAAAGGTAACAACATCTACTATTAAGTTAAGCAATGCTACATTAGGTTCACAAATCTATACTCACACAATGACTTGAAAAATGTAATGGTCCAATCATATTGCGTAATAACATCTATTTCTTCTTTCTTACCCTCCACATTTGATTGACAAGTCATTTTCCGGATATAATTTTATAAACTTTCTGTAAATCTAGCATTAGAAATGCTAGAATCATAAAAATTCTATAAAAAGATATCCACAAAATGATATGTTTTATGTTTATTTGTGATGTATATTAGAGAGATAATATAAAAGGAATAGAGAACATACCACTAATTAAAGGACATATTATTATGTGAATATTTTTTTTGTAAAATTTTTGTGTTACTTCTAGCATCCTAATCTAGAATTTCTCTTAAGTTAATATTTTAAATACTCAAACTTTCATCATTTGCTCTACTCATATAGTTTTTTTTATTTTTATCTATTTATTTATTATTATTTTTTTTTTACTAAAATACACCGACCCTTGGTCTCTAAACTTGGCCAAAAAATGTCGTCCTGAACCAAACTATGGCATTTTCATCGCTAGCAGTCCAAACTAGGGGTTTTTGAGGCTAAACCAGTCCCTTGACCCATAATGCCAAAATCAACGTTAGTTTTCTGTTTTTATCTCGAGGGTATAATAGACCATACACAATTATAACATGCCTTAGTTAAATCTAACCCAATCCTAAACCCTAGGGACCAAATGTAATTATGACTATGCAACTAGCCGTTTTTTCCCTGATACGCTAGTATTTATTGCGCTCGAACCAATAAACCCGCCCAACAAACACATTTACTAATCAAATAACACACCCATATCCAGACCATCAACAGAAAATCAAAATCCGAATCTAAATCCTCATTTCCATAACTCAAAAAAACCAACCCAAATTCCAACAATACCATTTCGATTGGAGCAAATGTTATCACTAATATGAAAAATTATATTAGCAACATGCCAGATATAGTGATCAATAACATTTTGAATCGGTTGCCAATAAAAGAAGCGGTGAGAACCTCTAGTTTAGCGAGAAACTGGAGGTTAAAGTGGACTTTGCTCACCGATGTCATAGTTGATGATGAGTTCTTTTATTATTTAACAAATAAGTTTGATGGGAGGTGTGGAAAACTAGAAGGGGGGGGGGTTGAATAGTTTTACCAATTAAAACTTCGTTTTAAAATATTTAGATCGACTTATGTCAATCTATTTAAATGTGTATGTTGGATGTTGATAGATAGGTATGTAAATATGTAATGCAAAGGTAAAGAGTAAGAAACACAAAACCACGACACGAGTGTCTATAGTGGTTCGGCTACAAGGACACCTTCCTTGCCCTACTCCATTCCCCGAGTCACCTACTTGAGAGTTCGTAAGCACTATACGACACAAATCCTTATGGCGGAGAAGCCTCCACAACGTCGCCTACTCTTTTTCCGGTACAAGGCTAGACACCGGGTTCTTCCACGAGGTAGAACCAAACCTATCACAACGTCGCCTACACTTTATCCGGTACAAGGCTAGATACCGAGTTCCATTACAAAGGAGGAACTACTACCCAACACTACACAACACCTATCCCAAAGGAGACCCACTCCTTATTACAATATCATCAAGGATATCGATATCCTTGGACACAACCTAGCTATATTTGTACATCGATACACCATATCGATTATAAACCCTTGGCATCTTTCACATCTTCTGGCACCTTTCACTAATGCCTTCGACTCGACCCTTTTGGCATCCTTCACTAATGCCTTTGACACAGACGTTCAGCACCTTTCACTAATGTCTTCGTCTTGACCCTTTTGGCATCCTTCACTAATGCCTTAGACACAACACTTCTAGAGAGGAAGAAAGAACTATCAACAAGAGAACATCAGTAGTCTTGATGATGACGAAGTATGGCAACTCATGGACTTGAGCTTGCTCGACTTTAAGAGGTGGTGATCTCGCCTTTAAGAGGAACCTAGAGAATCACACAAAAACAAACACAAACTACATAGAAAGATCCTTTGGATATGAGGTTAGAAAGTTTACAATACCAGGAGAAAGTATGTGTAGAAGTGGCAACTTACAATGAAGAAATGGCTCACTATTTATAGACAAAAACATGCTACTGTTCCACGGATCCCTTGCTTGAGGGATCCGTCTAGTGTATTACTAGGGATCCGTAAGACGCTCCCCCTAGATGGGTTGTGGGTCATGGATCATGGATCATGGGTTGTATGTTTTGATCCATGGGTATCCAAATATATACAATGTATCTAGAAGATGCAATGCATCTAGTCAATGGGTCATGAGTTAGCTCCATGGGTCATGCATAATACCCATTATGACTTATGCATGATGTCATGCAATGGGTCATGGGTTATGGATCATGCTCCATGGGTATGGGTTATGGACTTTGGGTTTTACCCAACTACATTCAATGTATTTAGTCAATGGGTCAAATACTTATACTTCTACCCATTCTATTACCCATTATAATACATACTAAGTATGTATATATCTACCCATTATGTAAACACTAGTTGTTGTACATATGCATTACTATACCATGAAAACACTATTGCTTGTTTAGTGTTTTATATGAAAACGTAAGTGTGTTAGTAAACTATTGGCTCAAACCATTTACGTATTTTATTTTTTTCGTTAAAATGATTTTACGTTTGTTATTGACAAAACATTAGAAGATCGTAAAATATAAATAAATGTTTTTACGGCTTATTTGTATTAACAATCTCCCCCTTTTTGTTGATGACAAAACATAAGATTATTTTAAGGAAATACTAAAAGTCGTAAAAGTTTGAATTAGAGTTTTTACTCTCTTCTCCCCCTTTTTGTCAAAACAAAAAGAGCGTCGAAAAGAAACTAACACATTGTTTTAAGAAAAATATGTGAAAAGAAAAAAATATGAAAAATAGAGAGTAAGGGAAGAAAAGTATTCTCGTCTTAGCTCCCCCTTGACGAGTCCATCCCTTTGTGAGGGCGTCAAGTAAGTAGGAATACTAAGCGAGTGTATTGCAATTATGTTTGCAAAATGGTTTCGTCCTTTTTTTTTACGAACATGATCCCCTTTGACGAGTGCTCCTTTGTGAGGAGGACGTCAAGTAATGTAAACTAATTTGAAAGTATTACAAATGATTTTGCAATGTTTTGCTTTGACAAGAAACTCCCCCTAGCTAAGGGTGTCAAAGTTTTTATGTGTATATTGAAAATCTACAAAACAAAGGTTAGAAAACAAGTATATAATGCATAATTTCCTGCAAATACGACTCAAATTAGTAATAAACAAGTCTTCTGTTGCACGGATCCCACGGTTCCTCCTTTGGAGGGATCCGTCTAAGCTAAACTAAGGGATCCGTCTGTCTGTAAGCTTAAGATAACAATGGTGATGTAGAATGTGATGTTAACTTCAAAATGAGATATGTATTAAGGCACCAAACATACTCTCAAGACAATATGGCATATAACATATAATTTTATTCAATAAAAATATGAGAAATGATCTACATGTCTCTAAAACTAAGAGAATGATTCAAACATGTAATACATTTTCTACTAATTATAAGAAGTGATGGAAACCTAAAAAGCATCAATGTACTTGAATCTAAGGATGAGTAGACTTGTTGATTTGGTCCAATCATTCAAGGAGATGATTAAACATGAAATGCAACTCATTCAGTACTTGTTGAACAAGTCCTTGGGTGATTTGACAATTAGAGCAATTATTGTCATGACTAGAAACGGAGGAGGTGGGATGTTTTGAGGAGGTTCCACAAAAGATGGTGGAGGTGTGTTGAGCAACGTAGGATGTGATTCCACTAACAATGAGGTTGATGATGCATGAGTTGATGGTGGTAATGGAAAGTCCTCTATATGGTTAGATCTTTGGTGATTCCTTGTCTCCAAAGATGGATCATTTGGTGATGAAGGTGGTTCCCTATTTAGCGAGAAGGTTGGTGAATGGGAATTCTGATTTATCATTTTTCGTACAAGATAGATATTTTCCGAAGAAATACAAAGGTATGTATTTTCCCGGGTCGTTCTCCCAACGAGGGATGAATGGAGTAAACAACTCACGTCGCGTGATTCGGGATTCGAATATGAAAATAAGGAATTTTTGGGGTTTTCTAATCAATGATGCAAGCAATAATAAAGGAAAGCAAGTAAAACTACTGAATCTATGATGAAAACAAGGCAACTATGACTAAATACGTAAATTAGAACTAAAAACGCGAATTAACGTAATTAATGAAACGCGAATTAAATGCAACTACTCTAATTTAGTCCATAAAAGTGAAGTAATATTTTTCTACAGCTAAGAATGATATTTTAAAATTATTTGAAATTTAAAACTATTTTGTTTGGTTTTTTCTTGATTTATTTTGAATTAAAAACTAATTTTAAACATTTAAAATAATACTAAATTACTAAAAATTAGGAAAACATGCAAGAAAATTACAAAACTATTTTTAAAAAATCAAAATTAACTAAAAAGAATTTTAGAAACTGGAATCACATTTTTTTGACTTTTTCTCTATTTATTATGAATTTTAAACTATTAAAAACTAATTAAATTCCTAGAAAATACTATTTAAACTAGGAAAATACTGGAAAAATACTTTTTATGACTTTTTGAATATTCTAAAACTAAGAAAATTGAAATTACATTTTTCATAACATTTTATGAATTATTTGGATTAAGCTAATTAAAATCTTTATAAAGCAGATTTAAATGTAGAAAAATATAAATGAACTTGGAAAATATAAGAAACTTCAGATAAGTATAAAATGCTACTGATAATCCATGAAAAATAACAGAAACAGCTAATGATCACAGGAACTATGATTTGGGCATGAATCTAATTAAAATAAACACTAGAAATTAAGCTAAAAGCCTACATAAGCTACCATAGCTACAACTAACAAACACTCTAAAATATTCTACTGCAATTGAATTAGACCTAAAAAGCTCAAGCTAATAGCATGTAAGCACTATATCAGGTTCTAGCTACTTATTCCATGACCCTACATGACCTACTTTAAGCACTATAATAAGCTATCTAGAAAAATCACGAAAATAAAATAAAATAGCATGATAAGACCACCCACCAGGAGACCTCAAATCCAAATTTTCAGCTTATAAGGACTAATATTGAGTAAATTAAAAATGCAGAAATGGAAGCTATTAGTAGTAAAGGCGGATTTTTGACTTTTTGAGAAATTTGATGTTTTTTGACTTTTGTTAAATTTAGAACCTCAAACTGATTGGAAATGAAGTTTATAAATGTAATATGACCTAATGAAGATGACTTTAGTGATTCTAATACTAATATGCAAGTTATGCTACTTTAATAACTAACCTGATGATATGAAAACTTGGTGAATACATGCAATTTTGACTATAGTGATAAAAAGATGCAAACTAGAGACTGAATTAGACTAGATTGTTAGGAATTAGAAATTCCCGGTATTAAAGAGTCGGTCACCTCAAGTATATGTAATCATTAGAATGCTCGTAGTCGTAGTTATATTTAGGTTAGTAGTATTTAGTTAAGTAACACCGTGGAGGACCGGGGTCTTTACCCAATGTATGCACGATCCACGACCCGTTGTGTGGCGTTTTATGTAAGACTATAAATACTCTCTACCTACCAAGGTAGAGAGTTGGAGCTCATAATAATATCTTTCACTTTCTCTCACTAAGTTCCCTAAACCTCTAACTTTCTCTCTCTAGAATTCCACTTATCATACTTTGTGTTAATGGTTTGATGTGTATGTGAAATCAATATCCAACAATTGGTATCAAGAGCCATGGTTAGATCATATCTTGCACATCTTTGGATTTCTAGTGGTTTTTAGGTGGTTTTGAGTTTGAAAAAGTTTAGTGGTTTTGGCATCATTTGATTGATTTCTAGTGTTAAAGTTTGGATTTTTAGTACTTTTTTGTGTTTAGAATCATCACAAGTGTTTAGGTTTTGATTTGGTAAGCTTGAATCATCGTGGTTGGGTTGTTTTGGATTGAAAAGTGGTGTTTTTGAGATTTTCTTGCTAGCGACTTGAGCCACGGTTGTTTTCTTCGTAGCGACTTGCTTTACAAATTTGTAGCGAGTTCAGACTTTAGACCTAGCGACTTAGAACTAGCGACTTAAAGTACAAGTAGTGGACTTTCCACTAGCGACTTGGAGGTAGCGACTTGGTTTGTGGCGAGTTGCTCTTTAGCGACTTGTATCTTTAGCGACTTGAGTAGCGAATTGCTGCCAAAATTTTGCTAGCGACTTAATGCTTAGCGAGTTACTACTTAGCGACTTGCAATTGTTTAGCGACTTGGTGGTATAGCGAATTAGGTGTTAGCGACTAGAGGATTAGCGACTTGGTCTTAGCGACTTGGTTCAAGAATTCTTAGCGACTTGTTGACTTTTCCCGACAAAACTTCAACCGGCTATAACTTTTGATCCGTAACTCCGTTTTCAGCGTTCTACCCATCAAAACGACCCGTGAGCGAGGAGAATGTCACGCCCGAAGATAACTATTGAGGTAAACCTTCGAGGCTAAATCGCTCGAGCGAAGTTATTGAGGTTTTTATGTTTTTGGACCTAAATTTCTCGGGAAAATCGTGCATAAACCAATCCAAATCTCAACCAAACAACATCTCTGCTTATCCCAAAAACAATCATAAGACCTAACACACAATTGTCTATCATTGTGTCGATCCATCGGTCATCTTAACACATTCCATTGGTCATTGCTAACGGTTTGGTCTTGATTTTAGTAAAATCCCGCGAAAGATTCTATTTCTCGGTTTAAATCATAGACTTGTAAAATCCCGTGCATTCTACCACATCATGTCTTACTCTCACTGACCCGGTGATTTCGAGAAGTGCTTAAATTGTATGATCTTTGTGGACAACAATGATAAAGTATGCTACTCTGAACGGTTAAAGATGTTTGAATTGAACAATGAGGATGTGAGATCTTCATGTTGAGTCTGATGAGAATGCCGCAAATGGAATGCACATTGAGCCATATCAGCTACTTCATCGCACCTCATACAAGCTGTATCCATAGGCGGGTCGAACATGTAGTGCTCTTTTCCGGCGGGACTTACCTACATTGACAAGAAGCTTCTTTGTTGAACTTAGAACACTTAAAGCTGCAACTTACCAATAAAGAGGTTCAAAGGATGGTTCCGGTCAGACTCTTCAAGTAATCTACAAACAATTTCACCATTCATCGATTGGAATATTGGCAGATTCGATCAACACTTGACTGGAATTTCCTTCAAAAAACATCTGGAATGGAAATTAAGGAATTCATTGAGACATTTATCCAACTCATGGATAATGTGAAAAAGTACATTGAAGAATCTTCTCAAAAGAATGAAGACGTGAATGAGTGTCAGGTGCGGTTGAAAGATTGTTGTGATAAGTTGGGTAATGTATATGTTGAAGAAGAAGTCGTTCTTGAATGCGAGATGTCAGTGACAACAACAAATGATGAGTCGGATAATGGAAAAATGGAATCTTCGTGCTCAAATTCACAAGAGAGAGAGGTGCACGGACACAACACATTGCAAGTTAATGCAAAGGAACAATCCATGGAAGCTTCGGATGTACCCAAGATAGAGATGCACCCGTCATACTTTGTGCATGTCAATGCTCGAGGTAAGTTATGGATGTTTTCGCTGTACCTAGTTTGTGCATCTTCTACTCAAAATGATGATTATGAACTGCATGAGTCGCTGCATTTGTGCACGATGATTCCCTTACCAGGCTTAACATATATAAGGATCGTGTTGCTATTTATGAACAGTGCTAAGTTTGAGTTGACCACCCGTGGCAGGGAAATGGATGTCCAACTACGTACAACTATTAGAAAAAGTAGGTTTAGAGAAGAAGTATTAAAACAAGAGTTAAACTCCTTACAAGAAAAGCTTTCTAAAAGTGCTAAGCAAAAACAAGAACTTCAAGAAAATGTTAAAATGCTTAAGCAAGAATTCAAGGCTAAGGAATCAAAACTTTTGAATGATTTTTCCAATCTAAAAACTTTGAAAAACAAGCTTGAAAATAAGTTGTACATACAAGGAATACCATTCAGACTGCCCACATGATCACTAAGCATAGAGTCCTAAGCGATAAGCATAGCATTCCCCTTGTTGAGGAACCTAATCCAGAGGTAATTAAAAGGCTAGAAATGCTCATAAGGTATGATGGTAATGAGATCCTTAAGCCTAGACAGAAACCTAGTTGCTTGAGTGCGAGGAAGATAAGAAATCAGATGAAGTCACTAGGGAGAAAATGAATAAGAAGCTAGAAGATCCGAGTGTAAAAGAACAAGATAACTATAAAACCCCATGATTACACTAAGGAAAATTGGATATCCTTAAACATGTTTAAGCCTCAGACTCTATTGACCCCGAACAAGTGTTCGGAAAAAGGATATGGACTTGCAAAAGTTGAAAATCTTGTTGAAAGAATCCCCTTTGTAGGAAATTCCTAAATGTGTATCCTCCAAATTCACCAATGCATTTAGTTCCTAGAACTATTGCCACTAAGAGCAAGACCTTAATCATCCAATATGTTATTCTTCAACTATTTGTTGATTTTGAGAAAACTTGTAAGAAAAGGATCACACCCACTGGGATAAGTGAAGGGGAAAGGGGTTTTGAGCAAATGAAAGAATGTTATTTAACTGAGGTCATGCCTTTCTTTAAACAACTAAAAGATCATTTTGAGAGTCTTAAAAGGGGATAAAATCAGATATTAAAGAAATGGAAAAGGAATTTGATGCAATGATAGTTGAGGTTAGTGACTATGGGCGAGCATTAAAATATAATGAGATTGAGAGGAAGAACTTGCATACCTTGATGAGAATCTTATTTCAGAATGTATTACTCAAGATGTGTTTTACACTGCTACAAATTGTTCCATTAATGCTTCTCAATTTCATGAATTATCATTTGCTCGAAAGTCTCCCATGATAGTGTCATTGAGCTTGAAAAAACTAATTCTAAATTGCATGAGAAAATTGAACAGGATGATCATGATAATTTGGTTAAACATTTTTCTAAACTGGAAGTTGAGCATTTTAATTTACAACTAAAATATCAACATCTAAAAGAAAATGTTAAAACCTCAAATATCAAGACATCCTTGGATGCTCCAGAATTTGATGCGATTTTTTGAAATTAACAAGCGTGATGAACAATTCAAGCTCATTGTAACACGATCGGAAGATTGAAAGCCCAAGTCTCTCAATTAAAGGTGAAAAAAGAAGTGACAGGATCCCAAATGCCTCCTCCTTTAGATTCTCAGTATTCTCAAACTTTTCATCTTCAAAACTTAGTCAATGCATTACAAAAGGAAAACAAGAGTTTTCTAGAAGAAAATGAAAAGGTTAACGACACTTTAAAGAGTTATATGATTCAATGAAAGTCACCCGTGACCAAAACAACGAAAAAATAACGTCTTTACAAAGGAAATTGAGAATCAGAGTCGAGGGAAATGGGAAGCTGCCACTTGTTTTCAATAAGAATGTTGTCTCAAAGTCACCCTTAGTTGCAAATACCTTTGTGATGTTAAATATATTCCTCCTCATCTTAGGAATAATGAACATGCCTTTCATGACTCTTGTGCTCACCTTAAGGATAGTCTAGAATGTCTCAGTGAGATTGTCGAAGAGGATTTCATTAACAAACCTCTTGATAGTGAAATTAGGTTTGCTTGCCTCCGGGCCAAACGATCTCAAGAGCTGCTTGAATGTGTAATTGCAACATGTCCAAAACCCTTAGGTGAAAAGGCAAAGCTGTGAAGCCTTGTTCTATGCCTAGTGCCAAGCGAGATTCCGTTCTATGCCTAACGCCAAGCATGTGACCCTTGATATGCCTTGTTCCATATCTAAATTCAAGCAAGCAACTTTGTGATGTGCCTCCTAAATTTGAGATCCCGCACTTCTAGACCAGGACTGCAGAAAGTAGTGAAGCCATGTAATGTTCCCATCGTTACTTCTACAGATGTTAAGATTGACACTAAAGTTAGCGGGTCAAAACCTAGAAGCTATGCAAGAAAGGATAGGATTACGCAAACTAAAAGTGATCATGATAAGGAAGTAAAAGAACACCATAGGGACAAGAAGTTTGATTTGAACAAAAAGAATCGTGTTAGTTCTAGTATTAGCTCTAAGCTTACTAAAATTAATTGAGGCCTTATCTGCAAAAACATGTAAAAATGTTTAATTTACATTAATCATGATAAATGTGATGTGTGTATTTTGAGGTCTAAGATTCATAACAGTTAAGAAAGTTTGGAAGAGATTAAGCAATCACAGGAAACCTACAGGGAAGTGTTTTACAAATGTAGGATTTCCGATTGGAAGCCAGGTCGAATATTAGCATGGCAAACCTTGCTCCTTAACTAGATCCACTATGCCTAGAATAGTGCCGGTAGGTTTGGAAGCCAACTAGTAGAATAATCCCATTAAGCACAAAATGTCATTTGACTAAGTCTGATGCTTCTACTAGTTTAGCTCCTAGTGACAATGACATTGCACCTAGGGTTTCTGGTGATTCAAAGATTGTTTGTGCTAACCAAGGACCCCATGAGCATGGGGATCCAATGTTTCCAATTCTCTGTCTTCGTGCATTTTGTCCAAAGGGTCGTACAAATCGTCCCTTGGTATTTGGATTGGTGGCTCTAAACATATAAGCGGGCTCTAAACAATGGCGTCGTTCACATCGGTTCGGGGCCTCGTTCTTCATCATTATGGTGTCTGCGGATAACACTTGGGCCCGTTCTTCAAAGAAATTATGCGGCTCTTACGTGCGCTTTATCTTGACTAAAGAGAAATTCTCCCATGAATGGCCATACTCATCTACATTCTTCATCAACAAGCTTCATGTTTTTCCACGCTCATTCAATCATCAAGTGGATCTATGTTCATCGGTGTATACTCTTATTCACTTGCTAAATCAAAATGGCAACTTGGATGCAATTTTTGGGGAGAAAGAGTGAATATACTACATGATGATGGATGTTTGAATAATGGTTATACGACTTTATTCTTGATGATGATGAGTGTATATTCTTTTTGATTATGAGTGAATATACTAAGGATAACTGGGATTCATTGTTTTGATTTCAGTGACTCTCCTCCAGCCTAATAAGCTTCACTTACTAAGGATAATTAGGATCATGTTTGGGATTCATTGTTTTCAAAGATATGTTTGATGAGTACCTTCAACCTTCGGCGAATGTTGATCATCCACGAAGCTCATGCTCCATTACTATTGACTCAAAATTTGGTTCACCATCTAGAAATACTTCTTGGAATTCTCAAAGAAACTTATCTCGGTTATTTCACAACGTTCATAATGACTATCATGATATTGTAAGTTGCATTATTGAATAATGATCCAGCTCTTTGGTATTCCTTTACCAAATCTTCACGGATTATTGTTCCTCTCATTGTGCACGCTATAAATCAACCACATGAACATTAAGGAAAATGACTACCTCATTAACCGAAGACATTTGTGGTGAATCTTCCGGTCGGTCTCTACATGTATACCTTTAGGAAGAATGCATTAATGTCGAGAATTCATTTGTTCCGGTTCATTGATTGGATCGACGTACATCCGGTTAATGCGTCTATTCACGTGTTAGGCATTTGACACAAGCGATTACTTGAGTTAATCAATTATCACTTATTTGAGATTGAAGTTAAAATTCACTAAAGTGAGCTTGAGATGCAAATGCATAGGAATTCTTCTTGAGTTTCAAGTTTGGTATATCAGGTTTTCTTTATCATTGGTCACTTCAAATTGTCTACATATGGGTTGATAAAGATAGTCAGAGAGAGTTTCTATCCTTTGATGGTCCTATGGCTCTGGACACTCCGGTTCGGGACCCGCACTTCAAAACAGTCCCATTGGTTCATCCCTTGTACCAAATTCTTCTCAGAAACTCCATATGTACCTCCATCTGAAGATGATTTAAAGAAATTGTTTGATACCATGTTTGATGAACATTATGAGCCAAGTGCTAATGAGGTGACAATTCCTACGCCAGGTCGCTCATATTCCGTGAATGAAGTCAATCCTTCAATCTCAATATCATTAAGTCAAGAAGCCTCTGTGATCACTCTGTCTCATCAACAAATCATCAATCTTCAAATGTACATCATGGAACTATTTACGGTATCAATGATGAAGTTAATCCCTTTGCTACTCACAAAGATGCTCCATTTGAAAACATATTTGCTCCTGAATCTTCATCAGAACCATCTTCTTCAGGAGACATCGACTCTGCTACTTTAGTCCCTCAACCCCTGCCACATGAACACCTCAGAAAATGGACTCACGATCATCCATTAGACAACATCATTGGAAATCCTCTCGTCCTGTATCAACACGGAAACAACTTGCAACCGATGCCTTATGGTGCTTCTTCAACTCCGTACTATCTAAGATCGAACCAAAAGATGTTAAAACCGCCATGAATGAAGATAGTTGGTTCAATTCCATGCAAGATGACATTCATGAGTTTGATCGACTTGATGTATGGGAATTAGTACACGCTCCGGTGCTATGATTATTGCTCCAAAATGGATCTTCAAAGTGAAACTTGATGAGCATGGTGATGTGTTGAAGAGCAAGGCTCGATTAGTTGCTAAAGGATACTTCAGTCGAGGAGGTTATTGACTTTGAAGAATATTTTGCTCTGTTGCTCGAATGGAGGCAATCGGAATCTTTTGGCTAATCTTTGCTAGTAAGAACATGGTAGTCTATCGGATGGATGTGGCGGCATTTAAGCGGAGATCTTAAAGAAGTCGTCTCGTCGGCCAACTTTGAAGGATTTGTGAATCAAGAGCATCCTACTCGTTTATCGTTGAAGCTCTTTGGTTTAAACAAGCTCCAAAGGCATGGTATGATACGCTATCAAAGTTTCTTCTATAGAAGCCCGGCAAAGGCGATTGATCAACATTGTTCACGGAAAAGTGAGCAAACATTTAATTCGTGTTCAAATATATGTTGATGATATTATCTTTGCCTCGACCGACCCAAATGAATGTGATCGTTTTCCAAAAGAAATGGGTTCCAAATTTCAAATGTCAATGATGGGACAAATGTCATTTTCTTGGGATTACAAATTTACAAAGTCCGGAGGCATTTTCATAAATCAATCTAAATATGCAACCGAGATCTTAAAGAAATTTGGATTTGATTCAAGTGACCCTGTTGACACCTCCATGATTGATCGAACCAAACTAGATGAGGACCACTCAGGGATCATGATTGACCAAACAAAATATCGTAGTATGATTGGATCCCGATGTACCTCACAACTAGTAGACCGGACATCTTGTTCATTTGTTTTGCATGTGTGCTAGATACCGAGGCTAAGCCTACTAAAAAGCTTTTAGCGGTTAAACGGGTCTTTAGGTATCTCCAAGGTACCATCAATATGGGACTTTGGTACCCGAAGGACACCGGTATGTCACTAACGGCCTATGCAGATCTCAGATCATGCAGGGTGTCAAGATACTCGTCGTGCGATCGGAGGTGCTCGCTTTTTGGGTGATAAGCTTGATGCTGGTCTTCAAAGAAGCAAATGAGTACTTCTATTTCCTCTACAGAGGCTGAATACATAGCCATGTCATCTTGTTGTGCTCAAATCCTATGGATGAGATCCCAATTATCGAACTATGGCTTTGAATTCTAACAAAATCCTCTGTCTTGTGATAATAAAAGTGATATTGCTCTCTCATGCAACAACGTTCAACACTCAAGAGCAAAGCATATCGACATTCGACATCATTTCATCGGGGAACAAGTGGAAAAAGGTGTGGTGGAACTCTATTTTGTGAGGTCTGAATATCAGTTAGCGTTACATCTTCACCAAAGCTCTTCCAAAGAGAACGTTTGAGTTCATACTTCCACGACTTGGCTTGAAAAGCCTTCAACCAGAAACACTCAAACGTCTTGAGGAGGAAGGCGAGGAGTAAGGTCTATCTTCATATATCTCTTGTAAATATTTATTCGAAAAACAAAATACAAAATTATAAAACTCTAAAAAAATCAAATAGAAAATTATAAAACTTTCAAAATCCATAAAAATCTAAAAAATTTGAAAAATCTTCAAAAAATATTGTCAATTTGTCATGTTTTTCTCGGTTCGATTATATCTACGGTCTTTGTGTTGTCATTCAAAGAATGACACGGGACTTTAGATGTTGAATTAAAAAATCAAAAATATTTTTTTGGGAAAGAGAAACAATGGTTTATTGTCATTTCGGGCAATAACCGGTTTTAAAGAAAGAAACGAGCCATGTTTTATCATGTTTTCAAATTCCATGCTCGATTCTATAAACATTTATCTGTGAAAACTAAATGCTTTGAAAAATAACTTCGGTCTCTATTTTGATAATCATCTAGATTTATTTGTCAAAATATCTATCTCTCAATCAACAACCTATGTCATTGATTGAGGGAGAATGATTTCAATTAAATTAAAAAGTTATTTGGCATTAAATTGTTTTCAAAAGATATACATGCATGTTTTATCAATGGAGTTTAAAGTCTTAAAATCCGATCCTTAGCGGTTAAAGCTTTTCATAATCAAGTCACAATTCTCCTTAAAAGCTTTCAAAATCAATTTAAATCTATAAGAGATCACAAATCTCAAATGATTTGATAATTGTGATGAGGGAGAATGTGATTTAAATTGGATTTAAACTGATAATTCGGTAAATGGTTTTATAAGAATGTACATGATGTCCTCCCACATGTGACAAAATTTCAAATTTTCCATGCACATGTTGAGGGCATCATCTATCTTAAACCTATGATTTGAAGCGTGATCATTTATCTCAATGTGCAGGTTCCCTCTAGTATGTGCAAAACTCTTTTCAAACCTAGAAGCACATATTGAGGGGGAGCAAAATCATGAAAATCTCATCCTTCCCCAAAATGCTTTATCTACTTGATTCGATTTGGGAAGTGATGTTGATATCTTTTAGAAAATGGTAATCAAAGAAGTTAATTCTTTCTCTTGCCTCCGTGTGCAAAATTATTTCAAATACTTGATGCACATGTTGAGGGGGAGCTCTTGTTCTAAAAATATCAAAAACAATTGAGGTACAAAATGCTTTGATAATATATCACAAGTATCTCGATTGATTTTCAAATGGTTTTCAATTGGTTCCAATGGCGGATGAACAATACCAAATAGACCGACCAACTTTACTTTATGTATGGTGATATAAGGATGATAAGGTTAGGTATTGTTCCCATGATCCGCCGAACCGGAGGATCTACCCGGGACAATCCACTAGATAGTGTAGAGTCCTTAGGTATGATGATAAAAGGAGAAAAATGAGATATGGGAAGAGTGCGGACTAAGAGCGAGCTAGTCTGGAATAAACCCAACAAGGTTCTAGTATGAAGTCTCAGTAGCTGAAGGGGTTGAAGAATGAAAAAGAATTGAATGAGAAAAGGGTGAAAACAAATAGCCCTCCATTTATTCAACCTTAGAGGCGAAAGCGGGTTCAATTCATATGCTCATTAGGTAACATCGGTATTGAAGAAAGGCGTCATGGACCCAGTGGCCTTTGCACTACAACTTCCCAAACCACTCAAGTTCCTCTTAAAAGGACTTGTTTCATTCTCACGGGAACCGACATTATCTATCGACTTTCTCTTAGAGATTGTTGATATTGAAGGAGGAGACCTCTCCCTAGTCTCCGATATAGGATCCAAATATGCACAAATTGAGTCTAGAGCCACGAGATCATCAATAAATCTCATTAGGACACTTTCAATGAAGACTCTATGTTTCACACAATGTGGAAAGAGAGATTATATCTTGAGTCCTACGCATTATCCTTGTGGTATTGCGAACATCAGTGATGTGTTTACATATTCACTTTGTGAAGATGGAAAGCCTTACGAGCCAACATCTAACAAGCTCCCGGTAGGTGGCATGTGAGATCTATTATATAGATCAACCATGTGACAACTGAGCGAAAACAATGGGGCGATTCATTCTTTTGAATCAATCTGGTTCAGGTTATGGATTGACGGATACCTTTGAAAAACGGTCTTTGTGCTTTAAAACTCTTTTCATTAGCATGTCGACCGTGTACTAATTTTTCAAATCAAAAGGTGTTTTATGATTGATAATTGATTTTCATTAAAACCGTTGTTATATTGCAAAAACAATTTCTATTGAGCAATACGATTGTTTTCAAATTTCTTTTCATCAATCGATGGACGTAAATTATTTGGTTCACTCCTCGTGTTGTCTTCTTTGAGGCGTTCGGTTTGAGAACGGCTAGAAAGCATTGCGAAACCCTGTCAGGAAATTCTTGAATTATACGATCCGCGAGAGTACTTATACGATCAACGGGGAACCGTAGGCCGTGTACCTCAATTCAACGAAAGTGATCAAAGACACTTTCGTGCGCTTTATTGCTTGTCTTATGCGAGTACACCCGGCGTTCTGTTGTCGAGATG
Organism: Chrysanthemum makinoi; assembly: GCA_910596185.1. NCBI lineage: Eukaryota > Viridiplantae > Streptophyta > Magnoliopsida > Asterales > Asteraceae > Chrysanthemum > Chrysanthemum makinoi. The sequence continues at coordinate 120,387,050 of OU343225.1, forward strand.
AAGCGGTCAATCCAAAGCCGCATGCTCACCTAACACATTCATCTCAAAAGAAATCATGATTAGTGCATCAATGACTCGGATATTTTCACTCCATGCTTACGCTTTACGGCTTTGCCAATATCATGAATCAACAAATGCTTCCGCTACTCTGATGAGAATATATCATGATCCAGAATGTGAGCATGTCGGTCCGAATGTCACAACATCACATAATACCAACACCACAATGGATGTATCGAGATTTTCTACTAGGCGATGATCTCAAAAGGCGGCTCAACATTATTATCCGTGGATCATTAAAGACCTCCACTTGGATTAACCAAACATGCAATAGTAGAGAATCAATGACTACGAGCTTGAGACAAAGTACTACATCAAGAATGCAAGATCAATTGTTAATGTAATATCAGATTGTATTCAATGTCATTTTAGTATATGTTTGAGGTGACCTCCCTTAGGGAGATTGTTAGGAATTAGAAATTTCCGGTATTAAAGAGTCGGTCACCTCAAGTATATGTAATCATTAGAATGCTCGTAGTCATAGTTATATTTAGGTTAGTAGTATTTAGTTAAGTAACACCGTGGAGGACGGACGGGTCTTTACCCATGTATGCCTGATCCACAGCCCGTTGTGTGGCGTTTTATGTAAGACTATAAATACTCTCTACCTCCCAAGGTAGAGAGTTGGAGCTCATAATAATATCTTTCACTTTCTCTCACTAAGTTCCCTAAACCTCTAACTTTCTCTCTCTAGAATTCCACTTATACGCCCACTTGTGTTAATGGTTTGATGTGTTTGTGAAATCCAATATCCAATATAGATACTGCTTAATATTACTAAATCAATTTAAATCTACTACTACTAAAACCTCTAACACAAATTCAGACCTTAAACCAAACACTACCTATAGAAACTGATATGAAGTTAAACATTCCAAATCACACACAATTTGAAACTAACTTCATGATTCAAATTATTATACTATGGCCTGACAACAACTCACGAGAATCCTCAAATTCCTACTCTATCAAATTAAGCGGAGATGATTACTTATAGGGCCAATGAAATTTAGGACTTACAAGCGATCCGACCACTATGGCTTGCTAACTGAAAATCAATGGAGCGATATCATGCACTATTATTAACCCAAATCCAAACACAATCAACCCATTTCCATTAGTACATCGTGTCCAGGAACTACATTACCAATGAAAGCGCAACATTGACTTTTATTGACCAATGAAACATTTGAGAGTGAGGACTGAGTAGTGAGAATTTTTTTAAGCTAAAGTGAAATTATAACATCTTATAACGGTGATGTAATCATAAAAGCGAAATTTAAGATGAGAATTCAAGTAAAACAATGATTATATTGATAATAAAAGTTGAGTACAAAATGGAATTTAAAGCGAATTTAAACTAAAATATTAAAAATACAAAGTTTACTCAGAAATTAAATCTACACTACTCCTACTCTACTTGAATTCATCTGTGGAAAATGGGGAGGTATTTATACTTGAGCTTGAGTCATGGAAGGATCGGAAGGCGGCACTTGTTCTTCTTTTGAGTCGTTTATCACCATTGATCAAATCCCATCTTATCTTGACCCTTGGATTAACTACACCGCGTATCTCCGGCCAATAGGAATCAAGGGATTGCAGGAATGACACAGGACTTGTGGCGGCATTCCGTGTGTCGTGTAATAGTATGAAAGTACCCTTAATTGTAGTGAATTTGGCCAATTGATGCAAGGGTGTTTTAGGGTTCTTGGCTGGGAATAGTTTAGGGGAATGAAAAGGCGGGGTTTGGTTTGTTTATATTATTTTGTTTTGTGAGCGGGTTACATGAGATACGGTCATGGGTTGAACAGGGTATAGGGTTTAGGATTGGGCTTGGTTCTATTATTTGGTCCAAAGGATAGTGTATGGACTTGGATTTAATATGGATCCAAAGTATATCATAGGGATTAAAAGTGTCAAATCACGAAATCCGGGGACCATGACTTTGTAAATTCGAAAATGATCAAAGGGCTCTTCTTGTCAACCTTTAAATAATCCAAGGGCCATATTTGCCATCTTTGAAAATTCCAACGACCAAACATGACAATTGAATCTTACGAGGGACTAAAGTTGCCATTTGAAAATTGATTGTCCAAACTGCAAAATTCCTTTCCAGCCTCGGCTTTTGCATTTTTCTTCTATCTCTCGTGCTTAGTTTTCTTTGATTTTGGCTTTCTTTTGTCTATTTTGTCATATCCGTACCTGCACATGCATAAACTCAAGAAAACATCAAATATAAGCAATAAACGGCTCTTCCTTGGTTATTTTGGGTCTGATTTGATAAAGAAATTATATGTGTTTTAGCACATATCAAAATACCCCAGACGAGACCATTATCGTGTCCCCACGCAATGCAATCACTCACGCTTCTAAAACCAAGGATTTCAATCTCTTTCTACTAAAACTATGAAGAAGTAGCAAAGATTCCTCAAAAGAGATTAAGAAAACCTTAATTCTAAAAACGCCCCATTTACCTTTTATTTCACATATAGATATTACGATTAAGCACTTTCTGATTATGAGTGACGTTTGTTGAACTTTCATGTCGATCAATAACTCCAACATTTTTCAATCAACACGTTAGGATCACGGAATAGGAAACACAACACAGCGTGAAGTGACCATACGGATAGAATACATCGTCCCTGATTTTTCACAAGCTCCCAAACTAAGCGTAAAATCGAAATCATTGTTAAATATGATTCTAGATGCTAACACTACCCATGGAAGTTACTTGTGTAATTACCTTTTGCTCCCATTTTCCTATTTTCCTCTAGATTTTTTTTATTTTTGTGAGAATTTAATTTCTTCAAATTTCTCGTTTCGATAATTTTTATTCCGATAAAGATATGAAGCTAAGTCGCTAATTAGTTATTCACCTTCCCTCGAAAACCATTGCACATAAGAATGAGGTCCACATCAAGGTCCTAATTTCACACGATTTAGGGAGATATCTCCCGGATTCAAAGTTTGGCTTAACACTTATTTAAGCACATTTGCATTTTGCAATTTAGGCCCTTGGTCTTTTCAACCACTAACTCAACGGGATTACCGTTTTATCAGGAGTCTTATTATGAATTCGGATTTTCCTCAACCTTTATAGAAGTCTATGACAACTTTTATGGCTTTGGATTTTTCAACTTTAATACATTTGGGCTTTATTTCATGTTAATTTTTTGTGCCAAACTCCAAATCCTACGGCTTTTATAACAATAGAAACAATAGCGACAAACTATCGGGAATCAGTTGTCTATTACATAACAGCACTGCATTACCTTGATGTGTACTCAACCCTCATGGGCAAGGATTCTCTAAAGAAGATAAAGAACTAACTATCGTCAAAACTCAACATCTCTAATTATTTAGACAGATATGGGGTGAAACAATTTTGTGGAAACAAAAAGCCATAAGTACCTTCGATGGGCTCTAAAGAAAACCATCTACTCCACGCTTAGCATCTAAACTCATAAGTAACTCTATCATTCCTCGATCTCCGCAAATTTAAAATCTCAAATAATGAGATCCGCAGATGCTTAGCCGATAATTTTTTAGATTATCTATGGTTAAGGGAACAAGCTAGGGCTCAACACTTGCCCGGTCAGAGTCAGAATTCTATTCCTACTCTCACCAGTGAAAAGTCAACAAGGTGTCAAAACATATATTAACTTAGCAAATGCTTAGTAAAATAATCTCAAGTCTCGCATTTTTAAAGTCACTTATTAGAAACTAGCAAATTCTTGTTTAAGCATCGCATATTTAAAATCACTTAGGGAGACTTGCAAATTCTTGGCCTTTTGAGCTAGAATCGCATTTTATAGCCTCTTTTCTAAGCAATTAGCAAAGGCTATTTCAAGAAAACGCATATTTAAAGTAACTTCTAAGAAACTCGCAAAGACTTTTCGATCATAAAACTAACAAAAGCTTACAAAAAAATTTAAATTTTTCTCATTTTTGCACATTTTTTTTCATTTTCTAAGGAAAAACGGGGTTGCGAGAGTACAAGACAAAAATAAGCAAGTGTGGTCAAATCAAATCGAAGATTACCCTACCCCAGACTTGAACGAAACATTGTCCTCAATGTTTAAAAGCAAGGGTATCACGAAAATCTAAAAGCCGTTTATTAAGTATGCTAGAAGATAAACGTTAGTCGATAAGATTTTGGATATCGGATTTCCATCAGCATCGATCATGAAACTCGAGTGGAGAAAAGACAAACTTCGAGCACGAGAGTCTTCATATCGGGAAAATCCTACACACAACATCACAAACAACCAAACACGAGAAATAGAAGAGGCTAACCCCTTCATGTCACTTATTAGAAAATAGAAAGAAGATAGAGATAAGCATGGGGTGCCTCCCACGAAGCGCTACTATTTTTGGTCACCGAGTCGCTAGCCTGACTCGTCTCCGAATTCATTTGTCCTTGGGGAAGCCAATGGAAGGGATACCTGGATCAAAGATGGTATCCTCACTCCGGAGGGAAAGAGAATGGGTGGGTTGGGAGGGAAAGAAAGTGTCGGGCTCAAGCACAAATGGGTTAAATTCTCCCAAACTCACAAAAGGTTTAAGAAAGAATGATCCATCATCCGGTGGTTTAGCGGGTGGACGAAGGAATGACGGATCACAATGAGAAAACTCCAAGAAAGACGGGAGCTCATAGTAAGGTATCAAATGTGTAGGCTCATCAACGAAGGCATCCATCGGAGCTCATAGTAAGGTATCAAATGATTTGATAAAGAAATTATATGTGTTTTAGCACATATCAAATTCCTTGGTGGTGAGACTTCTAATGAGTAGAGATTTGGATGAGAAAGAGGTTCGGTAAAGGAATGTAGTCTAGGTTCTAGAAATGAAGGCTTGGGTGTTGTAACCACTCGTACTTTTCCAGATATTCGTTTTCGATAAAATTCGTCTGTTTTTCATTTACAACTTTTCTGTGCTTTCGTTTGACATGAAAGCGAGAAAGCTATCTCATCGGCGTGAAATTTTAGACACAAGCGCGTCTGGAACAACCATAAACCTATCAATCATTTTGATTTGTTTACTATTTCTAATTGTGAGAAAATAGTCAAGTAAATACTCATTTTTATTGGAAAAATGATTTCGTGAGCAATGGCTAGTTTAAGTAATTTTAGAGTCCGTCTACTCCTCGAATCGTCGAACGAATATTAACAAGTGTTTACTAAATTTTACAAGAATGGTCCCTATGATATTTCACTCTCCCTTCCCTCAACTTTGGAAATTGACAAAAGTGGTCCTCCAGGGGGTATAAAAACCCCATTTCACTCTCTCTCTTCACTTTAATACACATTTTCTCACACTAACCTCCCTCTCTCTACAATATCCGGTCACCGGAATTTTTGTCCGGTCACCTTCTCCGGCGAATATTCCGGCCAACTTCCGGCGAACTTTTACACCGCCCATCCAAGATGATAGATCGGCCTATGGTAGTTCTATTTTCGTACTACACGCGCCCTAGAACTTAATGACGCTCGCTAGATCTTGATTTCAAGGTTCGGATTTCTATGGTTTTCTATATTAAGGGTTGTGAATCTGTTTGGGTTGCTAACGGGAGCCACCACCGCCGCCGTGGCCGCAGCTGCCACCACCAGCAGTCCGCCGCCACTCTTTTCCGGCCACCAACACTGACCACTGTCCTAGTGCCGCTACTGTCGCTATCATCTCAGGCTGCCACTGTACAGACAAAGCATAACGAGGGTGTGCGGTTTGTTTGAGTCATGTTTGGAGCTACACCACTGTGAAGCCGCCACCACCACCCAGTCGCCGTCGTCACCGCCTCCTCTCCCTCTTGTTTATGATATGGTAACCGTGAAACCCGCTTTGTATATAAATTTCTTTTCTTTTCCGATTATAAAATGGGTGTTATGGTTTTCGTGGATTAACCGGAATAAAATACTTTTGATTTAAGAATCATGTGGTAAGAATCCTGCAAAATACTGATTGTTTGATGTAGTTGTATAGCAGTCGGGTCGTATCAGTCTAATATTTTGGGTCGCGTCTGGTTTTGGTCACTTGAGGTTGGGTCGGACCCGATGGGTCTCGGTTGGATTTGGAATTTGCTTATTATCATCTTGTTACTTGTTCTAGCTTACAAGTCTAAATCATGGTGTGCTTGTATGTGGTAATCTATGTTTTATTTGCTTTGCGTGTTTGTATCTCGAGTCAAGAGTGGGTGTTTAGAGGTCTCGGGTATAAGGGAAAACACCAAGGTGGTGTTTGTGTTTGGACCGAGCCACGGCAACCCCGCGAGGGATGTCATGGTTGACGTTGTTGTTGGATAACGAGACCCCGCGTGGGGATGTTTGCCCATTGATTATTTTCGGTCTAATAAGGTTGTGTCTAATTGTTGTCATATCATGCTATAACAAATAATACAGGGTGTTTATACTTTGAGTTGCGTTGGCTTTTAGAATGGACCGAAGCCCACTAAGATTAAAGGTGCTTGGTTTAGTTGTTAATTTATTTGACTCTTGAATCATCGACACGTTTCAGATTTCACTTGGGATTTGACATATGGGACTCGTAATAAACTTAATATGACGGACTAAACTCATATTAGACTTAAACCGGATCGATAATAATATTTGGACTTAACGATGTTATTAGATTGTAAGGACGATTATTATTTAACATACGACCAGATTCGTAATTACTATCAAAATGATTTATTAAATCTGTAAGTTATTGTAACTCATCAAAAACCGATTAATGATTATCGAAATGTATTTGATTTAATAATCATATTAAACTCTCACATGCTTAAAATATATTACCGTTAGAAAATTATTTTTTTTATCAAGAACCGATAATTGAACGAAAAGGATAGGTTAATAAGGATAAAACCTTTTTCGTTTACTTTTTATTTTAAAACTAAGTTATATTTAAAACACATACCAATTAGCTAAACTATTTGGGGTTACCGGGTAAATACCCAAGACTCTACCATCTATTTATCTTTTCACTATTTGCTAATTGTGGCCCTGCTGGTTTACCTTCCTTTTGTACATGTGGGATATACATTCGTTAATTGGGTGTAAGTTATATTTGGCGTGAGTTACTTGTCGAGTCTTGTTTTCCTACCACCACACGAAACATCAATGACACATTTTTGAGATATGATATATTAAACTTTTAAACAAACATTGATACAAGTAATCACGAAAACTAAAACACCTCTCTTTGAAAACCTCCTTACTTTAGGATATGTATCTTGAGATGAACCATATACTAGTAGGTTGTACCGATGATGTACCGTCGCTTTGTATTCTTGACATCGTTGTCGTTGCTACCTTGTGATAATGTTGTGTCATTTCGTATACTAGTCGTGCTAGTATCGATCCTTGCATTGCTTCGGACTAAGGTGAGTTCATAGCCCCACTTTTACTCTTTTAACTGTTTTATAAACTCCTTGGGGAGAATACATGCTACCTCTTGCTTTTATGATCACAATTGCTTGAAAAGCTTTCAGCTTATACTTTTGATATTATGACTCTGCCTAAGTGGTTTGCCAAAAGTCCCCTTCATCATGAACCATTAATCACTGCGAGTGAGCAGCAAATATCGTGGATAGTACTATGGGAATTGGCGACCCGACTTCGGTTATCGGAAATAACCGGGCACTATATTGGTATCTCTATGTAATTGGCTATTACATCTCGGAGGGCAATTTTATTTACTTACAGGTAATTTAGGTGTATGCAGTTAGTTTGGTGTCATGAGCTTAGTGCAATAATATCAACTATCTTTTATGGGCGTTATAACAAGCGTAGCCCATGGCTATCTTTAACTTGAAAATCTTGTGATCAAGTGCTTTATTACTAAACCTATGAATTCACTCAACCATTGTGTTGACTTTTTAGCATGTATTTTCGGGGATGAAAAGCGATAGCTAACTCTGGAGGCGCTTGGGCATTGGCATGGCATGGTCATAGATGACTCGATTTCGATATGAGGACCACATTTTATTAATGGGCCATTTTCCGCAACAATTCAACCTTGTAAACTCTGTTTTACTACCATAAATGAAATATCTTACGAAAAAGCTATTAATCTTTCACTTGTGTTATGATCAGTGGTAGCATCCAAAACTTTTCTTCGCGCAAACCATTTTTGGGGGTGTTACGGTTGGCATCGAGAAGGTTATAGAGAACTATGTATTTTTCAAACCTAGACTATAACCACTTTTACAAAAATTTAATCCTATGACCGTCACATGCACCTTGCCAAGTGATTGCCTCACTTATGACTCGTTGAAGTCATCTTTGATAAGATATGTGTTTTATTCTTGACAACTTAGTCTCACTATTAGCTATGATTGCTTTACCTATATGTGTTTCGTTTACATTACCCCTTCGCCTACGCTCTCCCGCATAAATGAAATATTTATTCCATCTTTCATACCAAACTTTAAAGACATTAGGGCATGTTACTAGTATAACTAAGCTAAGCATTGCAAGATTCATTGAACCTCGGTGAATATAGCTTGATCACCTATATTCACGGGGCCGATGGGACATAACTGATCACCTATGTCCTTCGGAGGTGAATGTTGCAATCTCGAAAGTAGTTATAATAGTGGTATGTCCGGTTGACCTCCTTATTAACTTCTAAAAATGGTAAAATCTTCATGTGTGTTCATCATAAGAGTTACAAAGGGTTACTCCTACACATCACCTTGGCTGGCGTCACAACATTTTCTCACTCACGATACTTTTTCCTAAGTGGAACGCCTTTCTCATTACTACGCCCTCTAAACCGACCATTTTACACTACTACCTTCGCCTCGGCGTCTACATCTTACTAGCAGCGTGCATGGAGATTTGCACGGCGGATGATGATGCACACTACCACTTCGCACAAGGACACCACAATGATCCATGTTGAAATGAACCATTTTACGCCACCACACTTGGCCAGCCTCAGGTGCCTCGTTATGTATGAGATTTCTTTGAGCAGTTATGCATAACCGGCGAAATGTTGCATGATGCGAGTTAGTGATGGTATTTACCATTTAGATTTGCTTAGCGAGTTCTGCGCTGACTAACTAAATTTTAATTAGCATACGAGCACTACTCTAGGTTTAGATTATATTTTTCGAGTTGCTACAATACCATGTCTCTCTGTTTTCCGTACCATTGACTTATGTCTTCGTTCTTGGATCATTAAACCTTTATTCGGCGGATCATTGCAACCCACGTCTTCATAACCCCAACCTATCATTATTCTCTCATACATTGAGATTGAAATTGTCTCGTCATCCATTCGCGTGCGGTGTCACCTCTCGCCACCCCAAAACTTCGTACTCAATCGATGAATCGGATTACATCTCTAGCGTTCTAGGAATATCACACCTCGGCAATCTAAAAAACTACGCTAAAACAAATAATAAACGAACGACTAAAAGATCTAAAGACATACCAAAAGTTAGCTTGCAACTCAAGCCCGGAAGATTCGAACCTATCACTCATTCATTTGAAATACCAACGGTCCGTTCTACTACCCTCTTATGAAATAATAAACCTCGTCGTTATCAAACGTGAACTACTTCCAACTATTTTACTAATCACTTCACGGTCATTTTTCCAAAAGGTCTTACTATTGTGCCATTAAACCAAAAATTACAACCTTACTCATACTTCATAAACAATTACCTTATTAATGCTTTGCAAACTATTCTCTATAGAGTGATAAACCGATAAATTACCTTACTATGAAACAACAAACAATGGCGATAGCAATTTGTAAACTATATTACAAAATTTTTTTCTGCAAGTTATATTACGGTCTTATAAACTATTCTACCCTTTTGGTGAGCTATTTTAGCCCTTTATGTCGATTTAAAATCATAAAAACTTGGTACGCTTACCTCACGGACTATTCGCCTTTACTTCTTGACTATTATATCACCAACCTATAAACCATCTTGATATTAATTGAACTTCTGAAATCTTCTATTATTTGAAAAACGATAAATTGTTTTCTTGTAAGCTATTTTACAAATCATTTCACGAGTTATGGTATAATCTGAATTGTGTCTTACCAAAATACTTCACTACCATTGTTAAGCCGTTTTCTATCACTATATAAGCTGTTTTAAAATCACCTTACTAAATTGTTGCTTTAACACCAAGCCACAACTAAGATTTATTATTAAACTGTAAATGATAAAAATGTTTCTTTCTTACTCAATAAAGTGGTTTTACAAACATTTTCATAAACTTTCTTTGCAATTTTCTTACAAACTATTTACTCCTCTTTAAAAACTTTAAAAGATAACCGATATTTTCTTTTGTAAACCAACCGAATCCTGAGAGTAAAAAGCGCTTTGTTTTGAAAACAATAGATACACATTTTAATGGAAATGCTTGGAAACCAAACTGATTCATCAACTACAAAATCTAAGGTATTTGAAATTATTTGAAGTTCTTGAAACAACTTTGAATTCACGTATAAACCTCCATTTTGAAACCAAATCCATATTGTCGCTTAAATCCTATCTAACAAGTTTTCATCACTAAAGCTGAAATTTAGCAATTTTCTTTACATACATCAAGTTCTCTCCTAAAATTTTAAAGGCTCTATATTTTATTTTATATTTTTATATATACCCCACCTTGAGAAGCATAACCTTAACAAGCGAATCATGCTCATAAACTTTTAAAACTTCTCAAAGCGTTACCTACCCAACTTTCTACCCTGAATTTGTTTGGATCAAAAGCGGAATGCAAATTGCTTTACTTGATCGTCGAAGAAGGGCTTTGTGATTGAAAATGATGGAAATCTTGGAGATTCCATGATTGGAGACGAAGCTATGCTTAAAAATCTCACCATGGATTGTGTGATACGTTTAGTAAACGTGGAAAGTTTAATCTTTGTTGTGTTGATCCTTGTTAAGACTCTTGCTAGAGTTAGACTAGTGGCTTAGAGACTTGCTACAGCTAGGACTTAGCTATTCATGCCGTTTACATGTGCGTAATTTGAGGTAATGCCCCGATTGAAGGAAATTGTTGTCCTAACGGAAGATATCCATATCGACGAGCGCCTAGGCAATCTTGAGAAACCTATGAAATCGTGAATCGTGAAATCAAGCGACTTGGCGAGTCGTTTTCCTATCTTCTTGATCGATAATGAAACTTTAAGAAATGTCTCGAATCCACGTGGGAACGTGAAAACGAAATCTTGAGAAAATATCCTTATCTCTTTTCACATCTAACGGATAACTCGAATTGAATCGCGAGGCAGCTGATTCGGGAAGGGAAGTCTGTAACCACTCGTACTTTTCGGATATTAGTTTTCGATAAAATTAGATGCGTTTTTCATTTACAACTTTTACGTGCTCGTTTGACATGAAAGCGAGAAAGCTATCTCATGAGAAGCGTGAAATTTTAGACACAAGCAGCGTCAGGAACAACCATAAACCTATCAATCATTTTGATTTGTTTACTATTTCTAATTGTGAGAAAATAGTCAAGTAAATACTCATTTTTATTGGAAAAATGATTTCGTGAGCAATGGCGCTAGTTTCGTAATTTTTCGAGTCCGTCTACTCCTCCGAATGCGTCCCGAACCGAATATTAACAAGTGTTTACTAAATTTTACAAGAATGGTCCCTATGATATTTCACTCTCCCTTCCCTCAACTTTGGAAATTGACAAAAGTGGTCCTCCAGGGGGTATAAAAACCCCATTTCACTCTCTCTCTCTCTTCACTTTAATACACATTTTCTCACACTAACCTCCCTCTCTCTACAATATCCGGTCACCGGAATTTTTTGTCCGGTCACCTTCTCCGGCGAATATTCCGGCCAACTTCCGGCGAACTTTTACACCGCCCATCCAAGATGATAGATCGGCCTATGGTAGTTCTATTTTCGTACTACACGCGCCCTAGAACTTAATGACGCTCGCTAGATCTTGATTTCAAGGTTCGGATTTCTATGGTTTTCTATATTAAGGGTTGTGAATCTGTTTGGGTTGCTATACTTGGGGAGCCACCGTGGCCGCAAGTGGCAGCATTGCCACCACCGGTGATCCGCCGCCACTCTTTTTCGGCCACCAACACTGACCATTGTCCTAGTGCCGCTACTGTCGCTATCATCTCAGGCTGCCACTGTACAGACAAAGCATAACGAGGGTGTGCGGTTTGTTTGAGTCATGTTTGGAGCTACACCACTGTGAAGCCGCCACCACCACCCAGTCGCCGTCGTCACCGCCTCCTCTCCCTCTTGTTTATGATATGGTAACCGTGAAACCCGCTTTGTATATAAATTTCTTTTCTTTTCCGATTATAAAATGGGTGTTATGGTTTTCGTGGATTAACCGGAATAAAATACTTTTGATTTAAGAATCATGTGGTAAGAATCCTGCAAAATACTGATTGTTTGATGTAGTTGTATAGCAGTCGGGTCGTATCAGTCTAATATTTTGGGTCGCGTCTGGTTTTGGTCACGGGTTGGGTCAGACCCGTATTGGGTCTCGGATTGGATTTGGAATTTGCTTATTATCATCTTGTTACTTGTTCTAGCTTACAAGTCTAAATCATGGTGTGCTTGTGTGTGGTAATCTATGTTTTATTTGCTTTGCGTGTTTGTATCTCGAGTCAAGAGTGGGTGTTTAGAGGTCTCGGGTATAAGGGAAAACACCAAGGTGGTGTTTGTGTTTGGACCGAGCCACGGCAACCCCGCGAGGGATGTCATGGTTGACGTTGTTGTTGGATAACGAGACCCCGCGTGGGGATGTTTGCCCATTGATTATTTTCGGTCTAATAAGGTTGTGTCTAATTGTTGTCATATCATGCTATAACAAATAATACAGGGTGTTTATACTTTGAGTTGCGTTGGCTTTTAGAATGGACCGAAGCCCACTAAGATTAAAGGTGCTTGGTTTAGTTGTTAATTTATTTGACTCTTGAATCATCGACACGTTTCAGATTTCACTTGGGATTTGACATATGGGACTCGTAATAAACTTAATATGACGGACTAAACTCATATTAGACTTAAACCGGATCGATAATAATATTTGGACTTAACGATGTTATTAGATTGTAAGGACGATTATTATTTAACATACGACCAGATTCGTAATTACTATCAAAATGATTTATTAAATCTGTAAGTTATTTTAACTCATCAAAAACCGATTAATGATTATCGAAATGTATTTGATTTAATAATCATATTAAACTCTCACATGCTTAAAATATATTACCGTTAGAAATTTTTTTTTTATCAAGAACCGATAATTGAACGAAAATGATAGGTTAATAAGGATAAAACCTTTTTTCGTTTACTTTTTATTTTAAAACTAAGTTATATTTAAAACCCATACCAATTAGCTAAACTATTTGGGGTTACCGGGTAAATACCCAAGACTCTACCATCTATTTATCTTTTCACTATTTGCTAATTGTGGCCCTGCTGGTTTACCTTCCTTTTGTACATGTGGGATATACATTACGTTCTGGTGTAAGTTATATTTGGCGTGAGTTACTTGTCGAGTCTTGTTTTCCTACCACCACACGAAACATCAATGATACATTTTTGAGATATGATATATTAAACTTTTGAACAAACATTGATACAAGTAATCCACGAAAAACTAAAATACCTATCTTTTGAAAACCTCCTTACTTTACGATATGTGTACTGAGATGAACCATATACTAGTAGGTTGTATCGATGATGTACTGTCGCGCCTGTATTCTTGACATCGTTGTGCGTTGCTACCTTGTGATAATGTTGTGTCACATTTCTGTATACTAGTCGTGCTAGTATCGATCCTTGCATTGCTTCGGACTAAGGTGAGTTCATAGCCCCACTTTTACTCTTTTAACTGTTTTATAAACTCCTTGGGGAGAATACATGCTACTCTTGCTTTTATGATCACAATTGCTTGAAAGCTGTTTCTTTGTACTTTTGATATTTTGACTCTGCCTAAGTGGTTTGCCAAAAGTCCCCTACATCATGAACCATTAATCACTTGAGTGAGAACAAAATATCGTGGATAGTACTATGGGAATTGGCGACCCGACTAGGTTATCAGGAAATAACCGGAAGCACTATATTGGTATCTCTATGTAATGGCTATTACATCTCGGAGGGGCAATTTATTTACTTACACCGGTAATTTAGGTGTATGCAGATTGATTTGGTGTCATGAGCTTAGTGCAATAATATCAACTATCTTTTATGGAAATTATAACAAGCGTAGCCATGGCTTATCTTAAAATCTTGTGATCAACTTCCTTATTACTAAACCTATGAATTCACTCAACCATTGTGTTGACTTTTTAGCATGTATTTTCGGGATGAAAAGGCGATAGCTAACTCTGGAGGCGCTTGGGCATTGGCATGGCATGGTCATAGATGACTCGATTTACGTATGAGGACCACATTTTATTAATGGGCCATTTTTCATAACAATTCAACCTTGTAAACTCTGTTTTACTACCATAAATGAAATATCTTACGAAAAAGCTATTAATCTTTCACTTGTGTTATGATCCAACTGAGTAGCATCCCAAAAACTTTTCTTCCGCTGCAAACCATTTTTGGGGGTGTTACAGGTGTTTTACTAGAGCTAGGTGTGTTTGGTTTAGTGCTTGATGAAGCTTTTTCCAACTCAAAAGGTCGAATGCTAATTCTAGCGGTTCTTTTAGCTATTGTTGATTGAGTTTGTTGAGGGGGAATTCTAGCATTTGGACTTCTTACGGGTGATGACTCGGTGGATGATATCTCATGGACCATGTGAGCATTCTTTTTGGATGAACCTTTGGTTGAAGAGTTCTTGCTAGATGCTTTGGTTATAGTGAAGGAGAGGGTGTAGTAGAAGTCTTAACTACTGATTTTTGGATTGTGGTATGAATAGTGGCTTAAGCTCCTAAGAGTGCTAGGTTTATTGTTAGGAATTGGAAATTCCATAAGGAAGTGTCGGTCACCCCAATTATAGTCTAGCATATGTTAGCTCGTAGACATATCGTTATTTACGTTATTTAGTAGTTTATTAGCTTAGTTAGTTAGTTTAGAGTAACACCGTGGAGGAAGGACGGGTCTTTTTCCCATCATGCGATCCATGATCCGTTAGGAGGACCATTAATCTGTAACTATAAATACCCCTTCCATCCTTGGAAGGGGTGGAACTTCTTAATCTAACCTTTCGTTTTTTTTGTTTTAAACCTCTCTCTAGAATTCCCTCTCTACTCTATTCATCTCTCTAACATGGCATACTTGTATAATCATCTCCCTAGACCACCCGAATCATCAAACAACATATTATGTATGATCCTACAAATGGTACCAGAGCTCAGGTTGTGTTGTTTTTGTTGATTCTCGTGGTTCGATGCGGTTTATGTTTGATGCGGTTTGTTATCTAGTTTGGTGTGCGGTTTGGGTGCATTGATTTTGGTAGTTCGAATCATCCTTTTGAAGCTGTTTTGTATCATTTTGTGATTCTGGAAAATTTCTTTCCTTTATCCCAAGTAGTTAACTGTTTTTAGTCCTTTTGATCCATATGGTCCAACAAGTCACAAAATATCATAATTTGTTTCACAAAAATTCGTGTCTTGCGTCTCTTTATGTCCAAGATAACATTTTTTTGTTAACACATATCTTTTATGATTTGTTGTAGTATCATTTCTGTGATTATTTGTGGTCAAAAGGGTCGATAAAGGTCTAAATGGATGAGTTTCAAAACAGTTTTTCCGGGTTTGGTCAGGAACTCTTCTTGACTGTGTTTTGAGTATCTCATTTCTTGAGTGCGATTTGGTATATCATGCATGCGAGTTGACTCTCATTTGACTGCGGTTTGACATTAATGATTAAAAAGGACTGCGTTTTGAGAAAACATTTGACTGCGGTTTGATATTATGCAGATGCGGTTTGTCATTTTTATGCGGTATGACTTTTGAGTCAAACTGCGATTTGTTAAGTATGCGTTTTATCAAAAAAAATGGTATGCGGTTTGTCAAAAAGTGCGGTTTGAAGGTTTATTCTTATGCGGTTTGACAATCTTATTGCGATTTGTCAAAAAATTGTGCGGTTTCATATAAGACACATGCGACTTGTTGACCTAACATGTGACCAATACCAAATACCAAAAGCTCTTGACCTCAGGTTCACACCATCATTGGTCCAAGTTCATCAACGAAAATAAAAGAAGAAATTAAAACAGATCCAATTATAGATCTATCCTAAACATCATCCTAACCCCACACATCAAACATGACACTGATTATTAACTAAAGATCTCAGAGGGTACAGCTTTTCACATATCTTTTAAAGATTTTTTTGTTGTTGCACTCAAATCATCATCGATCAATGTTTCTGAAGCATAACTTCAATAATATCCGAGAGAAAAAGAGAAGATTAACGACAAGTTTGTTATAATCTTATCTTTGGATCGTTCAAGATAAATGAAAAACATCAAATCACAAATTTAGAACCTACCCGAGACCAAAAAAATCCGATCTTGATGTCATAACCTCCTATGTTTCGTGTAGTTGACAAGAAGAACAAAGGATACAAGTCTCTTTGTGTTTCGGTAATATCACAGCTACATGAATGAAATAATTTGTGCTTGTGAATTTCGAATCTATTGGTAAAAAAAAATTCTGATGGTGAGATTAATCTGAGATCAAGGAGATGTGTTAGATGATTGGACTTGGTTGAGAAATTTTTAACGAGAGGAAAAGTCAGATGTGGGAGGCAGATTTTACAAGCTGTGTGTTTTAGGGTTAATGTGAGAGTGTTTAGGGTATTATATCCTTTAATACCGGTTTTATTATAAATGATTGGATCGTGTACTTTATCTCTTTGAACGGGCTACAAGGCTTCTCAATTGGACTGTGATTATGTGATAGGCCCTATCCGATTTTTGTTACTTGTTTTAATGGGTTGATGAATCGCATAAAAGGACTGACAAAATGGGTTATACAACATATATAAATACTGCGATTGTGGTGATTATATATTTTTGGTTCAACGTGGTATTTTTTGGTCATAAAAAATTCACGGAGGATACACATTCACGGCTTGAGTTATTATATGAGTTTGTGGTTCTTGACCGATATTATTGATTTGGTAATGAAGTAACGGTTCAAACGGTTCTATTTGGACGTTGGACGTGGATGATTGGATTGATTTTCATAGACTGGGCATTGATTTGTACAAGTAACTGAGTTTGGGCCGTTCACATGATTGGGTCAGATGGGCTTCTCAAGATTTGGATTTTATGAGAGTTGATTTATGATGAGATTTGAGACGGGTGTGTTTTGGGTTATGAGTTATGATGATGAGATTTGTTGTGATATGCGGTTTGGTACTTTGGTGTATTCATGTTCACGGAAAATATTATGTTGCGGCTTGAATTGATGATTGATCAAAGTTGATTACGGGGTTGTTTGTACGGTATTTCTTATTTGAATTTGTAGTGAGGTTTTCCGGGAGCGTTTACTTAATTCGTCTTCTTTCTTTCTACCCTTCCGTGAAGATTACTTGTTTGGGCATTGATAGAGTGTGATACAGACTTGGCTATTTAGGTACTTTTTTGATTCTTTCTCGCTTAACCCACAACGTAACTATCACTTCGGTGTCTCACGCTGGTGAGGATATGTCAAGAGGTTTTGTACATTGGGTACACTGTTTCTTTTTCACGAGGAATAGTACAAGCTTAAGTAACAAATCTGGGGAATTCAACTTCATGTTCAAGTTTGGTATATCGGGTCTACTTCTTCATATGGTCACAGCAATTGCCGGCAGAATTCGTGGATGATGTGCTAGCCAAAGAAGTCAAAGGATGAGATGTGATCAGCAATTCTCATGGGTTATTCAACGCCACTGAATGTCAATGATACTTCATAGTCTAAGAAAAATCTTTCAAGAATCTTGTCGTCAGTCATGATTGTTCAAAATGTTTGCTTATGACAAGAACTTCTCGTGCAAATGGTCGTACACGTTATGATGCTTCCGAAAGTTCGAAACCATCATGGGGGAGAAATGTGTACTTTGATGTTTTACGGTCAACCTCCAGGGGAAAGTAGTGTATACTACTCTACTTAGTATGGTTTGTGAAGTAGTCTACACATGGGAAAAAAATTGTTGATGATATTGTTGATGATGGAGAAGAATTGTTAAAGAACCGCTGCATGTTCCCCTAAAACAGATATTCACCAAAACCAAAGTTGTCATAACACATTAAAGCTGACATTGTTTACGGTTTTGTCTTGATTTTGTAAAATCATGCGCTATTTTTCGGTTTAAATCATAGATTTGTAAAATCCCGTGACAATGGAAACATCCTGGTAATAGTAAAGTGCATTTCCGGATCTATCTTACGGTTTATTCTTGGTTTTGTAAAATCCCGCGAAAGAAATTATTTCTCGGTTTAAACCATAGAATTGTAAAATCCCGTAATGATGGAACCATCCTGAATAAAGGAAAGTGTATTTCGGGATCTTATCTGATGCTGGTGCTACGGTTTCTGCTTCAAAGAAGGGATAAAAGGGTGTACTTCATGAATTGGGTGTTTGTTTGGATTGTCTTCATGACAGTTTGGTTATTACATGGTTTTACGGGGTTATGTGCTTTTAACCATGGTCGGGATGAAACCATTATCATAGTTCACTAAAAAACGTTAAAGGATGCTAGATTTGAGTATCAACCAGAAGATGTGACAACGACGTTAATTCATTATTATCTATTTGAGGTTGAAGTGAAATTTCACGGGCGAGTGTACTTAGTATCTGAAGGTATCGTGGATGGTTGGATGAAGATTCTTCGAGATCCTTGTTCGAGCTTTTAATATTTTCAAATACGAAGACTTGGAAATCTAGTTATTTTTGGGTGATTTTTCTTTTTCTTTTACCACTTGGGGGAATTGGGCTCTTACCCCCACAAAATAACTATCACTTTAAGGAGTTACGTTGTAGTGCTCAGTGTCACATTAAATTGTGGATTTTCAAGAGGTGATGTACGTCTTATACTTGATGGTTGGTTGGATGAATAGTATAGAGTACTTAGGGATTCAATGGGGCATGAAATCTCGGCACCGCTCTTTGTTACATATGTGCAAGTTTAAGTCACCAGTTCGTGTTAGTTTACTTCAGGGTCAAATTCATCATATTGGGTTTTCTCCATCAGCTGTCACTACAAAAAGCCTACTGAATGATAATGGGGTTGATAACAAGTTAGCCAAGAGTAGTTGAGAAGAGAGAGATTATGACGTTTGAACACAACAGTTCAAGCCTCGTTCTCTAAAGAAAAGAAAATTATGCGTTTCATGGCTTTATCTTCGAAAGAAGAGAAATCTTCTTATTATGACCATTCTCATCAACATGCTTCATACTATTTCCATGCGCTTTCAGTCATCAAGTGAACCGAACTACTGTTGATTGTTTTCTTATTCCACTTGCTCAATTATAATGACGATGGCGACATCATATGCTACCTTTGAGGGGGAGAAGTGTGAATAGACTACATTTGGATGATACTCACTTGTTTAATCAAGAATGGAAACTCTGTATGCAATTCTTGAGGGGGAGAAGAAGTGTGAAACTGCTATATGTTGAGTTATGTATGAGAATAAATGGTCATACGGCTCCAAACTCATGTAAGAACCGAGCTTCTTCTTATCGGGTCATCTTCACATGGAGTTTCTTCTAAGAGCCGCTAGTTGACATCTTCTCACGAGCTGATATAATTATGACAAAGTGCTTCCAGTTCTTGAGGTTGATTTCCTTAATGAACATCTTTCTGTTCTTGTTTGATTGGGAGGGATTTGAGTTAAGGGGATTTGCTATATACAAGTTAACGGGAATGTATATGGTGAGAAGAAGATGTTGACATCCTATCCCCAAATGGACAATCTTGAAGAAGGTCGTGTCTACAGTCTGTTCTACATTTTCTGCTATATGTTAGAAGACTAAAGATGAATTGCATTTAATGATCTAAAGACTTCTTCTTATTTCGGGCACTCATCATAAAGATTGTCGGTTTAGGGGAGAGCACTAATCGGGGGAGAGTGAAAAGTCAGATTTAATCCCCAATTAGACTTGCTCACATTCTTCAGCAAGTTGATTCTCATAAAGATTTAAAGTGTTCTTCTCAAACGATTTCAAATATATGGGCTTACAAAGTGTTGCTGATTACAGTATCAAAACCAGCAAGGTGGAAGGAGACACGCATCTAAACGCGAGTAAACTTGATGAACTTAATACTTCTAAGTGATTGAAGATATCCGGAAGACAAATGTCATTACCTTAGAGAAACTCAAGGTTTGACTCATGGCGTTTAGTGTTCTTATTCCAACTATGTGGGGGAAGATATGGAAGAGTTAGTTTCTGGTGATAAAAGAGGTACACAAGTGTGTGATGATTTCGATGATATCGCAATCATCAGGGGAGAGAGATTGTGTACATTGGGGGCACTCAGCTTTTTTACTTAAGAGCTTAATCAGTGATTCAGATATATAATCACTTATTTCGGAGTTGACATCCGCAGAGATAATCAGTGATTCGGCCTGCTACTTCAATGTTATCGGTTATTCTCTCTTTGGGCATTCGAGTACCTTGGGTTCTTGAGCTTCATACACTTTCTTCAGGGGAGAGAAAAGTATACTTCGAGGTTATTCTTTGGATATCGGACTTAATCTGCTACTTCGATGTTATAAGGTTCTCTGTCTTTGGGTATATGTGTATTCGGGTTCTTGAGCTCTATTCTAAGAGACTGGCGGCATCAATTCAACTACTTGGGGGAATTTGGCTCTTGACACCTTTTGGCATGGATCACTTCAGACATCAGTAGAAAAGAAATATGAGAAGATTGTTTTATGTATGGGATGATACGTTGTTGTTCTATTGGATGATATAACCTCGAACGAAGAATCACGATGATTATTCTTAAAAGGAGAAGCAAGATCGATGATAATGGTGTGCTTCTTTGTGCATCTGGCAAGGGCAAGCTTGAAAGAAAGCTTAGAATCTGCTCAACAAAAGGATTTTCAGTTTGGGGGGAAGCTGCTAAAGTCTCACTTTCAGAAAGTTCAATTTCTCTCAATTCAGGAGCCTCGAAAGCTTTGGTGGTGAATGTTTAAGAGATGACGATTTCTATCTTCTACAACGATGCTGGATGATATCCTTATCTCGGTACTCGTATCATCATCTTCCTAGACTATATCATCTACTATATCTTTGTAAATATTTATCAAAAGCAAAATACAAAAATATAAAACCAACAAAAGAAAATAGAAAATTAAAAAACCAACAAAAATCCATAAAAATCAGAAAATTTAAAAACACCAAAAATATGTTTTATCAAGACATGTCTTCTGGTATCGATAACAACTACGGTCTTAGAAATGTCATTTAACAATGGCACGGGACCATAGATGAAGTTCGAGCAGAAGGTGTAAATATTCTTTTCAAAACATGTCTCAAAATATGGTTTGCAGTTACTTCAGACTGTAACCCGTGCTTAACCATGGTTTGCTATTATTTCAGATAGCAACCCGCTCTTTAAAAGATGGAAAGTGCTGCGCTAAACCAATTTTCAAAAATTTTGTGCACTTATCCTAAAACTAATTGAGGAAAGTATGTCGAAGGACTGATGTTCCTACACAAATGTTTTTCCGTCTAAAACTATTCAGAAAAATATTTGTATGTCAAAATGGTGGTAAATGGGTTGCTTGAAAATAAATCAGAATCAAGTTTTTATAAATTTGCAAAACCCAATCAATGACTTCAGCTTATTTAAAACTTCTGATATAATGAGTCATTGATTGAGAGGGAGAATGTTTTCAAATTTATATCATCTATCAGGCTTATCTAATTATCCTACGTGCTTAACTAAAAAGGATTTTTGCCTAGGTCGAAGGACTAGGAATCTAGGATATGATTGTTATGATTAGATGATTAGAGTTTGATGAACACATTATTCCCATGCCTTTGTATGATCTGATTGATATGTTGGATTGACTTTTATTAGTCGATTGCTGTTTGGGTGATGTCGACCACCATATATCTGTTTGTATGTCCACTAACGTATGCAGATATCATGGATTATAAGAATGTTCCCGATCCGGATCCCACAAATGTTGATGATTGGATGCCGATAGGAAAGGGTAACTATATCTTGGGTCGAAAAAAGAAGAAACGGAGCTTAATTGGATCTCTCTATGAATAGTTGGCACAATAGATGCAACTTCAGAGGTCTCACTGCATCAGCAGATGGTTTTTCTTCGAGCCTTACAGCAACAACAGAAGCAGCTTCTACACAACTTAATGTATCTTTGTGCAGGACAAGTAGTGAATAATACCATTTTTCAACAAATTTGATAAAAATTGTTTCGAAAATGGAAAAATATTGTTTTGAAAATAAACTGATCTCAAATTTTGGAAATCAACCGGATTTCATTTTGATAAAACATAAGTCACTCAATCAACGACTACGGTCATCGATTGAGGGGGAAAGTGATTTCAATCTTAAATATTTTCAAACCATATTTTCATCAAAAAGTCCGTTTGTACAAAAATAAGTGGTGATCTAAAGATTTAATGTTATGTCATGGTATGATTTTCATTAAAACTCAAAGATCTTTCAAAATGAATTTTTTTTGTTCTTGTTTGATTGTGAAATTGTTTCTTTTACCTAAAGATCTCTTAAAACTTTCATACTTGACACTTGTTGGATCGATATACTCTGACCAAACTAACTATGTAGCTTGTAAGGGCTTAGCAACCTCGGATAAATCCTAAGTTACTAACAATGAAACACTGATATTACTTTACTAAGTATGCGGAAACTACTTTAATAAAGCTAAGAAGAATAACTTAAACTTCAACGATTTTATTAATACTTTAAACCTGCTTGATACATAGATTCACTAATAACCCTAATAACTCTAATATCGAACTTTGTAAATTCTAAATCACGTATCTATAATGCCAATCTAGGGGTCCTTTTATAGGCATAAGGAGTACCCTAGTCGGTTTACAATTACAATTCTTGTACGACAAGTAATACTAATTCTAAGAACATTCTAGATAAACATAACTTTCCATAAACGATATAGCAGTTCTTTAGCTTTGCAGTACTTTGACGTGAGCAATACTTTGTCTTTTTTATCCCAACAATCCTCCCCTAACTTGAATTCTACTTGCTTGATTTCAAGTTCCTTTGTATCTTTATCTTTAACATCTTTGTTTTCGAGGAAAGATTGTGACTTTATCTTCAGATTTGTCTTGTACTCTCTGTGCTTGTATTGTCATCATCAAAGTAGTCTTCATAAGCAATCCTTTTCAGCACTCATTATCAGCAATCTTCATCTTTTCAGCTTACTCAGCAACATATGGCAAAATGTACATCAGATCATAAAGTTTCAGTCTATTCTCATCACTTCCAGGTGTGTAAACTCCTGTGAGAGGTGAATCATTGAAAATTTAATGGACTTTGATGTCTCTTTACCAAAGCCATTAACTCTGGAGTAGCCAATGTTTAAGTGTGTAAAACCATTGTACATTGATAACCATATAATTTTTAGCAAATCATCAGCTATCAACGAATTTGTTAAGTCTTTACCAAAAGCCGTACCCTTTTGGACTAGTTAGTTCTTGCAACCATGGTGAACTAATTACCATATAAATGGTTTTTCCACAGCCTTTACCACAAGCCATTTTCTTGTGGGCTAGCCAACTCTTCACTATTGCAGATATGGTGAGTTGATTACCATACAACTTATTAGCAAGTTGTCAACCATTAACGGATTTGAGATATCTTTACAAGAGCCGTTTGCTCATGGATTAGCCAGTCCTTTTGTTAGACATGGTGGACTGGTAACCTTTGTTATGTTAGTGCAAAGCACTTTTACCAATTAAAACCATCTCAAAAAAAATTTGTCGCTGATAACTTTTGTTTCAAAATATTTTGCACTTAACAAAAGTTTGCTTATTTTATATTAAAAAGACTTTTCTTGGTTTTGTGCTGCAAGCAGTACTTTGAATAAAGTACTGTTTGTCCAGCAGTACTTTGAATAAAGTACTAATTTTTCAAAAATTTATACAATTATGAATCATACCAGTATTTATGCATCGTCATCAGCCATAGTTGTCCATTTGATAAATAATTCAATAACCATAAGGGCTGTTTCATTCTCCTCTTCAACCTCCATACCACGATCTAACATTCTTCTCATAAGATCTGTTGTAAGTGGATATCTTCTTTCTGCTAACATATGAATCATGGTCCCATCTTCTAACTCCAAAACATGCACTCGTGATTCTTCAAAGAATCTCCAGCTGGTAATCTCCCAAACTTCTTGATTGTTCCAGATTTCACCAGTGCTTGTTTCTTCTGTCTCCCAGATGGTTATCAGATCTCCCAGCAAGACTAAGCCGACTTCAGTTGATGGAATATGCTCAAAATACTCTTGCACTAGTTGATATAGGTGAAACAGATCTTCTCTATCTATCATATGCAGTATATCCCATAGCAAATTAAATACTCTAAAGCTTTCATCTTCTCTATGGATCATAAGATAGTCTCCATCCTTTGATTTTACAACTTCAAAAGTAGACATCTTTGACTTCTTTACTGCAACTTCTTTAGATTTAGGATGCTCAAAATCTACAACTCTTAAGTAATTCCTCAGCTCATCAACTGTATCTATTCTCAATTCTATCTTCTTTGATGGCTGTTCATCACCAGTTGTTCTCTTTATTTTTAAGCTTCTTTTTCTTGCATCCTCATTCTGTTTTTCATCATCAAATGGAATAATCCCAGCAACTTCCTTTTGATATGCTTCTCTAACAGCATCATATAGATCTTTCATCTCTATATACTTCAACCTTTGTAATCCAGTATATCCTCTACCCTTCAAATAAGCCATCATAGCATTCCTTTCTTTGGCAATACTTGGTCTTTTTGGTAGAACAGGAACAGGTTTCTTTTCTGGTATTTTAGCATCAAACTCAGCTTGAAACTTTCTAGCAGCTTCCTCATTCTTTGCTACTTCAATAGCTCTCAATTCTGCCAAAGTAAGCTTCTTTTTCTTCTTTCTTTCAACCAATTTACCTTTTCCTTTATCCTTTGGATCTAAAGCAGGTTGAGAAGCTTGAGGTTGTTCTTCAACTCCAGGGATACTAACACCTCTTGGTCTTGACAAATTTTGCAATATCTGAGCAACAGTTTCATCATCACTAGCAGTGTGTTCTACTTTGGGTGTATCAGCTTCTTCTTCATGTAGGACTGTTGAAGGACCAGCTTCTTCTTCAAAATTAAGAGTCCTTGGTGTAATGAGCTCTTGCCTATAAGTTCCTTGAAGAGCAGTACCTTGATCACCAGCACCTTGATCATCAGTACTTTGTACACCAGTACTTTGAAGTCCAGTACCTTGAGGCTCAGTTTGCTCAGTTTCTTTAGCTTCTTTTTGTGAATTATCATAAGTGTCAGCATCTTCAAAAGTTTGAGCATCAATATCTGCATGAGGCTCAGCATCTTCATTCAAATTCTCTTGCTCCAAATTCCTCCCCAATTGGAATGAAGACTGCTTGTGAACCTTCTTGCCCTTTGAAGTCTTCTTAAATTTCTTTCCTTTCTTCTTCTGAGATTTAACCCACAATCTGTGATGTTGAACTAATGGCCATACAAAGTTCTTCAATCTTCTAAACTTGTTGTTCAACTTCATCAGTTATGTAGCTTGAGCTTTTTAATGTTTCTTTAATCTCAAAAACTCCCTTGTCAAAGCATAGTTATCAAGAACTTGACCCTCAGAAGCCATATCTCCCTCATCTCCTCCAGATGTTTGAGACCCATATGTGGAAGTATAATCATTGGGAGATGACGGTGGGTTGACCTCTGCTTCTGAATCTTCATGAGCAATATCTTGTTGAGATGCAGTACCTTGTGGTGAAGCAGTATGTTGAGTAGCAGTACCTTCTCGTGAAACAGAAGCTTCATGCTTTTCACTTTCAGTAGCTTCATCTCTAACTGTTGCACTATCTCCATCATATGAGCTGTTAAAGGTGTAGCCCTCCCAGAGAATTTGTCACTCTTTATAGCCATGAAGGTGAACACCTTAGGTGGAAGTACTACAACTTATAGCAAGCTAAAGGGTTTAGGCTCATCTTTAAGCTGTTTGTTCAAGAATAATTGAACAAATCTTGGATACATTAAAAACGGTGAACCATTGGAGATGTGAGATAGCATACCATCTAAAATCATTCTTGAAAAGTTAAAGGGTTGATTGGTAGCTAATCCCACTAAGGCACATGCTATATTTGAACCAAATTGTTCCCAAGAAGTACTCTTAGGACTTAAGCAATGAAGTAAAACATGAACCAAGTACTTCCATTGTGGACTAAACAAGGGTTTCTTGAAAGTTTTTTCAGTGAGAGACCCTTCATAACCAATATCCCTTAATGTATCCCAGAGAAATTGTTTATCAAAACGAATGGCCCCTTCTGCATCATCGAACAATAAATCTTCACGAATCGAAGCTTCACTAACTCTAACTATCTTCCCAGCAACCTTAGCCTGAATGTAGGATTCATCATCTTTCATATGAGATCTGGCAGTTGCCCAAAATTGTTGAATCCAAGGCTCAATGATGTCAGGTTCAACCAAAAGAGCATAATTAATTGATGATCCAGTGAGGAAATCAATTTTGTCATGAAAAACGACATTAGATGGTGTCTTGTCTAAGTTAGCCACCATATTATGCTTACTAACTGTGTTACGATTCGCCATTGAGTGTTGTTATAAGAGAAAATGGTGCGATGAATAGTGAATGTTAATGAGAGATATGGATGGATAAGTATAAAGTGAGAGCGAAAATCGGAGGGTAGTTATTTATAGGTAAGATTTGAAAAAATCACAACCCAATTAATAAAGTTACCATTGTTTGAATTTTACCCCATCTTTTGACCGTTGGAACAGTACGTTGACAAGACTGCAGTGCTTTCCATGTAAGCAGTACTTCCAAAGCAGTACTTTCAGAGCAGTACTTTCAGATAAACAATAAGCATTACTTTTCCATCCTCTTATTCACAATGGCAAAAACATCAAAAAGCATTGTATTTCCTCCCCTCAAATAATACATAGGCCTATCTAACTAACTAATAAGTCCTCCCCTTAATTGTAGCTTAGTAGTTAATCATACCAATACTCACCACTAAATGATTGAATCTTGAAACATCAAAGCCCTTTGTGAGTAGATCAGCTACATTATCATCTGTGTGAACCTTGACAACATTAATGAGCCTATGCTCATAACAATCTCGAATAAAGTGATGCCTAATCTGAATGTGCTTGGTCTTGGAATGGTAAACAGGATTCTTCACAATGCAAATTGTACTCTCATTATCAATGTTGATAGGAGTATCCATAATCCAAAAGTTGATTCTGCATCCACAATACTTGTCCACAACAGCTTGCAGCAGCAACATATTCTGCCGATGGATGATGCTGCTGCAATGGTTTGTTTCTTACATTGCCATGAAACTAATCTTCTTCCAAGATACTGGCATCCTCCAGTGGTTGATCTTCTATCATAATTATCACCAACATAATCACTGTCTGAAAAAGCTTCCAAGTGAAAAGGTGAATCCTTTGGATACCACAACCCTAACTTAGGTTGTTGTTTCAAATAACTAAAA
This sequence comes from Chrysanthemum makinoi, assembly GCA_910596185.1. Lineage (NCBI taxonomy): Eukaryota > Viridiplantae > Streptophyta > Magnoliopsida > Asterales > Asteraceae > Chrysanthemum > Chrysanthemum makinoi. The sequence goes on from OU343225.1 coordinate 120,414,773, forward strand.
ATCCTCTTGACTGCATTCATATGAGAGACTTTGGGTGAGACTTGATATCTTGCACATAAACAGACAGCAAACATGATATCAGGTCTAGATGCAGTTAAGTACATAAGACAGCCAATCATAGATCTGTAAAGTTTGACATCCACAGGGTGTCCATCTTCATTCTTTCCTAATGAGTTGATAACTTTGATAGGTGTGGTGACTGGCCTCATAGCATCAAAGTTAAACTTCTTAAGAATGTCAGTGACATACTTATCTTGACTAATAAAGATTCCAGTATTTGATTGTTTAACTTGAAGTCCCAAAAAGAAAGTTAATTCACCGATGGAACTCATTTGAAATTCTTGTTGCATGAGCCGCTCAAATTCTTTCACCATAGACTGTTTTGTAGCTCCAAAGATAATATCATCTACATAGACTTGGACAAGCATAATATCCTTCTTGTTTCTTTTGATAAACGAAGTCTTATCAATTGCTCCTCTCCTGTAACCATGTTGCAATAAGAAAGTAGAGAGTCTTTCATACCAAGCTCTAGGTGCTTGATGAAGGCCATACAGAGCCTTAACAACTTTGTAGATTTTGTTTGGATGTGCATAATCCTCAAAACCAGGAGGTTGTTTGACATAAACCTCCTCTGTAATCTTGCCATAAAGAAAGGCACTCTTGACATCCATTTGATAAACAGGAAAGCCCATATAATATGCAAAAGCTAGGAATAATCTAATGGCTTCAATCCTTGCTACAGGAGCAAACACTTCATCATAGTCCACTCCTTCTTCTTGTCTATATCCTTGTGCAACTAATCTTGCTTTGTTCTTGATAACATTCCCTCTTTCATCTCTCTTAACTCTGAAGACCCATCTTGTGCCAATGACTTTCTTGCCATCTGGTAGATCACATAGTACCCAAACTTCTTGAAGTTTGAATTGAAGAAGTTCTTCCTGCGTGGCTTCAACCCAACTCTCTTTAGTTAATGCTTGAGCTACATTCTTGGGTTCTTCTTGAGAGATAAAACAAGTGAATAAACACGTTTGTTGATCCTTATGATTCATCCTGATGTAGATGGTCCAATGATTTGACCAGTAGGATGATCTTTATGAACTCTTAATGTAGGAGTCTGTGGAACTTCAAGATCATCACCCAAATTTGTGAAATCAGCTTCTGCATTGGAATTTGAGAAAATACCTTCATCATCTAATTCATCATCAGTGTCTTCTAACCCAGGCATGTTAGGATCATTCAAATCATCTGAAGTACTGTCAATTGGTGCTGCAGTACTTTGATCCAAAGTACTGTGATCTAAAGTACTGTGAGAGTAATCAGTAGACTTACCCTTTTTCTTTGCTTTTTCATAAGCTCTTCTTTGATCATCCTCAAAAGATTGTGCTATTGTTTCTTGAAAAATCATCATATGAAGCTCATCTTGAATAGCTTGATCTTCAGCAGACAAGGTGGATTTTGGTTCATCAGTACTTTTCTCCTTCTCAATAATAATGGGTTCTTCATCAGGAACAGCATCAGGTCTAATACTGACTCCATGAACAATGTACTATAAATCTTCTCCTTTGTGAACAACTTAATTTTCTTCTCTAACAGGAACATATTTCATAGAAGGAGTCAAAACATCAAGATCAAACATCCAATCTGGACCTTTACCCGTTTGATTTTCTTGATCTTCAACATGAAGACAATCTTGAACCTTTTTGGTAACCTTGTTGTACACTCTAAATCCTTTGCTATTTGTACAGTATCCGAATAAATATCCTTCATCTGACTTGCCATCAAATTTGCCCAAAGAATCAATAGTATTGAGAATAGTCAGGGGACATCCAAAAGGCTTCATAAAACGTATGTTAGGTTTGTTTCCCATAAGCAACTCATAAGGTGTCTTCATCTGAGGTTTAGTGACTGATACTCTATTCAATACATAGCAAGTAGTACTTACAGCTTTAGCCTAAAATTGAATAGGTAATTGTGAATCTGCAAGAATTGTTCTAGCTGCTTCTATCAAGGTTCCGTTCTTTCTTTCTGCAACACCATTCTGCTGTGGAGTTCTAGCAATGCTAAACTCCCTCTTAATCCATTTCTTAGCACAAAATTCATCCATAAACTTGTTTTTGAATTCAGTCCCATTATCACATCTAATACCTCTTACTTTGAGTCTCAATTGGTTTTCAAGGGCTATAATAAGATCATGAATAGCATCAAAGGTTTCATCTTTAAATCCCAAGAAAAAGACCCAACTGAATCTACTACAATCATCTGTTACAACTAAGCAGTACTTCTTTTGTTTAAACTTGCAACAGAAACAGGACCAAATAGATCCATGTGCAATAACTCTAAAGGATCTCTAATAGTTCTTTCCTCAATCTTTTTGCATGAAGCTTTGTGTTGTTTACCCTTTTTGCACGCCATACATGAGTGATCATTCTTGTATGTTTTGGAAGGTAAACCTCTAACTAAATTGCCTTTAACCAACTTGTTGATATTCTTGAAATTCACATGTCCTAATCTTCTATGCCATTGATGTGCTTCTTCAAGTGTTGCCTTTGCTATTAAACATGTTGCTCTTTCAGAAGAGTTAAGACTCTTCATATCCAGACTATACACATCATTGGTTCTTGGTACTCTCAAAATTACCAAGTTATCATCAACAAGCTTGAACTCAGGGGAAAGAATAAGACATTATGTGTCAGTGAATAACACAGGGTGCTTTTTATCACAGATCTGAGAGACTGACAAAAGGTTGAACTTGAGCTCCTTCACATAACGAACATTCTCAAAGTCTATGCTTCCTGCCTTGATGGTTCCTTTACCAGTAATTCTACCTCCACTAGGATCATTCCCAAATGCAACTCTTCCTCCAAAATAAGATCTAAAATCTGACAGAATCTCTTTGTCTCCTGTCATGCTTCTAGAGCAACCATTATCAACAATTAAATGATCTTTAAGCTCCTCTTCTGGGTTGCCCTGCATAAAGATTAAAAAGTTATTTATCTTTAAGAACCCAAGCCATTACTGACTTGTGTTCCCCTTGTGAAGTGACATACTGAAATTCTTTAAGTATGTAATCTCCACTGTCTTTAAGCACATGATCAATTATTTTCGTTTGTTCCAAAACATGTGTTGGTTTTTCAACAAAACTCTCTTTTTCATCAAAATTCTCTTTTTCTTTTTCAACAAAATTCCCTTTTCACCCTTACTTGCTGAAAGTACTGTTTGTTCCCCATCAGTACTTTCTTTCTTAACCAGTTGGTTTTAACTTTTTGTTTAGATTTCTTTGATCCAGATACTCTTTTTGAGGTGTAACGCCTTCTAGATTGATAGTAATTGGATCTCCTAGGGCTTCCATTCCAAAAAGTACTAGCAGTACCTTGATTGGGTGAAAATCTAGCGATACTTTGAGAAGGTATGCTTGAGAAACTGTTGACTTACCAGTACCTTGAAAAGTGTTGCTTGAGGGTACTGGTGGTTTGGAAAAAGGTCTTTTCTGGTGAGGGTACCTATAGTCTTTTGAGAAATTACTATGGTTAACCCTATGTAAATGATTCCAAACTGGTTTAGTCTCCCTTGGCTTATGGTTGGTAGATGTGGTCTTTGGGAATTTGCTTAAGTAATCTGAATGAAAGTCACAGTCCTTAATCAAATGATCAGGACTATAACAAACAAAACATAATTTTTGACACGTAATCCCAAAATTGGTTCCTTTAGTTCTGTGACCAAACCTATCTTGTCTTCGTGGTGAATGATGAAAACTATTTTGACCAAAATTATCCCAAAAAGGTTTAGCAGTATTTTGAAAAGTTTTTCTTGAAGGTACTGCTGAACGTCTAGCAGTACTTTGAGATGAAGGTACTGCTGAATTCTTAACATTATCATCCTTAGGAATCTTAACAATTTCTTTTGGGGATTCAGAACTAGATGGACCTGAATTAGATTGACCAGTAAGCTTTTTCCTAAACTCTAAATTGTCTACTCCAAAACAAGAAACATCTGTCCTATGTGGTTGAAAACTACCAGTTGGTGGAGGAACTGCATGATAACCCTTATCTTTCTTAAATTCAGGAGGTGTTTGACTAATTGGGTCCTCATTACTAGATGTGTTTTCTTCTGAGCTAATGAGTTCATCATCACTAGTGGTTATCTCCTCTGAATCAAGTTGTTCCTTATCACTAGGTGAGTTTTCTTCTGTATTGCTAAAATCCATACCAAAACTTAGGCCAATTTTAATGTGTGCTCTTTTCTGTTTATCAACAAAACTAACATGTGAAAGACCAGATTCATTCCAACTAGCAAACTTCTCTAACAACTCATCCCTTTCTTTAGTCAGATTTTCAATTTTAGAAATCTTACATCCTAACTTCCATTCACTTAATTTTAATTGATAATCCTGTTGCTCATACTTTTCTGCCCAAGCCATTTCATTATTTTCATGAGTTATTATTTTGGCTTCCATTGACTCTAAAGTTATTTGATAACCGGCTACCTCAGACCTAGCCCTTCTATAATTATCTCTTTCAGTCACATAATCTTTAAGTACTTTTTGATAAAAATCATTACACTTAGAGCATACCTCAGAGATAGTGGGTGAACTTGGTGAAGTAGCTACCATAGCGAGCATAACAGGTTCTTCTTCACTTTCCATGCTCCAATCAAAGCTTCCAAGACCATCTGTTGATCCCAAAGCAGCAAATCCTGGTTCCTCATCAAAAGCTGTGCTCCAATCAAACTCTTCCACTGCGACCATAGAGTAGGTTATTGGTTCATCATCAAATTCAACACTCCAGTCAACCTCTGATAGATTTTCTTGAGCAACCAAAGCTTTTGGTTTTGGTTCAGTAATAGGAATTTCCCTTATTTCAAGCTTGGGTTTCTCAATCATTCTGTTTACCTGATATTTAGCAAACTTGCATTCTCTTGCAAAGTGTCCAGTTCTTTGACAATTAAAGCATTCAATCTTGGACTTGTCAAAAGTGATACCCTGTTTGGGTTTGAAGTCAATGCATCTTCCAGTTTTGTTCATGAACTTGTTGATCCTTGCAGTGATCATGGCGACTTGCCATCTTATATCAATTTCTTCTAGAGCATCCTCTTCAATTTGTGACAAATCTTCTTCATAAGTAACAGGTAAAGTGGCTTGGTGAGCGAAGAAGGAACATACAACTTCATCAGAGTTGATGTTGTTTGTTGGTGATGAGGTGGGGATAGTCATGGTTGTGTAAACATGTTGTTTATCACCAACAATACTTTGAGCATGATAAGCAGTACTTTTAGTGGAAGTACTGCTTCTATTTTCAGAAGACACAAAAGCAATCTTTGTGAGATTTTGAACATGTTTGGCCATTCATCTCATGCTCATACACCTTTAAGTGGTTGTAAAGATCATCAAAGTCCATAGTGTCCAAACCAGGTTGTCCTCTTATCATAGTAGCAATCACATGCCATACGGATGGCAGACTTCTTAAGAACTTCAGGTTTGCAACTTCAACAGATACTTCTGCTTTGTATAACTCTAGCATACTAAGGAGATTTTGGAAACTGTCATAGGCAATATCAAGACTTTCGCTTTCACCAACAGTGAATGTTTCAAACTGTTGCTTCAACAGATTTCTATGCATCTTCTGGGAAGCATCATTACCTCCAAATCTTGTCTTGATAGCAGCCCATAGTTGTTTTGCATCCTTAGCATCATGAAACTTTAGCAGGTGTCCATCAGGAATAGCACACAGTAGTATGTTGAGAGCCTTCTCTTGATTTCTTATTGTAGCTGCTTGCAAGATAGGCTTAGGTGGTTTAGGTTGTCCAGGAACTTCTACAGGGTCTTCAAGAACTTCATTACCATTGACAATTTCATTCCACAGTGCATGGTCAGTAATAGCAATGTACTGCCTCATCTTCATGCTCTAGATATCATATTCTCCCTTCTTGATGATAGGAATTCTGAGTGAGGTGATGGATGGGGGTGGTGCAGCTTCAGTCGACATTTTTAGGGTTTGTAGTTAAGTAGGTTTTAAGGGTTTCTTCTTAATCAGAGTTTCCACACAAGCTCTGATACCACTTGTTGGATCGATATACTCTGACCAAACTAACTATGTAGCTTGTAAGGGCTTAGCAACCTCGGATAAATCCTAAGTTACTAACAATGAAACACTGATATTACTTTACTAAGTATGCGGAAACTACTTTAATAAAGCTAAGAAGAATAACTTAAACTTCAACGATTTTATTAATACTTTAAACCTGCTTGATACAAAGATTCACTAATAACCCTAATAACTCTAATATCGAACTTTGTAAATTCTAAATCACGTATCTCTAATGCCAATCTAGGGGTCCTTTTATAGGCATAAGGAGTACCCTAGTCGGCATACAATTACAATTCTTGTACGACAAGTAATACTAATTCTAAGAACATTCTAGATAAACATAACTTTCCTTAAACGATATAGCAGTTCTTTAGCTTTGCAGTACTTTGACGTGAGCAGTACTTTGTCTTTTATATCCTAACAACACTAACAATCTTTAATGTCTATAATTGGTCCTCATCAGTCAATTTCAAAAATTAAATCATGCCACGTCTTTCCCCAAAACTTTTCTAAATAATTTAAATCAATTGGGATCTCAAATCTCAAAAGGTTTGAAATTTTTTATCGGGGGAGAAATCGTGATTTAAATCTCAAATCGGTTTTAAAGGGTGATTGTTTCAAAAGCACTCATTCCTTCATGTGCCAAACGATTTCAAATACATGATGCACATGATTGAGGAGGAGCATTTAACCAAAAACCAGAAGAGAATTTAAACCAGGCATATTTTCTCCCAAGTCTTCTAAAACTATTTAAATCACTTGGGATCCAAAATCTCAAAGGGTTTGATATTTTTGATCGGGGGAGAAAATGTGATTTAAATATGAAATCTGATAAAAGATGATCATTTTGATTCAAAGTGCAAGTTCTCTCTAATATGTGCTAAACTCTTTCGTATATCGATGCATATTTGGGGGAGCGAATGGTTACTATTGGCAATCGTGGAAGTACTTCAAAAACCTCTTTCCTCTATGTGTAAAATGATTTCAAATAACCAATGCACATTTTGAGGGGGAGAATTTACCAAGAAAATCAAATGGCTTTTTTCACGGAAATTGTGATCAAGAAATTATTTCGAAGAACTCTTGCCCCCATGTGCTAAAAAATTTCAAAATCATATGCACATGTTGAGGGGGGGCATTTCTAAATGATCAAAACAATTAAGGTACAAAATGCTTTGATTTTATATCACAAGTACCTTGATTTATTTTTCCAAATGATTTTTCAATTGGTTTCAAGAAGGAAAGAACAATACCAAAAGACCGACCAATTTACTTTATGCATGGTGTTATAAGGATGGTTAGGTTAGGTATTCGTTCCCACGATCCCGAGAGCGGGAGGGATCTACCGTGGACAATCCACTAGTTAATATAGAAGTCCTTAGGTATGATGAAAAAAGGAGAAAAGTGAGAAATGGGAAGAGTGTGGACTGAGAAAGAGCTAGAACTGAAATAAACCTAACAAGGTTCTAGTAATAAAGTCTCGGTAAGCACTGAAGGGGTTGAAGAATGAAAAAGAAGTGAATGAAAAAAGGGTGAAAATAAATAGCCCTTCAACAATTCAACCTTAGGGCAGAAACCGGGTTCAATACATATGCTACTGGTGTTTACTAAGGTAACACTGGTATTGAAGACAAGACGTCATGGACCCAGTCACGCACTGCACCTAAACTTCCCAAGCTACTCAAGTTCTCTTAAAAGGACTTGTTTCATTCTCACGGGGAACCTACATAATCTATCGACTTTCTATTAGAGATTGTTGATATTGAAGAAGGAGACCCTCTCCCTAGTCTCCGGCATAGGAACCAAATGTGCACTATTAAGTCTACAGCCAAGAGATCATCCACAATATCTCATTAGAACACAAAATTAATAAAGACTTGTTGGTTCACACAATATAGAAAGTAAGAATATATTAAGAGTCCTACGCATTATCCTTGTGGTATTGCCAGAACATCCGAGTGATATGTAAAGTATTCACGATGAAGATGAAAATCCTTCTAGAGCCAACATCAAACAAGCTCTTGGTGGGTGACATGTGAGATCTTTCCAAAAGATCAAGCTTGTGACAACTGGATAGAAACAATGGAGCGAATCAATTATTGAATCAACCTTGGTCCAGGAAATGAATTGACGAATACTTTTGGAAAAACCGCTCGATGTGCAAATCATCCTTTCTCTAGCACATCGAATGTGTATTCATTTTCAAACACAAAAAGTATTTCTGATTGAAAATTGATCTTTATTATAAAACCTTCGTCGTATTGCAAAATTCTTTCTTCAAGCAATAAGCGATTGTTTTCAAATCAATTTTTCATCAATCAGTGAATCTCAATTCGCTGGTTCACTCACTTCGTGTTGTCTACTTTGGGACGCTCGGATTGAAACGGCTAGATCAAGGCTGCGAAACCCTGTCAAGGAGATTCTTGAATTCTACCCGATCACGGCGTATTTATCTCGATCAAGGGAACCATGGTTCTTGCAACTATATTCATCGAAAGTGAACAAAGACACTTTCGTGTGTTTTAGTGCTAACTGTTGTTTCTGCGGGAACATTGGACGGTTTGCAGCTGATCGATATTGAGAAGTCAATTCACAACCGCATGCTCACAGCTTACACCAATATAATTGAAGAAAATCATGACAATCAAAGACACTCAAAGATGCTTCGCTACTCACGATGAAAAGATGTCATGATCGTAGAAAGTGTGAGCATGTCGGTCCAAAAGTCACAACTTCACATGTTGGCAACACAACAAAGGGTGATCCGAGATTTCTCGTGGTCGACGATCTCAAAGAAAGCTAAAAGATCATCAAGATGTGGATCAGTTCAAAGACCTCCACTGAAAGTACAAAATATGTTGACTTTGAAGTATCACTGCTAAAGCACAAAGATTGCGGAAGTGAAGAATTGAAGTCTATGAGCTCAGAACTGAAGACAAAATAGAATGCTAGGATTCAAAATGTAAATCACGGGGTGACCTCCCTTAGGGGGAGATTGTTAGGAATTGGAATCTCTATAAGGAAGTGTCGGTCACCCCAATTATAGTCTAGCATATGTTAGCTCGTAGACATATCGTTATTTACGTTATTTAGTAGTTTATTAGCTTAGTTAGTTAGTTTAGAGTAACACCGTGGAGGAAGGACGGGTCTTTACCCACTGTATGCCTGATCCACAGTCCGTCAGGAGGACGTAGTGTTTGTAACTACAAATACCCCTTCCATCCTTGGAAGGGGTGGAACTTCTTAATCTAACCTTTCATTTTTTTTGTTTTAAACCTCTCTCTAGAATTCTCTCTCTACTCTATTCATCTCTCTAACATGGCATACTTGTATAATCATCTCCCTAGACCACCCAAATCATCAAACAACATATTATGTATGATCCTACATTTATAAAGGATGAAGTTGAGTTTAATGAATTAAATTCTAGTTATAAAACCAAGGATCCGTCTGACAGACAGCAAAGAGGTGAAGTGATTATGCTCTTTTAAGGTCTAGTACCTATAAATATTGAGGGTTTGACTTTCCTTAGATGTCTTAAATGGTATGAGACTTAAATGTCCAACCATAAGGAGTGAGGATACTTATTGATGGTTTTTAGTAGGAAAATGGACTTTTTGAGAGTGCAACTAAGTGTTTAAGGATGATACTTATTGATTTGAAAATGACAAATGAGGACAATTGATCCTAGAGATCAGGTGGTGGCTTAAGAGAAATTTGAAAAATTCCTAAAAAATAAAAAGAAATAAAAAACTAGTTTTAAGCCTATTTTGAGGTAAGGATGACTAAAATCAATTTGCTAAAATTTTAGAGAAATATCAAACTACATGTTGTGGGATGTTAGGAGCAATGTGTGAGCATTGGAGCAGAAGTATGGTGAGTTTATATGATTTGATAAATCAAAAGTACCTTGAATGTGATCCTAACTTAGCTATGAGTGAGTGTGAAATGAACCTAAAGAATCATGTTTAGCTAGTATGATGTGGTCTAGGGGAATGGTTTGATCTATATAGGTCTGTAACTGCATTTCAGTTTGCCCGAATCCCACGGTTCCCTCATCTGAGGGATCCGGCTAGTTATAGCTTCGAGGATCCGGCTCTATTGCGACCGATAGCCTCTCAAAGCAAATGTGCGCTTTTGCACTTCTAAGCAAATACTCATCCTAATCATTTCTACATTCAATAAACATATGCGAGTAACAAATATAACGTATAGTAAGTAATAACGACTAGAATGTAAGCAAAATGAGTGGGACTGACTACTTGAATGAGATCAAGTTGTCGTAAAATTCTCATTTTCACGGTTCCTAAGTTAGAATGTTTTAGTCTAAGTTATGTCATCTTCTTCTGAGCTTACGTCTAAACTACATAAATATTGTTTAGATTTTTTCGAGACCATTGTTTCATAAATTGTTCACAAATTAAGGTCTAAGACCTTACCTTCCTTCCATTCATCCTCCTACTTCACCTCCATCTTCATCTCCATCTCTATCGCCTTCGCTCTTAACCCCTCCATCCCTACTTCTTCACATGAGGAAGTTAGCAAAACACTTAAATATGCCCCTTGTTTTTGGAACTCTTGTGAGGGCTTGGGACATCCGCAGTTGGTTAATGTATGCTAAGGGGTCGAGATGGACGTTACTGAAGGGTTGCTTCCTCTCCTTCTCTCTTTCTTTCATCCGATGAATCCGTTGGTGGGTGAGGTCTCTTGCCATCAACCATAATCCTTGTGGTCTTTCCATCGGATAAGGGTACCATAACCTTGTTGCAAAAGGTGTGGTCATAGGAGTAAGGAGAATCCTCTAGAGCAAAAGACGAGTTTGCTAGGCGAGTCAAGAGCATGGCATAAGGGAGTACCATCTTGTCCATACTTTTCACACTTGCCATTCTTTTTACCATGTAATAGGCAAGGTTTAAGTGAGTGCCGGTTACAAGGCAATAGATCATGAAGCTTAGGCAAGCATTGGGATGATCCTTATTTCCTCCCAAGCAAAGTACGTTATCCCTTAACACGAGTTCCCATTTCTTGTATAATGGGAACATTTCTAAAAGCTCCATTTGAAACAGATCTCTATAGATCACCTTGGAGTTTCTCGTGACTCTTGATGGAGAGGTTCTTTCCATGAAGACGGTATCCCTTACCGTGGTTGCTTCCAGAATGGCAGTGAAGTATACTTCGTGATGATCCACCATGTCATGAAGCTCCGCCAACGACCATTCATTTGAGTACATACATACTCCTTGACATTGGATACAGAGTATTCTAGCAAACTCTACAAGAGTGAAGGTGAACTCTCGCTCATTGATGATGAAGGCTATCGAAATGGTTCCATCTTCATTTCGAATGATTCTCATGGTCTTGTAAAACTCTAGCACAAACACTGGACAAATTTGCTCATTAATGTTCAAGAGGCAATGGAAGTTGATTGCCCCAAAGACTTGGGGAATGTCGGTGTTGTTGATGAATAAGGGTTCAACAACTCTTCTTTCGTAGAATAATATCTTTTCCAACATCTTGAAGGCTTTTCGATCATCTGGGCTCAAGCCATCCTTACGATGATACATGGGAATGTAGTGAGCGGTGTCTTGGTAATCTTGTTGTTAATTGCTAGGCATGATTGGTCCTAAACATCAAAACCATAATGTGGTGTTAATTGTATGAATAGTAACCTAATGGGATTCATCACAATTTTGCTCAATACATCTTAATTGAATTCTAAAAATGAGTTTAATTTGTATTAACAATGTTGATTCTTTGATTTAGTTTATCTTAGAAAACAATGTGGTAACAAATTGTGACAAACTCATTTGAGCTCAATTTCTAAAGATGAAAATTGTACTCCTAGGAATCGAAGAATGGAAATAACAAGGTAGTGAAGATTATCCTTACACAAGAGATTGTTTCCTTGGAGAGGATGATGAATTAACTCCTGTGAACAGTAAATTGGATTTTATGTTCGTGAGTTTTGAGAGAGTAAAGTGAAGAGTGGAACTTCCACAGTGATCATTTCTTTCTTATTATGTCTTCTGTTGCACGGATCCCACGGATCCCTTGTATGAGGGATCCGGCTAGTTCAACATGTGGATCCGGCATATCGACAAATTGTTGATGTACTTAAGTGATCTTTGATAATTATGGTTTGGGAGTTCTAATTCTTGGCTAGGGTTGATGTTTATGCTATATAACTTATAGTTTGGGGTTTTGACGTGTTTTACTAGTCCTATTTGACGAGGTTCCCTTTTTATGAATAAATCATAATTCTTTGGGAAGTTTTAAGGATTATGATAAAATCCTATTTTTTCATAATATGAGGAGTCTCACATGGATACTTATTGACATAGATGAAATGTCAATAACCTTATGTGAGGGGTGATGATCAAGGCTCTCGAATAGCCGAGATATCATTATCACTAGTTTGTAGTTTTGTCTATAGAGATCAACGAAGAATAATATTCTTGATGATGAGTTCAATATAGACAACCACTTAAGTGATTTTTAAAAGAGCGTAATGAGACTACTAAACTTAATCATCTTTATACAAAATGACAATATTAATTCATCTAGAAAATATATGAAAATAATTTATTTGCAAGTAATTTATTAAAGATCATACATTTGCTCTATATTCTTTTTGAGAAAAGAAATACTTAGAGAGTAATTCTTCATGATCTTCTTAGGATGCCCAAATCCTAGTATGAAGAATTCTCAACAACGAAAATATTAGAAAGATCTATCATTATCCAACATTATAAAATATTTAAAACGTGCCCTTTTGTTTTTAAGAAATTTCCTTCCTTGTAGTTTTCAATCATACACGGGTCGTATCAAGTTTTAAAAGTAAAATATACTCTTAAGAAATTTGGTAACGAAGCTCTGGTACCAATTGTGAAAAACTAGAAGGGGGTTGAATAGTTTTACCGACTAAAACTTCGTTTTAAAATATTTAGATCGACTTATGTCAATCTATTTAAATGTGTATGTTGGATGTTGATAGATAGGTATGTAAATATGTAATGCAAAGGTAAAGAGTAAGAAACACAAAACCACGACACGACGTGTCTATAGTGGTTCGGCTACAGGACACTTCTTTGCCCTACTCCACCCCCGAGTCACCTACTGAGAGTTCGTAAGGACTACACGACACAAACTCGCTATTCGGGTGGAGAAGCCTTCACAAAGTCGCCTACTCTTTTTCCGGTACAAGGCTAGACACCGAGTTCTTCCACGAGGTAGAACCAAACCTATCACAACGTCGCCTACACTTTATCCGGTACAAGGCTAGATACCGAGTTCTATTACAAAGGAGGAACTACTACCCAATACTACACAACACCTATCCTAAAGGAGACCCACTCCTTATTACAACATCATCAAGGATATCGATATCCTTGGACACAACCTATCTATATTTGTACATCGATGCACCATATCGATTGTACACCCTTGGTATCTTTCACTAATGCCTTTGACATGATCTTTTGGCACCTTTCACTAATGCCTTCGACTCGACCCTTTTGGCATCCTTCACTAATGCCTTTGACATGGACGTTCAGCACCTTTCACTAATGCCTTCGTCTTGACCCTTTTGACATCCTTCACTAATGCCTTAGACACAACACTTCTAGAGAGGAATAAAGAACTATCAACAAGAGAACTTCAGTAGTCTTGATGATGACGAAGCATGTCAACTCATGGACTTGAGCTTGCTCGACGTCAAGAGGTGGTGATCTCGCCTTTAAGAGGAACCTAGAGAATCACACAAAAACAAACACAAACTACATAGAAAGATCCTTTGGATATGAGGTTAGAGAGTTTACAATACTAGGAGAAAGTATGTGTAGAAGTGGCAACTTACAATGAAGAAATGACTCACTATTTATAGACAAAAACTTATATTTCTAGTCAATGGGTCATGGGTTAGCTCCATGGGTCATGGATAATACCCATTATGACTTATGCATAATGTCATGCAATGGGTCATGGGTTATGGATCATGCTCCATGGGTATGGGTCATGGACTTTGGGTTTTACCCAACTACATTCAATGTATTTAGTCAATGGGTCAAATACTTATATTTCTACCCATTCTATTACCCATTATAATACATACTAAGTATGCATATATATACCCATTATGTAAACACTAGTTGTTGTACATATGCATTACTATACCATGAAAACACTATTGCTTGTTTAGTGTTTTATATGAAAACGTAAGTGTGTTAGTAAACTATTTGCTCAAACCATTTACGTATTTTATTTGTTTCGTTAAAATGATTTTACGTTTGTTATCGACAAAACATTAGAAGATCGTAAAATATAAATAAACGTTTTTACGGCTTATTTGTATTAACAGAAGTCATGTTACTAGACTCTTACATAAGCTTATAGGTCCCATAAGAAGGTTTGTCTTCTCTATAGATCCCAAAACGCTGTTTGGATAAGATGACTTGAATTATGAAGAGATTCATGATTGGATTTGGTTTTTGGCTCGGCAAGGAATTGAGGAGCTCACAGTTAGAAACTGGCATGATGAAACAGTTACGTTGCCAACCCAACTTTACTCTCGTATGGAGTTGAAACATCTGGAACTTCATTATTGTACTTTTCCTACTTTGGTATTTTTTAGTAGTTTTTCAAATCTATTGAGCTTAGAATTGTGTTATGTCAATTTTTACACCGGTACAATTTGGGAGTTTATTGTTGGTTGTCCCTTACTTGAGTCTCTTAAAATGAATCGTGCTACTACAAACGAGATGAGACTATGGGATATTGCAAAACTTTGGAATTTGAAGAAGTTATATTTGTCATTAGGTGTTTCGAACCATGTGACGACAATCACAACATCCAATATCTTTCACCTGACAAGTCTGCCAACATTTGAGACCATTAGATTGGATTTTCAGGATTGCACGGTAAGACCAATTTGAGTTTTACACTTCTAATTTTACAATATTAAAGAAATGTCTAACAGTAATGAAATTTAATCTTTAAAACTTACGAAAATGTCCACCTGTTGTAGTTGATGCGGGAAGCTAATTCCAGGATGAATGTTCATGTGCCCTTTGTATCCCTCATTAATCTTAAGCTAACCAGAGTCGAGTTTAGGAATAGTGTTATGGTATCACTCATCATTGAAATGATTCGTGGATCTCCAAATTTGAAAATGCTAGAAACCAGAGTAAGTGTAATACTGTAATGCATATGTATCAAATAAACATTCGTAAATTGGCATGTTTTTGTATCTTAATACTATTTGATTTTGCAGGCTGCATACACGCTTAGTGTTCTACCTTTGGAAAAAATTTCATTAAATTTAGACAGAAACACAATGAGGCATGGGCAGCTAGAGAGTGTGGTGTTTCGAACTTTTCCTAGATCAGATAATGAATTAACTTTAATAAAGTTTATACTAGCGTGTTCCCCGTTGCTAAAGATAATCTATATCAGGGGCAGCGATTTGAGTGATGATGGGAATTAAAATATCAAGATGAACTGGGAGTTGGCTAGGAAGCTGTTGAAACTTCACCGAGCTTCCCTCACAGCCGTAGTAGAGTTCTTTTAGTGGTTGTAGTTTATGTATAGGTTGAATACCCTATGACAATGCATCTTGCATAAAGTATTTTGGTATTTATGTATATGGTTTGGTTAAATTTAGCTTATTCATATGTTGTTGGTTTTGCGTATTGTTGGTGATGCAAGTTTGACATTCGAAAGTCAAACTTCCATTTAGCATTTCAATTTGATTGTAGAAAGTAAAATGATCTGCGCTGAACCGTCAAGTCTAACAGACTTAAAACAGCTCAGACACAAATGCAATGAAGATCAGAGAATACAATGGATTCCCGGGTCGTTAAGTCCCACGGAGACTCAATGGTGTGCAAACACTAGATCAGACGATAGAATGATCACTAATGATAGTGATCAGAAAAGATTAGGATAAGATAATTACACTACTGAAAAAGGTTATAAATAAAAGCGACTTAAATGCAAATTAAGAAAATTAAAAAGATAAAATCTATTAAATAAACGCTATCACTATTTGCAAAATGATGAACGTTTAAAACTTAAAACTAAAAACTTACGTTTAAAATAAAATTACGTAAACGTGTAAAATAAAAAGTGAAACTTATTCAATATTAACCCTAAAAATATGAAAAATACATTTTTACAAACCTAATGATATGAGAAAATTTATAGAAAAAGAAAATTATTTTTAACACTATTTAATTAATTATTATTAATTAAAAACTAATTTAACTATTTAATAAATACTCTAAAATAAAAGAAAATATGAAATAAGACTAGAAAAATAAAATTAAGATTTAGAAAAATCTAAAATATCATAAAACTAATTTTAAAACTGAAAATATATTTTTTAGACTTTTTATATATTTATTACTAATTTAAAACTATTTAAAACTAATTAAAATGCTAGAAAATACTTTTTAAACTAAGAAAATTATGGAAAAATATTTTTTATGACTTATATATTTATCTTAACCTAGGAAAATAGAAAACATATTTTTTTGAACTTTTTCTTAATTATTTGTATTTAAAACTAATTAAAAATGCTTAAAAACTAGTTTAAATTAAGAAAAATAGCAAAACAACTTAGAAAAATCTGAAAATTTCAGGAAAAGTCTAAAATATTATTAGGAAGCTAGGAAAATTGGAAAAACAAGTGCTTATGAGGAGGAATTAGGAACTGATGTGCAAAGGCTTATTGAAATAAGCACTAGAATAAGCAAATGGACACCAAAAGCTACCAAACTAATATGGAAGCTATAATAAGCTAAAACTACCTAAATGCAACTAGAAACAACTGCTTAAACCTCTGATTTGCAATCTTACAAAGATTTGAGCAATTGAGCAAAAGGGCCAAAACAGTTAAAGGGGGGGGGCAACTTTAAGCTAGAATATAAGCACCTAAATAAGCTAGAAACTAAAAACAAATTATGGGAACCTAAAGATGACCTGGGTGACTAGCTAAATCCCAAAACTCAGACTTGGACAAGCTCAAATGAGCCACGCACCAAATTACAAGAAACTGAGAAACTCAGTGTCAACTGAGTTTCAGTGGAGCAGGGCACTTAAGAGCTTATTGAGAAGCATTTTGTAGCTTATACAAAAATCACAAAATTATACTAAAATAGATATAAGGAAATAGACCAGTAGGGCTTTTAAAAACAACAAGATTCACTTGATTTGACCAAGAAATGAGTACATGAAAAATCCCTCAAGTTGAGCTAAAAACTGGTTTTGCAATTATTTGACTTTTAAAGCAAAACTGAAAAGTTGACCTATATGAAGTTTGATCTTGATTTGTAAACTGATAATAATGTAATGTGATGAAATAAAGTTACTACAATCTATCTCTATGTATTTAACACACAAAATGAGATTTTGGTTTTAACAAAATCTCAACAGTTAACTGTTGAGATTGATTACATGGAATTTTGACTTTGGGTTTATTTAAACACTAAATGTTGACTGATATGAACTCAACTGAACTTAGCAAACTTGAGACAACAAAAGAAAACTACTGATTAGGCCTCTAAAATAGTAATTGCAGCATATCCAAACACACCTTAACCAAATTGATATGAAAGTTTAAAGAGGTACACTACTGATTTAGCTAATACCAATGACTAAATGAGTTCACAAGACCTAATTACAACTATATAAACAAGTCTACACTAGTGGTGATCACTGATACTCAAACAAGCATAAAATGCAAAATTTTATTGAAAATGTAAAAATGAGACAAATACTCACAAGAGGTCCAGATGGTGTTTGTACTAACCTAAATCCAAAACCAATCTAAACTAGTCTATTTAAACCCAACATCACCACTGCATCTCCATTTATCCATTACCAAGACCCATTGAACTTCCAGTTGACTTTTATTGACCATGATCCAAAATGGGTTGAAACTTGAATGTAAGCTTGTAAAAAGATGTAATAAGCTTATATAAGCTTGTTAGAGCTTAAAAATAAGCTACTAAAGAGTTGAGCATATGAGCTTGAAAATCAAATTTGCAACAGTAGATAAGAAATATGAAAAGTGAACACAACTTGGAATTGAAGCTTAAAATTAGATTAAACTGATAATATGACTTGAATTTGATACAATAAAACAAAAGATAACAGATTTTCAACTAAACTAAAACATTTATTATAAAAACGACATTGAAGAAAAAATAAAAACTAGCTACTCTCTTCAAGCTTCTCTTTCCTCCCTTTTTATATGCCAAAGGCTTCTCTCACATCTTCTGATAGTTTCCCACTTCCATTTGAGGCCATTGGATTGGTAAAATTCATCTTGGCCATTCAATCCAATTTTGGCGCCAAAACACTTTAACAGCTGGAGAGGTTGAGTAAAGGGGTTGAAGGAGCATTTAATGTTTTTGTAGTTTAAGGAGTGGAGGGACATGGAAAGTGATATGGTGAGGAGGGGGGATGATTTTGTTGATTGTTGCAGACAGAGCAGTTGGGAGGGGAAGACTAAATGGCGGGCAAGTGGTGGTTTGACCAGATATTATTAAAGGGAGGGGTTCACAAAACAGGGGGTCCAAGGTTCTTATGGCAGGGTCAAAATTGAATTGACAAGGGTCTAATAGGTTTTTAAGGCTTATAATAACAAGGACTAGTTATGCAATTTTCTGAAATTCAAGGACCAATCCTGTCAATTATGCAAAGCTATTCCAAGGGACCACAAGTGACAAGTTTCAATAGTATAAGGACCAAACTTGACAATTTCCAAATTCCAAGGACCATTTTTGACAATTTTCAAACTTGAGGGACCAAAGTTGTAATTTTGCAAATTTTACATTTCAAGGGTTTGTTTTGACAACTTTTGAATCCCATGGACCTTAAATGACATTTTTCTTTATTTTGATATACCAGGACCTGCTTTTGACAAATTTTGAAACTGGGGACTAAAGCGCCATTTTGCAAGTTTTATAATTTTATCCGATTTTGATTTTTGTATTTAAAACACATAAAACACTGATTTGTGATATTTTCATCATTTTAAAGCATTTCGAAAGTGTTTTCTGATGATTTTGCAGTTTATATTGACAAAATGATGAGTATTTAGACACTCATCAATCCCCACACTAAGATATTGCTAGTCCCTAGCAATGATTTGAAGCTTTAATGGATTTTAAAGACTCTTTACCAAAAGCCATCACTTCTAGAGTAGCCAAATGTTTCTACCAAGAACCTTGGTATTAATCGGGATAACCAAATGATTTATAGGCAAATCATAAACCATATAACGGATTTGATTTGTCTTTACCGTAGCCGCACTTTCGGACTAGCCAACTCTTAGATAAATTATCAATATTATCTTTGGTGGTGATTACTACCATTATGGTTTTTCCATCGCTTTACCACAAGCCAAAAACTTGCGGGCTAGCCAACTCTTCACTTTTTAGGATATGGTGAGTTGAGAACCATACATTTTTGGGCAAATTGCAAGCCATATAAACGGATTTGAGAAATCTTTACCAAGAGCCGTTTGTTCTGGATTAGCTAATCCTTTTGTCTTACGCACATGGCGGATCGATAACTGGATGAGAAAGTGTAAAACACTTACTCCAAAAAAAATTTTGGCCAAAACGGGAATTGGTAGATAATTATATAATAAAATTCGTGAGAATCCCCCCACACTTAGAAATGAATATTGCCCTCAATATTCAAAGTACCGGCGGTTATGCCGAAACAAAGAACGAAAAGGGAAATACTACGGCCATTATTTAGAAAGAAGATTTTTAAACATGTGGCAACCCCCCACACTAGGGTGATAGAAAATAGAAAGAAGTCGAAATATGGGTGAGAACCCATATTGTGTGTGCACTGTTGATTTCCGAAGTCGCTAGCTTGACTCGACCCCGAATTAATTTGTTCATGGGGAAGCAAAGTGCAAGAGACAATCACCATCGGACTTTCATTCAAGATGTTTGGACAAACATTTGAAGCACGTGAAAGTTCCACACCGATGAGATATAGAGGGACAGCACTCTACAGATGATAAATGAAAATGCCGGGATCAAAGATAGTGTCCTCATTCCCGAAGGAGTAAAGAAGAGAAGAAGTCACCGAGTAGGTGAAGAAAAGAAGGAAGATCATGATAACAATCATAACTAGATCTTCTTCCTGATTAGTGCGCTTGCACTTATTTGGATTGTGTTGGTTGAGCTCTTTGGGTTGGAAGGCATCTCGGTTGGGAGGGTGGGAAGATTTGTCATAACTATGCAAATTGAGATTTTCTCCCCCCGATCATGATTTTTGCCATCCACGCAATCATACCCAAGATATGATATGAGTGAGTTCAACGCAACCCTCATGAAGAATATAAGAGGTGGGACATGTGGTACTGTGGGCTATAAATATGCACCTCGTCCATTATAGTCTGCGGTCGGACTCATCACTATCAAAGATTGGATTAATCAATTTAGAGTAAATTCGTAATCGAATTCGAATAAAGGATTAGTGATAGTCGATAATTGTTAGGAAACAACATGGTCAACATCCTCTTCTAAGTTGACGATCTCAGAATGTGGAAGTGATGCATCAATAAATTCTATGCCTTTAGAATATAAAGAATCGGCATCACTATAATCACTGCCAAAATCTGAGAAAGTCTCAACAAGATCATTTGTAAGAGGAGAAGACACATCACACTCATGGTCAAGAATTTCCTCGCACTCACTTGGGATCGGGATAAGGTTCTCAACATCCCGATGATTCCGCTTCGGAATAGTGTACGGATGCTCGCCCCCATGTTTAGAGAGTCTTTGGGATCAAGAAATTTCAAAGAAATAGGATCATCGACCTCTTCCAAAAGGAATTCACTTCTCTCAACCGCTGAGTGAAGGGGAAGAGTCGGAAATGAAAGGCTCGAAACGGGAGTGGGATTGCCACTGAGTCATAGATTCCTCATCAAAATCATCATCGTCGCTGCCATCATAATCGTATTACCCAGAGGTTTCCAATATTGGGAACTTACTCTAGCGCTTGTTCTTCGACATACGCTCTCGACGAGACTCTTCTTTAACCAATTCTTTCAAATCTTTGAGTATATCTAGACAATTTTCGAGAAGTTCTTGAGGAATTTGCAGAGGTTAGCGTTTGAATCGCTTTGTACCGTGGAGGTTGGTCATGATAAGAGTAGTCATAATTGTTACAAGGATTATGCTCATGTATTGCTGTTCCCCGCTTGACACTCAAAACTCGTGAGGACCTCCACAATACTCACGTTAGCTAGATAAGTCGGGCCGTGGGTAGTGGAAAAGTTTGAGGGTTGTTAAATGAGTTCAGATTAGGATCATAATCAAATGAATTCCTCGAACCACAAAACAAACAACTCCCATTATGAATATCATTACCACACTGCATACACGCATATTCAAATGCATGTGGTGAACCAAAAAGAGGCTCACCACAACCGATACAAGGAATAAACGATTCCATGAGAATAGAAGAAGGTAGAATCAAATTGATAGAGGGTAAAGGAATAAAGAATCAAAAAGGGTAAGAGGGTAAAGAGGAATATTTTTGGCATTTTTGAAAAACACTATAAAACAAAGAAGGAAAATATTTTTGGATGTTGATAACACTTCAGAAAAAGTGTTAAAGAACTTTTTGGATTTTTTTTGAAAACTTTACAAAAACTTTTTACAAAAGATGGGGTATGCACAAGAATGGGTCTGAAAATGGCTAAACACACGCTAAAGCCTCCCCGCAAGCAATGGAATTTGATCTCTGCGCTGAACCGCCGTCTAACAGACTTAAAACATTCTCATAACACAAATGCAATGAAGATCGAGAATACAATGGATTCCTGGGTCGTTATGTCCCACGGAGACTCAATGGTGTGCAAACACTAGATCAGACGATAGAATGATCACTAATGATAGTGATCAGAAAAGATTAGGATAAGATAATTACACTACTGAAAAAGGTTATAAATAAAAGCGACTTAAATGCAAATTAAGAAAATTAAAAAGATAAAATCTATTAAATAAACGCTATCACTATTTGCAAAATGATGAACGCTAAAACTTAAAACTAAAACTTACGCTTAAAATAAAATTACGTAAACGTAAAAAAAAAAAAGTGAAACTTATTCAATATTAACCCTAAAAATATGAAAATACTTTTTACAAACCTAATGATATGAGAAAATTTATAGAAAAAGAAAATTATTTTTAACACTATTTAATTAATTATTATTAATTAAAAACTAATTTAACTATTTAATAAATACTCTAAAATAAAAGAAAATATGAAATAAGACTAGAAAAATAAAATTAAGATTTAGAAAAATCTAAAATATCATAAAACTAATTTTAAAACTGAAAATATATTTTTTAGACTTTTTATATATTTATTACTAATTTAAAACTATTTAAAACTAATTAAAATGCTAGAAAATACTTTTTAAACTAAGAAAATTATGGAAAAATATTTTTTATGACTTATATATTTATCTTAACCTAGGAAAATAGAAAACATATTTTTTTGAACTTTTTCTTAATTATTTGTATTTAAAACTAATTAAAAATGCTTAAAAACTAGTTTAAATTAAGAAAAATAGCAAAACAACTTAGAAAAATCTAAAAATTTCAGGAAAAGTCTAAAATATTATTAGGAAGCTAGGAAAATTGGAAAAACAAGTGCTTGTGAGGAGGAAATAGAAACTGATGTGCAAAGGCTTATTGAAATAAGCACTAGAATAAGCAAATGGACACCAAAAGCTACCAAACTAATATGGAAGCTATAATAAGCTAAAACTACCTAAATGCAACTAGAAACAACTGCTTAAACCTCTGATTTGCAATCTTACAAAGATTTGAGCAATTGAGCAAAAGGGCCAAAACAGATAAAGGGGGCAACTTAAGCTAGAATATAAGCACCTAAATAAGCTAGAAACTAAAAACAAATTATGGGAACCTAAAGATGACCTGGGTGACTAGCTAAATCCCAAAACTCAGACTTGGACAAGCTCAATGAGCCCGCAGCACCAAATTTAGAGAACCGAGAAACTCAGGTCAACCGTCAAAGTGGAGCAGGGCACTTAAGAGCTTATTGAGAAGCATTTTGTAGCTTATACAAAAATCACAAAATTATACTAAAATAGATATAAGGAAATAGACCAGTAGGGCTTTTAAAAACAACAAGATTCACTTGATTTGACCAAGAAATGAGTACATGAAAAATCCCTCAAGTTGAGCTAAAAACTGGTTTTGCAATTATTTGACTTTTAAAGCAAAACTGAAAAGTTGACCTATATGAAGTTTGATCTTGATTTGTAAACTGATAATAATGTAATGTGATGAAATAAAGTTACTACAATCTATCTCTATGTATTTAACACACAAAATGAGATTTTGGTTTTAACAAAATCTCAACAGTTAACTGTTGAGATTGATTACATGGAATTTTGACTTTGGGTTTATTTAAACACTAAATGTTGACTGATATGAACTCAACTGAACTTAGCAAACTTGAGACAACAAAAGAAAACTACGACAGCCTCTAAAATAGTAATTGCGGATATCCAACACACCTTAACCAAATTGATATGAAAGTTTAAAGAGGTACACCTCGATTTAGCTAATACCAATGACTAAATGAGTTCACAAGACCTAATTACAACTATATAAACAAGTCTACACTAGTGGTGATCACTGATACTCAAATAAGCATAAAATGCAAAATTTTATTGAAAATGTAAAAATGAGACAAATACTCACAA
Source organism: Chrysanthemum makinoi (assembly GCA_910596185.1). NCBI lineage: Eukaryota > Viridiplantae > Streptophyta > Magnoliopsida > Asterales > Asteraceae > Chrysanthemum > Chrysanthemum makinoi. Next base: position 120,438,623 of record OU343225.1, read on the forward strand.
GAGGTCCAGATGGTGTTTCAGGCTAACCTAAATCCAAAACCAATCTAAACTAGTCTATTTAAACCCAACATCACCACTGCATCTCCATTTATCCATTACCAAGACCCATTGAGCTTCCAGTTGACTTTTATTGACCATGATCCAAAATGGGTTGAAACTTGAGTGTAAGCTTGTAAAAAGATGTAATAAGCTTATATAAGCTTGTTAGAGCTTAAAAATAAGCTACTAAAGAGTTGAGCATATGAGCTTGAAAATCAAATTTGCAACAGTAGATAAGAAATATGAAAAGTGAACACAACTTGGAATTGAAGCTTAAAATTAGATTAAACTGATAATATGACTTGAATTTGATACAATAAAACAAAAGATAACAGATTTTCAACTAAACTAAAACATTTATTAGAAAAACGACATTGAAGAAAAAATAAAAACTAGCTACTACTCTTCAAGCTTCTCTTTCCTCCCTTTTTATATGCCAAAGGCTTCTCTCACATCTTCTGATAGTTTCCCACTTCCATTTGAGGCCATTGGATTGGTAAAATTCATCTTGGCCATTCAATCCAATTTTGGCGCCAAAACACTTTAACAGCTGGAGAGGTTGAGTAAAGGGGTTGAAGGGAGCATTTAATGGTTTTTGTAGTTTAGGTGAGGTGGAGGGACATGGAAAGTGATATGGTGAGGAGGGGGGATGATTTTGTTGATTGTTGCAGACAGAGCAGTTGGGAGGGGAAGACTAAATGGCGGGCAAGTGGTGGTTTGACCAGATATTATTAAAGGAGGGTTCACAAAACAGGGGGTCCAAGGTTCTTATGGTGGTCAAAATTGAATGACAAGGGTCTAATAGGTTTTAAGGCTTATAATAACAAGGACTAGTTATGCAATTTTAAATTCAAGGACCAACTCTCATTATGCAAAGCTATTCCAAGGGACCACAAGTGACAAGTTTCAATAGTATAAGGACCAAACTTGACAATTTCCAAATTCCAAGGACCATTTTTGACAATTTTCAAACTTGAGGGACCAAAGTTGTAATTTTGCAAATTTTACATTTCAAGGGTTTGTTTTGACAACTTTTGAATCCCATGGACCTTAAATGACATTTTTCTTTATTTTGATATACCGTGGATTTTTGACAAATTTTGAAACTTGGGACTAAACCGCCATTTTGCAAGTTTTATAACGCTTTTCATCCGATTTTGATTTTTTGTATTTAAAACACATAAAACACTGATTTGTGATATTTTCATCATTTTAAAGCATTTCTGAGTGTTTTCAGATGATTTTGCAGTTTATATTGTACAAAAATGATGAGTATTTAGACACTCATCATAAAACTACAATCCGTAAGTCAAAAAAAATTTAGCATTTAGTTAGTCAAAATTTAAAATGGTGAATGCCATTTTCTATTTGCATTTTGACTTTCTAAAGTCAAAATTGCAAAACCATTAGTCAGTATTTATTAGGGAGTTTATTGATATGTTTTGCAAGTTTGACTTTACAAAGTCAAACTTCCAATGGTTTTGTGTTGTTTAATCTTCAACTAAATTGTAGTATACATAAATTGGCAAATTGAGGGACCAATTGTGTATTTTAAAGTGATTATTGGGCATGGAGTTTTAAGTATGAAAACGGCAACCCAGACAAATTCAGGGACCAAGTGTGAAAAAAAGTCACTATTAGACCACTTGACCGTCTCTACCCTGAGACGCTATTTACTTGTGCACACGAACCAATAAACCCATCCACCACTTTTTCTACACACACACATTTTCCAATGGAATATTTCCCTATTTTGAATGAACTCATGGAGATTGCTGGTTCATCTGAAGAGGGGCATCATCAAGCGTAGGGAGATAATTGAAGAGAACGAAGCTTTGGGACCACGGGGTATAGCTCTTGATAGTTTGGATGGGCTGAGGAAAGCCTAGGCCAGGCACACCGACCTACTTGTTTGATTCATAAAGATTTTTGGTGAAACTGATGAAGGTATTCGTATCCACGAAGGTTATGTTAAGAAAATGGCTGAGCATAATGACTGAATTTTGAGTATTTCATGGGGGTAGATAAATGGGGTCTTTTGAGTGCTAGTTTTGGATTAATAGTTTGTTAAAAGGGGTATGTAAATTGGATCTTTTGTTCGGTTGTTGGTCATGGTTTGATCTACTTGTTTCTGTTCTTGTAACCAACTATATGAATGATGAAATATTATCTAAGTTTTATGTATTTAATTTGTTCTTGTATTGTGATATTGGGTGTATTGTTTCCAAGTATCAACAAAACCAAACATCCCCTCGTATCAACAAAACTTGTATCAGCAAAAACAAACATCCCTTTGTATCAGCAAACCAAACATCCCCTTGTATCAGCAAAACTTGTATCAGCAAAACCAAACATCCTCTTGTATCAGCAAAATCAAACACCCCCTTGTATCAGCAAAACCAAAGCCTGTGGTTTATAAATATGTGTTGAAAATGCAAATGCTTTAGCATTAAATCATAATGTATTGACAATGGTATATTGTTTAGGAAGAAATTGGTATGGTGTTAGTGTTGACAGTGGGACTGAACATGCCCAATGCCTAACATCTTGAATTTTGACTTACCCAAGTCAAACAAATTTATGAAATGCCACAAATTGTAACTTACTATTGTGGTTTGACATAGGTAAGTCAAACCTATTAAGAAATACACAACGAATTCTATCAGTTACAATGCACAACAAATTTTATCATTTACAATCCAAAAAGAAAACACTCTGAAAGTCATCTCAAACAGACGAAAATCATCTCAAACAGACGAAAATCATCTCAAACAGACTTTTTCCAAATGAAAACTGATTTTTTGCTTCCCTAAATCAAACATATTTACCAATGCACAACCAAACACTATTAGTTACAATAAGAACCCAATTTTTTATTGATCGATTTCATGTTCACAACTATTACAAAGTTTCCTATCATCTAAACATACTTAGCTATACCAACAACTCTCGCTATCATCCTTTTCCTTCATTTCCTTCCTTTCCTTAAGATATTTAAACACAGTTTCCAAATTTTTAATCTTTGTTTCCAAATCGTTAACCTTTGATAACCCGATGTCAGCCTCTTCCTTCTCTTTCTTAACACCCAACCCCTTTTCATTTTGGCAATCTTCTTTCCTCAACGAACTCAACAAAGCCTTCCCCTTATCGTTTTGTGCTATTATTATTTTTTTGTTTTGGGTAGAATGTGTGTTGCTTATATTTAGGGTTCAATGTATATTCCTGTTATTTATGACAATTGTGTGTTGCTGGTACTAATAGGGTTGAGGGTTGGGTTAGATTTAACTAAGTCATATTATAATTGCGTATGGTCTATTATACCATCGAGATACAAACAGAAAAGTAACATTGACTTTGACATTACTAGTCAAGAGACTGGTTTAACCTATAAAACGCATACTTTGGACTAATGGCAACTAAAAATGTAAGTTTCGGTTCAGTGTGATGTTTTTGGCCAAATTTAGAGACCAACAGTGTATTTTTTTTTCTTCACAATGCCTACAACTAAAACCTTAGTCGCATTTATTATCATACTAAGGTGGTGTTTGTTTTTAAGAGTCCGAATCACGAATCTGACTGCGACGCTCGAATCGAATTATGCGATGCGTAAATGTCTGAATCTGAAACGCATTTGAACGAAGAAAAGAAAAACGCATGTTTGAACGGATTTTTTTTTTTTTTTTTTTTGTTATTTTGTGTCTACAAGAAGCATTCAGGACGCTTAAGACACCCCCCTCATCGGTGTTGACAGATTCGGCACATTTTTCCGTTTCGGACGTCGTTCAGACGATCGAACGGAAAAAAAAACAAACGGGTCTGAACGGCAAAATGTCTGACCGATTGACATTTTTGCCCTCGATTCAGAAGCTAAAAAGCAAAAAAAAAAAAAACAAACACAGCCTAAAACCGCAAATTCACAAGTATAATTATTTACAGTCGTACTACGGCATGTAGAGTTTGACTTAAAAAAGAGAAAAAAAAAAGAAAAACAACTTATTGTTAGCAAAACACTTCTCTTGATACAAATAGTTGTTAATTTGGGCGGAGAATTCAATCTAAAAGCAGCATAGATTTCATCGACAGACACCTCTCTTGATTATTACTACATCTCCTCCTCCTCATCACTTACAATTACATTTTCACATTTCATTTCGCTCAACCGCTACACCTAATTTGTTTACAATTAGGCAGGCACATTCACACTCAAGTAACCAAGCTTTCATTCATCTTTCATTTTATCCTAATTTCCGTACTAACACTTCGGATCTAACTTTTATTTAAAAAAACTGCATTCGTTTACTTATTGATGTGATTTTGATGCTTGTTGTAGATTTTTATATAAGGAGATATGGATTCTGCTGCTGTGATGAACTGCAGTAAGCCGATTTCGACCTCGGTTTCCTCCTCTCTTCCGGTATATATATATATTTATTTATTTACTGTTAGTTTAAGTGTAACCGTTTTCTGTTAGCTATTTGATATGTTTAACTGTTTGATGTGTATTGGAGCGTTAGTATAAGTTTACAACAGTATATGTTACGGTGTTATCGTTTGCGTAAATCGAGCCCTTACACAGTGTGTGTGAAATTCTGTTGTAGTGTGTGTGATTTTGTGTAGTATAAGTGTTCAGCTGTATGTGTAGTATTTTGTTAAAGTTTGGAGGATTTAATGTGTGTAAATCGACCAGGATTTAGTTATTGGATGTTAATTTGTCTCGTTAACCACTGCAAATTTGAAAGATGTATTGAGATGTAGGTTGAAATTTCAATCTCATTTCACTATGTATAACTGTCCGCTGATAAGTTTTGAGAAAAACCACTCATCTACTATCTGCTGCTAAACAAACATGTTTGACCAAAAAGGTTGATGGTTGCAAGCAGTAGGCCTTTTTAGAAACAGTTGATATTTTTAAGCAGTGATTTATGTGGTTGAATCCTATTTTATAGAAGAATGTATATTCAAATCTCAATAACATCGTGATGGGAGTTAAGTGGCCTAGGAGGCTAGGATCACCACTTAATGAAGAAAATTATAGAATTATAGTTGTTCCATGTTGACTGATAATCTCAAAAGTTATGTAACATTAAGTTATCTTGACAAACCAAAAGCTAATAACTGCGGAACAGAGTGCATTGCTGATAAACGCATCATTGTGGAGGTTTTAGTTTCAGTGTTCTACTCCTGTAATTTTGTTAGTTGAGCATGCTAATTAGTAAAAGCCGACCAACTTAATCTTCTATGAAAACTTTAATGAAGCGTGTACACGGATTCGATCATATATATTATTTTCTTGATATTCTGCATTATGCATGTTTGAGTGACAGTGTTTTTCTTTGTAAAATGTATTTTTTAATGATTTATACTGGTATGTATATTTACCTGATTAGTGTTATTCGCCTGTGATGCATATGCCAGGGTTTATTTGTCGGGAGGTCTAGTGGACTTAAGAGCTCACAGTGTAACTTCTTGGCTGGAAGTAAGGTGGCCTTTCCTAAGCAACGAGTTCAAGCTTCTCAAAAGGCTCGTAGCTCAACGAAACAAGCAGGAGCACTTGGTGTTACATGCCGCGCTGAAAAAATTCTGGTGGCAAACAGAGGAGAAATTGCAGTGCGAGTGATTAGAACTGCTCATGAGTTAGGAATCCCCTGCGTTGCAGTGTACTCCACTATCGATAAGGATGCCCTTCATGTGAAACTGGCTGATGAGTCGGTTTGCATCGGAGAAGCTCCTAGTAGTCAATCGTAAGTTGACCATATCTTTAAAAAAACTTGGAAGTCGTTATTCATAAAATGAAGCTAACAACGAGGCTCTTGAATTTTTGTATAGGCTCCACATATTATGTGTTCCAACTAGTGGTTATACATGTGGTTTTAAATAGAGTAAAAGATGGAAATGATGTTATTCTTTAAGCTTTACATTCAGACAAAATTAATAGCCATTTTTCTTCATCAGGTACTTGTTGATACCCAATGTCCTGTCTGCTGCTATCAGTCGTGGATGTACAATGTTGCATCCTGGTTATGGTTTCCTTGCTGAGAACGCTGTTTTTGTTGAGATGTGTAGAGAGCATGGAATTAACTTCATCGGGCCAAACGTAATATTCAGTTTCAAAGACATTTACTTGATTACTCTTATTGACAATGAAATTTATACATGATAATAAATTATTATTCTTTTTCTTAATTGATGTTTTCAAGTCTATGAAACTTGAGTAAGGTACTGTTTGGAGGGCACTATGATCATATAAGTGAGATATGGACAAGTAAAAACCATATGCTAGCCTTTCTATTAAACCCTTCCACTCTTTATTTCTTGTCTGTATTGCATTTAAATTAACTGAGTAGTTATACTTGCATATATCGTATATCTTTGTCTTGCTGTATATTTAGATTTTTTAATGTATCCTTTTGCAGCCTGACAGCATTCGTGTTATGGGTGACAAAGCAACTGCCCGAGAGACCATGAAGAATGCTGGCGTTCCAACCGTACCAGGAAGCGAGGGTCTTTTATCGGTATGTTCATTTACATGGCATTATGATACTGAATTTTTTGATGCCAACGATCAAACTTTTCAGTGTTCTATTTTTGTTATCTTAATAGAGCACAGAAGAAGGACTCAAGCTTGCTGACGAGATTGGCTTCCCAGTGATGATTAAGGTAAGCCGTTATATAATGTTTGAATAGATGTGTATGGACACATGATACCAACTTGATGCATATTACTTTTTCTAATAAGCAGCTTAAGATAGCTGAAATGAAAAACCAAAGTCACACTGAAAAAGGGATTGTTTGGACTGGGTTATACTCAAGATTTAGATTTATTTTGTTATGTAGCACATGTCTCTCCCAGTTCCGTAGTCCACTGCTTGTTTGATGTATGCCTGTTAATGGGCCGGCTCTTGTTCTCTATTATATTCAATGCCAATCATTTATTCAATGCTAATCATTTTAAATAAACCAACAGTAAGTGACCCATTGATCCAAAGAACGATCCCATAGATCAACCATTTTGGGCAAACCAATACTTAGATGTTTCTATGATATATTCTAACTGACCATGTATAGATCAACCATTTTGGGCAAACCAATACTTAGATGTTTCTATGTATAGATGCCAATCATTTATTCAATGCTAATCATTCCAACCACCCTTTTGCGGACTTGGATTGTCATTCCATGTATATTCTAACTGACCATAGTCTCATTGTGTATCAATTAGGAAATTTAGATGGTCCCTGGCCACCCTCAAGTGATAATTGATAAACAAAATCCCGCTTGTATAGATGCTATAGCGTATCTTTATAAAGCATAGTACTGTTGTGGCAGAGATGCGTATCTATTTGACCATACAAATTGTGCTATAAGATATACAACATAGGTTACAGTTTTGATGTTATACTTTTAAAACTGTACCACACAAAGGAGATATGTTGGGGATATTTTTATTTATTTAGATGGTAGAATCTGTGTTATGAAAAGTATGGTACAAAATCTCCCACCCCTTTTCTCCTTTTAGCTGGTCACTAATAAATGTTTTATGCTCTGAAGGCTACAGCAGGTGGTGGTGGTCGTGGAATGCGTCTTGCAAAAGAACGTGATGAGTTTGTGAAGTTGTTGCAGGTATGGTTTTACATTCTGCAACCAACTCTAATTAATATAATTTGGAAGAGTGTTTTTAAAGTCTAAACATTGATGTTTCATTCTAGTCATCTAAAACATTTCTGTGAAGTGGAACTTAGATTGGATTCTCTCAGTGTCATATGATTCATTGCAAATAGAGTTTATGTCCAGTCATATCCCAAGGCTATCACATAAAAGTGTTGAAAGTTTAATATGTTTCTAGCTTAATGTTTTCTTTAGTATTACCTGTCCTGTAAAGAACTTTACACATGCTTCTCCCTCCTGGTTTATCGCACCAACAACTTGAAAAAAGAAAAGTAGTTTTCTCATTATAATATAGTAATTATCATACTCAAAATGCTCTTCTTAATTATCTTTTTTAAATATTTTGAATTTTCCTGTTAACAGCAAGCTCAGAGCGAGGCTGCAGCTGCATTTGGAAATGATGGTGTGTATTTGGAGAAGTACATTCAAAATCCAAGGCACATTGAATTCCAGGTAATAATTTTTTTTTTGTCATAGAAGTGGTTCATTTATGAACTACTGTCTACAACGACAAAATAACTCTTTCTGTGGAAGTTAGAAAAAATACAACATTGCAATGGGGGAAAACATAGTGTTCTAACTTGTTAATTCTATGATATTCTTTGCTGTACCGTACAGATTCTTTCCTGCTGGCATAACATTCGATTTGTACTACCATTATGATATTAAAAAGTATTGTTGATCTTAATTGCATGCTACTTGCTTCTTTAGGTTCTTGCAGACAAATATGGAAATGTTGTTCATTTCGGGGAACGTGACTGCAGTATTCAGGTACGCATTGGCTCAATATGCTTGTTCCAGCTCTCTAAACATGATTCTACATTCTAAATGAACTTGAACAATTCTTAGTCAAGTGAGCTACTAGCACTACTAGCACATCAGAACAAACAAGTTAAATAGAAAACTATGGTGTTTAGTCACAAGAATCTTAAAACTACTTTAATTAGTTGAATGACTAACAAATATCGAATTTAATTGCTTTTGCAGAGAAGAAACCAAAAGTTGCTTGAAGAAGCACCGTCGCCTGCATTAACCCCAGAGCTGAGGAAAGCCATGGGTGATGCAGCAACTGCTGCAGCAGCATCAATTGGCTACATTGGTGTTGGTACTGTAGAGTTTCTTTTGGACGAAAGAGGTGAATTCTACTTCATGGAAATGAACACTAGAATCCAGGTCAGTTGAATTATCTATGTATATGACTATATATGTAGAATAGAGGTAGCAAAAAAGCAAATAAGCAGGCCAGGCAGGTTGGGTAATGGGTCAAACCAGTATTTTACCCAGCTTTTCATATTCGAGATCAGTTTCTTCAAGTTTTTAAATAAATAAAAAGTGTCAGATACAGTTATAATAGTTAACTTGTTTTAATTGTAGGATAGTTTGTTGAAATATAGATTTTTTTAAGCGAATTGCTGCTGTCATGTCACCTGTTTCCGGTCAAACCATTCATAAGCAAATGGGTCAAATTTCCTCCTCGAATTTCGGAGGAACTAAGTTTATAGTTCATTTTGTTGTAAATGTTTTGACATTTTTTTTTCTTGTTTACTTAAAAGGTCGAGCATCCTGTGACCGAAATGATATCTTCCGTTGACTTGATAGAGGAGCAGATTCGGGTAGCAATGGGTGAGAAGCTACGTTACACACAGGTACCGAATTGTTTTTGTCACATTTTTAGGTATCAAAATATTGTGTATGTATTAAATTATTGCAATGCGTCACAGGATGAAATTGTGCTTAGAGGACATTCAATTGAATGCCGTATTAACGCGGAAGATGCTTTCAAAAATTTCAGACCTGGACCAGGTATGTCATCATTGATTATGTTTATAAGTGGCAAAATAGGCTGGTTGAGTAACGGGTCTGAGATTCAATACATGTAAAACTTATGACTTATCACTATTTGAAATGGGTCGGTTCGAATTGCTTGAAACACTTTTGTATGTATGTTTTAAACTTTTAATACTCGTAAATAAATAGTGTGCCAAAAAGATGGTAAAATGTATGTTTTTTATAATAGAAGCTGATTTTTAATGATTTAGGAGGTTTTAAAGTATCTGCTAAGGTAGGTTTATACTTAAACGAAAAACATAATCCAATTTCACGCGTTTTCAAGGCATGCTTTTTACTTGCACACAAAGCGTGAACAAGGCTTCTAGAGTTCTAGGTATAGGTATGCCCACAAATAGTTTTCTTCAATTTATAGCATAAACATCATACTTCTGAAAATGAAAAGGTTAGAACGAATTGTTTTGATTAGATAAATATAATTACATGGTCATAATGGGTATGTTTGGCGGGCTGGGCTGGGGCCGGGGCTTCTATTATAAGCCGAAAGATGGAGTTTATATTTTTATAAAGCTGTTTGGTGAATTAGTTAGAGCTCAAGCTTATTAATGTAAAATCGCATAAAAATACATCAAATTAAGTTCAGATATATTTTCGGCTTTTGCGTGATAATCCATTATATTTTGAAGGGTATTTAAGTAATTTAACTAGCCATAAGCCCCTTTCTATGGGTTTGGGCTTATGGAGGCTTATGACTTATTTTATAACCCATAAGCCTCCATAAGCCTGTGTGACAAACGAGACTTATTTTATAAGCTGGCTTATTTTAAAAGCCCAAGCTCCGATAAGCCCCCAAAAGCCCTGTGCCAAACATAGATAGTGCCATATGCATGATCTTGTACTAGTATTTGGAGTCCGCTAATAAGATGTCAAGTTATTCCTCATTGGGTCGGGCTATCAATTAAGCATCACAGTTCCAAAAATTTAAGAAGTTGAGTTTTTCATGGCAATGTAAAAAACTATTTTATATGTGGAGGTAGAAGTTGTCATGGTTGCATGTATTATAATTGTATTGCTCATTGGCTACACTTGTTGCTTTTTCAGTCACTTAAAAGATGAGCTATTTATTCATTCTTTTTCTAATATATATCAGGGAGAATTACTTCTTACTTGCCATCTGGAGGTCCATTCGTGAGAATGGATAGTCACGTATATACCGATTACGTTGTTCCACCAAGCTATGATTCTCTACTTGGAAAGGTTTGTAATATTGCTATCATTATCTCCCACATGGTTTTGCCTTTGTCTTTCAAGATGTTGACAATTTGAATATAGCACAGAAGTTTCTTTGCCGAGAATCTGATTTCTAATTATATAAATAGATGGTGTTTCAAATGTAATAAAAATGTATTGCATGAAACTATATACAAGAGGTTTAGCGCATTCATGGTAGTTGCCAGTTCTAGCTTCATATAAAGGATATCCTCACGACATCAATATCGCCCTTAAACAATAGTGAGTCCAATAGTGGCTTCAGCAGCTGTTAAAATATGCAAATGCATAAAAAAATACACTTGGGTGTGACTGTCGACCTGTTTTGCTCATTTAATCAGTTTGCGTTCCAAGCATATCTTTTGTTATACCAATTTGACCCATCAGAGATAAAACCATAGCTAAACCAACCCATTCCTAAATAAGTGAGTCGAAATTGATCCCTCTATATAGTTGATGCATTAGTTTTTTCTGTTTTATCAAGATTTAGACGAGCTTTTGTTTTTCAAAAAGTTCTCTTGGCCTCAAATTAGATATTAGGTTAAGCTTGGGGTGCATACTGATTATCATTGATAAATCTTTGAGTGAATTTAGCCATTGAACTTGATATTACGTTGCAAAACGATCAGCATGCCTGTTAAAAATCAATAAGAAATAAAAAACCTCCATGTTCCGGAATGTATAGCTTTTTTGAATTGTTTCAACCAAATATAATGGTTGTCTAATGAAGACACCTTAGGTTGTTGAAACTAAAAAACAAGAGTAGTTAACATAGTTATATTCTTATTTCTTACTTGAAGTTCAATACTGGATTACTTTCACCTCTAACCCGTAACTTGTTGGTATTGTTTTTTAGCTTATTGTATGGGCCCCAACCAGAGAAAAGGCTATTGAACGCATGAAAAGGGCTCTTAATGACACTATCATTACAGGTATACAATTTTTATTTTTTATTTTTTTTACCAAGACTTCAACAAGGAGTCATTTTTATGCAGTTTTTGTTTTCTCTTGATTTCTTCTTAAGCTTTCTCTCCATGATTATAATATCATTTCCATAATGTGTTCTGTTGAAAGATATTCAACTCATTACTTTTATTTTACAATTTTCAGGTGTTCCAACGACGATCGAATACCACAAGCTAATCCTTGACATCGAAGTAAGTAACATGTCACACTTTTTTTTTCTTTCTAAAAATCTAAAATTCTTCATGTTGCAATGGCTTTAAATTCGGGTATCTTATCACTATTTCATCGCAGGACTTTAAAAATGGAAAAGTTGATACTGCCTTCATTCCTAAGCACGAGGAGGAATTAGCTGAGGTAATGATCTAAACCACCAGCAAATTATGAATGGGTATTTCTTATGAAATTATCTATAACGGATCAAACAAGTATATACAAAATCTAACCAGTTAATCATTTTTCTTAAGCATAACCAGTCAAATATCATTTTGTACTGAATCAAATTATATTCTAATTAGTATATGGTTGCTTTTGAACAAGAAAGAGACGTTTATAGATTACTGATTACCGTTTTACATAAATACTTGCAGCCACAGGCACACAAAATGATTACAACAAATGGTGCTAAAGAAGTCGCAAAATCTGTAGCTTAAAGAGTGGATCGGCCACATTTTTCTGTATGCAAAAATGTTACTTTTTGTCTATTAGTCATTTGATCCCCAAACATCTTGATATAACTCTCAAGCTGTGGCATCCATTTGGTTTTTTGAGTCTGATTGAGTGTTGCATTAACAATCTATCGAATATTTGCTAAGATGTTGATTATTAATCCTTAGCCACACATTGTAACTCTCTGATTTTGTTCTCCTATCTCTTATGGTTTTTGAAAGGCTTAATCTACTGATCCAAGTTGTGATAATCATATAATTAGAGGCAATAAACATATCAATAAATTTGGATTGAATTCAATCTCAGGATTGTTTTACACAAATTGTTTTCAATAAGTTAATGGATTTTGTTCTATCTCTTATGGTTTTTGAAAGGCTTAATCTACTGATCCAAGTTGTGATAATCATATATATTTGATTTGGTGGTGATCATTACACTTGTTTGGTGGTTGGTTTGTTGGTGGGTTTGGTGGAGTGCTGAATGGTGATGTGGCGGAGATGGTGGGTTTGGTGACCATAACACTTTGCCTAATACAAAAGATGTATCAAAGTAGGATTATCTTTATGATCACATAATCATGAGGCCAGAATCATGTATGCATGTGTGTTTCGTAAGGTATGATCATGTTATCACAAAGATTAGGAATCAAAGTATCTACAACACATCAATAATTGGGTATGAACGAGCGGGTGATCCCGCACGTTGCTGCGGAAGTGTTGTGACCCCGTTATATTTTTATGTAATCGTTAGTCCTTGAAGGACCTAGTTTGCAAAGACAATTAAATCTTAGGGACTATTTTCGTTAAATGGCTATACATACTAATTAATGCTACAAAGGACTTAGTTTGCAAGGGACACTTAAACCTTAAGGACTATTTTTGTCAAGTTGCTATAGATAGTAATTAATGCTAGAAACTTACAAAGGACTTAGCTTGCAACGATAACTAAACCTTAAGGACTATTTTTGCCATTTGAATATAGATAGCAATTATGCTACAAAGGACTTAGTTTGCAAGGGACACTTAAACCTTAAGGACTATTTTTGTCAAGTTGCTATAGATAGTAATTAATGCTAGAAACTTACAAAGGACTTAGCTTGCAACGGTAACTAAACCTTAGAGACTATTTTTGCCATTTGGATATAGTTAGCAATTAATGATAGCACTTTGGGTAAAATATACTCCCCATCTTTGGTATATATATAGAATGTATGATCATGTTATCCACAAAGAAAAGAAAAAATCAAAGCATCTATAACACATCAATAATTGGAGTTAATGATATAGTTATAGAATAAAATACTTGCTAGAATCGACATTTTTGTTTTTTAGTGTATTGTTAAATGCTTTGTTGACATTTGATACTGGAGTTAATGATTAGTTTGTAAAAGACACAAAACACGCCTTGTTTAAAATGTCAATTGTTTATATTTCTTAAAGTTGAATGTTGTATTTCTGCTTATTAAAGGTTAAAATCTGTTTTTTAAGACGACCAAAACAAAAAGACATACACTCAGGGATCAAACTATAGGTCCTGCGGTGTTACCGGAAAAGATAAAATTTTGTTTCACACTGCTAATTTTTATAAAAACACTAAAATTTCTAAAATGCATTTAGTATTAAGCGTTTTTTTAACTTGTGCATTAGGGGCACAAGTTAAGCACACTATAATTACACAGGTCTCACGAAAAAGTACACGGGGATCCACGGTGGCACTTAACTTGTGCCCATAGGGCACAAGTTAGAAAAACCTTAGTATTAATGCATCGTGTTTCTAGCTATTAACATAATAATTGTCCACTTTGACTTTTTTTAGTCTTTCTTGTTCTACTTTGACCATTAATATATTTATTTGTGTTATATAATACTTGATGAAAATTATATCAAATGAAAATACATATAAAACCAAATCTGTACATATATTTTTCATCAAGTATTATATTACATAAATAAAAATATTTATGGTCAAAGTTGAATTAAAAAGACTTAAAAAAATCAAACTGAACAATTATTATGAGACGGAGGTAGTATTTAATTAGTCTATCAATAGGTAAAAAAATAAACGTAGTTTTTACTAAACTCAATCATTTTAACTGTATTTCTTTATTAATTTTTTTCCTTATACTACAGTTAAAAAATTTGTGCATCCCGTATCTTTTAGTTCTGATTTCGTCCCTGCATACACATTGTACCCAAAGGACGCACCTAAATTAGTGTCGGGTGTGGCATGGGCTACATCGATTTTAGATCACGAAGTGCAAATCTTTTTTAAAAACCGTCAATTTTTAGTATGAGCAAAGCATTTTTTTTTCCTTTTGTTTTTATGGTGTAGCTTAAAATAACCCAAATGGAAATTATGAAACACTGAAGTACATCGAGGACATAGACATCCAAAAAAATCCTGAAGTACATCGAGGACATAGACATCCAAAATTTTGTGACTGATGTGACACGACACATACATAAAATGGCTCGGGATATCACATGACCATCATGTTAGGATCATTGCATATTTGAGTAAAAAGATTTTTTTTAATTCTTCAAAAATTCCACAAGATCAGGTATGTTTGTGCATAAAACTTTTGTGAATTTCTTTTTATAATTTTGAGTTTTGATACGTTTTTTTTAATGCACAAAAAACGAATTTTGATGCGCAAAAAAATTTTAATGCGCAAAAATTTCAACTTGTTTTAGTTAGATGCGCAATGTTATTTTGATGAAAAAAATCAAAAGAAGTTGGGTGCAAAAACCAATTTTTGATGCACAAAAAAAAAATTTAATACGATCTTATGGAATTTTTGGAGAATTTTTTGGAAAAAATTACCACTTTTAGAAAAAAGTTTTTTACAACTTTTGCATGCACCATCATACCCGATCTTATGGAATTTTTGGAGAATTTTTTGAGAACCTTTTTTGAAAAAAAAATCTTTTATCTTTACGGATATTTGTCTTTTTATTTGATCTTTATCCTATATATATATATATATATATATATATATATATATATATATATATATATATATATATATATATATATATATATATATATATATATTAAGTTTGATATTTTACAAGTTTATAAATTAACACATAATTTCAACTTTATATAAAAAAAACCACTTATTTATATTATTTTTAGATTAGATTGATTTAAATATAAAATATTTATGTACGTTCGAAGATATAATTAGTGTGATTTGGATAAATGGTCATATTTACTAGGTTATTTTTATAAAAGGATGTATTTTAACCGTATAAGCATTTTTGGTGCCCACGCACCATTCCTTGCGCACCAGAACACTTAATAAATATAGATCTTCATTTTATAGCACCAGAATTAATTTATTGACCAATGAAAATGTGTCACCTACACTTTGGTGCCCAAAACCCATTCCTTGCGCACCAGAATATTTAATAAAGATGAATCTTCATTTTAACCCACCTACACTTTGGTGCCCAAAGGTAAGATGCATTTATAGTTTGGTGCCCAAAAATCACTTCTTGCGCACCAAGAAACACTACTTGAGCACTATATTGGACATTTTGGTGAAAAAGAAAATTTTAAATATGTTTTAATAAAGTGGTAATGTATTTGGAATGTATTGATAATTTATTTATTTATTTATTTTTTTTTTATTATTTTTTTTTGAACGAAAGCATGCATTAAAAAACTTAACATCCATACAAATCACTCCTCGAAAGCGAGGTAAGTTCTTCAGGAAAAGAGATATCCCAACTAAACCCTATAGTGGAAGAAAGCGCATGACGATCAACCCAATGAGCTACTTGATTGCTTTCTCGGTTAACCCAAGAAAACGCTATTTGCATATCCTTTGCCCATAAGCGAATATCATCCACAATAGCAGCTAAACTCCATGGTGGGGGTACGTCTGAAGATGATAAGGAGATAGCTATTTGGGAGTCGGATTCCACCATTGCATTAAACCACCCATGATTAAATGCTAGCGAGCAAGTAGAGTGTACAGCAATGATCTCGGCATGGGAAGGAGATATGGCGTGGCAACGATTACTGAGAACATAACGGAGATAATGTAACACCCCCCCCCCCCAATTTCATGATACGCAGCGGAATTCAAACTGGGTGTTACTTCATGGCACAACAGTCATAACAATAGAAAACGAACTCTAATGGAGTCGTTTTAAAAGATTTATCATTCGATTTATATAAATATCAGAGTTTACAAAAATGAGGTCCCAGTAGTTTCACGGTTTACAAAATACATTAAATTGGTTTTCGAATGATAATAAAATTTATAGCCTTCTTGAGTATCCGTGCTCCTCCGTGCCAGCCTCGTACAATATGGACCTGAAATACATGCTTAAAAGTGTCAACACAAAGGTTGGTGAGTTCACAGAGTTTATAAAAAAATAATGTGAAGACCTTGTAAAAATCATCGTTACTAGTATAAATAAATAGTAATTGTAGTTTTCTAGGATTCCATGTGTATACCTATTGTACTAAATACAATATCACATGTATGTACTGTTTCTGTTGCTCTTATTTCTTGACATCGAAACCTTAAATTTCTGTTATTGGTTTGTTCACAATTGTACCAAGTCCGTTGGTTTGATATTATACCAATTCTATTAGTTTCGAGATTTACACTAAGTCCATTAGATCACATAACTTGTACCACGTACATGAAATCATCCCATTTTGTAGATTTCGATAACCTCGACAATCTACCCAGTAGGGGGCCACCAATCGTTTGGTGTCTGGGTTACGTTGTTATACACCAAAAGCGTTGAAAATCGTTTGTTATTGCACTATCTTTATGAAACCAAAATGTAAATCTCATACTTATAGAAATTGGAATAATTGTTGCAATCATAGTCTAGTAGGTAATCTGCTCTTATACCTAGTGTTATCAAATATTTGTTGTGTTTGTTTGCTCTAACTGAGTCAACTTAATAGTTACATTAATCCCAATAAATCTAATGATAATATTCGTGCTCACTACGCATAGTGCTAAATGATCCATGATATCGAAACTCTAAGTATGACAATACTGTTACTTAGTATAAATAAACATTTAGTTCAGATACAACATATAGTTTACAAATAATCATGATTGTTATAAAAGCAGGTAAAAGCATGTATCTCCCCCAAAGATAGTTAAAAAAAAAATAAAAGAGGGGCCATGAACTCACCTGATAATAACTGATGAATGATACTAGCAAATTGGGCAGCGCTTCCGCGTCTAAATTCAAAAATCCATTTCCTAAACTATAAAAACCTCTAAATCACCTCATATCTACCCCACAACTATCCCAATAGCTTCAAAAATAAAAACCCATCTTTAGAATTAGCCGGTCTATCCTTGCCAAAGTTTCAAGAAATTTCTGAGAACCACAGCTCCTATCCACCATTGTGTAGCTCTTAATCCAACAGCGGAAATACAAAATAAACTTAATTTTTACGTAGAGAATAATTATGCCTTCAACTTATGTATATAACTCGGAGCCTGAAAATCAAGTATGGAGGGTTGAGGGTGGCGGCATCAAGGAGGAGGAGGGGGTTTTGTGTGTGTTTTCTGTGTAAATAATGAACTAGTGTTTAGATATTTTGATGAATAGTGTTTAGATATTTTGATGAATAATATTTAGATATTTTTGAAAATATCTAGATATTTATAAATAGTAACTAGATATTTATATATTATGAGTACATAGTACATTGTTTATGCATGAAAATCATGTAAAAGTATTTACTTGTTCAATTTACGCGAAATTAGTAAATAATAAAAAAATACGGTGAATAGTAACTTATGAATAATAATGGTGAATAGTGAAAATCCGAGGATGAATAGTTAAAACCCGAAAAATGCGAGTTGTTACAGATAACCTGTAGAATCGCGAACAACAATACCAAAAGCAGCACCAAAATTCTTGAAAGCAGCATCACAATTTAACTTCACCGAAGAGCCGTGGAGGGTATCCAGTGGAGAGTGTGTGAGGTGGAATCAATGTTGGTGGCTGCTGAGGCAAGGCAAGAATTTGATTGATGGGAAACAAGTCTGCGATAGTCATTAAGTTGAGCACAAACAGATGCCAAGGTATTATGCGGACAGGGTGTCACATTGTCAAAAACAAAGCCGTACGAGATCGCCTTATAAACCAACAAGTCGTTGCAACAACCGACAAAACACGAGACATCTCGGACGGAATAAGTTGTGTCAATAAAGCTTTGTATACAACATAAATATTAATACCTGATTGAGGAGACCGGAAGCATAAGGGAGTGCCAAACCAAACCGGACGTGTCCAGGCGCATTCAAAAAGTAGATGCTCGATTGATTCTACACTAACATTACATATCGGACATGCTGAAGAGGGAGAGCAATGTCTTCTAAATAAATTTTCCTTTGTCGTAACAAAGTTTGAAATGGCTTTCCATAAAAATAATTTAATTTTTGGTTGTACCGGGATATTCCATATTATCTTCCAGAATTTTGATGATGGATTAGTACTTGATTCACCTATAACCACCGGTGTATTCATCAGTGCAATAGCTTGTTTGTAGCCAGATTTAACAGTGTATCGACCTTTTAGATCAAAGTGCCAAATGATCTTGTCGGGAGAGCCAGTTTGTAAGATCGGGATTTGCATGACCATTTCAGCTTCCTTAGCTGAAATATGCTCACGTAGCCTCCTAACATTCCAATATCCATCATCAATAAAATCAGAAACAGTCTTGCAGTTGTGGAATGGTCCGAGAGGAGAATGAATGTAAAAATCATCAGTAAAGGGAATCCACTTTTGTGTCCAGAATGAAATGCTTTGCCCATTTCCGACTTGCCATCTAATACCTTGTAACAACAAATCACGACCGTGGAGTAGGCTACTCCAAAGCCATGAGGGGTGTGACCCTTTTTTAGCAACAAGAAAATTAGAGTTGGGAAAATATATACCCTTGAGAATTCTTCCCCAAAAAGCATCGGGATTAATAAGAAGACGCCACCCTTGTTTAGCAAGAAGGGCCATGTTAAAAGCTTCAAAATCAATGAACCCTAAACCACCTTGTTGCTTTGGTTGCGAAAGCTTTTTCCAATTTTTCCAATGGATGTGATGTTCATGGGAATCACCACCCCGAAGAATCTGACGTAAACCATTAGCTTTTCAAGAGGCTTGATGGAAGCATAAAGCATTGCATAGCATATGTTGGAATGGCTTGGATGACAAACTTGATTAGAACTTCTCTACCTGATTGGGAAAGAAGCTTTCCTTCACCCCTTGCATTTTTGAAGCACTTTGTCCAACAAGAAACCAAACAACTCACTTTCTTCTGGCCAAAAACATAGGGAAGGCCTAAATATTTAGCTTTAGAGTCCATTTGGTGGACATGAAATTCGCCACAAATATCGTTACGTAGAGAAGTCGGGGTGTTAGGTGAAAAGAATGCAGATGATTTCTGGAAATTGACTGCTTGACCAGAAGCCTCACAATACGAATTTATAATGCTGACAAGAATACTACATTCAGCATGTGAAGCTTTCAAAAAGAAAAGTGAGTCATCCCAAGAAAGAATATGTGGGAGATGAGAGGGCAATTTCGCGCCATTTTTATACCTGATAAAGTGCCTTGAGTCATTGCTTTGGAAATTTGACGAGAGAGTACATCAGCTACAATAATAAATAGATAAGGAAAGATGGGGTCTCCTTGGCAAAGCCCCCGTTCTGGTTTTAAAACCCCGACAGATTATCCATTCACCATAAACTCTAACTCATAAGTGGTGAGGCAAGCAGATATCCAATTACACCAGAGATCACCAAACCCCATTTTTCGTAAAACAGCTAACAAGAAATCCCATTCCACTCTATCAAAAGATTTATTTAGATCGACTTTGAGGGCCATAACATTTTGTTCCCCACATTTACAGAGAAATTACAAGGTTTAATAAAAGTGACGTCATTTTAATTTTCAAGTACTTAAATAGAATATTCTCTCATTTTATATTTTAGTTTTTATTTATAAAAAAAATAAACAATTATTTTGAGACATCCTAAAAAGAAAATATAAATTATAGTTTTAAAACGGAAGAAGTATAAACGAGTAATAACAAATAAAATTTAATTTGTTTGTTGCAAATAAATTAATATTTGTTGGTTACGAATGAAGTCCCAACAAGAAGTGTCGATTCACGTGGTACACTATTACACGTAAGGGCCTACCCACTTCGAAGCTGCTTGACGATTCTATTATCTTTTGCGTTTTTTCCTATACCTTTTTAGAAAATCTGTAACTTATACCCTGCAACTTTTAGCAAGTTCATTTCAAACACTTTATAAAATTGCAATTGAGCATTTCTTAAAACAAGACTTAAATAGTGAAATCCACTCTAAGTGATTTGCACCATCCAATAGTAGCATTGATAACAAACTAACTTTGGAGGTCCTTGTTGGAAAATTTAGTGCACTTGTGGGATTAGTTCACACCTTGTAATGAGTTAGGAGGTACGGAGTGTACACCCATAAGGTCCATGAACACCCTGACTCTTATAGTGGTTTGCTTGGTGAAAGTACTGTTGGTGAAAGTACTGCTTGTGGAAAGTACTGCTTGTGATTTCCACGATAAGCTGATGCTTCCACCGATAAAGCGATGTTTCCAACGATACACTGTGAAAGTACTGATGCTATGAAAGTCTTCGATAAGCGTGTTTCCATCGATAGGTCGTATTTCCACTTTGTAAGTGAAATGCTAGCTAGTGGAAAGTACTTTATATGGAAAGTACTGCTAAATGGCAGTTACCACTTCTTTATGACCACGTTTAATTGGTCATGTAACCACTAACGGCTATAATGGGGATAATTATGAGGCTATTAATGGGCCGATTAATACTCATAATTCCATTGGAATAGCTCAAGAGTAACCTCCTATATATAGGAGATCGAACATGCATGAAAACACACGAAAACGAAAACAACTTACTAGCGAAAGGGTTAAAGAATTGTGCCTAATTCTCTAGCTGCATTTGGTCTTATCCCAAGTAGATATTCGTGATACCCAGGCATTAGGGTCGAATAGTTTACTTTGGAAAGTGATCACACGATTCCAAGTGATATCCGGTAACCACCTAGTGGTATTGCTACTGTCATTGATTGTCTTATGTCCCAGAACAGTCCTGTCTCACAAGGTTTACATGAACTATATAAAGTTTGAATAACTAGTAGAAGGCATATTAGAATTCGGAATTAGGAAATCGATGAACGTTTATAAAATATAAGTCTAAGTAACTTCATTTCATTGAAGTTACTTAGACTTATAGTTGCAAATCATTATTTTGAAACCAAGCAAGTCAAGTTTTAATCTGACCCAATAGTTGCAAATCGTTATTTGATTTGTTACAGCTAAAACAGTAATAATTATGGTTGCAATGTTTTAATCAATTTCATCATGACCATTTAGTGATCATAAATCTTGTTAATGACGACCATTTGATTTTCAAGTATACAATAAATGCCTCGGTTGTATAACAAATCTATGTTGCGGGGCAACACTTTTTTCAACAAAATACAAACGATTCTAGTGAAGTTTCTGTAGAGTGACTAGTTATATCCGACAATTATGTTCCAAATATTATACCGTAGCAAAAAAATCAGCCGTTTCTTATAAGCGTTTCTATGATGGGCTCAACCTTCATTTTATACTTTCATGTTCTATATGTGGCAAACATGTAATCGTGTTATGCCTGTATGTTCATTTGTGATATCTTTTATCCTTTATGATCATATACTTTATTCTCGAGTATAAGTTAGATCTTTTTAAATCATAACTTCTCACAACATCAATAAAACTTACCTTAAATAACCAAAAGGACTAATAAGAATCTCACAAATTACGCGAAACAAATGTCTAGGGACTAACAATATAAATTTCTCTAACTCTAAAACAAGGGGGGAAAAGTATACATGTAGCAATTATTCGTTATTCTTTTAATCTTTTTTTTGCTATAAATAAAGTCATCATCTTCACCAGACTACCTGCTTCACTCACTCACTCACTCTGGCCCGTTAAGGTTCTGTTCTTGTATCCATTTCGCTCTGTTATTTGGTAATCTTCTACTATTTCTTATAACTTTTTATTTAAGTATACTAGCTTTTTAATAAACACATGCACATTTCATAAAGTAGACTTTATTAAAATACTTGACATTATTAATATTGTTTATAGTAAGCATGTTGTTTGATTATTTTTTGAAGTGGGGTTTTGATGTTAATTTGTATCATATGAAGTGTTAAGGGTATTAGGCCTATGTGCATGAATAGTGTGTGGTGTTCTTATGAGTGTTTGTTTGTAGATTTATGCTGCATGCAAATATGCAATGGTTATTTGAACTGATTTTTTTAATTGTAGATTATGAGTATAAAATATGTTTGTTTGTAAGGCTTTGTAGATCTATCCTATGAAAATGTGGTTGTCTGATGTTGTTTTAGGGTGTTTGGGAATTCTAATAGAGTGTTGTTAAGTGTTTAGATGAAATACCTACTGCCACAAAACGTGATTATGCTACTCCTGTTCAAATTACCCAATTGCCCTCCGTTTACCTCAAATTTTGAGTTGCAGGTTTGAAGTGGCGGCATGGTTAAAGACAAAAGTGTGTTGAGGGAGATATAACATTATAACGTAATTCATCCCTAAAATATTTAACCGTAGCCCAATTATATTTAGGCCCAGTTCAATGAATTTAATAAGCTTAAATTGCTTTCTATTATATTTTTAGCAAAACAAATTTATAATCGTAGATGTTAACACCAATTAATCTAATAATATAATAATGTCTTTTTTGGTCATTTTACATGTTAAGTCATAAAATGATCTAATTTGACAAACACTCATAAAACTGATTATTTGATTATTGCGATATCAAACATCAGAATTAAATCCAAACACTATATTTCAAAACCACGTTTTGCAACAGCTGATTATCTGATTATCCGTTTTTAAAACGCATAATCTATTTTCAATAAACAATCCCAAACACCCCCTAATATGCTACTTTAGAGGCTTAAAATAAGAAATTTATTATTAGCAATCTTAAACACCCCTTTAACCAAAGTTGTTGTTTATCTGCTCAATTGCTTTCTGTAATAGGTAGTTTCAGCTTGATTGTTCAAAGCTATTTATTTCCTTACAAATAATCATATACGGAGTTTGGATAAACAATCTCAAAAACTCTCAATACTTCTTATCTTATGTGTTGTACTAAAATGCAATATAACCAAATGCACAGTTTCTAGGGTATTTCGGCATTTGGATCGCTTATCCAAACAGCTTATCTAATTATTTCAATTAGCATAATTAACAAGCAATCCCAAATGCCCGTTGACCCTAATTTCGTGGATTACTCGGTCAAAAGTTTGGAAAACATGACTACCCAAAAACAAATTATCACCATAATGCACATCCAAACACCCCTATAAGGCTGTTTATTTTCCACATAACTTGTTGTCTTCCAATCTATTTTTAAGCTCTTTATCACCATTGGACTAGAGCTGTTTTTAGTAACATCTTGTGGGCACAAGATATATAATGCAACATACAGTATTTTCTAGCATAATTAATCAATTATTGTTTCTGTTCACATGTGGTATTGGACAACAAAGTCTTTATGTGGTCCATTGTTTTTTTATTTTATTTTTATTCATTTATAGTATTAAATAGAAAATTAAATTCATATTTTCATTCTTGTGTTATTATTCTCATGTGCTGGTTGTATTCTTGTTTGGTCCACATGAAGAATTGAAGATATAATGCAGATATTACAACACCAACCACCACAAACCAAAAGATTGGTTGATAATGAAACCAAATAAAATTGAAAGAGGTGAACTACTTAGGTTTTTCCATTTCGAGATTATTTTTAATGCAAATACACTCATCATCGAAATGAAACTTGAGTCCTCTACCATTTTGGGTCGACTGCCAATGAAATAATATAGCAAGGTTAATTAAGGGGTGTTTGGGATTATCTATCTGCTTAAAAATAAATAGTTGCTTACTTATAAGTGCTTAATCTAAAGTAAAATAAGCAAATAAACAGCTTAACACTAAAAACCACTTATTTACTTAGAAATTATTAAAATAAGTAGCTAAACACTCGAAATCTCGAATAAGAGATCATGAACATTATGGGATGGACCCAAAGGGTGTTTAAGCTACTATGTAGATGCATATGCTGAACCGTTTTTGTACCGTAAGAAAAAATACTTAAGTATTTATGATAATACTATAACTGGTATATATCCGAAACTTTTTAAATGGCACAACATATTGTGTGAAAATCACCGGAATCTGTCACTGCTTCAACGCATATTGGCATGATTTTACTGTTCTATATGTGCACATTTCATGTTTTGTTTACTTTATATGTGCTACAAACATTGTTTGATTGTAATAATATCCAAACACTTGTAACAGATCTTCATCTCACATAATGTCGGATCTAGAGGCACCACTAGTCCGCCCAAAACGAAAGAAAATTTGGGTGGACTATTTCGTCCAATTCAGATGGATTATCGTCATATTTGTTGTACTTCCAATCTCCTTCACTTTATACTTCCTCACTTACCTCGGTGACGTTAATTCCGAATGGAAGTCCTATGAAAAACGCCAAAAAGAACACGAAGAAAACGTCAAAAAAGTCATTAAACGTCTTGAACAAAGAAACCCATCCAAAGACGGTCTAGTATGCACAGCTCGTAAACCCTGGATCGCAGTTGGAATGCGTAATGTTGACTATAAGCGGGCCCGTCATTTTGAAGTTGACCTTTCCTCGTTTCGTAACATTCTTGAAATCGACCAAGAGAGAATGATCGCTAAATGTGAACCGTTAGTCAACATGGGTCAAATAACTCGAGCCACCGTCCCGTTAAACCTCGCACTCGCTGTCGTTGCCGAACTCGATGACTTAACCGTTGGTGGGTTAATAAACGGGTACGGAATAGAGGGTAGTTCCCATTTATATGGCCTATTTTCGGATACCGTTGTGGCGTACGAAATTGTACTTTCGGGTGGACGTGTAGTTCGAGCTACAAAAGATAATGAATTTTCTGATCTTTTTTACGCTATCCCGTGGTCACAAGGTACTTTAGGGTTACTTGTATCCGCGGAAATTAAGCTTATTCCCATTAAAGAATACATGAAATTAACCTACACACCAATTCGAGGTAGTGTAAAAGAGCTCGGACAAGCATATATCAACTCGTTCGCACCACCTTTTGGTGTTGAAGACCCCGAAAAAGTACCTGATTTTGTCGAAACAATGATTTATAATCCTAACGAAGGTGTTTGCATGACGGGAAAATACGCATCGAAAGAAGAAGCCAAGAAAAAAGGGAATAAGATTAACAGTGTTGGGTGGTGGTTTAAGCCGTGGTTTTATCAGCATGCGGAAACTGCACTTACAAAAGGGGAATTTGTTGAGTACATACCGACTCGTGAGTATTACCATAGGCACACGCGGTGTTTGTATTGGGAAGGTAAGCTTATTTTGCCGTTTGCTGATCAATGGTGGTTTAGATATTTGCTAGGGTGGTTGATGCCACCAAAGGTTTCACTGCTTAAAGCTACACAAGGTGAAGCGATACGGAACTATTATCATGAGATGCATGTTATTCAAGATATGCTTGTTCCACTTTATAAGGTCCCTGATGCTTTGGAATGGGTTGATCGTGAGATGGAGGTATGATGCTTTTTTGAATACGTAATTCTTTGTTTAGATGTGACAGTTTTAACCATTTTCTTATAAATGGGCTGATTTGGGTTGTATTAATCTATGACGGGTTAAACGGGTCAAATTATAAAACTTGGCTGAATTAGGTAACTGGTCAAAATTGTCAAAACTCGGAAGTCACCCAAATTGTTTTCAAATGTTTACAGCCTCCTAAATCATATTATTATGAAAGTTGGATAACTGTTTTCACTTTTGATAATATAGTTTCGATCTTATGTAGGACATTCATCAGTTATCGGTAAAATTTTAAAAATGTCCAGAAGCTCCCTACCGACCCATTTTGGACTTGTAATCAAAGTTACCATTTAACCTGTATAAAACTCGCCCGAGCTTCACAATTTTCCACCTCTATGCGAAACGGGTAAAAAAATTACCTTTATAAGTCAATGGGTTGGACAAGTCCCAAACTGCCAATAGTATTTTCAGTGCGTATATAATGAATAATAATCAGTTATGATCACATTGAAGGCTCTAATTATTTATAGAAAAGTAAAAAAATAAATTGGACAAAAAGTCTTCTAGTCAATACGACCCACCAGTTTTGACCCCTATTAACTGTTTTGAGGTTAATCTACAGGTATACCCCCTTTGGCTTTGCCCACATCGACTATACAGGCTCCCCCTTAAAACAATGGTATACCCCGAGCCAGGTTTCGAGCAACAATGCAGACAAGGTGACACACCTTACGCTCAAATGTACACAGATGTCGGCGTCTACTATGCACCGGGTCCCGTATTGAGGGGTGAGGTATTTGATGGTGCTGATGCAGTTCGTCGAATGGAGAGTTGGTTGATTGAAAACCATGGGTTCCAGCCACAGTACGCAGTTTCTGAATTAAATGAGAAGAATTTTTGGAGGATGTTTGATGCGGGACTTTATGAAGAGTGTAGGAAAAAGTATGGAGCTGTGGGAACGTTTATGAGCGTTTATTACAAGTGCAAGAAAGGTAGGAAGACTGAAAAGGAGGTCCAGGAAGCGGAACAAGCTCAAGTTGATGTCCCATATGCTGAGATTGAATGAACAGATGGTCGATTACTTTGTTAAATGTTTCTTTGTGGTTGATTGGATGCAATTTTATGTATTTGATGGTTACCCTTTCTTCTGTTTGCAGCCTTGAACTTAGTTTGATTTTATTAAATTCAGCCATCGAGAGGTTTTTGGTATTTCGTCTTTTGAAAATTTTGGCCGAGACCTAGTGGGCAAACGAACGTTTTGATTGTTTATGTACGTATCCTATTGTTGCACCAACTCGTCATAGTAAGACAAAAGGAACAAATGCCGCAATAGTACAAAATACAAACAACCGCAAATGCATTCGCATAGTAGCAACCTCAGCCGAGCAGCAGGGAAAGGAACCTGCAAGGACAAACAAAACCATAACCATGCAAGATGCATTTTCCTGTTCTTAAGGTTTTTACCAAACCTAAAACCGTAATTTTTCTGCACCACAAGAAAAGTACTAGCATTACATTTCTTTTTGCACTTCACTCAGCTATAGCCTAATAAAAATGCCTCCGAATAAACCATATAAACTGTTGAACAGTGTACCAAATAGTCAGAAACCATGGTTACTCAAAACTTTTACCCAACAGGTAAGTTTTAACTTTTTGACAGCTCAAGTTGGCAATTTATATACAGTTTTACCTGATTATATAGCATATAAACTGGAAAGTAACAAAAGCCCGTCTAGCTCAGTTGGTAGAGCGCAAGGCTCTTAACCTTGTGGTCGTGGGTTCGAGCCCCACGGTGGGCGTTCTTTTTAGTTGTTTTTTAAGTTTCCCAATAGCTGTGAACACAATGGTTTAAAAACCGTAAGCGCCAATCAATATATACTAGTTATTATACAATGTTTGAAGTCATGATAACATAAAGTGAACGTGTAGTATTTATACAAACTAGCAGGTACCCGCACGTTTCAGCGGCGGGTACCCTGTAATCAAAACTTCTGGTGAACAATATTATTCAATTATATATTTTTCGTAATAATAACTTGTTTCTAAGAACATGACGTTTTTCACATTGCGTGTACTGACTTGTCCTTAATTCAACAATGAATAGTATAAGTTGATTAGCTTAAAATGTCTAAGTTGTGGGCTAATAATACCCTACACGTGATGTTTAGCTGAAACTTAGAAGATAATACTGTGTCCAACCAAAAATGACATATATTTCAAAGAGTTGGTCCCTTTTGTGTGTTTGTAGATTGTCTCGTGTTGTCTATTTTTTAACCCAATTTCAGTTTCTTATACCCGCTCACGTGCACGTCCAATAGCAATTAACCTAATCCTTAAAATATGCTAATCTGAAAGATACTAACCCTAAAACTAAGCAACCTAATTTCACTCTCACTAAACAAATGCCATACTCACAACCACCAAATAACAAATCCGTCCCTTGTGTTCTTGATATAATCGAACATCAACAAAGAAAATCTAAGATTTCTCTAGTTAATGCGTAAACCCCGATTCATATGCGCATACAAGGTCTAAGGTGTTTTCTCTTTTTGTGTTTTCTTTCTTTGTGATGATCTGAATACTAAAAAAGGTTCATATGGCTTCAAGAACTTTATAACAAACGTTCTTTTGAACGAAATAAGGAAATGATGTAACAAATTTGTTAGGTTCTTTCCATTTAAGTTTTGGACATATGATAGAAGTTGAAACTTCTTACAGATCTATGATGTGATATGTGTTTAAATTTTCAAAGATTTGTTATGAACACCAATAAAATGTATATCTTGTTTTATTTTCCTTTTATGTTTCAATATTGATTTGTTGTGAGAATGGGTTTGATATATTGTTGACCGTAGTTGGAGTTGGATAAAAGGAGGCTAGAAAATAAAAGGATGTTGGAGAATTTGTACATAATTGTGTTTATGATGTATTTAGTGTAAAAAAATTGTGTTTATGATGATTGTACCTATAGCTTCATATCTTGTGTTAATTATATGTATTGAATTAAAATCTCGGTACATTAACATGGAGTAGAGGGATGTTTTGGATTGTATTTGTACCTTGTGCTTAGGTAGTTGTAATAATTGGTGATGGGGTGTTTTAAATTATGTATTAATGGTATGTAAAAAGTATTGTTTGTTGAGTTTGATTTGTGCTTTACATAGTTGTATATTATGTTTAGTTACTTGTATGTGTTTAAAATCAAATTTATGAAATCTTAAACTCATAAATAGGAGAGAGGGTCATCCACTCATCCCTCCATTATACTCATATGTTTAGTTACTTGTATATTATGTTTAGTTACTTGTATATTATGTTTAGTTACTTGTATGTATTATAGATATATATTATTGTTTTGGTGTATGAAAACTTCTGGTTTATCAAAAACTAACACTTAAAATGAACGTTAAAGTCGCATCCAATTTAAAGTTAATCGTATTCATAAGTTTAAAAATAGTTGTGAACACAGTGGTTTAAAAACCATAAGCGACAATCTACATATTAGTTATTATACAATGTTTAAAGTCATGATAATATAACGTAAATGTGTAGTATTTAGACTAAAATTATTGTTTTGGTGTATGAAAAACTCTGCTTTATCTAGAACTAATGTGTAGAATGAACGTTAAAGTCACATCCAATTTAAAGTTAATCATACTCATAAGTTTAAAAATAGATGTGAACACAGTGGTTTAAAAATGAGGATAGGGATGGGAATGTTTTGACAAAGATCATTTGAAATGAGATTAGAGCTAAGTTAATGTCCTTGAAGACTAAGAAGTCAAAAGCAGTGAATGAGGCTGCAAATATTTGGGAAGTGCAGTTTATGTAACAAGGAAATGGATGTGATCTGCATAGTTTTGAAGTAGAATGTGGTTAAGAATGAATTTGAAAGGGTAAGTCTCAATACCTTTTCAAAGGAGTGTTTGGCATAAAATGAGGATAGGGACAAGAATGTTTTGACAAAGATCATTTATGATGAGATTAGAGCTAGGGTAATGTCCTTGAAGACTAAGAAGTCAAAAGCAGTGAATGATGCTGCAAATATTTGGGAAGTTCAGTTTATGTAACAAGGAAATGGATGTGGTCTGTAGAGTTTTGAAGTAGAATGTGGTTAAGAATGAATTTGAAAGGGTAAGTCTGAATACCTTTTCAATGGAGTGTTTGGCATAACATGTTCCATATACAGTGGATGTTATTGTGGGAGTGACATGGCAGTGCTTTGATAAGGTTTTCTATTGTTCTATAAAAGGTAAGTCATGAAATATGAGACTAACCTGTTTTAGAAAATATGATCCTTTTTTGAGTACTAATAGTGGGTTGGTGCATTCTTTATGTGATCCTAAACTCAGGGTGATGCCTTCTTGTGATAGGATCTTGGTGCTATATGTGAGGATGGAGCTTCATATAGCGTCCAGTATAATGTTACAAGGGGAAATGTAGCCATGGGTTATGGATATCCATAGAGTTGCAAGATTATGATATTTGGAAGAACTCTGGCATTGATGATGCCTGATCAAATTAGAGTATATAATGCCTGTTGGTCAGGTTATATGTTTTTGTTTAATCAGGAAATGTAGTTATCGTCTGGTAGAGTTAGCTATTAGTGATACTACATTGTAATGATGCCTCCGTATGATAGGACCTAGTACTTTTTTGTAAGGAGGCTGCTGCAAAGGTATTAGGATAATATTATATGGGTTTTTCTAACATGTGCCACGGGGCACATGTTAAGCACATAAAAAGGACGGCGGGACCCATGAAAAAGGACGTCCGGACCCACAAAAAATACACTTTTCAAATAAAACATGTGGGTCCGGACGTCCTTTCTCGTGGGTCCAGCCGTCCTTTTTGTGTGCTTAACATGTGCCCCTGGGGCACATGTTAGAAAAACCCATATTATATTGGGGAAATGTAGTTACAATGTTGGTATATCCTAATAAGCTATGGTGAAATTGGTAAATTAGCAAGTCTATGGTACTAAACTGGAATGCATTGATGAGTCTGGTAGTACTAGTATGTAGTTGAATGTCTTTTCCTTATTTGTTTAGAGGTGATTTGCACACTTCCATAAATGATTAGGACACTCAAAATTTAGAGTGTTTGAACATTTATACCATTACATGATGAACTTGACTAAAAGTAATGTTAGGAACTTGAGCGTGTCAATAAATTGAAAGAGTGTACAAATCACATCCTTATTTGTTGTGGCAGTCTTAAGAGGTGTTTGGGAATTGTGTATCTCCTTTTATTTTTGCATGTAAATAATGTTTTGGAGTAATATATTTTCATCATTTCAAAAAAAAAAAGAAAAAAAGAAATGACAAAGAAAAAAAATGTTAGAAAGTATAGAGTAAACTGCAAAAATCATCCTTGTGGTTTGTGTATTTTCGCAAGAATAATCCATATTTCAAACCTTTAGCATTAACCCCAAGTCCACAAACCTTTGGCATTAATCATCCCTGAGCACTAACGCCGTTAGTTTTACCCGTTAAGTGTTAAATAATATTTGCCCGTTAGTCCTTCCGTTAGTATTTTTTGCATCGTTAGTCCTCATTTTACGTTTTCGTCCCTTTTTTACGTTTTTACTCGTTTTCGTCCGTTTTTATATGTTTCGTCCGCTTTTTATCCGTTTTTGTCCGTTTTTTATATGTATTCGTCCGTTTTTTTTATACCTTTTTTACGTTCTCGTCCGTTTTTTTACGTTTTTGTACGTTTTTTTACGTTTTCGTCCGTTTTTACGCTTTTATCCGTTTTACTCGCTTTTATCCGTTTTTATATGTTTCGTCCGCTTTTTATCCATTTTTGTCCGCTTTTTATCCGTTTTCGTCCGTTTTTTATATGTATTCGTCCATTTTTTTTTACGTTTTTTACGTTCTCGTCCGTTTTTTTATGCTTTCGTCTGTTTTTTTACGTTTTCATATGTTTTTTTTACGTTTTTGTTCGTTTTTATTGGTTTTCGTCCGTTTTTATATGTTTCATCCGCTTTTTATTCGTTTTTTTACGTTGTCGTATGTTTTTGCGTTTTCGTCCGTTTATATACGTTTTTGTCCATTTTTTACGTTCTCGTCCGTTTTTTTACGTTTTCGTCCGTTTTTTACGTTTTTGTCTATTTTTTACGTTCTCGTCTATTTTTTTACGTTTTTTACGTTCTCGTCCGTTTTTTTACGTTTTTGTCCTTTTATTACGTTTTTACTCGTTTCGTCCGTTTTTATATGTTTTCTCCGCTTTTTATCCGTTTTTTATATGTATTCGTCCGTTTATTTACGTTTTTGTCTATTTTTTTATGTTTTCGTCCGTTTTTTTTACGTTTTTGTCCATTTTTGTTCGTTTTTCTTCGTTTTTAAACGTAAAATAACGGACAAAAACGTAAAAAAAAACAAACGAAAACTTAAAAAAAAGGACGAAAACGGGTAAAAACGGACAAAAAACAGACAAAAACGTAAAATGAACGGACGAGAACGTAAAGAACGGACAAAAACGTAAAAAACGGACGAAAACGTAAAAAAAGGGACAAAAACTTAAAAAAAACGGACGAGAACGTAAAAACCAGACAAAAACATAAAAAAACGGACGAAATCGAATTAAAACGGACAAAAACGCAAAAAAGCGGACGAAAACGTAAAAAAGCGGATAAAAAGTGGACGAAGCATATAAAAACGGACGAAAACGAGTAAAAACGGACAAAAACGTAAAAAAATAGACGAAAACATAAAAAAAACGGACGAGAACGTATAAAACGTAAAAAAACGGACGAATACATATAAAAAACGGACGAAAACGGATAAAACGGTCGAAAACGAGTAAAAACGTAAAAAAACGAACGAAAACGTAAAAAAACGAACGAGAACATAAGAAACATAAAAAAAACGGACGAATACATATAAAAAACAGAAAAAAACGGATAAAAAGCGGATGAAACATATAAAAACGGTATTAGGTAACTCGATAAAAACATAGATTATGATACAATGGTATTAGGTAACTCGATAAAAACATAGATTACTAGCAAGGTTATAAATAGCGTGAGGTGTGACATGGTGGCATGATCAAGCCTCACGCTTTAACGGTCAGGGCGAAGCTTTGCGTTTATAAGGCGTGGCATAAGGCGACACAAAATATGAAAATATTTATATATTTATATCACATTTCATATATATCGAATTTATAAAAAAATGTGATATCAGACGTGACGTGACAACATGACTGAGCCCCGCGCCCTTTAGCGCGCCAAATTTAACCAGAAAAATAAAGACGGAAAAATAGTTAATCTTTTTTAAAACAAATACAGTAAAAATTAGGCAGGCAGGCAGGTAAGCAAGTGTAATAACAGAAATACATCATCAAATCAAATCCCTCTTCATTCATTTACCAAATGGAAACCAAACAACAAACTAACAATACAATGGGATCCTCAACAATAGAATTCAGGCGACCTCTGTCTCAAGCCCTAACCCTAGGTTCATTTCTTTTCTTTTCTTTTTCCCGCCATTTTTTTATATCAAATTTTGTATATACTTTTTTTTTATCTGTTCGGTTAAATTAATATATAGTAGTTGATAATATCTTGTTTTCGATTATACGAATGATCACATGGAAATGACTACTGTAAAAGCCTTGCGGTTACTTTTTAGTCGAGTTAATGAGGTGTAGATAGTGTTTGGATGTGCTTTTGCATATTTTAGCCGATATCTGATAACGAGGTGTAGATAGAGTTTGGATGTGCTTTTGCTGTTCCAAGCTGTTTGTTTATGGATTTACGCGTAGAATATATAATACAGACTAAAGGAATAAGTGTGAAGTTGGATACGTTTTGAGACCGTTATGCCTAAGTTGTTTTTCTAGTTAAATCATATACGTAGTTTCTAGTATACCTATACTCTAGAAATGGATTATTTGATAGGCGCTTACAAAACTCAATGCCAAACACTCCGAAGCTGAGCATCTATCATATGACAGTAAATAGTTGCCATTGAGCGATGGAGATTACACAGTAGTACTGTATCAGTAGCTTGGTTGGAGTAGTTTTACATGTTTAATCCAAACTTAACGGCTGGTATTAGATTGTTGATTGTGCAAAGTGAAGACAGTACTAAATGTAACTGGTAGACTGTATAGCTTACTGGATTGTATTATAACCGCGTTTTCATTATGTTTTTTCAGGTATGATTGTAACAGTAGCGTTGATGATATGGAAAGGGTTAATGTGTATAACCGGTAGCGAGTCACCTGTAGTTGTTGTGCTTTCTGGAAGCATGGAACCTGGATTTAGGCGAGTAAGTGGCTAGAGCCTACATATAAAAATATAACCTATAGAACTTGTGATTTACATTTTGATATATGACTGATTCATATGCACAATTTTGTTGTTTTGAAAAATGTGATGTAGGGTGATATTCTGTTTATGCATTTGAGTAACGACCCGATTCGCGTAGGAGAAATTGTGTCGTTTAAGATCGAGGTGAATTCAGCTTAACTTTGAATAAACTGATGTTCCATATTAGTTGGAATAGGCCGGCAATGATGTGTTTAGGATGTTTTACAAGTTTGCTTATGTAAATTTTTTCTCAACTTTTGGTTAAACTCAGGGACGCGCCATCCCAATAGTCCATCGTGTGATTAAGGTATTTAGTGCTCTCTCTTGTGTTTTTTTTATCAGTTGTATCGAATTTTTATCATCAAAAGCGGATGATTATGGTTGTTGATGGAAAGAAAGGGGGTGGATTATGATTAAATCTGAGCAAATCATACTTTTGTTCAACTTATATGTTCTGGTTGTAACACAGTGACAAGGAAATTAATAACCGTGTTGAAAACTTGCCTTCGTGTAAATGAGTTATTTTAGTATTATCGTGTTGAAAACTTTGCCATCATAAGAGCTACACATAGATAAATTCTTGAGGTGTGGGATACTAATATAGCTTTTCCACTAGTTTTAAGTTAATTCAGAGGTTATTGGGTCATCTCGTCTTCAATTTATTTCTATTATAGGTTCACGAGCATCAAAACACGGGGGAAGTGGATGTTCTTACAAAAGGTACCGCTTGATTAATTCAAAACATTTGATTTGCATTAAAGGTTTAATTTTAGATACTAAGATACTACTTCCACTATTATTTATACTTTGGCCTTTTATTATATTTTCATCATATTCTGTGACTTGATCATCCAACAAGGCTTTTCTTGGAAATAATTTGGATGTTATTAGGAGACAACAATTATGCAGATGACACGGTTTTGTATACTCGAGGCCAGAAGTGGTTGAAACAACATCATATCACGGGGAGGGCGTCTGGGTAAGTTAACTATCACTGATATCTAATATTCGTGAGAGATTCTTGACTTTTGGTCAACATACAAGTCAAAATAACCAAATAAATTTTCTCTGTTTACAGGTTTTTGCCCTATGTTGGCTGGGTGACGATTTTAATAACTGAAAATCCCATCATCAAGGTTCGCCTTTAATACTCCCTTGAATTCTTGCTATCATTGTCATTTTTGTCGCAGCACTGCAGTAAAAAAAGACAGTATCAGTCTTCTTTTAGGATAAATCTATTGGAAAATGTCGGCTTCTTACCAAATAGTAAGACCTTTAGGTAAATGTTTATTAGAACATGAATTAGAATGTTCATATAAAAAAGAAACGTAATAGTAGAGTGGTCCATGATGCATTCTGGATCAAGATCAGACATTTGAAAAGTGCACTTGCTTTATGTATGCACGAAATACCCACGCATTTGTAATAGAGGTGGCAATTTTGACCCGTTTACCTACAAATGGGTCCATTTTCGGCTCTCTTATATGTCAAATGGATCAGATAGACTTGGCTAAAAGTGTTTATTTAATAAAGAAACCAGTCGAATGGGTCAAAAGCCATTTATTCAAATGCATAACACCTCCTATATTGCTTCATTTAAATTAGTTAGACTATTATTGTAATAATCTAATTTTAATAGCCAAATCTATAAAATTTCAAATAAGAGACAAGTGCAGAACTGCAGATGGTTGACCCGACCCAACCCGTTTTGACCCGACCCTATTCTGACTTGTTAACCAGTTTGCCTGACATGCCCTGTTTACCATCTGCATCTGTTCTTGTACTGTACACCTATTTACATCGGACTTTGTACTTATTGCTTCTGTTGACATATGTGATGGTGCAGTATATTTTGCTAGGTGCTATGGGACTGCTAGTGATAACGTCTAAAGGGTAACAAGCCATCTGATACGCAGAAACATAAATACTTTTCGATGACTGTTATGCACCGATCTATCATTTAGTAAGCAACTGATATACTCGTTTATATACATGCATGAGGGGGTAAGGATGTTTCATATACGATTACATACAGATACAAGCAGGATATACATAAACACGTGAATATCTGTGGTCTCACCCATAAAAGGGGAACCGACTTTTTCAATGTTTCATAAAAAGACCTCAAAACTTTCAAAAAAAAAAGTTATATCGTAACTTGACCGTTTACCTGGTCAGATTCAATCAGGGCAGTTGAGGTGTTGTTCACTTTGACCATAAATGAAAACTTTTGTAAGCACATATAAAGTGAGTTACCCTACACAAAACCCACCAGAAAGTTCATTACTTTTTTATGTGATTTGCACGAACACACAGATGTTTACATTTCAGAATCATACTTGAAATGATTGTGATTTATACATACTCTTGACTAATTTCTAAGATTAGTAGTTAGTTCAAACAAACTTAGGGTGTGTTTGTTTCATTAAGATGTTTTGGGTCTGAATCTGACTACCACATCTTACTGGTAAGAGGTGGGTAGAAGGTCTAAATCTAAACGAAATAATGTTGTTTGTTTTTGTATAATTGTGTGAATGATTGTAAGTGCTCGTTTTTGCAATTTGTTTATTAAACCAACGCAATGCGATAATAAATAACTTATGTAAATATGAAACAAGACTTTTTATCATAAATATAACATAGTTAATAAGCAATTAAATATATTATATAAAGTTTACAAAACGAGTAAGAGGCAGTAAGACAAGTCTCCCACCTCTTACTGAGTAAGATGTTATATGTCTAACTGGGTCTTACTCAAAAGAAAAAAACAAACAAGAAAAACGTCTGCCCACCTCTTACTGGTAAGAGTAAGAGGCCTAGTAAGACTTTTTTTTTAAAAACAAACACACCCTTACTGTATGAACTAAAACAGTTCTAGATGTCATACATACAGATCATGTATGATCATCCACAAAAGAATAAAGTGATCCTCAATTCATATATACTAATTTTTCAAACTATATCTTCTAGTCAACTAAATTTCCTCCTGACTCTTAACGCCAAGGCTAAAAATGATCATACAAGACCAAACGTCGAGAACACAAAGTGCAGACATACTTGCGTTTGCTGACATACGAAATAGGCAGGCCACAAAACTTCCATTTGCTCTCTACATCCACTGCTTCCACTTTCCCTCGGCAGTGTGGACACGTCCCACTTGCCACTTGTCTCCCGAGCTCTTTTGCTTCCTCAATACACCCACAAACCAATAGCATATCCTTGATGTTATCTTCTTTTAAAACTGTTTTAACAGAGACTTTCTGATCTTTTTTTTGTTGAGGTGTGACTTATGAGGCTTAATATGCACACAAAATGAAGTATTTATTTGGGTAGGTTGGTGGGTATAGGGGAGGTTGGGGTGGGGGAGGGAACAAATGGAGCACATGGATTCAAAGGTAAAATATGTTTCATTTACGTCTTTGGCAACTGTAGAACATGTGATAGTTTGGTCCAAATGGTAGTTACTAGGAATATTCTTACTACTACCCGTATTTGATCCTAGGAATATTCTGACTGCTATCCGTATTTCGTGTTTATACACACATACGTACATAATACGTACAAAAGTACTTCCGGAATCCTTAAACCAAATGACTTGTAACCTAGCCGTATCCATGTGGTGTGATGCTCCTCTACAAGTGGTTTTAGTCTC
Source organism: Chrysanthemum makinoi (assembly GCA_910596185.1). NCBI lineage: Eukaryota > Viridiplantae > Streptophyta > Magnoliopsida > Asterales > Asteraceae > Chrysanthemum > Chrysanthemum makinoi. The sequence continues at coordinate 120,476,692 of OU343225.1, forward strand.
TGAGCTCAAGTCCTGTCTCAAACATGGGTGTGATATATTGGTAGTGCGGGTGTGTTAGTTTGCTTTTACGAAAAGAAGGTATGTCCAAACTGCTATCCGTATTTCGTGTTTATACACGTATACGTACAAAAGTACTTCTGGAATCCTTAAACCAAATGACTAGTTTAGGTTGATGCATCTCGGATATGCAGTTATAGTTACTTCTCATTTTTTTTCATTTTAAGATTACTTCTCCTTTGATCCTAAGTTTAAAATACATGGTTTGTACCTATAAGTACGTACATATATGTGTATGTGTGCATAGATGTTATATATGTATCGGGATATGCATGTGCTTTGTCTCATGGAGTTGAGTAATTTACGACTATCACCTTTTTGAGATTGTGAGGAATTTATGAGCATGTGTTATGGTTTGAAAACTGTTAGGTGAGTTAGTTGTAAAACTTATTTGCTTTCGTTATTTGTTTTTTATTAAGTGTGTAAAACATTTTCGGGTAAAGTTGTGTAAAAAAGTCTATGTAGGGTCTGTATGGATCAAACACGTTTAGTGTTTTTTTAATTGAAGAGTGACTTTTACAAGGTCAATAGTTTCTATAGATTTCTTTTGTAGTATGACTATTGATCGAATTTTGATTCTATTAAGCACTCTCATAATCATGTAAATTTCTAAAATTAACATGATTAGCATCAGAAATAATATTGAAGTGTATACTCCTAGTTTAATAGAGGGTTATGGTACACAAAAGTCACTAAAGTTTCCAAAAAATTTGTCCTAAGTTACTATAGTTTCATTTTGGTCATCCAGATTACCCATGTTATAGTGACCGGTTCTTTAGGTTACCACGTTGTATACTACTTATGATTACCGGTTACATTTTATTTTTCCTTCAAGTTTTTGTTTTTTTCCTTATTTAAATTCATTTCCTTATTTAAAATAGGTATCAAACCCAGATCTTCAAACTATCACTTGCTCCTCTCTCTTCTTGAGCCGCCGCCGGCAACCCCTATAACGCCACCACCACAGCGCTTCACGCATCACCACCACCACCAAAACACTCATCTCACCTCCCTCATCATTTCTACATACTCCACGCGCCACCAATCCACCATCACCGTCACCTCAACCACCATACGCGCCACCCTCTCCGTTACATATAGTTTGTACGCATAGATCGGGAAGAATAGAAAAGGTGAGAAACGAGTTTGACTCGTTTTAGCTGTTTGGAGCTTTGCTCGTGTCCGTGGTCACCAAGCCGTCGCCACCACCACCATCTCGTCTCCTTTATCTCATTTCCTTTGTGGGATAGTTGGTAAAGGGTTTGTGGGTTTGTTTTGATGTCGAATTTGGGAGAGGAGCAGGTGATGGTTGGAAAAAGGAAAAAAGTAATGGTTTTGACCGTAAAAAGATAATCATTTGCAAAGTGAGATTGCGAAGAGAAGCAAAGTGAGAGGTGGTGATAATGTGTTGAATCTGTGATATTTCTTTAGGATTAAGAGGATCAAGAGGGTGATGATGTTGGCTACTGATTAATACAAACTGCAATGTAATCACTATAATTAGTATGAGAATAGCCATGAAGATATTGAGGTTATTGGTTAATGGTCAACTTTTGGATACAAGCTTTAAAAATGTCATATCTTTTTGTTGTGTTAGTTGCTTGCTTTGTGAGCAAAAATGAGTTGATATGAGCTGCTTTTGCTTTCTGTACTTGTTTAAAGCTTTAAGCATGTTATTTTAGCTTAATGTTGAAGTATAAACAAACTATCTCCAACGTGGCATGAGGTGGAGAAGTATGTCTGCCTATGTGGCATATGAGACGAGCTAGTAGCCGGTTGCCTCTCCACTCAATGACCTGAGCGCAGTACTTTTAAACGTATGGAGACCTAATTAACAAACCCGATAACATGGGTAACCTGGATGACCAAAATGAAACTATAGTAACTTAGGACAAATTTTTTGGAAACTTTAGTGACTTTCGTGTACCATAACCCTTTAATAGATACCGGATAAAGTATATATATCTTGGTCAAGTATGATCATGTTTTGTAAAGTATAGTACTCCACTTGATAGTTTGGTCTGATAGTTTGGTCTAGAGTAAACTCCAAAATATATCCCTGTGGTTTACCCCGATTCGCACTATACATCCCTCTCGCAAAAGTTTCAACAAATACATCACTCCGTTAGTAAAAGTTAAACTATATACATCCACGAGGACAAACGGTGCAAATTTTGTGTCGTTAACTTGGACACGTGGCAGTTAAGTAAGGGTATTTATGTCATTTTATGTTTCCCCATCTACTTCACCACTCTTTTAATACCTTTTCAGTCAAACCCAAATCAAAATCTCAAATACAAATCAAAAACCCAAATCAAAAACACCAATCAAAAACACCAATCGTTCATAATGTATATGATGTAGGCTGAGATTTTACAGGTGTAGGTCTTCTAGGTGGCTAATCTTATAGTGTATTTACAGTTGAATTAGGTTGACTAAGTTACTTTCTTGTAGGTGGAGATCAAAAAAGCATAACCAAAGAAAGCGTTAAACCCCCCACTTGTTAGCGGGTCTAGGTCACGTTCTTTCCCAGATAAATTTAGCGGATATGATGGTGGGTATGATAGCTTCGATGGTAGATATGGCCCTAGTCCCATTAGGGCATCTGGGGTCCCTGGAGTAGCTGATGGTTACCCTGGAATAGTTGATGGTTATAGTGGGTATAATCCCTATAGGTCGTTTTGGAAGTGGTGATGAGCATGGTCCATATCTGGTCCAGCTTCTAGTCATGGTGGCTCTTATGGTAGCGGAGTCTATGGTGGCGGTAGTCGCTATCATCCTTATTGAAGGTAGAAAAACTATGGCGTTAAGATTCCGCTTGGCTCTAGGTAGTTTTGGATCTTTAAATCAAATTAGGCTTCCTCCAACTTTTGCAACTCAAGATGCTATCCAAGAGATCCAGTGGTCGGAGAGTTTTAATTTCATGTTTCCTTAGACAAACTTAATATAGGAACTATGTAGTTATGTTTAGTATTTGGTTATGAGATTTTTTAGAAGTAAGAAGCTTATTTTATAGTGTATTTAGTTCATAGCTAAGCTTGAGTTCAGGTGCTCGTTATGATTTCTATGCTAGATCACTTTCATATAAACCCAACTTTATAATCATGATGATGATAAAGAATGTGTATGAATTGTTTTTTTCATAGTTGAGATCTTTGTGTTTTTTTTTTCATATATTGGAAGTGTGGGTTTTTGATTGGTGTTTTTGATTTGGGTTTTTGATTTGTATTTGAGATTCTGATTTGGGTTTGACTGAAAAGGTATTAAAAGAGTGGTGAAGTAGATGGGGAAACATAAAATGACATAAATACCCTTACTTAACTGCCACGTGTCCAAGTTAACGACACAAAATTTGCACCGTTCGTCCTCGTGGATGTATATAGTTTAACTTTTACTAACGGAGTGATGTATTTGTTGAAACTTTTGCGAGAGGGATGTATAGTGCGAATCGGGGTAAACCACAGGGATGTATTTTGGAGTTTACTCTTTGGTCTAAGTGTCAAACTTATCCATAAACTCATACGTATAAAGTATGCAAATTTTATAAAGGGGCATTTTCATATCTACCCAACAAAATCATGAAAATTTCATATTTACCCAAATGATGCTTTAAAAGCATTGTACATAATGCATTCAATGGTTGTATTTTAGGTATATTTGAAATTAATGTTAAAAAAAGGGAGAGATATGAAATTATCCCTTTTATAAAACTTAGACATCAATAAAATCTAGACATGAAAAGTGTCTATTGGGTTAATTTAGGAGGTTTGTTATGTTTTGTTATGTAGTAATTTAGGCACAAGTCGTTAACATAATTGTATGCTGAAGACTATAGTTATAAAGTTTCACTTAACTCGCTAATCGTTCATGTGTTGCTAGTTTTCGCTTTGATACAAATCGTTTTATGTTGGAGGAATTGTCACAAGTCACGACCAATGAAAGATCCGTTAAATGAGTTTGAGAAAAATATGTCTATGTTCCGGTATCATAAAGTTATTTCCCCTCTTTTATGTTTTTTTTTTTCTAAGTCGTCGTTTGTTCATAAGCTATCAATAATACTTTTTTCTTGTGCGCATTCTTGATTGGACATACGGGATGATTAAGCTATCATTCGTTGTTTGTTCACAAGCGTCTGAAAAAGAAATTATATTTCTTGTTATTTTGTATTCCTATTTCATTTTCTTACTTAGCGGATCTTGAAATGTGTCAAAATTGACAGTTTAGATGAAAAATGATAATAAGTAAAATACACACGTTGTGTTTTTACATGGATATACATATGCGTAGGTATATTAAACAAGGTTGCAAAAATCGCGAATCGGTAGTCAGGCGGTCAACCCTTTTGTAGCTTGTAATCGGTCTAGGCAGGATTATGATTAATCGGATTGGCATTTCCGGCAAATTTTGGGTATTTCCGGTGAGTTTTGGGTATTTTCAGCTAGATTTTCTTAAAAAAAAACATCTTGTAATAGATATAAATAGCGGCTATAAGTGATTAAACTAGTTTACGGTAAGTTTTGGGTATTTCGGCAAGATTTCCAAGTTTCTGGCAAGTTTGACAACCGTTAACCGTCGTTGTCCGCTGTTAACCACTGTTGACCGATTTGTTTGAACGATTTACACAAATTGAAAAGGTTAGTAGTCTAGTAACGCCTAAGCGACGATTAATCAGCATTGCAGTCTTTTTTTTACAACACTGATATTAAATAAGAAGATATAACAAAACCCGTCTTTAAAATATAGGAACTATGGTTTGTAGAACGCAATTGGTTTTGAAGGGTATATCTATTTATCTAAAGAAATATAAAGACTGTTTGTGTTTACTGTGCATAACTACACTGTGCAGCCTGATTGCAAGACAATGATCTCACTTGGCCCCAACTCAAGTATTATTTATACCCCTTTTATTGACTATATATGTTGTCAATGTCATAAAACCCAATCTATAATGCACAATTTGAAACAACACATGTGGCAACTTAGTTTGACCTTACTCAAAGTAGAATTTTAGACCATTAACTCCTTGATTTAAATATACAAGCGACTTTGTCTAATTCTTTGATTTCAAGACGAAAGTAAACTTTTATTTGTCTAGCTTCTTTTCAAACTTTCTAAAATAAATAATCATTTAATAGATATAATTTGCTTTCATGTATTGGCCGTTAAATTGTTGTTTTTCTATGTGTTAGCCTCATAGAAAAACAATTTTATAAACAATTGTTTTTAGTAATCGTGGTTTGCGACTTTTTTGCCAATTAATTCACGAGGTTTAAACTCACTGCAATACAGACACAAACCGGATAAAGCGAGGTTGGCTTGACCACTTCAGAAAAAAAATTGGTTTGTGCTTTCTTCTTAATTTTTCTTTATGAAAAGGTGAAATATATATTATCTCCAAAACTATATACAAGCTACAAACTGCCAAATTTAGTAAGTTTGAACATGTCCCAATCACTACTAAAACTGCAGCACTACAAGTAAGAAAAAAACAGCATTCAAACTATATTCACTATGCAATTTCCATGAAACATTACAGCAGTCCATTCTAGACAGCTTTGCTTTCACCTAAATCACGAATGCTCCAAGGATATCCTAAGTCAAAGACTACATTTGCTCACGGTGCCAAACAACCCTATGCTACTAATGTGCAGATACCTTCTTTCCTCACACATAGTAACAAGGTTGCAGCCCACATAGAGGCATCATCTTTAACTAAAGATCACTCGGAGCCAGTTGAAACTTTTAGACATAATATAACTCTAGTTACCATCCTAACCATAGCTGTCATGATCCCGATCCTGATCTTAGGATCTTACGATTTTACAATACTGCAAAGCAAAAACGATCCGGATCCTACATAGGATATTTGCAAGCTTAAGATCTTATAGGATCCTGATCTTGACCATACGATCTTAAGATCTAATCCGATCCGATCCTACTTTTCTCGGATTACAAACTAAAAAACTACAAATTTATGGGTTGTTTTTTTGTAGAATTCAAAAAACAACATGTTAATCTTTTTAAACATTTCATAATCATAATTTAGGACAACATCTCTATGAAATATCTATAGTATTTTGTGTTTATAATGTATAATAATTTGTAGATTTGTATAATATTACAAAAACTATTAAGAAATAACATTAGAGTAGGATCTTAAGATCCCGATCCGATCTTATTATCACGATATTGCAAAGACGAAAATGATCATGGGTAGGATCACGATCTTGAAAACCTTGATCATAACAGTCATAAAATCACTAAGAAACCAGAACTGGCATCACCAATATCAGCATTTGACTCTTAAACTACTCCGCTTAATTCTAAATGATACACTAATGACATTATCGCGCAACATTGTTCGTCATTTCTGGATTGCACAGAACCTAAAAATGGTCAAGATTGATATATGTCCTTGTTCAGAACTTACTATCTTGGTACTACTTTACTTGGCTAATACTTTTCTTTCTAATATGATGTCTAAGACTGTATTCTGTATTTGTTTATTTTCTTTTCTAGAAGTCATAAATCAAATAAAGGTAGCTTTTGATACACGTAAATGTATATGAACAGATTGATGGACATATGCATGTATGTTTAATGAACCCTTTTAGTAGTCTTGAGCAACTTCCAAAATTATTGTTTACATATGTCATTGTGTCAAATGATGAATATATTAAGCATCAATAACTTAGGCCTCTCATCTGCAATGCTTTTTTTTATTCTTATTTGATGGACTTAACCCATATATTAACCGGAAAACGTGTGTTATACACTTGTGTTACTGCATCTACTCATCTGCAGCCCTACGGTAATCACCATATACAATTTATCTTATGTAGAAAACTAGACGAGTCAAATACCAATTCAAACCTTACCTTACAAGAATATGTAAAATAATAATAAGGAAATTGAGTTAACGCTTAAGGTTGATGACACTCATTAAGTTTTTACCAAGAAAATTTGTACCAACAAATCCCAAACTTGTGACAATTTCTTAGTTATCAGAACGAGTCTAGTTGAATTTGAGAGACCATATATTACTTACAAAGAATACGATATAATCACATTGCTTCTTACCTTGAATTTGAATTCTACAAAGATTCTGGAGAAATATACAAACGTTATCCCTTCATTACCTTTTTGTATACGGATAACTATCGGGATCACTTAATTGAAGTATGCAAGCATCAAGACAAGAGTTGATGCGTATTCACAATGTTATCTACTTGTATATCCATTCGTTTGTACGCCCTCCTGATTCATCCATGTCTATAAAGATGCTAACTGCCTGAGATGATATAGATTGTTTTAGTACCGTGGTGACCACTTTAAGATGTAATAACATGGTAACTTGATACCACTTAGTACAAAATGGAGAAAACTTGGTGCTCAATAAGGAAAGCTGAGTTGAGACTCACTAATAAGAAGGAAATGTATACTTTGTTTGGGACAAACCAAAATTAAAACGTCACGTGTTTTAGATAGAGGGAGTAGAAGGTTATAACTTATAAAGTGATTGCATTTTCAACCTATTTACATAAAATCGGTCAATTAAGGTAGTATTCAATTGATAATGAATCTGAAGTGGACGGGGACATGTAATATGAAACATGTCAGGTTAAAGCAGTAAAAGTCGCCTAAGTCTCCCTTTCACTGTGTCAAACTAGCCAAAATTTCACGGTTTCTGCCAAAATGTCCGAAATTTTAGCAAGGTACCTTAAGAAACTCATCCATAATCATGTAAATCTATAAGAAAAACCTAAAATACATTTTGATAAGGGCCTTCCCATTTCTTCGAGGTTTTTGAACATATAGGGCCTGTTTGGCAGGGGGGAGGAGTTGTTAGCTTTTTGTTACTAAATAATCTCCTATAAATTAAGTAGTTTCGTTTGGATGCATTAACTACAAGCTTTTATTTCAAACAAATAGCTCCAAAATGAAAAGCTGATTCATGAAGCTTTTTAAATGTCTTGGAGCTGTTAAAACTTTAAATTACTGATATACCCTCCAAACATTTATTTACAATTATAGATTTGTCCTTTTATGTCATTTTACATCTTATAATTATATTTAACAGTTAATTTACCAAACAGTTTTGTTGAAAAAAGAATACAACTTGTAGTTCATGTTAACAGTTTTGCAGTTTACAGCTTACAGTTTACAGCTTAAAGCATACAGCTTACAACTAGTTTTGCCAAACATACCCATATTGTTTGCAGGTTTGATATTTGTGTCGGAAAATAATTCATCACACTACTGAGGTTTAAAGGATGGAAGTATAGAGGATAGAAAAGGGGTTGCATAGAGGATGGAGGATGGTGATTATTGCAAAATTTGGAGGATGTGTTCTAAGAGAGCTTGAGATATTGTTGGTTATTTTCGCAAAAACATAAAATCTTGGCTAGCTTGTTAAAGTCAAAAGGAATTTTTGCTACTTTGACCAATTTCCTTTTTTAAATGCTTATCCTAAAAAAAACTTACTAGTTTCGCAGTTTATTTAGATAATATAGTTTTTGTAATAGAATAACTATTTACTAATTATCACAATGGGGAAAAGAAATTGTTGGCAGGTCAACCAACCTCACCTAAACCCATTTTAACCCACACATAAAAAAATGACATGTTTTGACCCGTTACCAAACCCATCCATTTCGCCCTCTCCAGACACCTATACTAGTCTGTAAAGTTCTATTAAAGACAGTGCTAAGGGTTTATTATGAGAGAAACAGGAATTGAGCTTGGCAAGCCTGATTCAAACTTAAGAGTTAAGACTTCCCAAAATGACATGAGAAGATGAATATACCTTTCCAATCCGCGGCCGCTCTTTTAGTTTTTCCAGGCTGTTTCTAATATGAGAGACTGCGCCCCAACACTTCAGAGTATTTGCCACGTCATCAAGCCTCAACAAGTACTCTTCTTCAGTCAGAGGAAAAGATCTCTGTCAGACAAATCAAGAAGTAAACTATCACGAGGCAGCTAATAACACAGTGGAGGTGTTCACTGACGACACTTTTGTATTATAAATTGTTTTTGAAAGCATAGTCACTCTTTTTTATTGCGAAGATCATACCATTATTACCTAAATTCCAATGGGATTTAAATACTTAAACATAAGAACCTGTAATGAGATAATGCAGACCATTGCCACTACTGAATAGAACCCAATGATGTCAAGCTTTCATTGTACTCCATAGATCTTATACTTATGTCTTCTAAAATGCAATAGTAGTGGTACAACTATTTAACATGTCCTATGCAAACCATGAAAAAAATGATAGGCACTAGCTTACCTGCTCTATGTACTTCCACATGACATTCATTGCAAGAAAATTTTTACCCATGAATTCCTGCAAAAGATTAAATAAAATATACGCAGTGTCAATAAATTGTCTGATAATCCACAGCCGGCATTTGATCGTATGGCGGTAATAGAATAAGAAAATATATCCCGATATTTTGTTTTTTTTTACTTTTTTTTTTTCAGAATTTGCTACAGTTTTAGGCATGTTTATAGATAGATGCATTAAAGACTACAAGTAAAGTTTAATGGTAAATAACAAGGTGAAGCTTATACCTTCTTTATAAGTTGAACATCATAGGATCGTCCATATTTCTTCCTAATAAGTGTTGCAAGATCAATCCCGGAGAAAGCAGAATCATCGACACCAACAAGTCTTTCTAGATTCTCTCTGAGAAGTTCATTTTTAGCCTGTTAAATGAAAGGTTAATATTTGCAGCTAAGTTAAGTATGTGAGTGTAACTAAAGTGACATGATTTTTGGAGGTTCAAAAAAGTATGAGAAAAAATCTCTACTTACTGATTCTGTTTCATTATCAGAAGACTCGTCCTCATTTGTACCGTCATCCATCTTACTAGAACAAATAGGATGGCAACGTTTACTAAAACAAGAACCATGTACAGTGTACTGCTTCTGAAAAAATACCGATTTACTGCCTGAAGAACCTAAACCTGAATCGCTGAAGCATGGTAAATTACGGCATCCTGATCTTAAAACATGTTCTTTACCTCCTAATGACCATGTACAAGGAAGACTGGCCTGAACACCCACCATATTCTGCAAAACAATCATAAATGATTCAGCAAGACCTTGTGAATAACTATAGCTAATAAGCATTCATATCACTTTAATTACATTCCTTGGAACAAGGAAATTTAGAACTTTCGAAATTCACAGCCAAAGTGTATTTTTTAACTGTGACTCTTAGTTATGTGATTCCAAAAGGAAGCACTTGAACTATCCCCTAGCTCCCATCAAAGTTGTAAGTACAAAGCAAAGTCTTCATATAGTTGCTGCAGTGGGCTGATTAGTTGTTGTTTCTACTGCTACCTTTGTTTGTAGTAATTGAATTTATGTTCTTGAATTCTAGTCGAATGCTAAGTTCCTTTTTAGATTTTCTTTATTCAATGGTCTCTTAAGCTGTCATGAGAGATGTCCATGACTTGTCTTTCTAAACTATGTGCTCTTTTTGTGATTATCTATCATATTTCCTGACCAGCATATGAACAACTACACTTCTACAACACAGAACTTAACCAGAGATAGCTTTTTATTAACCAAGTATGGAGGGTACACTAAACTTGTCATAGGCCAGGACTTCAAAAAACTTTTGAAATTCAGTCCACGCTATAAGTGAAGACCATCCATAGGTAACTCTGTTATGCATGAAAATGCAATCCGAAAGTAGTTTTATGAGTTATATATCATAAGGGTGTTTGCTGTTTGGGACTCTTATTGAGTTATTGAAAGTGCATATCTTGTGTTCTTATACAACAAATAATCAGTTTTTCTTTTGGTAACCATGGCTTCCGACATTTTGGCCGACTAATCCACGGGGTTTGAGCCCACCGTCACACAGACGCAACAGGTAAAGCCCTCCCCTTTTGGGAAGGTTGGCGTGACCACACCATGTTTGTTTGCACCAAAGCATGATTTGAACTTAAGACCTTTCATATTTTAGTGAGCATAGTCACAAGCCATTTACCACTAGCTCACGCCTCAGTGGTTCAATTAATCAAAAGTATTTGGAAAGAGGTAAACTGATTATCATCATCTAACTATATTAGGGTGAAACAATCATATGCGGTTCTAATAACCAGTCTCAAACACTATCTCTCAGATTTGAGCTTGTTTTTGTCCATTTAAGCAGTTCTAATAACCAATATTAAACACCAACAACTAGGATATTAAGCTAACAGTTACCACATCCAAAACCTACACAAAAGATGCCACACTTACTGTTCGAAATTGGGGTTAGGTTGTGGTGATAATCTTAGACAAATGAATCATGTATAATCCACTTTCCAAATATAGTATTTCGACCCTAATTCTCTGGGTCACACGAAATCTCTATTGGGATAAGACAATGAAATCACTCGGTCTCTAGGCACAAAAAGCATAGCAAAACAAATAGAATTGTTATTTTCGTAAGTTGCAAATGAGACCAAATAATCTGTTGTTGACACTTATGTCGGTTAAAAGCGGTTGGCAATCATAAGTGTTGGCAAAACGGGTATGTCGGTTGGGTTTTGGCGTGAAAAACAGGTAAAACCGTTGGAATCAATTCATGAAAATCGTTTGAGTTTCAGGGCGCTGCCCCCCTCAACCCCTGCCCACTCATTGGCAGCTTCACTAGTAAACCTTAGTAGACACCATTGGCACGCAATAACAAGGGTATTCAACTACTTGAAAGGCGTACTATTAATTATGGTTTGTCATATTCTGGATAATATTGTGTTTTAGAAGGTTATTTGAATGCTAGTTAGATTCAATAAATTATCTAAGATTATCATCACACACGCTAACACTCAACACCAACATTATTCCTATAATAATTACACGCTAGTCACAACTCACTTAACATAACATGTTGTAATTTTCCTTAAAAGAAACATAGGACATATGTCACATATATTTAGACAACTAAAATATAAACAGAAATACCTGAAATGAAGATTTGAGGTTATTTTCAATGTGAAAAATAGTGAAGAGTAGGGAAATGAATGGAATTGAGGGTGTTGCTGGTCATGGACAGAGGGAGAGATTAGGATGTAAAGTGAAAGAAGAACCAGTATGATATATAAATGATGATTTTATGTGGTGAAGATATTAAGTGATCATGACCGTTACTGTTTTTTCTTCGCTTTACCATAAACTTGCGTCACGTAATATTAACATGTGACTTGCCCGTCATAAACTATACTAGTAATTCGGTTTACGAGAGCTATTTTTTCATAACTCATTATTATTAAGGGTCGCGAGCCTACAACGTTGATTAATCGTCATCTAGACACCACTGGATCACTAACCTTTTTTATTTATGTTAATCGGTCAACTATGGTCAACGGTGGTCAAACTTGCCGAAACTTGTAAATCTTGCTGGAAATACCCAAATCATTTTCTTTATATTTTTTGACATAGATGTATCATGTTTGTTTCAAGTTGAGAGGATCTTGTATAAAAACTTTAACTATGTATTTATTTATATGGTTGGCATAACATCTAATGATCATGTTAGTGATGGTATAAAATGAGTCGTATTTCCATTATCGGATTGCTTGTGTAGATTCACCTTGCACGACCATTACCAGATTGGAGTAGTGTTTGTTAGGAGGTTCTTTTACGTCCTCGACTTGAACAGTTTTTGCCTGTTCTATCGAAGGGGTACAAAGGCTCATCTTCTTTACTTCATCATTTGTCGACGACGACATGTATTTGTCATTTTTCACCCTTTCCTTGTCATCTCCACCATCGCAAAGGTTATCATTAGGGTTACACGAAACCCAAAGGTAATACCACTTATCATTGCCCACCGATATTGCTCTGCACGAATGGTATTTCTTTTTAGATGAGGACTTCGGATCCATATTTGGAATATCGGGCCAATCGTTTTTAGATTCTGGTTCACAAGTTGCACTATGGTTACAACGTAACTTGGTGGAGTTGTTACGGCGTAACTCCCCACTGTTGCGTGTCTCAGCTTCAATTTCCTGCACACTCGTTAAAAGCATGGTGATCATTAGTAACGTAGTGCTCGTGTGTGATGGCGTTAGGAACGACTTTACTCTTCCCTTTTTTAACACCACAAACAGTTTCAATTGGATGACATTTTCTTAATTCATCCATGTTGAAAATAAGCTTTCTATCGTTGATTTTCAAAGTTATAACTTTTGTAAAGACATCAGTTTTTGCTCGTGCCATAGCAAGAAGTGGTCATGTCTAATATTAGAAAATCAACAGGAAGCGTAAAATTATCAATCTTAATTAGCACATTTTCCACAACCCCCCGAGGTATGCTAACTGTCCTATCTGCCATTTCAATAGTCATGCAAAGGGGTTTGATAAGTCCAAGATTTAGTCTTTTGCACATAGAAAATGGCATGATGCTTATACTAGCTCCTAAGTCGGACAAAGCATTAATATTATATAAGTTGTTAATAGAACAAGGGAGAATAAAACTCCCTCGATCCTTCTCCTTTAGAGGTATTTGATTGAGGACAACAGCTGAGCATCGGGCATTTAACTTCACTTCATTCCCTACGATCGTACCATGTTCTTTATTGGCATGGTGCTCAATTTCCCGAGCTTTCGTATCGTCTTACTCCTTTTTTGATTGTTTGGAGAAACATGCAATTTCCTCTTCCGAGTACCTGAAAGGGGTATAAAGTGGTCCTCCGTCATCGGAGAATATAGCTTTGCAGACACCATCGTCATTTTTCAAGTTGCTCTCTTGAATGTCATTTGCCAAAAGCCCAAGCTTTCTTTCGAGGTTCTTCAAAGTCTCATCATGAGCTAAGATATTGGCTTTTGTTCCCACCTGAAAACTTTTAAACAAATTATCCATGTTGGTCTGCCGCTTGGCGTCTTCTTCCAAATATCTATTTATTGATTCTTCAAGCGTATATTTCCTTTCCTCAAAAGGAGTTCGGCTTCCTCCATACTGGAATCTACCCTTGTCGTCATTTCTTTGGAAGGGTCTACCATCTTCGTACTTAACCTTTTCGACTTGGGGATCGTTGTTCTTTAAAGGGCAATCCTTGGCTAAGTGAACACCTCTACATGTGTCGCATCCTACTCGAATAGCATGCACATTTTCCTGTAGTTTCTTCATGTCCCTGCCAAGGTTTTCAATTTTATTAGTAATGGCCGAAATGTTATCCAAATCACTTCCTATGCCTCTATTGCTTCCTCCTTCGTGCCACTTTTGAGAGTGGTCGACCATTTTTTGAATAGCTTCAATGGCTAGAGTAGGGATCATCCCCGGAATCGGTCCCTGAGAGTCAAGCATCTGTCTTGTAGCAATGTTGATACCCTTGTAGAAAATATTAACCTTTTGTTGGTTGTTAAGGTCATGAGTAGGGCACTTGTAAAGGAGATCATTGTATATATCCCAAACTTGGTACAACGTTTCATCGCCTTTTGTTTAAAGTTATGGATTTCTTCTAATTGTTTTGCCGTTCTTGAGGGGTGGCAAATTCTTTGAATGAAAGCTCTTTTAAGAAGATTCCATGTGTCAATGGTCCCACCGGAAAGTCTGTCAACCCATCGTTTAGCTAAGCCCGTAAGTGTCATAGGGAATACCCGACACATGACAGCATCATGAGAAACACCCGAGATGTTGAAGAGGCTTGCGATGTACAAAACGTTTTTAACATGCTTGTAAGCATCTTCGTCCTTGTTTCCAGAAAAAGGGTTAGCACACAGCTCTCTAATAAACTGGTCTGTGATCTCGAATCGAACCTCTGCTCCATACCCGGCCTAACGAGCCCCGGCCCTTGCTCATCCCGAGTCATAGCAAGGTACTCCTCGAGAGTGAGGTTATCAATGTCCACAACTGCCATGGTACTTGAAACTTAAAGAGGATCGTGAGAAAACAAAAACAAAAATAAAAGACTTAACAAAAAATCCTAATATAGCTCCTCGACAGCGGCGCCAAAATTCTGATGCAGGTATTCCGACCAGGATTTAATATTTATAAGTCTCATCTACCTAAGGTATACCTAATGCACTAACGAGCAGTGAACCCGATCGTGCGTAGTATAGAAGGTGGTAAAGCCAAGGTCGTTCCCAAGAGCCATGTAGATGAGGGTCCTGTTAGTGCAAATATTACGATATTTAATCTATACAGTCTCATTTGTTTTGATTAATGACAAACATGTAACTTGTAATATATAACATAAAATGTACAAGTTACTCGTAATCACATTTGGTCTCAACATACAACACCTCTCGATGTCTCGAGTCCTCATATGTTACAACACAGGTTCGTACATGTTTGTTATGTGGCATTATAATCAAACCCATTAACAAATCATTTATAATGTTTAAAATACGTTTAGAGTCACTAAGTATTTTAATAGGTTAATCATTCTATTTCGAACCTCAATTTACATTTTGTATTCACAAGTATTTTATACAAATACATCTTTTGTAAAATGTCTAAACAAATATATACTTTTATTTGTACAAGTAAACTAATTATAATATTCATACAAGTACTAAAGTTTACTTACACTTGACAAAATACATTTTATTTTGACAAGCACTCAACTAGATATTTTATTTTATAAAAAGCAACTGGACATTTTATCAACTAGTTACATAATACATTTTACAAGTTTATTTTGATGAACATTTTAATTTAAATGAAAATGCATTTTTACACCATTTCATGCATCATCATATCTCTTTAAGATCTTTAGAATATTTGCAAGATCTTGGAAAGATTTGATAAAAATTATTGATTACCACTTTGGCTATAAAATACCATCCCATTGTTTTCTCATATCTTCATCCCTTCCAACACACATTCTCTCTAACATTCTTGCATCACTTAGATCTATAGATAATCATGTAGTAACATACATCAATCACCCTCACCATCACATGATCATAATGCTTCTAACATTCATCTTTGTTGTAAGCATATTTTACATTTTGATCAACCAAGGAAAGCTTGGAGATCTAGCCATCCTCATTCACCAAAGCATATCAACATATGAAGATTCATGATCTCTTGTTATACTCATTGATTGAAGACTTCTTATCTAAGAAGATCATTTAGATTAGTCATTCATATCCATTAGACATTTATGCCATAAAACACAAGGTTTGTTATGTTGGGCCATAAAACATAACGGGAGAGGTTGTACCTGGAAAGAACTCGACATCTAGCTTAATGTCGGAAAATTGTATAGGCGACGTTAGGTTGGTTCTACCTCGAACTAGAACCCGGTACTTACCTTTGTACCGGAAAAAGTGTGTTTACGATTGTAAGGTTTTCTTCGCTGAGAAGGGAGCTTGTTGATTTAGTGAAGTAACTCTCGAGTTGGGTACTCGGAGAGTGGAGTAGGGCGGAGAGGAGATCTGTGATCGAACCACTATAAATCCTCGTGTTCGGTTTGCACTTTCCTTTCTTTATCTCTTTACTTTTATAATTGCATTAAACTATTGCTTGTGATGTGGTTTGATGTTTGTATGACAACTTGGTTTACTATATATTAGTCACAAACAATAATTGACACTTTCATATTATAACAAACTTCATAAGCGATTTGATACTAAAGATCTAAAGTTTTTAAACGGTAACGTATTCACCCCCCCCCCCCCTACGTTTTCACAATTGGTACCAGAGCCTCGTAGCTCTTATTTTCAAAACAAATGGTTTTTAAAATGGAGCACGATCCATGTATCAAATTACCATTGAAGCGAAATATAATATGAAAATTGTTTTGCTAATTATACTTAAAAATTTTGTTGTTAAATGTTTACATAAGCCACATTAGTAAAAATAATAAACAAAATACGTGTATTATATTTTTTCTATCAAATCTAGTAAGTCCTACACTTTTTCGCTATGAGTAAGTACATTTTTCAACTTTCTGTGAAGACCACAGATTGGGCGGAACCTAAAAAAGGGTTCCTCCCTTGTAAATTTTTGGTTCCTTGGTCTGCACAGTATGCAGTTTTTGGCCAACTTCAAAAAATCATAACTAATTAACCGTAAGTCCGTAGGAGTCGAGCCACATATCATTTTAAATGGAATTGCGTCTACTTTCATTTAAAACTACTCTCATGACCTGAGTCTAATTTTAAATAAGTGAAATAGACCAAATACTACAAGTATGTCCAAGAGATTAAGTTTCGCTTTAACATAAAAACTCAAATTTTTTAGTCAAACAATTTAAGTTGGTATTCTTAGAACATTGATATAATTTATTTTGAAACTATATAATTTGGTAATATGTTTAAAGAAAACTAATCAAGTTTGGTAACATCGTCACATTTAAACGGTAAATGACGAAAAGTGTTTTTCTTTTTATGCTATGCTAAATGACCACTTGTTTATGTTGTTTGCATATATGTTTCTTACTTATTTCCAAATTGTTGTTTACACTTGTTTGCTTGAATAATATAAGTGTCAATCTTGCCATGTCATTTATTCGCTTGTTTGTCGATTTCTGGTTTATGCACAATAGGACATTTGCTAGATTTTGTGTACTAAGTTGGAAAATTGTTTTACCGTCGCTTATAGACTTAGATCAATTCCTTTGCATAGGTTATACTAACATCTCGCATAACTTATGAAATGTCATAACTCACTTAGCAATGAGTACTAAGTAAATTAGTCAAGTACTTTGAAAAATGAAGGTTTTATGGAGTGTTTGGTACAAGAACAAAAACAATGATGTATGATGTATTTTATGTATGTTCACTTTCTAGGATGATAACTAAACTTTAAATAATCATGTGAACTAACTTTGCCGTGCAGGGGGATAACATTTTGATGTTATCAAATTTTCACCGTTTTCACTATTAGTGAAAATCGCTAGCCCCTACTTGAAATACATGCTCCCATGTGTTTATATATGTGTTATTGCTTGTTTCTAACCAGAAATAGTTATCTCCATATGTTTTAAGAAAAATTTCAGGATTCGGAAAAGTCCCCGAGGGTTAAAAAAAGGCCTTTGTGAACTTTTCTCACGACAACACGGATTTGACGGACCCAAAAAATTGGTTCCGTCCATTATAAATTTTGGTACCGCCATATTAGTACTGCCGGACCAGACGGAACCATAAATTGGGTTCCGTCCGTGTAAATTTTTGGTGCTGTGGCCACTGCAGGTAAGTTCTTTGAATTTTACTAAATCTAGCACTCTAATTTACCAAATTTTGTTTCTAGGATAGTTGTTACTGCTTTTCATTTATATTAGGACTAGTTTAACTTACCTAGACCAATAGGATATTCATTTCACACAAAAACTCAAAAATTCACAAAATTCACCCAAGGAACCCTTTCTTATAAAGGAAGGAACCCTAAATTTGGTTCCTTGCAATCCGTGGATGTCTGATTTATAAGATTTTGCATTGATTGAAGTTCATTTACTTCATTTCTTTCATATCTCCCTCAACACATCCTCAATGAATTGACTTAGGATGTTTGACATGCTCTTAAACACTTCCATCTCATTAGAAGCCACCATCTTTGTATGTATTAACATCAAATCAAACACTTTTCTCCATGAATCCTTAGTTCCATAAATTAACACATTTAGGATAGTCATTTTTACACCATCACTATTACTTCTCCTTAAGCTTAGCATTTCTTAAAGCAAAGTCAAAATGACTAAAACCTCGTCACCTTCAAACAAGCCACTTAATAAAACCGCTAGGATTAGCATTCGATCTTGCTGCTTCGTCAACTTGAACTCTTTGAACTTTCTAAACTTAAGTACTCCAACTCTACCACCTAAACCACCCACCATTATAACTACTTCACTATCATCCAAAACACCTTCACTACCAAAGTCTCCAAAACTTGTACCTATCAAACTTTGTGCAACACCACCAACATCTCCTCATCTGTTTGCGGATGACTTATATGACTTGCCACCTAAACTAAATCCGAACTCATTATTTACAAAGATATCATACACAAGTATAACATATGACTATAGATATTGTTTTGTATCTACATGTTTTGCCTCACTTGGTTAACATGAAAATAATGTGTCATCCTCCAAGACGATAAGGATTTACTTCGATTCATAACTCACACGTATGTTAAAGAGTCTTGCTATCCTTGAGTGCAATCTAAGCTCCATAATCTCAACAAGGTAGGATTGACAACTTAAGTATTTCATCCGAAATATTCAATTATATGCGACTTACGATTGTAGTCATTAAAATTCATATCCGAAAAATCAACAGCCAAGTATTTTAACAACACATGTTAAAACACTAATCCTAAAATGAATCAAACACTTATTCTATCTCAACTAGAACACTTATCCAAAACAAACAACCCACTGTGGCACTTATCCCTCTTTGACACCTATTATCCCTCTTTGACACCTACTATGACACTTATCCCACTTTGCCACCTTCGGTGGCACTTGTCATAATACTCTCCCAATCAATAAAGCAAATGTCAATAGGTCTTCATCCTTTAACATCTACCACTTACGCTCATTTGTTCTTTCACCATTATCTCATCACATTCACCTTTGTGATATATATCAGCCCCTAAGCTTAATAAACATGACCAAAACTTCAAGCACTTCACCTACTTGTTGTACCAACGAATGAACCATAAGAATTAGTATCCGTACTTGTTGTGTTCAACATCTATGGACAAATAATCAACCTAAGTACTCCCATAGCACAACAAACCTCTACATCACCACATCCTTATTTAGACACACTAGAAGACCTACCACCTAGATCAACCAATCCACCATCCTTACTATCATTTGAATTCGTTGAGTGCATTGTTCAAATAGCTCTTGTGTTCAACACTCGTACTGAGTCACATGCATGTTGAGCAAACTCAACCATACTTTCCCACCTATAAGTACTTAGCTGATTCATTATGGCTAGAACCTCAACTATCAAATGAGCATGATGCTCCTGGTAACTTTTGTCAAATTCCACTAGGTATAAGTAGAAATACCTTCACAAATTATCAAAGTATTAGTAATACTTTGTCGTTAAACTTCTGCATAAATTTCGTTAAACCTTAAATCAACATTTTAATAACATATGTTAAAATGCTATCTCAAAGCCAACATCATCATACACCCTGAGCAACAATGACTCTTAAGGAGTATACATAAGAAACTCGAGTGAATTCCTCTTGTCATCATCTAGTGAATATAATCTTGAGACCAAGTATATTTAGGATATGACTATCCAATTCAAACACTTTGGCTTTATATCTTCATTTTAGGAAAACATGATGTTTTGAAAAACATTATGCCTAAGAAATCATGCGTTAAGTTTTCATCTTGTTAAAAGGATATTGTATATCCTATGCATCATTCTTTTATTGCAGCATAAATGGTTGTGTTACAAGAGATTTTATTACACCTCATTGGCTAAATGATCTTGAGACAAACATCTACAAGTTGTATGAACTAGCGTATCCAATTCATCTTATCATACTTGTTTTCATAAGCATGATAACTTTATCCCATAGGATAATATTATTTGTTGAAAGATACTATTTGTATCTATTTTCTTTCAAGCGTACATCATAACCTAACCTTGCTCAAACCGAGTGCACATCCAAGGTTAAAACTACACATCTCTAGAGCATACACAAGATCTATTGAAGTTGGTAACCTTATTTAGATTATTGTTAAATAAAATTCCAAAGAGCTTTCTTGAGAACGTTCATAGTTTAACATATTCCATTCCTTAGTCTTAGATGATCAAATCACATTTAAAGTACACACTTCAACTCAACATAAAAGATGTCATCAATTAGATCATACAATTAGCTATGTAATTTGAACAACCTTAGATTCTAAACACAAGATTAAAACATATTGTTTATCAAACACACCATTGTTAAAATTCATGTGTATAACATGACGTCTTCATCACCTTAGTTATATTGCATATTAGTTAAGTTACATTAAGCCAAGTATTGGTAAACTATCATCTTTTATACACTTTAATAGGCAAAAGTAGGAGTTCTCATCCTTCTAACATGAGAATGACTACTGGAGAACCTATTGCACTAGAAACACAATTTGACCTAACGGTTGAATTGCTTCCAGGAGAGAAGTTGGGTATGTGGAATCACCTGTAAACTGATCGTGTTTAGCCTTAATTGAGCACCGCTAGTAATAGTCTCATATTCATTCTCCAACTTGAAAAATCTGTTTTCCTATACTTGCCTAAAGTAAGTGTTAAAATAGTGATAGTTTGCCTCGCCTTAGGAATACCAATCAAACAAGTAGAAGATATGACTTTTCCTCCTTTAAGTTTATTTAAACCACTTGCATTACATATACATATGTTGATTACATGTTCTTGTTTAAAATGATCAATTGTCTTGATATTTTCTTGGTGTTTGATATCTACTTGATTAATTGTCAAATGTATAAACCTTAGAAAGTTTTTTGTGTTTATGATGCTTTATGCTACTTTATGTTAAGCGTAAACATGATTTGCATGATATTTATAGTTGAAGCAATTATATCCCTTGTATGATGTTTCGCATGATTAACGTGTTACTTGTGAACTCATTATATGTCATTTTGTTATTAATGTATCCATGTTCGAAAGCTATTGTCTTTTGTTTACATTCCTTAAATCTATGCATAAGATGGTCTAAATGATACATGCTCCTAAATGTTATAATTTAAACATGGCTTGCATGAATCTCCCGTCTTGCTTCTTTTGCGTCTTTGTCACACTATTTACTTGCTACGTGTGCACTTATAATTTGTCAAAGTGATTTTGGTATGATAAACTTTTAGAAGTCTTTTTATCCTACAATATAATCACATAAATTATCATACTTACTTATAGCTAAATATACTTAAATATCTAAGACTAACGACAAAACAATCTAAAAATAAAATGTTTTGAATAATGTCGCATTCTTTCATAATATGATTGTTTGTCTTGATGCTACCTTGTTGTGTAGTGATTTTTTTTGTCTACTAAGTGCAATGCGTTGTTTTTACTTATATAAGATGTTATCATTTGATTTCTATCATGTTAACATCTTTTGTCACTAAAACATTTGTTTAGTAGGTTGATAACAAATTATTTGTTACCTCACTTTGGTCTAACTTTTATATGCTCATTTCGCATAATCCCCTTTATTGCTACGTAGATTAGTAACATACTTTGTGGGACCCCTACACTTGCATATAGTTTTAAAGCATATAGAATTAAGTTTTAGAGGCTTGGCTTTTCAAATCTTTCAACCGACCTCTTTCCAAATTTCATTATTACTTCCGTTTTCCAAAAATCACCTCCATCACTATTTAGTTATAACAATACTCTAATCCTCTTCACTTCCTATTAGGAAACCACATGCCTCGTTATGCGATCATCTCGCATTGATAGAAAAGAGCTATGTGACTTCAAGGATGAAGTTCTTTGTATGCTAACCATCATCTATAAAAACATTAATAAGCTCATCACTTTTTTAACCACACAAACCTTCTAAAACACTTTATTGACATTATTTATTTGATGCATTATACATTATGTTAAATATCCACCAATTAAGGGGGAGAGAAATCCATTCACACAATTGTCTTTTGTCAAATTTTATGTCTCTTACACCCTAAAATACCAACACATAGTTAAACACCACTTAGCTAAAACCGGTTCATGAAACTACAACTAGTTCAACCTTTTTAACCTTATATCACAAGTTTGCACCAATACCTCATCAAGTGAAAAATGCATCATGTGTTTTACAAACTTCTTCATCTCCACAATCAACAAATCTAGGATTTTTCTTAAATTAGCACCTTACAACTTCATTATCTAGAACACCATCATAGGATATTATCCTTTTCTCGCTTGACACATATCATGCATGTCATTGTCAGTGCAAATGATATATTAATCAAAACCGCCATTCCCAACACTTTTTCAACACGTTGGTCTATCCAACTCTCTCTCATATGATGTCATTCTCATCCTCATATAGGTACTCATTATTATTATTTTTTACATATTGTCTTCACTTCTTTTCAATGTCATAATCATCCATGTCAGTCAAAACCATGTTAATACTATCTTTCCCATTGTCACCCTAGAATAGGTCATTTTTATAATTCGTGTCAATCAATGAACGAATTTATCATAATGTTATCACTTTTATATTTATGCATTTTTTTGGTATCTTCATTATAATATTCTTAGATAGAACGCATTATTGATTACTCTTGGGTTGAAGCATATAATAACTTGTTCAAAACAATAGGTTGTTATCATCAATAAATCATTCAAATCATAACCCTTATGCATCATTAAAATGCAACGTCCATTCATATTTTTTTTCTTCCTTTTAGTCTTGGTCACTTGACATTACGAAAGGATTGCATGAGTTCATATTTTTATATGTGGTATACATACGAGTTTCTAACTCCTTAATAGTTTTCTACGTTATCACCACCACCTTCCATCACCAATTTCACTAGTCATCACCACCATAGATTAGCGAAAACTTACTTTTATAAATCTTGATTCATCTACCGAGTCATCACCACATGAATCCTACTAGTAAACCAACACCAACACTAGCACCACTAGCTCTAAATCTTTATATTCCAACCTCACTTCATATCTTCTTTCTAGGCACTATTTTGTAGGCTCTTATCATATTATATTCTTGTTTTTCTTATGATTGTGATTAGGAGACTACACTTCATGAGATCTTTGATTATATCATTTATATATCACATATATACATCTTATTTTTCTTTGTCAAAAAGATGAAATATAATGCACTAATGTTTTTCATTGTAGGTTCATCATCATATATACTCTGTTAATACAAATATCGTCATTAAACGTTATTTATATTTTATGATCTTTACCTAAGTTTTGTTAACGACAAAAGTAAATTTAATTTTTATAAAGCATAAAGCTTGTCAAGTTTAATAGATATTAAAACAAGCTTTTCAAATAATATCTTCATCACTCAAGCATTTACATTTTGATTAATCATATTTTGATATGACTCTAAACAATAATGTATGTTAGTATTTTTAGATCAAGAATGTTTTGGTTTCTTAAAACAAAACATTACATATGTATTTACATTTTAACATATTTCTAAAAATAGAAAAACAAACACATGACATCATGTAGTGCATAATTGAAATCCTTAGAAGATTTCACTAGATACTTTGTATAGATTTAGACTCTACATATCTTACACAATCTTGGATAGATATGGTTGACTTTGGTAAGATTTTGGTGATCTTGTTTGCCGGACCGTGCACCAAATCTTAACACGGACGAAACCCTTTTGAGAGATCCGTGGTCCGTGGTGCCTGCTAAGTATTTTGGCTATAAATAGCAAAGCCAAACCAAGTTCTTTTTCATCCTTTTCTATCATATTCACA
The DNA here is from genome assembly GCA_910596185.1 of Chrysanthemum makinoi. Taxonomy (NCBI): domain Eukaryota; kingdom Viridiplantae; phylum Streptophyta; class Magnoliopsida; order Asterales; family Asteraceae; genus Chrysanthemum; species Chrysanthemum makinoi. The sequence goes on from OU343225.1 coordinate 120,501,154, forward strand.
TACATTCCTTCTCTCTAATATTTCTAACTCAGTTTCATATCATATTAGTGATCTCTTTTGTAGCAAAGAAGATTAAGGCATATTCAAGCTTCAACAAGTTGTTGGAAGTCTTGTTTGTTTGTTGTTGTATGATCTTGTGTTGATTCATACATCATTGTTGTACCAATCCATCATAATCTTGTGAGTGTGAGTTGTTAGTATTTTAGTCTTTAAAATACATTGTGTGTGGGAGTGGTTGTACCCTTGAAAAGAACTCGACATCTAGCTTAGTGTCAGAAATAGTGTGTAAGCGAAGTGTAAAAGTTTCTCCGCCGGTGAAAGGAGCTTGTTGACTAGTGAAGTTAAAATCTCGAGTGTGAGACTCGAGGAGTGGAGTAGGGCAAGGAAAAATAGTCCTTGTAGACCGAACCACTATAAACAACTTGTTGTGGTTTGATTGTTTCTTTCCTTATCTACTCTTTATATATTGTCTGCATATTGATTATCATTCACTAACATATCCAAGATCAATATCAATTGATCTTTCAATAAGTTTCAAAACAAAGTTTTTAATCGGTAAACTATTCAACCCCCCTTCTAGTTTTCCACAATTGGTACCAGAGCCTCGTTGCTCAAGAATTTCTAAAATATATTGTATTTTATAAACTTGAAACGATCTATGGATTCCGAAAACTTTAAAGAAGGGCAATCTATGCAAAGACCACCACTCTTTGAAACCAATGGATTTATCTATTGGAAAAACCGTTTTGAAACATATGTAAAATCAAAAGATATAGATCTTTAGTTTGTTATAGTTAAAGGAGACTTTAGTTCTACAACAAAAGATATTTATGTTGATGTTCAAAAGAAATTAATAGCTAAAAATAATGAAGCTAAAATTATGCTTTATAATGCTTTGCCTAGAAAACAATATGAAATAATTTTTATGTGTGAAACCGCTAAAGACATTTGGGAATCTTTGATCATTACACATCAAGGAAATTCACAAGTCAAGGATAATGAAATTGATCTTCTTGTTCAACAATATGAACAATTTGTTATCCCTGAAGATGAAACCATTGATTGTGGCTTTGCTCGCTTTAATACTATTATTACATCTCTTAAAGCACTTGATGAATCTTTTCGTAGTAAGAACTTTGTTAGGAAATTTCTTAGAGCACTCCATCCGAAGTGGGGAGCTAAAGTGACGGCTATTGAGGAATCAAAAGATCTCTAAAAAATGCCACTAGACGAGTTAATCGGAAACCTCAAAGTACACGGAATGGTGATGGAGAAAGATTCGGAAATCATCAAAGGAAAAAGAGAGAAAATCAAATTTGTTGCTCAAAAAGCAAGAACGGAATCAAGTAATGATGACGAATCTTGCTCCGGTAGTGAAGATGAGGAGTATGCCATGGTCGTTAGAGATTTCAAAAAGTTCTTTAGAAGAAGAGGAAAGTTTGTAAGATAACCTCGAGAAGAAAAGAAGCCATTTCGAAAAGATCGGGATGACAAAAAGGGTAAAGGTGAAAGAAAATGTTTTAGATGCGGTGATGCAAGTCATCTAATAGGAGATTGTCCAAAGCCACCTAAAAGCAAAACTCAACGAGCTTTTGTAAGTGGTGCTTGGAGTGATAGTGAGGATGATGAAGAATCAAGCAAGGATGAGATCGCTCTAATGGCACATGAATCAAACGAGGTACATTCCGACTCATCTTATTCCTCTATTGATGATGATACTTTGCAAAAACAATATAATCAATTGTGTGAACTTAGTCTAAAAATCATAACTAAAAATAAGTTTTTAAAGACTAAAAAGGAATTTTTTAGAAAATGAAGTCTATGAATTAAAAGAAAAGGCAAAACGATTAGAAAATGGAAAAGCAAATGACGATGGTTGCAAATCATGTCAAGAGCTTAATCTTGAAATAGAAAAACTAAAGCTCACACAAGATGTTCTAATCGAACATAATTCTAAATTTAAAAGGTTTAACAAAAACATTGCTTGTGCCGATGAAATAGTTAGAATTCAAAAAACACCAGGAAACATGAATGGACTGGGATTTAATGAAGTGTTAATTCCAAAAAGACAAACCAAAACGGCCGAAAAAGACAAATAAACTGTCAAAACTGCTGCTAAAGACAGCGGACGACGGACCCAAAAATAGGGTTCCGTCCTTTGTAAAGATTGGTGCCGTGGGGACTGCAGCAGGACAAAATGTTTGTAATATGGACCGTAGTGAATTTGTCAAAGTAACAAAGAAAACCAAGGATAATGTTAAACTAAAACCTGTTGTTACATCAGGAGTAAGACTTGCTAGAAATGAATTTAGATCTAAAACTACTCAACAACGACATAAAACACCTATTGCCAAACGCCCCTTTCCTAAGAGCAACCACAACATACAACCCAACTATCAACATAACGGTTGGAATCAAAACTTCCCTAGACCATATCAAACTCTAGATTACATGCCATGGAACCCTTACCCATCATATCCATACATGAACCAAGTAAATGGTATGTTTAACCCAAACGGACCCATGAGATATTGGGACCAAACGCTTGAGTTATTTGTGCCTTAGGTATGCTTGAAAGTTGGATTGGAACCTGATGAGTGGATAAAAGATAGTGGATACTCACGACACATGACGGGCAACAAAAGCCTCTTCTCAACATACCAAGAGTATGACGGAGGTAATGTCACTTTTGGTAGCAATCTCAAAAGCAAAATCATTGGCAAATGTACGATCGCTCATAACTCCCTAACTATTGAAAATGTTGCTCATGTCGATATGTTAGGATTTAATCTACTTAGTATTAGCCAATTATGTGATAAAAAGTATAAAGTACTATTTGAAGAAAATGGTAGTAAAATACTAAAAGATGATATCACCATAGCTAAAGGAGTTAGGAAAAATAACATATACGTCATGAAAATAGATAAAACATCTAATGAAAAACTTTGCCTAACAACATTAGATGATAGCTCAACTCTTTGGCATAGACGCTTAGGTCACGCTAATATGAGACTTATCCAAAACCTATCTTCGAAAGAGCTAGTTAGGAATTTACCAAAACTTAAATATGACCAACATTTTTGTGACGCTTGCAAAATTGGTAAACAAACTCATAGTAGTCATAAGGCTAAAAACATGGTGTACACATCTAAGTGTCTAGAACTTTTGCATATGTTTGGTCCATCCGCTATAAGAAGCTATGGAGGCAACTTATACACTTTGGTCATAGTAGATGATTACTCAAGGTTTACTTGGACATTATTTTTGAAAACTAAAAATGAAGCTTTTGATAAATTTGAAATTCTTAGCAAGAAAATTCAAAATCAACTAGGTGTTAACATTGTGTCGATCAGAACGGATCATGGTCGTGAATTTGACAATGAAACACAATTTGGAAACTTTTGTGATACAAATGGTATAACACACAACTTCTCGGCTCCTCGAACACCTCAATCAAATGGAGTTGTAGAACGTAAAAATAGAACCATTCAAGAAATTAGTAGAACAATGCTTAATGAAAAAAACATTCCTCAAAAGTTTTGGTGTAACGCCGTTGACACTTCTACATATATTTTAAATAGAGTCTTAATACGTCCTTTCTTAAACAAAACACCATATGAACTATATAAAGGTAAAAAGCCAACTTTAGGATATTTTAGAGTGTTTGGATGTAAATGTTTCATTCTTAATACTAAAGACTATCTCACTAAGTTTGACCCAAAGTCTTATGAAGGTGTATTTCTTGGTTACTCACAAACTAGTAAAGCTTACATTGTCTTAAACAAAGAAACAATGAGAGTCGAGGAATCGTTGAACATAACATTCGACGAAAGTCCACCTCCCTTTAAGACATCACCTTTGGTAGATGATGACTTAGTTGAAAGTCAACTTGTAGAAAGTCAAGAAATAATTGAAAATGACAAGGAAGATGAACCATTAAATAATGAAATTATAAACATCAAAGAATCCAAAAGTCATCCTTTAGAAAAGGTCATAGGACAACTAAATCAAAGAACGTTAAGATCACAAGCCCAAAATCAAAGTAATCATTTTTGCTTTGTATCTACCATTGAACCGAAAAACATAAATGAAGCAAAAAAAGATGAATCTTGGGTAATTGCTATGCAAGAAGAGTTAAACCAATTTGTTATAAATGATGTTTGGAAGTTAGTTCCAAAACCTAAAGATCAAACTATAATTAGAACGAAATGGGTTTTTCGAAATAAAATTGATGAAAATGGTGTAGTGTCTAGAAACAAAGCTAGGCTTGTTGCACAAGGTTATAATCAACAAGAGGGGATTGATTATGATGAAACTTATGCACCGGTAGCTAGGCTCGAGTCTATTAGAATCTTACTTGCATATGCATGTGCTTATGCCTTTAAATTATTTCAAATGGATGTTAAGAGTGCATTTCTTAATGGGTTTATTAACGAAGAAGTATATGTTGCTCAACCTCCCGGTTTTACCGACTTTGAGAAACCACATCATGTCTTCAAACTCAAGAAGGCATTATACGGTCTTAAGCAAGCACCAAAAGCTGGGTACGATAGACTTAAGACTTTTCTTGTTGAAAACAAATACACCATGGGATTAGTAGATAATACTCTTTTTACCAAGAAAAATGAATCACACATTATCATTTTTCAAATATACGTTGATGACATCATATTCGGATCAACTTGTCAAGAGCTATGTGATGATTTCTCTAAAATCATGCACGATGAGTTTGAGATGAGTATGATGGGTGAGTTAAACTTCTTTCTAGGACTTCAAATTAAACAACTAGAAGATGGCATATTCTTTAACCAATCTAAATACATAAAAGATATGCTTAAGAAATTTGGTCTTGAAGACTCAAAACCAACAAAGACACCCATGTCTTCGGACACTAAACTTACCAATGATGAGGAAGGTGAATCGGTAGATTACACTAAATATAGGGGAATGATCGGTAGCTTACTCTATCTCACTGCTAGTAGACCCGACATTATGTTTAGTGTTTGTCTATGTGCTCGCTTTCAAGAAAATCCCAAGCTATCACACTTAGAAGCATTGAAAAGGATATTTAGATACATTAAGGGAACGACATGTTTAGGATTATGGTATCCCAAAGGAACGGGTGTAGAAACTATAGTGTATGCCGACTCAGACCATGCCGGTGACTATGTCGATAGAAAAAGTACAAGTGGTATTTGCACTTTTGTTGGACATTGTCGCACCTCATGGTTTGCAAAGAAACAAACGACTCTAGCTATCTCAACTACTGAAGCCGAATACGTCTCAGCCGGAAAAGCATGTCAACAAGCTCTTTGGATGAAGCAATCTCTCGTGGATTACGGAATTCATCTCAACGATATCGTTATATTTTGCGACAACAAAGGAGCTATTGATCTCAGCAAAAATCCCATCCAACATGCTCGTACGAAGCATATTGAAATCTGCCATCACTTTCTTCGCGACAATGTTCAAAAAGGAAACATCTCAATTGAGAAAGTATCCTCCGAAGACAACATTGCCGACATTCTAACTAAGCCTCTCAAACGAGAACCATTTAATCTTCTTAGACTTGGTTTAGGGCTAATGGAACCAAACATGTAGTTAAAACATAGTCTAAACCTTAGAACAAACAAAATAAAACAAATTAGTTTAATTATGCTACTGTTCCCACGGCACCAAACGACAACAAAGACGAAACCAATTTTATGGTTCCGTCTGGTCCGTGGTGACAACAGTAGCAAAAATACTACCTACAAAATATCTTCTTCCTCACAACCCACTTTACTAAAATGTTTCAACATCATACCTAGCTGATTTTTGACACCTTCTCACCCATTAATCACTGAAGATAACATCATTGTAAGTATCCTAACTACAGTACATCGTCTAATTCTGAGTCTAGGATTCTAATTTGTGCACAAAATCATAACATGGGGATTATGTATATTCTTGTACAAAAACATGGATTCAATTGGCAAATTGCATAACTAGTTATTGAAATTAGGTACTACATTGTCACATTGTATAAACAAATCATGTTTCCCACTAATCAAAAGATAATGACTATAAGGCTTTATTCTAAATAAGCAAACACCTCATGTCAAAAATTTTGAAAAGCTTCTCACTTGTAGGAAAACAATTTTTCATTGTTAATACAAATAGAAACGTAAATTTTCATCAATTGCATAATGCTCTTGAATACTAAAGGTAATGCATAACTAATATGCATTCCCGGGTATATTCAAATGAAGCCACATTGAATTAGGAGCGTTTGAGTTATCTCATGCCTTTTGCCAAACACCGCCACTAAAAACCATTTTGTGCATAAAATGAGTCAAGATAACCGCAACTCCAAATCGTTTTCATATAGGCACACACTAGAACCAAAACGCTAAGTTTGTTCTTATTTTTAACATGTAAATTCTTGCTCATAGGAATAACCATGGTAGCCGCAAGATTCTATGATCACAAGGATACTCTTAACTACATCCCTAAGCACCACAAAACCAAGGGCCTCTCCAAAGAACAAGTCGAAATCTTTAAGAGTCTAGAGCAAAGGTACTTCCATGAGGGTAGAACCATTCACTCATCCTTTGTCGACGGAACCAATCTCCGTCAAGAACTTGCCACAATTAACTTCGATTGTCTCCTTGACATCGATGAACCCATTTGTCCTAGGTTTGTTTTAGAATTCTATGCTAGTGTTACCGCCTTCACTGATGAGGACGATGAATTCGCTCTTAGGTTTAGGATCAATCAAAACGACTACTCCATCTCCTTAAGCCAATTTGCTCAAGTACTAGGAATTCCCAACCAAGGTACATTTGTCTACTTGGATAAGTGGTCACTCACTATCCTTGATGTTATCAATGACCGCTCTCTTCCCTACCAAACTCCTTTAGCGGATAAGGACGTCATCCGTGAGCACCTTTTTAACGAAAGGGTCGCTCCAACCCGTGTCACCCGAAAGGGAAAGGAAGTGAATCGAGATCCATATGGTATGGAGCTCAATGAGCTTAAGCCCGAATTTAAGAAGTGGGAGGAACTCCTAAGAGCCAATGTCATTAGCACTATAGGAAATAGGGACCATATCAATGCTTGCCTTTGTTACATGCTCTACAACTTGTCCACCCGTCAACCATTCAATTTAGCCTACTACATTGCTAGGAGAATGATAGACATTCCAACTCAAGGATCGCTCGCTCTTCCTTACGGGATGCTCCTCACCCGTCTCGATAGAGCATTTGCACCCATTCCACCAAGCCCAAAAGGGTTGAAGCTTGACTATGCTCTCATCCCTCACATATTTGTGCCCTTGAGTGACGAGCGAGTGGCTAAGACTAAAGGCAAAAGGGAAAAACCTCCAACTCCTTCATCATGATCATCATCAAATAGCTCCGAGGACGGTCTCCCAAATTCTCGCCTTCCACCTCAAGAGTACTATGCATCTCTCCCCGAGATTGAGAATGAATCGGCGGAGTTCAAGCAAACCAAGGGGATGTTCAAGTGCCTTGGTAGGATGATGATAAAGATATAAAAGAAGTTGGATAAGTGAGGTTTATTTGAAGGAGTGTTTGGAACAAGACAATAACTATGGTGCATGATACAATTTGGTTTTTTTTACTTTTTAGGATGATAATATGACTTAAAACAATGTTGTATGCTAACCGGTTTATGCAGGGGATAGCACAAGTGTGTTATCAAATTTTACCCATTTTCACTTTTATGTGAAAATCGTTAGCCCTTGGTCAAAGTATATGCTCCACTATGTTTGTATATGTGTTATCAACTTTTCCTAACAAGAAATAATTAATGTCACATGTTTAAAGCAAAATTTCAGGTTTTGGAAAAGTCCCCGACACCTAAAAATATGGTCTATGTTGATTTCTGGTCTCCACGGACAAGACGACACCATTATTTTGGTTCCGTCTGTTATGGATTTTGGTACCGCCATACCTGTACAGGCGGACCAGGCGGCACCAATTTAAGGGTTCCGCCTGTGTAAACTTTTGGTGCCGTGGATCCTACAGGTAATTTTCTAAATTTCGCTTATTTCAACATTCCAAATTACCATACATTGCTTCTAGGTTTGTCTTAACTAGTTCTTACCCATATTAGAACTAGTGTAACACACTTAGGCATATAGGATATCTATTTCCCACCAAAATTCAAAAAGTTCAAAAATCCACCCAAAGAGCCCTTTTTCATAAAGGAATGAACCAAAAGTTTGGTTCCTTGCAATCCGTGGGTGATCTGATTCTAAAGATCTCATAATCATTAGAACACATTTATTGCAAATCTTTGTCACTTCACTCCATCCTTCTTGTATGGATTGACTTGGGTGATACGACTAGCATTAAACCCACTTCAAAATCATTAGCAACCTCATATCTTCTATGGTTTAACATAAAATCAAACACATTTCTCCACAATTTTCCAATCCTATAAATTAAGAGCTTTTACCATGATCATCTTCACACCTTCTCAATTCTTATCATCTACTAGCAAAAACTTGAGTCAAAATGAGTAAGTCTTCACCATCAACCAAGCCTTACAAAAGAACCGCTAGAATGAGTATAAGACCTTGTTGCTTTGTCAACATAAGCTCCTCTTCCAAGTCCTCTCCATTAACCATCTCATCTCCCATAAGAGATGAGACAACTCTCTCTTTGGCTACTCCTACACCACCTCCACAATCACCTATCATTATCACTACTCCACCACCAACAAAGACCCCTAGCTCACCACCACCGGCTCCTATCCAAATATCAAAATCACCATCACCTCCAAAATCTCCAACACTCATTCCATTAGAGTTATTCTCTACACCGCCTACATCTCCAATTCCATTTTTGGAAGACTTGGAGGACTTGCCTCCTAGGCCCAATCATCCACCACCACTACCATCTTTTGGTACTATTGAGCGAATAGCTAATGAGTCTCCACGTCCATCATTTGACCCAAACGCCCCGTTAGGGCCAAGCCCTCTTCTTTTCCATCCCATCCACAAGGAAATCCATGGTCCTTTGCATGGAGATCAACCACTACCTACAACATCAATGCCCTCTCATATAGAGGACATTGAGGAATCAATGTGGGACGATCACCCCACTAAAGAAGAGATTGAAGACGAGCTCAATCATCTCCACCAATTTTCCAATATGGTGTGTGGAAAAATAGAAGGGGGGGGGGGTGAATAGTTTTACCAATTAAAACTTCCTTTTAATCTATTTAGATAGACTTATGTCAATCTATTTGGATGTGTATGTTGGATGTTGATAAACAAGCATGTAGAGGTAAGTAATAAAAAGATAAGAGTAAGAAGCACAAAACCACAACGCAAGTATTTATAGTGGTTCGGCTACAAGGTCACCTTCCTTGCCCTACTCCACTCCCCGAGTCACCTACTCGAGAGTTCGTAATACTACACCAATCTCCTTATGGCGGAGAAGCCTTCACAACGTCGCCTACTCTTTTTCCGGTACTAGGCTAACCACCGGGTTCTTTCACTCCAAGGTGAACCACACCTACTCAACGTCGCCTACCCTTTATAAGGTACTAGGCTAAGTACCTAGTTCTTTCACACCTTAGGTGAACTACACCTTCACAACGTCGCCTACCCTTTATTAGGTACTAGGCTAAGCACCTAGTTCCATTGCAATGGAGGAACTACTACCACACTACACCAACGACTAATCCCAAAGGAGATCTACTCCTTTACAACATCATCAAGGATATCAATATCCTTGGATCTAATACTAGTCTATCTTGTACATCGAAACACACCATATCGAATGTACATCTAAGGCACCTTTCACTAATGCCTTTGACTAGATCTACAAGACACCTTTCACTAATGTCTTGTGTCTTCACTTCTAAGCACCTTTCACTAATGCTTCTTTGTCTTGACTTCTAAGCACCTTTCACTAATGCTTCTTTGTCTTGACTTCTAAGCACCTACCACAAGTGCTTTATCCTATAGACGATAGATACCCTTCACTAATATCTTCGTCTTGACTATTGAGACATCTTTCACTAATGTCTTCAACACTACACTTCTTTGAAGAAAGAAAGGAATCATCAACAAGAGGACTTCAGTAGCCTTGATGATGAGGAAGCATGGCAACTCATGGACTTGAGCTTGCTCGACTTCAAAGGTGGTGATCTTGCCTTTAAGAGGAACCTAAAAGATCACACAAAAACAAAACTACAAACATAAATCTCTTGGATCTAAGGTTAGTGAGATTTAACTCAGGGGAAATGTGTGTTAGAAAGGGATTGAAAAGGGGTGCTAAATAATGAAGAAATGGCTCACTATTTATAGAGGAAAAATCCTACTGTTCCCTGGATCCCATGGATCCCTACCACAAGGGATCCGGCTAGCACAAAGCTAGGGATCCGTGGTCCGCTCCTCTTTGCCCAAGGGTATTTTTGGTTATGGGTCATGGGTCATGGGTTATGGGTTGATCCATGGTTTTCTTTCTAGGTACAATGTATCTTAAGGATACAATTGTCACACCCCCAAATTACCTGTTTTGCAGCGGAATGGAATTCCTGGGGATTGACTGTCATAGCATCACAATCACAGTTATATTGAACGACCTAAAGTGTCGTTTGGAAAACACATCGTTTGATTTAATAAAACAATCAGAGTTTACAAAGTATAGGTCCCAAATGAAAATCAACTTGTGCGGAAATAAGTTTGTTACAATTCAAACGATGTTTTAAAGGTATATAAATCCCATGTAAGACGCGTCGTCACCACGACTCCATGATGTGTCCAAATGCATGCCATGAAGTGAATGCCTTAGATACCGGAGATAAAACATGCTAAAAGTGTCAACACAAAGGTTGAGTGAGTTCATAGAGTTTGTTTTGAAATGTAAAGCCCTTCGAAATTGTTTATGCAGCAAAGGCATTGTAAATCGTTGAAATGTAAAGACTTTCAAAATCGTTTATGTAGCAAAGGCATTGTAAATCCACTCAGTTCCAAGTCCCGCCCATACAAAACTTGCAACCTGTGTGTTCACAACCCATTGCCAGAATATGCATAGTTTATGTTCAAACAGAAATCCTCAAATGAATTCACAAAATAGTGCATGACTCAATGTATCGAAATCGTTTATGCAGCAAAGGCATTGTAAATCCACTCAGTTCCAAGTCCCGCCCATACAAAACTTGCAACCTGTGTGTTCACAACCCATTGCCGAAATGTATATATAGTTTATATTCAACCACACATCGTCAAATAATTTCACAATAGTACCTAACTCGACGTAAAACCATAGGTTTAATTAATTCGTTTGAACACAATCATCGTAGTGTGAGTTAAATTGTTTCACACTCATCGTTAAAAACAACATCGTATTTATTTCACTAAGTTCATGACACCAAAGCGTAAACATCACACCAATAAAAATTGGTAATCATCGTTTCATCGCCGCCCTAATAGGTAATTTGCCAATTTACCTTAATGATTCAAATATAGTGCGCCGATTTCCCTAACCGGGTCAATAAGAGCGGGAGTGTTAATTCCAATAGGCCTATTCACTATACTCGCGCTCACCCGCAAGTGACTAATGGTTCATGATGTAGGGACTTCGAACATGGCAAATACTTAGTGAGAATAAAACATCGGATATAGCATACAGTTCAAAGCAGTTGTGTTCGATTAAAAATGTAGCATGTATCTCCCCCAAGAGTTTGTAAAACAGTTAAAAGAGTAAAAGTGGGGCAATGAACTCACGGTAATTCATATAAGTTAAAGTACTTGTGAAAGTAAATAGTTTGAGCATGTATCTCCCCCAAAACAATTATGAAAACAAGTAAAAGTAGGGGCTATGAAACTCACAGAAATCCTTAAATGATTAGAGTAACTATGAAAGTAATTGAAAATAGTCGAGCATGTATCTCCCCCAAAACAGTTATGAAAGCATTAAAACAAGAAAAGTGGGGCTATGGAACTCACATGGACAATAATGCGATGGCAAAAGTGGATACACTGAAATGTAGCGTGAATCTCGAAAATGACCTATTATGAATGATATGATACGTCATGAGTTGCAATGTAATGTTATGCATGCATTTCGTATGTTATTTATACCATTTGCGAGTTTTGAAAATATTACTTATCGTCGAAAAATACTCGTTTGACGTCTTGACCAATCAAAAATCACTTTACAAGTATTTACGTCAAAATGTCATCCTACAATGGTTTTATAATGATTTATAGTGAAATTATCACTTTTCGTCGTAAAACAATGTCGTCGGAAATTTCTTGAAAGTGACAAAATGGCTTTGGAAAACTAGTCGTAAGATGGTGTACGTTGATCGTTAGAGAACGAACCCAACGGTTTTGGAAAGTTTGCATCGAAATCTAGAAGTTTCAGTTCAGGAGTTTTTGACATAAAGGTCTCGAACATAAAGATAATAAGGGTTAAAGATGGTGATTTTAGTTACCGTAACACTTATCTCGTAAAAATAATATAGTTTTTCTAAAAATAATAGTTACGGCAATTTTATGAAAACGTGCATATCTTTGTCGTTTCAAATCCGTTTTCTACGTATAATACGTCCTTAGCTTCGTATCAAAGTAAACTAATATATTTTTGAGAAGTCGAAATAATTTGTGAAGCTTAAGGCTCGTTTTTGACCCGAACAAGATAAATATATGTTGCTGAAATTTCAGAAAACTATTTATTTCGTCGCCAAACTTTAAAAATTCACCACGGCTTCGTTATAACTCCGTTTTTATCCGTTCAAGCGGCCACGGATTCGTCTTAAAGTATATTTTCTAATTATCAAGGTCAAAATGTCGTGACTAAAGTCGGATTTTCCAGAAAATGATTTTAAGGACAGACCCTTATTAATACTTGTCGAAAATAGTTTTTCTCGTACTAAACCTATTCCAATCCCTTCAAATCAACTCCAAAGCTAGTCTAATCCTACCATACACCTTCTTAGGGTGTCATGGGTTCCTAGACATCATCAAGACCAAAGAATATCAAGGGGATAATTATAGGATGACCTTAATATATATATAACTCTAAAATCATGTAAAATGGTATAAACAACACAAATCATGCATGCTTGCTCCAAAAATGAAAAGATGAATATGAAATGATAAGGAAACATGAAAAATGAAAGAAACATGCTTACTAGTTAGTATGATGAGGTGCAAGGAACAAGGCTAAACTTAAATACTCTAGATTTTTATTTCAAAATCTTAACAAGAGTATTATCTAGGTTGATTAAACACTTGAACTTGAAAAATAAATGATGATCCCCTTTGCTCTTGATAGAACCGGTTATGGAGAGAAACAAGAAGAGAGAAAAGAATTTTTTTGAGTAACTTGAATTATTGGATAGTGAATATAATGAATGAAGTTTGAGTGTAAATACATACAAGTAAGACTTTGAGTACCAATTTTTATGATACATCCCCCATAGGGCCGGATATGGGGGATTGTGTTTCTAAATTTTATTTTTTTTTCCTTTTTAATAATTGTGTATACTTATATATACTTGTAAATAAAAATGTAAGTAAAATGTTGTGTAGGAAAATGTATAAGTGAAAGTAAATGATAACTTTTAGGTAAAAGAGATTTTTAGTAGATCAAAATAGAATGTAATGAGATAATAAAAATTGTAAAAATACATTCCTTGTGAAATTTGAGTGACAAAATAATTATCGTATAATTTTTAAGAAACACGTCGTAATAATTTAACTTTAACGATTTGTATACGAAATAAATTCAAAACACTTGTTAAACTCAAAATATAGTTTTTATAAACCAATGTAAGTATAAAAATATGTCGGGATCATTTTTGAAAGTAACGGATTAATTATTTTAAAATAATAACTCACGCGATAACGTTTATTTAATATAAAATTTATGCGTTACAAGTGAAATGATATGTCGTGAAAGAACTAATGTGATGCAAATGATGTGAATGAAATGTAGACTAATCTTAGTCCATATGAAATGTACGTGATGTTATGATCATGAATTCGCCGCTAAACCTTTAAGGTTACGCGAATTTGGAACACGTAAACCAAGTTTACGATAAATGTTGAAATAGTGAAGCATAAATCGTTTTGAGAAATGACCAAAAATTGAGAATTGTGACAACAATGAACTTGGTTAAGTGGTATATATAAAACCATGGGTTGTTGGTCAAAACCATTTGCTAGTATTTACCCATTTAGTATATACTTGTATTTACCCATTTTAGCATATACTTAGTTTTTACCTATTTTAGTATACTTAGTTTAAGTATATGTTTAACCCAATATGTAAACACTAGTTGTTGTACATATGTATCTAAATCATAAAATCACTTATACTTGTTTTAGTGTTTTATGTGAAAGCGTAAGTGTGTTAGAAAACTATTAGTCCAAACCATTTACGTATTTTGTTTGTTTCGTTAAAATGATTTTACTTTTGTTATCGACAAAACATTAGAAGATCGTAAAATATAAATAAACGTTTTTACGCTTATTTGTATTAACAATCTCCCCCTTTTTGTTGATGACAAAACATAAAATTATTTTAAGGAAAAATCTAAAATTCGTAAAAATTTGAATTTGTAGTTTTTACTTTCTTTTCCCCATTTTTGTCGAAACAAAAAGTGTTTGAAGGAAGGTAACACATTGTTTTTAAGAATAACATGTGAAGGAAAAAGTAAAAAGGAATAGAGAGCAAATAACGGGAAAGGATCTCGTCTTTTACTCCCCCTTGACGAGTCCATCCCTATGTAAGGGCGTCATGTAAATGATACTAATCTAGTTTGTTTGCAAATAAGTTTTCAAAAGATATCGTCTACGAGACGAATGTGCTCCCCCTTGATTATTGCAAAGGGATGTCACGAAATGTAAACCTAGTATTGCAAGTAATTTGCAATGTATTGCTTTGACATAAAGCTCCCCCTAGCTTTAGGATGTCAAAGTCTTCATATGTAAATTGAATAACTACAAAACAAAGGTTAGAAATCAAGTATAATTCACAATTTCCTGCAAATGTGATTCAAGTTAGTAGAAAGAAATATTTCTGTCTCACGGATCCCACGGTTCCCTCCTAGTAGGGATCCGTCTAGGCAAATCTGAGGGATCCGTCTGGCTGATGAACAAAGTCAGCAAAGATTGGTATAACAAGAAATGTTAATACCGAAAAGAGATATGGATTATATAGTATACTCACATACTCAGAAATATAGCAAGTAGCATGTAATTCTATTTAATAAACAAGAGCTATGCTATACATGACCAAAGCAAAATAGACAATACACGACTAGGAATTTCTAGATCACCTAACGCTTGAAGCTAAGACACCACTATAATCTTCTAGCTCAAGTTTTGTTTAGGTTTAATCTCGTCGAAACGTTCGAGGAGATGATAAAACATGAAACGTTGGTATTCTCGTACTTCATGTATCAAACTTTCAACATGTTGACAATGATAGCAATCTTTGTCATGGCTAGGTAGTGGTGGTGGATGAAATGAAATGGCTTGATTCGAAGGATCAAGTGAAGCGGCTTGTGGAGCTTCAAACGATGGAGGGATTGGTGGAGGTGCATTTAAGAATGACTCAACCAAGAATGATGGTGGTGGTAGAGAAGTGCCAACTTCCATATGATTGGATGGTTGACTTTGATGATTTGTCATGATCCAAATGGGATTATATGATGAAAACGCCGAGAAGGAAGCCGGAGCAAGTGTTGACTCAACACCTTGATTTTGAACCATTATTCATCCTAATGAGGAGAATGTTGTCGGCGGAATCAGATGAGACTGCCTAGGAGGCAAGTCCTCTAAATTGTAGAGGTGTGGTGATGATAGTGGGGATGTAAATGCAATAGCTCTAGGAACCAATGGTGATGGTTTAGTGGAGATGATATTGTTTGGCCTAGGAGGTAGGGTGGTGTTTGACATAGGTAGTTTTATGGGTACAATCCTTTTAGGTATTGGTTTGATTGGATGATGAAGAATTCTATCATTTGTTGGTTTGATGGGAGATGATTCGGTTGAAGAAATTTCGTGTATAACACGAGCCTTTTTCATGGGTGGTTCTTTGGTGGATAAGTTGCTACTTGGGGTTTTCCTCATGATGAGATGATTTCAAGAGGTTACAAGGGCTGAAAGTAAGAATGAGAGTGATGACTATGGAGGTCCTAACAAGGTGGTTTATAAACTAGGGGAATTGGCAAGTGCATTTAAGCCTTAAGCCACTAGGATTCATTGGATTGTGATGATTAACATGCACAAGAGTCAACTTCAGAGTTTGCACTGTTCTAAGAACTCATTTAAGATGAGATGGAGTGTTTGATTTAGGAAGATGAGTTGAAATGATTGTTTTAGCAAGATTTGACCTAAACTGTCATCCGGATCCCACGGTTCCCTCCTCAGAGGGATCCGTCTAGGCTAATCCTAGGGATCCGGCTCTCAGCAGCTATGAAAGAGTGGAAATGATGTTTCTAAGATCTAAGACCTATATCATCTTGAGTGTTTCAGTCCTCCTAAGTGTTTTAAATGAAGGGATGCTTGAGTACTTGAAGGTAATAAATGATGTAGCTAATGATTGTCATTTATGGAAGGATTTGGAACTTTCAAGAGTACCAACGGATGAGCAAGGATGACACTAAAGATTTAGAGTGTCAATTGAAGCTAAATGATCCTAGAGATCAGGTTGTGTCTTAGGATAGTGTTTTGGAAAATATCCTAGAAGCTTTGAGATGAGAAAGCTAGATTTTGATCAACTTTGATCAACTTGGAGGTGAGGATGATTTATGATCAATTTTGCCATAATTGAAATATTTTTAAGACTAGATGTGAGGGATCAAGTAGAAAATGAGGTGTGAGTTTAAGAGCGGAAGAGTAATGGATAAACCAAACGGTAGATCTACAAGCGTCTTAGAGTGTGATCTATTTGAGTTAGAATGAGTAGGAGATATCAACCTATCTTGATAAGGACTTAATTTGCATTAAGACCCTATGTTTAGCTTAGTGAGATGTTCTAAGGATATGTTTGAAATATAATGCTTGCAATTGCATTTTCTGTTTATCCCACGGTTCCCTAAGTGTAGGGATCCGTCTAGCACAATCTTTGGGATCCTTCCATCTTTCAGCAGACCTTTACTAAAGATATTCAATGATCTTGACAATGCATTATATCTCAAGGATAGTCTAAAAAGAGTTCTAATACTAAGATATCAAATGTAAGATGTTTTATTTCATGAAAGAAATTGGATTACATTGATAAAGCATGAGTACAAGAGAATTGATCCTATTTTAGAATACTACTAGTTTCCTTGAGTGTTTTCGCTAGGAGGTTCATTATGTGATTGATGAGTGTTGGTGGAATCAAGAATGAAGAAAGTCTTCATGAGGGATATGTTTAGCGATTCCATCATCTTGTTCACAAGTACGTACAACGGACTTTGAAATTGAGGATGAAAGTGCATAACATTATGATAGAGGCGTGTCAAGAACATTCCATAAGGGATGAGTTTATTCTTGGAGCCTTGAAGATTTGCAATTCGCCTTGCGAAGAAGTAGGCGAGATTGTATGGTTGTTGTGTTAGCAAACAGTACAACATGTGAGCACAACAAGCGGGAAGGATTTCTCGATTTCCCCTAAGACTCTAAACATTTTCACGTAGGATGAGTGCAAGAGGCTTGTACTCTTCTCGGATATCCCTTGTAAAGATAGTGTTTGGATCGGATTAATATGGTCGAGGTTTGCATATTATGCGATTTAAATTTTTTGGAGAGGGTATGTGTGAACAATATGGACTATTTTCTTCATGAAAGTTGAAGAGAGAATCAAGAGACCAATCTTCGGTGAAGGCACATTGTCCATGATTGGGAATCCGGAGGATGTGAGCAAAATGCCCAAGGGTTAGAGTGAACTTTTGGTTTTTGATATAAAACCAAAGAGATAGAGAGCGATCCTCGTTACGAACGAGTTCGACTTGACGGAAGAATTCCATTATGAACCTTGGACATATCTTCTCGTTGATTTCAAGAAGGCATTCTAGTCCTATGGCTCGAAAGAGGTATTGATACCTTCTTCGAATTGTAGAGAGGTGTCTACAATACGTCCTTCATGGAAGTGACGGCTTTCGAGATTATTGAACCCATAGACATGATTGCCAGGCGTGTTGGGTTCGAGAGAGATGTTCGGAGTGTAGACGCTAGTGAGTGAAAAATCAAACTCATATTCATGCGTCATAGTTGAACCTATAGAAATGACAAGTTAATAAAATGAGATGTTTGTGGTCAACTTATGATAATCTAATGTTTTTACTAGATTTTTATTAACAATGATTTTTAACAAGAAATACACTTAACTCACTTATGGTTTTGACATACAAGTAGAGTATTACTCTTAGAAGAAAAGAGGTTTTTGATTTGCATGAAAAACTGTTTTCCAGTATGACGGATCCCACGGTTCCTTTTCAAGAGGGATCCGGCTAGTATAACTTCCGGGATCCGTGGATTTGTAGTAACAGATTTGATAAAAACATAGGTTTTACAGTTTTTATACCACGAAAATATGTTTTATCCTACATTTTCCTTTAGCATGCATACATGACTTCTAATGTATCACGAAAGAAATATAAAACATATAAATCAAAATAAGTGACAAACACATTATGATAAAAGTAACCTAGATAAACTAGATTATTAATAGTATTGCATTTCAATACTAAGGATGATACAAAGGATTGGGGTATATGACCCCAATATAGATTAACAACACAAAGTAAATGTCTTCGTATGTGAACTTCATCATAGGGAACACAAGTGCGATGAGTGTTATGGCGATGAGCACGAGTGCGATGTAAACCATGTTGATGACGGATCTTCTTGGTTTCGGTTGAGATGAAATGAGGAGGAAGATGAAGTTTTTAAGTGAGAGGAAATTTTTGAAATTGGATGATTTGAAAAAGGTGAGGATTTGATAGATAGGTCGACGGTGGGAGTTTTTATAGGGAAGGATGAATTTTTGAAATTCGTGTTATGTTTTATTATTGGATTTAAAAAAATAAAACATAAGTTTAATATACTATGACTATAGACGAGAAATATAGCACGTATGTGAGAAAAAGACTTCCTAACGAAGCTTCATGTAAACCATGTAATTTGCACAAAAGATAATCATATAAATATCTAAAAAGGTATACTTAATTATCAATCAAAGTAAAAAGAAAGTCATACCTCTAGCGCACTTAGGAATGTCTTTACAAATGACACAGCAAATGTCACTAAGACTATTTCCGCTCCTTTGCGTTTAAGATACCTTCTTAAGAAAGGTATTCTTGTTACCAAGCGACTCCTAAAGCTTGGTGGGTATGAGCTTTGACTAATCAACATGACAAAGAAGATTAGTGCATTTAAATGAAAATAAAAAATGTTGTTATCAACTCAACATCCAAACATATAGTTTTGAAATATATGGTGTTTGCTTTTATGAAAAACCTTCTTTGTAGTTTTCAATTAACCATGGATCGTATCAAGTTTTTAAAGTACAATATACTTCAAGGAACTTGGTAACGAAGCTCTGATGCCAATTGTGGAAAACTAGAAGGGGGTTGAATAGTTTTACCAATTAAAATTTCCTTTTAATCTATTTAGATAGACTTATGTCAATCTATTTGGATGTGTGTGTTGGATGTTGATAAACAAGCATGTAGAGGTAAGTAATAAAAAGATAAGAGTAAGAAGCACAAAACCACAACGCAAGTATTTATAGTGGTTCGGCTACAATATTACCTTCCTTGCCCTAATCTACTCCCCGAGTCACCTACTCGAGAGTTCGTAATCACTACACCAATCTCCTTATGGCGGAGAAGCCTTCACCACGTCGCCTACTCTTTTTCCGGTACTAGGCTAACCACGGGTTCTTTCACTCCAAGGTGAACCACACCTACACAACGTCGCCTACCCTTTATAAGGTACTAGGCTAAGTACCTAGTTCTTTCACACCTTAGGTGAACTACACCTTCACAACGTCGCCTACCCTTTATTAGGTACTAGGCTAAGCACCTAGTTCCATTGCAATGGAGGAACTACTACCACACTACACCAACGACTAATCCCAAAGGAGATCTACTCCTTTACAACATCATCTAGGATATCAATATCCTTGGATCTAATACTACTCTATCTTGTACATCGAAACACACCATATCGAATGTACATCTAAGGCACCTTTCACTAATTCCTTTGACTAGATCTACAAGACACCTTTCACTAATGTCTTGTGTCTTCACTTCTAAGCACCTTTCACTAATGCTTCTTTGTCTTGACTTCTAAGCACCTTTCACTAATGCTTCTTTGTCTTGACTTCTAAGCACCTACCACAAGTGCTTTATCCTATAGACGATAGATACCCTTCACTAATATCTTCGTCTTGACTATTGAGACATCTTTCACTAATGTCTTCAACACTACACGTCTTTGAAGAAAGAAAGGAATCATCAACAAGAGGACTTCAGTAGCCTTGATGATGAGGAAGCATGGCAACTCATGGACTTGAGCTTGCTCGACTTCAAAGGTGGTGATCTTGCCTTTAAGAGGAACCTAAAAGATCACACAAAAACAAAACTACAAACATAGATCTCTTGGATCTAAGGTTAGTGAGATTTAACTCAGGGGGAATGTGTGTTAGAAAGGGATTGAAAAGGGGTGCTAAATAATGAAGAAATGACTCACTATTTATAGAGGAAAAATCCTACTGTTCCCCGGATCCCATGGATCCCTACCACAAGGGATCCGGCTAGCACAAAGCTAGGGATCCGTGGTCCGCTCCTCTTTGCCCATTGGTATTTTTGGTTATGGGTCATGGGTCATGGGTTATGGGTTGATCCACGGTTTTCTTTCTAGGTACAATGTATCTTAAGGATACAATGAACTTGGTTAAGTGGTATATATAAAACCATGGGTTGTGGGTCAAAACCATTTGCTAGTAATTACCTATTTAGTATATACTTGTATTTACCCATTTTAGCATATACTTAGTTTTTACCCATTTTAGTATACTTAGTTTAAGTATATGTTTAACCCAATATGTAAACACTAGTTGTTGTACATATGTATCTAAATCATAAAATCACTTATACTTGTTTTAGTGTTTTATGTGAAAGCGTAAGTGTGTTAGAAAACTATTAGTCCAAACCATTTACGTATTTTGTTTGTTTCGTTAAAATGATTTTACTTTTGTTATCGACAAAACATTAGAGGATCGTAAAATATAAATAAACGTTTTTACGGCTTATTTGTATTAACATGGTGGATTCTCATCTTAGTGATGCTATGCAAATGCAAAGTGCTTTGCTAGCCTCCATAATCACCACTCCAACCACCCACACCAACAACTCCACCATTCCACCACCATAAAATCATGAACCATACTACCCTCCTAGACACGGTTGCTCCAATTATGAGCGGACCGCCCAATTTACCAAAAGGACCCGGGTGATGGTCCATGAGCTTCAAGACGAAATAAGGTTCATCCTCAATCACATCTTAGAACGCATCAATTCTCTTGCTCATCCACCACCTCAATAGGAGGGTCCTAGTTTATCTTCTTTAAGCATTTTTTTTTCTAGGATTTTCTTTGTATTTTTTTTATTATTTTCTAGGATTTTATTATTGTACTAACACTTCATTGTGTTCCCTTTTCATGATTCTTATATCATGAAAAAATTTAACAAATGAATGGTGTTTCTTATTTTGTTGTTGATTGTTACATGGTGTTTGAAAATACTTGTGATGATGCTTATTACTAACATTTTTTTTGTAGCTTTTTCACAATCCATGTATCTTTCTTTTGGCACCCAATTTAGGGGGAGCATTGGTCAAGGGGGAGATAATGGCTCGGGCTCATTACATATTCCGCCTCGCATCTTTTTTTTGTTGAGACAAAAAGGGGGAGAAATATATAAAACTTGGTTAAATTTGACTTTTATAAAAAGTCAACTGCATACTTTGACTTTCTGAAAAATCAACATCATACTTCAACTAATGAAGACTTTGACTTTCTAATGAAAAGTCAACTGCACACTTTGACTTTCTAAAAAGTCAACATCATGTCTAAATTTGACATACTTGCATTATCATCTTTATCTTTTAAGTTCTAAAACTAATATTTTTATTACTCTTGTACAATCTTTACATCTTTTATAAAAATAAAATTTATGTTTTGTCCTCAACAAAAAGGGGGAGATTGTTAATACAAATATCGTCATTAAACGTTATTTATATTTTATGATCTTTACCTTAGTTTTGTTAACGACAAAAGTAAATTTAATTTCTATAAAGCTTAAAGCTTGTCAAGTTTAATAGATATTAAAACAAGCTTTTCAAATAATATCTTCATCACTCAAGGATTTACATTTTGATTAATCATATTTTGATATAACTCTAAACCATAATGTATGTTAGTATTTTTAGATCAAGAATGTTTTGGTTTCTTAAAATAAAACATTACATATGTATTTACATTTTAACATATTTCTAAAAATAGAAAAACAAACATATGACATCATGTAGTGCATCATTGAAATCCTTAGAAGATTTCACTAGATAATTTGTGTAGATTTAGACTCTACATATCTTACACAATCTTGGATAGATATGGTTGACTTTGGTAAGATTTTAGTGATCTTGCTGTCAGACCCCAGCGGCACCAAATCTTAACACGGACGGAACCCTTTTGAGGGATCCGTAGTCCGTGGTGCCTGCTGAGTATTTTGGCTATAAATAGCAAAGCCAAATCAAGTTGTTTTTCATCCCTTTATATCATATTCACATACATTTCTTCTCTATAACATTTCTAACTCAGTTTCATATCATATTAGTGATCTCTTTTGTAGCAAAGAAGATCAAGGCATATTCAAGCTTCAACAAGTTGTTGGAAGTCTTGTTTGTTTGTTGTTGTATGATCTTGTGTTGATTCATACATCATTGTTGTACCAAACCATCATAATCTTGTGAGTGTGAGTTGTTAGTATTTTAGTCCTTAAAATACATTGTGTGTGGGAGTGGTTGTACCCTTGAAAAGAACTCGACATCTAGCTTAGTGTCAGAAATAGTGTGTAAGTGAAGTGTAAAGGTTTCTCCGCCGGTGAAAGGAGCTTGTTGACTAGTGAAGTTAAACTCTCGAGTGTGAGATTCGAGGAGTGGAGTAGGGCAAAGAAAAAGAGTCCTTGTAGACCGAACCACTATAAACAACTTGTAGTGGTTTGATTGTTTCTTTCCTTATCTACTCTTTATATATTGTTTGCATATTGATTATCATTCACTAACATATCCAAGATCAATATCAATTGATCTTTCAATAAGTTTCAAAACAAAGTTTTTAATCGGTAAACTATTCAACCCCCCTTCTAGTTTTCCACATACTCGATTGTATATAACTTACTCATCTAAGGATGAAGTTTGCATCAATTATTTTTCCTATTTTAGGTGCTTCTTGTCACCCTCAAACAAGGGGGAATATCCTTTAAACACTCACATTGCATCGTCTATACACTTGGTTGTATATGACATATTTGTCTAAAGACAAAGCTTCTATTATACTAATATTTATTTTGAAGGTTCATCTTGACGCCCTAGAGCAAAGGGGAGCTTCCGTCAAGCATTTATTGAATGCATCTTATACACACTTTGTTGTATATCACTTACTCGAATATAGTTTTGCACTAATATTTGTTTTGTAGGTTTTTAATCATACCCTGACGCCTCAAACAAGGAGGAGCAACCGTCAAGGGGGAGCATGCACGCATTCATCATCGTTCTCACTTTTCAACAAGCCTTTGTGCTTCGATAAAAAGTGGAGAAAATAGGCTAACATTTCTATGCATTTTTCTTTATCGTTATTTTTGTTGTATAAAACTAACCTTGATGTAGGTTAAGCCTCTTAATTTGATCCATGGATCCGCTACCAAACAAGGGACAGATTGGAGTAGACGATTTAACTTCACTAGGGATGATGCAAGCTCGCCTTTTTGGGGAGAAATAAAGTTAAAACTCCAAGGACACGGCCTTTTTGTTTCGACAAAAGGGGGAGAAGAGTGTAAACGGAGAAGGTAATGTAAAGGTATTACGGATACAAGTAACTTTTTACATTTTACTATCTATTACGTTTACATAGTTTTGTCATCATCAAAAAGGGGGAGATTGTTAGTGCAAATATTACGATATTTAATCTATACAGTCTCGTTTGTTTTGATTAATGACAAACATGTAACTTGTAATATATAACATAAAATGTACAAGTTACTGGTAATCACATTTTGTCTCAACATACAACATCTCTCGATATCTCAAGTCCTCGTATGTTACAACACAGGTTCGTACATGTTTGTTATGTGGCATTATAATCAAACACATTAACAAATCATTTATAATGTTTAAAATATGTTTAGAGTCACTAAGTATTTTAATAGGTTAATCATTCTATTTCGAACCTCATTTTACATTTTGCATTCACAAGTATTTTATACAAATACATCTTTTGTAAAATGTCTAAAGTCTAAACAAATATATACTTTTATTTATATAAGTAAACTAACTATAATATTCATACAAGTACTAAAGTTTACTTACACTTGACAAAATACATTTTATTTTGACAAGCACTCAACTAGATACTTTATTTTATAAAAAGCAACTAGATATTTTATCAACTAGTTACATAATACATTTTACAAGTTTATTTTCATGAACATTTTAATCTAAATGAAAATGCATTTTTACATCATTTCATGCATCATCATATCTCTTTAAGATCTTTAGAATATTTGCAAGATCTTGAAAAGATTTGATAAAGATTCTTTTTGATTACCACTTTGGCTATAAAATATCATCCCATTGTTTTCTCATATCTTCATCCCTTCCAACACACATTCTCTCTAACATTCTTGCATCACTTAGATCTATAGATAATCATGTAGTAACATACATCAATCACCCTCACCATCACATGATCATAATGCTTCTAACATTCATCTTTGTTGTAAGCATATTTTACATTTTGATCAACCAAGAAAAGCTTGAAGATCTAGCCATCCTCATTCACCAAAGCATATCAACATATGAAGATTCAAGATCTCTTGTTATCCTCATTGATTGAAGACTTCTTATCTAAGAAGATCATTTAGATTAGTCATTCATATCCATTAGACATTTGTGCCATAAAACACAAGGTTTGTTATGTTGGGCCATAAAACATAACGGGAGTGGTTGTACCCGGTAAGAACTCGACATCTAACTTACTGTCGGAAATATTGTATAGGCGATGTTAGGTTGGTTCTACCTCGAACTAGAACCCGATATTTAGCTTTGTACCGGAAAAAGTGTAAGCGGCGATTGTAAGGTTTTCTCCGCCGAGAAGGGAGCTTGTTGATTTAGTGAAGTAACTCTCGAGTTGGGTACTCGGGGAGTGGAGTAGGGCGGAGAGGAGATCCGTGACCGAACCACTATAAATCCTCGTGTTCGGTTTGCACTTTCCTTTCTTTATCTCTTTACTTTTATAATTGCACTATACTATTGCTTGTGATGTATTTTGATGTTTGTATGACAACTTGGTTTACTATATATTAGTCATAAACAATAATTGACACTTTCATATTATAACAAACTTCATAAGCGATTTGATACTAAAGATCTAAAGTTTTTAAACGGTAACGTATTCATCCCCTCCACGTTTTCACAGATCCTATTAAGTCTAAGGGCTTGTTTGTTTTTGAAAAAAAATGTCTGACTTGCTCTGAAATCTTACCAGTCAGACGTGGTCAGAAGTTTTTGTTGTTTGTTTTTTCATAGCGAGTCAGACGCGGTCAGATATTATAAATCTGACTCAGTAAGAGATGGTGAACATCTCTGACTACCTCTAACCCTATTAACACCCTTCATCAAAACCCTTCTCCTCAAAACCAATTCATCTTCAAAACCTTCACCCCACCACCGGCCACCTCCAGCCTCGGCCGACCACCTCTCGCCGCCTTCTTCTCCACCTCTACGCTGCCTTCTTCTCCACCTCTACGCCGCCTTCTTCTCCTACAGCCGCCATTTTCACCACCTCTAAGGTATTTTTTTTTTCTTTTCTTTTTACCTGTTTATATTGTACTTATTTTTTTTGTTGGTTTTAAGTAATTTTATTGTGGGGTTGGTTATAAACTGATATGGGTTTCTCTGTTTTGGTCAACTATGAGGTTTATGATGTGTGTTTGTGTTTTACATTTATGTATGGATCATATATGGGTAGATTCTTGTATGTTTATGGCTGAAAAATGGTCTTTGCTTGCTGAATTTGTGGATCGTGTATGGGTAGATTCTTGTATGTTTTACGTTTGGTCAGCTTACCAATTGATTGTCACAACTACGTAATTTGGATATTAGTCATAAGCTCCAAGTCGAGTATAGTAGTGTTTTTTGTAGCTTTAGATGTCAGCAACTCCAATGGTTAAGCTCTTTATGCATGATCATATATGCCTCTCTTTCTATATGAATACCTCAGTTGTAAAATTTAACAAGCTTAATACTAAGCTCGAGTTCTTGTTTGAGCTCGTTGATGGTT
Source organism: Chrysanthemum makinoi (assembly GCA_910596185.1). NCBI lineage: Eukaryota > Viridiplantae > Streptophyta > Magnoliopsida > Asterales > Asteraceae > Chrysanthemum > Chrysanthemum makinoi. Next base: position 120,527,739 of record OU343225.1, read on the forward strand.
ACTTCCTGGCATCAGGTTCTTGAATGACATTTTTGAAACTATCGTAAACTAAGAACTGAATCGACACATTAATTAACAGGTTAATAGCTCAAGTCTTAAATGAGACTAGTGTCATATTAGGCGTTGTTTGTGAACAAGTGTCTCTTAAAAAAAGATAACAATCGACTACTAATTCCTCAAAAAATCTAGGGTCGAGAACCTGATCAAATATGGTCATATGCGTGTAGTACCACTCAAACTTGAATTTATTGCGTGTTTCAAGTTGATGAGTTCCCCACCCCCTAACTTCCCACCGCCTTTTTTATATGTTCCATTCATTTGCACAGTTCAGATGAGAAAGTTTCAGCATTCTCGTCCCTTACTTCCCACGACTTTATTTGAAAATGACCAAGACAATACACATGTAAATTTCCTTCTTTGCTTGGTCGCATCATACAACAAAGTGAACACCGTTACATGCATATTTCTTTCAGATAACAAGGAACCATGGTCGTTACATTATTTTGTACACTGATCAATACTTAACACATTATTCTACATGAGTCTTGTCAGTAACAGTTTACATTTGTCGGTCTAGTGGCAGTAAGATTTAAATAGCTCAAATGGGATAAATAGCTACTGATGTTTCTTCATTCAAAGGAAAACTTCATTATTAGCTTCACATTTTCAAATTTATCTCCTTTCTTGTTATGGAGTGGAACTTTTCTAATCCCAGTATATGATATATACGGTTTACCTTATGTATTTTGGAAATAACAATAAAAAAAAAGTCTTTTTAGACCAAAAAAGGAATTAAGATCAAAAGTTTTGATTATTTATAAAATCCCATATATAAATAATCAAAAGTTTTGATTTTGATTAGTACCCATGAAGCCATAATTGATTCTTGGTGAATAAAACCATAAAAAAGTGTTCTTTTTGGTTCAAGAAAGTGTGATCCGTTAATTTGGTTCTTTTTAAGATAGTATGTGCGAGTGTGTAACATATCAAAATATTGATTTATTTGTATATAGGGGACTGTTGTAATTCTAGAAGTAAGGATTTATATAATTATATAAAAGTAGTGTGTTAAAGATGAAAGTGTCGATATATATAGTGATAGTAATTGATGATTTTTGGCTTTTCTTATCTGGTTTGTGGATCCCGTGTCCATTTATCTATTTTATAAATGGGCCATTTTTTTTATTACCATGGTTTCCGACCTTTTAGCCTACTAATCCACAGGATTTGAGCCCACGGGATTCAGGCATGTTGGAGTGGCCACTTAGAGTTGTTTGCACCTAGACCTCTCAATAGTTTTGAAACTGGTTCAAATGGGTTCAGGCCGATTCAGGTTCTGGTCAGAACAGGTTACTGATTTGGGGTCATAATATGCGTCACAACATACACAATATTTTCCATCTAATACGTTGATACAAACTTATGCCACATCAGTTCTCTGTACAATCAAGTTAACTTATAATCAAAAAAGAAATCAAGGAAAATAAAATTGTATTCTGTGACAGAAGAATAGTAAAGATTAATTGTGACAGAAAAGTAGAGTAATGGCTTGATTTGGAATAGTCAATAGTGATGAAGAGTGATCAGGTTTGCGGCTATATATTGCTTGTAGTACAAGTGATGCTATTACCTAACAACAGATGCACAACAGATGCATAACTGATGAACAAGCTCCAAGTCGAGTATAGTAGTCTTTTCTCGAGTTCAGCAGCTCTTTGCTCAAGCTCTTTTCTTTCATATGCCACTTCTTCCTTTAACTTTTCACTTTCTTGAACAAGCAAATTCATGCTGCTTAACTGACACTCTAAATCAGTCTTCAATTTAGCATTTTGCTGTCCAAACAACTGCAGCTATACAACTTTGGTTGTGTGCAAGCGCAGTGCAGCAGCATCTTCATTGTATATTGTGTTTGTTTTAGCTCATTTTCGGCCTTATCACTTCTGATAAATGTATAGTTTACTTTTTATCGCTCTATATTGGTGATATAAGCTGTCATCTGAAACCATATATGGATTATGCTTTTATGTCACAGGTCTTTAGCTACTGATCTTCAAAGTCATTCAGTGAAACTTCAGAACGTAATTGAGCGGGAATTTGGAGTCTTAAAAGCGCGTTTTCCAATCTTGAAGAGTATGCCCAAATTTCCTTTGGTAACACAAAGAGATATTACTATTTCATGTTTTGCTATTCATAATTTTATTCGAAAAGAGGGTCTAAATGATGATTTGTTCTCTCAATACGATCAAAGTGACGTACATGATAACGAAAATGTACATGATGATGATGACGGTGATGTTGAAGTTGTTCAACCAATTGGGAGTGACGCGGATCAACAATACATGATTAACTTACGAGATCAAATCGCGGCACAACTTATGCAAGGCTAGGTTTTAAATTATTTGGTATTGGTTAAGTTACTTAATTGTTGTTTCAATGCGTTAAACTTATGTTTTATTTTAAGACGATTTATGTAATAGTTTTTATTATGTTAAACTTTGGATATGTATTAAGATAATTTATTTAATGATTTATAATTGTGTTAAATCTATGATAAAAATGTTTTGTTTCAAATTTACACTATCTACTTATTAATCGTATTTGCAATAGTTTAATATATACTTAAAAAAGGGAAAATTAAAACCATTCAGACAATTATAAAAAACAAACAACACATTTTCATTCAGATTCAGACGTTATATCCACATCTTACTAGTAAGATGTGGTAGTCAGATTCAAACCTAAAACATCTAAATGAAACAAACACACCCTAAGTGTCACTTGTTTTAAATGGTTTTAAGGTTGAAATGATTAATTAAACTAAAGACAAGAAATAGATTGCGAAAAGTAAATTAAGGTTGTGAACAATGGAGAGAAAGTGTGTTAACCTAATTAATCATCCTATCATGTATTGTCTATGTTTTCTTAATTACTTCCAATTGATTCAAGTGGGGGTTTAAGTCGCTAGGACAACATTTGGTCAATTCGTCCTAACCTATGAACAAAGGTTCCTACCCGACGTCAAAAGCCTACCCTTTGAGGAGTCGAGGGTCTCAAGCAACCTAAGCCAAGTCATTAAGTACCCTACATGCAAGATTCGAAATAATGAGTGCCCGGGCACTAGCATCTTAGACACTCATCCCTAACTTCTTAAGTTCATCCATCCGAACGGTGATCCTTTGGTCAATTCGCACAAGAGGGAAAGGTAGTCAGTTGGTCAATTCTTACCAGCCCCTTCTCTACCTACTTACTTAGGGTCAGTTTGTCAATTCTCCTAAGCAACTAGATACGACCGCACTTCAAAACTACCGAAGCTAGGGTAACTACCATCGAACTATGCATGCATACACTAGAAACAATTATAGAAGCATGAAAACACAAACAATACAATCAAGGAATCATAACTAGGCTTGCACCAAGGGTGCTTAGCCAATCATATTAAAAGATACAATAAATTCAATGTTTAACATAATTGAAGACATGAATTAAAGTAAAAGATAGTAGTGATCGCTAAAGCTTATCGATATGGTGTGATTCATCTCTTGGATATGGCTCCGTATGCTCAATGTGATCTGCCCTTGGAACCCTCTTCACGTTCTCTACCTTTGAGTTGTGAATGAATGATGTGAAATGCAGATTTTAGGGCTTGTATTTATAGGCCCGATAACAGTTACGGCGTAACTTAAGTTGAGAGTTACTCTGTAACTTAATTATCTTATAAACAGAAGCTGTTGGAAAATTTAGTGCACTTGTGGGATTAGTTCACACCTTGTAATGGGTTAGGAGGTACGGAGTGTACACCCATAAGGTCCATGAACACCCTGACTCTTGTAGTAGTTTGTATTGGTAGTGCAAGTAGAAAGTACTATTTGTGGAAAGTACTGCTAGTGGAAAGTACTGCTTGTGGTTTTCACTGATAAGCAGTGTTTCCACTGATAAGCAGTGTTTCCAATGAAGCAGTGTATCCATTGATAGCACTATGAAAGTACTGCTAGTATGAAAGTACTGCTAGTGTGAAAGTACTGCTAAATGGCAGTTACAACTGCTTAATGACCACGTTTAATTGGTCATGTAACCACTAACGGCTATAATGGGGATAATTATGAGGCTATTAATGGGCCGATTAATACTCATAATTCCATTTGACTAGCTAAGAGTAACCTCCTATAAATAGGAGATCGATTATGCATGAAAAACATACAGAAAACGTAAACACTTATTAGCGAAAGGGTTATAGAATTGTGCCTAATTCTCTAACTGCATTTGGTCTTATCCCAAGTAGATATTCGTGATACCCAGGCATTAGGGTCGAATAGTTTACTTCAGAAAGTGATCACACGATTCCAAGTGATATCCGGTAACCACCTAGTGGTATTGCTACTGTCATTGATTGTTTTAACCCTGTTCTGGGAGATACTACACCAACAATCAAAGTAAACTATTTTGTGATAATCAATGGAAACTACTGCAATGAAACACATGGCTTCAAACTTTGCTAAGCTGGATAAGTTTGAAGGGGTGGACTTTAGGAGATGGCAGAAGAAGATGCATTTCTTGCTGTCAAGCATGAGTGTGGTGTATGTGCTTACCACTCCTATTCCTGATGATGGGGATGATGCTACAGTGGAGCAGATTAGGAGGAGGAGCAAATGGGAGAATGATGACTACATATGCAGAGGTCTTATTCTCAATGGTATGTCTGATTCTTTGTTTGATATTTATCAGAACTTTGAATCTTCCAAAGAACTGTGGGATTCCTTGGATGCCAAATATATGGCTGAGGATGCATCAAGTAAGAAGTTCCTTGTTAGTAATTTCACAAATTACAAAATGACTGATTCAAGACCAGTTATGGAACAATACAATGAACTTCTTGGAATACTTGGAAGGTTTACACAACACAATATGAACATGGATGAGGCCATTAAAGTCTCTTGTGTCATTGACAAACTCCCTCCTTCTTGGAAAGATTTCAAGCATACCTTGAAACATAAGAAAGAGGAGTTAACTCTGGTTGAGTTGGGCAGTCATCTGCGCATTGAGGAATCTCTCAAGATGCAGGATAATGACAAGCCAAAGAGTAGCAATGCTGCTGGTGCATCTGTTGTCAATATGGTGGAGCATAATAACTCCACCAGGTACAATGACAACAAAGGCAAACGCAAATATCATGACAACACAAGGGCAGATCCTAACAAGAAGGCAACACCTACTTGTTGGAAATGTAGCAAGACTGGTCACATTAAAAGGGACTGCAAAGGTGTTAAAGTTGGTGGTAAAGCCAATGGATCAGGCACTAATGGTTCAGGGAGTGGTGGATCAGCCAACTCACTGAAAGGTCAGAATATGTTTAATAAGTCTTTTCAGATTTATTATGTTACATATGTATCTGAATCTTTTTATGTGCAGGATGATGATGTTGCGTGGTGGGTTGACTCTGGTGCAACAGTTCATGTGTGTAAAGATAGAAGCTGGTTCAAGACTTATGAGTCACTGAGTGATGGTTCTATTCTTCACATGGGAAATGAGTCAACAGCCTTGGTGCATGGTCGTGGTTGTGTAGATCTTAGGTTTAGTTCAGGAAAGATTGTAACTTTGTTTGATGTTATTCATGTTCCTGATATTAGGAAGAACTTGGTTTCAAGTAGTATTTTGAATAATCATGGTTATAAACAAGTTATTGAGTCTGATAAATTTGTGCTTTCTAAACATGGTGTTTTTATTGGTTTTGGTTATTTATGTAATCAAATGTTCAGGCTTAATATTTCTACTGATAGTGCATTTATTTCCACTGATAGTGTAAATTCAGCCTGTGTGACCACCACTGACCAGACTGTCTCTACCCTGTGGCATTCATTATAAAAGGTTGCAAGATATGTCTAAGGATGGGTTGATCCCAGCCTTTGACATGGACACTGAAAAGTGTAAAACTTGCATGTTGACCAAGATTACCAAGAAACCTTTTCAGGGTGTTAGTCGCGAGACTAATCTCTTAGAGCTTATTCACAGTGATCTGTGTGATTTGCATGCCACTCCCTCTTTGGGTAACAAGAAGTACTTTGTGAATTTATTGATGATGCTTCTAGGTTTTGTTATGTTTATTTGTTACATTCCAAGGATTAAGCATTAGATAAATTCAAAGTGTTTAAAACTGAAGTTGAATTACAACTTGGGTCTTTGATCAAAAGATTAAGGACTGATAGGGGAGGTGAGTACATGGATACTCTGTATTTTCATTCTGTTGGTATAATCCATGAAACGACTGCCCCTTATACTCCTCAGCAAAATGGTATTTCTGAAAGGAAAAACAGGGTGCTGAAGGAGATGGTTAATTCCATGTTGTCCTTTTCAGGACTGAGTCAAGGGTTCTGGGGTGAAGCTATGTTAACAGCTTGCTATTTATTAAATAGGGTTCCCAACAAAAGGAACAAGGTTACCCCTTATGAACTCTGGACTAAAAGGAAACCCAACCTGAACTATCTCGGGGTCTGGGGTTGTAGGGCTGTTGTAAGACTCCCTGATCCAAAGCAAAAGACTTTGGGTGAAAGAGGCATTGATTGCATCTTTGTTGGATATGCTGAGCATTCCAAGGCTTATAGGTTCTATGTTATTGAACCTAATGAATATGTTTCAGTTAACTCTATAATTGAATCAAGGGATGCAACTTTTGATGAGAATAGATTCTCATCAGTCCCTAGACCAAGTCAGAGGATTCCTAATGGAACTCATGACACTGGTGTATCGAGAGGTCCTGATGATGAACCATCAGTGGTCCCTGATGAGGTTGTGGTTCAACAACTTGAACCTGTGCTTAGAAAAGCAAAAGGGTCAAGAATCCAAAGTCATTTGGACCTGAGTTTCAACTATACTTAGTTGAAGGAACAAGGGATGAGGTCTCAGACCAATACTCCTATTGATTCATTGTTGAGGATGATCCCAAGACATTTGAAGAAGCAATGAAGTCCTAGGATATTGCTTTTTGGAAAGAAGCAATCAATGATGAGATGGATTCCATCATGGGGAACAACACTTGGGTGTTGGTTGATCTACCTCCTGGTTGCAAACCTCTAGGTTGCAAATGGATTTTCAAAAGAAAATGAAGGTAGATGGAACTATTGAAAAGTTCAAGGCTAGATTAGTTATTCAGGGCTTTAAACAAAAGTCAGGGATAGACTATTTTGATACTTATGCCCTTGTGGCTCGTATCATTACCATAAGACTGCTGATTGCTATGGCATCTATTCACAATCTGATTATTCATCAGATGGATGTGAAGACAGCTTTCTTGAATGGTGAATTGGATGAGGAGGTTTATATGAACCAACCTCAGGGCTTCATCATGCCTGGCAATGAAAACAAGGTGTGTAAACTGATTAAGTCTCTTTATGGACTTAAGCAGGCACCTAAGCAATGGCATCAAAAATTTGATGAAGTGGTTTTGTCTAGTGGTTATATTCTTAACCAAGCTGACAAATGTGTATATAGCAAATTTGATGAATCTGGTAAAGGAGTCATCATTTGTCTATATGTTGATGACATGTTGATCTTTGGCACTGACCAAAATCAGGTTGACTTGACAAAGGAATTTTTGTCGTCAAGGTTCTCCATGAAAGACATAGGGGAGGCTGATGTTATCCTTGGTATAAGGATTAAACATGAAAGTAAAAGAATTTCTATCTCTCAGTCTCATTATATTGAGAAGATACTGAGGAAATTCAATTACTTTGATTGTACTCCAGTGAGTACACCTATGGATACTTGTGAGAAGCTGATGCCTAATCATGGCAAGGCGGTATCTCAACTTGAGTATTCTAGGGTGATTGGTTGCCTGGTGTATGCCATGACTTGTACAAGACCTGATATTGGTTTTGCAGTGGGAAAATTGAGCAGGTATACTAGTAATCCTAGTGCTCATCACTAGCAAGCAGTTCAAAGGGTACTGAAGTATTTGAAGAGAACTATGGATTATAGTCTCTCATATACTGGTTACCCATCGGTGTTGGAAGGATACACTGATGCAAGTTGGATCAGTAACACTGAAGAAAATTCGTCTACCAGTGGCTGGGTATTCTTACTTGGTGGAGGTGCAATTTCTTGGGCATCCAAGAAACAAACTTGCATCACCAGTTCAACAATGGAATATGAATTTGTGGCTTTAGCAGCTGCTGGTAAAGAAGCTGAATGGTTGAAAAACTTGCTTCTTGAGATTCCATTGTGGCCTAAACCTATAGCACCTATTTCTATCCGGTGTGATAGTGCAGCTACATTGGCTAAGGCTTATAGCCAGATGTACAATGGTAAGTCTAGACACTTAGGTGTCAGACATAGCATGATTCGTGAGCTTATCATGAATGGGGTGGTATCTATAGAGTTTGTGAGATCTCAACAGAACTTAGCTGATCACTTGACGAAGGGTCTGGCTAGAGACTTGGTTATAAAGTCTGCTAAAGGGATGGGTTTAAGTCCAACTTAGTCACTGAATGCTAGGACACCCAACTCCCTCCTGAGGAAACTTAGGAGCTGAGTTCAATGTGGAAAGCTGAACATTCAGTGGACTGGAGCACATGTTTTATTTACATCCCAAGGTTGTGCTCAGAACCTGCTGAAAGGAGGATGAAGTCTTTACTTCTTAATGGTTAATTTTCTTTGAAAAAGTGCTTGGCAGGAGCATGAATAAAGAGGAACCACCTATGTAAATGTTGAAGTTTTGCCGCTTCAGGAAGCTTTGGACTTTTAGCTTTTACAACATTTATGAATTTGGATATGGACACATGGCTTGTATAGTGTCAGGAGCTTTTAAGTGTTTGAAAACTTGTGTGTATTTTATCTTCAGGTATTTAAATGGGTTGAAGGGTTCAATTCTTAGAACACCCTGATTCTCGAATATTTGAAACGTGTAATTTACTAAGATGAAAATTCAATCCTCAGGACATTTTCATTTATGCACATGTTTTGTTTGATGTTTATTTTCATGCAAAGGAAGTGAACTAAATTTGGGGAGGATTGTTGGAAAATTTAGTGCACTTGTGGGATTAGTTCACACCTTGTAATAGGTTAGGAGGTACGAAGTGTACACCCATAAGGTCCATGAACACCCTGACTCTTGTAGTGGTTTGTATTGGTAGTGCTAGTAGAAAGTACTGCTTGTGGAAAGTACTGCTTGTGGTTTCCACTGATAAGCAGTGTTTCCACTGAAGCAGTGTATCCACTGATAGCACTATGAAAGTACTGCTAGTATGAAAGTACTGCTAGTGTGAAAGTACTGCTAAATGGCAGTTACAACTGCTTAATGACCACGTTTAATTGGTCATGTAACCACTAACGGCTATAATGGGGATAATTATGAGGCTATTAATGGGCCGATTAATACTCATAATTCCATTTGACTAGCTAAGAGTAACCTCCTATAAATAGGAGATCTGATTATGCATGAAAAACATACAGAAAACGTAAACACTTATTAGCGAAAGGGTTATAGAATTGTGTCTAATTCTCTAACTGCATTTGGTCTTATCCCAAGTAGATATTCGTGATACCCAGGCATTAGGGTCGAATAGTATACTTTGGAAAGTGATCACACGATTCCAAGTGATATCCGGTAACCACCTAGTGGTATTGCTACTGTCATTGATTGTCTTAACCCTGTTCTGGGAGATACTACACTAACAGAAGCCTCGTAATGGTGACTATGGCGTAACATAAGGAATAGTTACGCCGTAATTGCAGCTCCGCCGTAGTGTTGATGAGAGTTACGCCGTAACTAATATGTCCTCTTAACAGAAGGTTGTTACGTCGTAATGCTTGTGAGAATGTTATGGCGTAGTTGATGGAGGCGCGAAATACTTCATGGCCTAGATGATTACGGCGTAAATTTAGTTGAGAGTTACGCCATAATTGCAGTTGAGTTGGTCTTATGTGACAAAATCCCAGCTACGGCGTAATTGAGAACATGAGTTACGTCGTAGGACTCGTAGCTTCTTCATTAATAGCATACTAAGATAAAACCATTAGAAAAATCTCCAAATCCGCGTCTCTAAGCTCTAATGCTCATATTTTACCTGAAAGTGAAATATAAAGGAATACGAGCATAAATCCATATAAATGACATAAAATATGATCATAACCGGGGAAAATTGACAGTAAAAAGTCAAAACTATTTGATGTTATCAGCAATCTAGTTTTATTAAGTGAAAAGTTAATATGACGCTCGACTTAAATAAGACTGAGCATGATAAACCGTGGACCGGACCAAACAAACAAACCAAATGTTTAGTTTAGTCGTTTTGGTCCGGTCCGGTTTTTGACCTGATCAGGGCGGTGAAGTTTGTTGTTACTAACTTACATCCTGTCAAATTAAACGACACTACTAACCGTTAATTAAATCACATACAACTGTAAAATTTTAACACCATTTCCCACCTTCCACCACCGTTAACTTAACCTCCATCACCGCACAACACCCAAACCCTAACAACCAAATTTAATGGTCAAAATCACCACCACTATGCACCACCACTACCACACTCAACAACAACAATCAACACACACACAAACACACACTCATCAACCGTCACCGCCGATCGCAACACCGATCTCCACCGCACATCCAACCGCAGAACCACCGCTGACCATTCCTTCATTATCCAGAGTGAGGCTATGTGATTTGTTACCCTACGACGGAGGTCCGAGTGATTGTTATTTGAGAGCGGTGGAGACGTTGTCCGGTTCGATTACGCGGAATAATGCAGTTGTGATTGAGTTAGGGAATGAGGATGCTGCGGTTATTAGATGTGCTTTGGAAGCTTCTAGGTTGTTTTTTCGGCTTAGGGCGCAGAGTAGTAGTAACGGTGTTTATAAGTATAGAGCTGGAAGGTATAGGCGTTTTTATCTATCTCGGTTTTCTTCATTTAGTAGGTTGTTTGAATTAGATTATGCACATTAACTGTCTGCTGCAAATTGATCTTGTAATTGTGTAGAAATGAATAAGTTTGGCGTACTAGATTTATGTTATATGCGTAGATGATGACTGTGCTTAGTAACGAGCTTTTTTGAGCGTTTAGGAGCTTTTAGCGTTAGAATATAATGCTTGTTCGGCAAGGAGCGTTTAACTTTGGATTTGTTTAAATGCTCTGATCCGAGACACTAAAAAAAAGAAACATTTAGGTTTTACGTCACTTTACACTTAATTATTACACCTACAACTATGTTACCAAATGCTTTCAAATACTTGCTAGGTTTTGGATTTTGTTTAAACACTCTTATTTAAAACACTAATATAACAAGCGTTTAGCTTTGACGTTATTTTACACTTAATTATTACAGGTACGGCTATGTTACCAAACGCTTTTAAATACTTGCTAGTTTTGCCAAACGTAATCGAGAGAGCTACGAATACAACTTAAGTTATGGTGGCATGCAACACTCAGATTTTAGAGCAAGTTATGAGTTATTCATTGCCATTTTGCTTATTCTAGTTTAGCTTTCTGCGATATGTATACCTTTTACACTGGTTTGTTATGCAGTTATGGTATCATTTGGAAATGGCGAAATGCTTGATAAATGTATTGTAACTGATTAGGTGATTCATGATGTTGCAAGATAAATATTCATGAAGTGCATTTGTTTCATAGATAATATAGGAACATAGAGAGTGCAAACGTGGACTATGGGTCGAGATGGTGTAAACTTTGAACAAACTTATGTAATAGAATACAAATACAATGGCATAACTGTCCTCTTATCTAACTAATACTGTATAAAACTAGATCCAAGAAGAACAGCACAAACTGTTAAGTTAATGACTTTGAAAAAGAGTGCAGACAAGACTATAAATTCTGGCTATATGGGGTTGGTGCTTTAATATTGCTGGTGGCCTGGTGCTAAATGGAGTAAGGATTGTAAAATCGACATGAGGCCCTGATCAGATATGTTGTTCTTTATCTAAATGGATGGATTGTCAAATCCAACATGAGACTTTGCAGGGATAATTGTTACCTAAAAAATGCTTTATCTTACTGGAAATAGATAGCTTTGGGATTCAAATTTAATGCTCATGTTATGACAACTAGTCATTCATACCCCCTTTCCTTTGTTTTGAATGGAAGCTTGTTTGTTGCTTATTTGGGCTTGTACGGTCATTAATGCTTGGCAGCTACCCTTTGTTTTTCTTTTTGTATTAAACTACTATTTTCTCATTCATGTATATTAGCGAGGCATATTTCGATGATATAAGAATGTCATGTGACAGGGCTCTAGAGGATTTGGATTCATCACCACCATGCATGGCAGATGTTTACAGATGCATGGGAAAGGCTGCTCGAGCTGCTTTATGTGCAATGGCTAAACACCTTCGTTTACGAAGCGAGTAAGAAGCATGATCATGTGTTCAAGCATTTCATTTTGATTGCACTTTAAAGTTCTCTCCATCTATCGATCTATCTTCTAGTGTTTGTACATTTCACTAATAAATGTTTAAACTTGCACTACATTCAGTGCTTTTAACCATTTACTCGATGACAATCCCTTACCTGCTAATGAGGTGTCATCATCAGTACTTGTTGCATCCTACATGCAAACATCATCACAAAAGGGAAAAGGCGCTATTGGTGGAGGGAACATAACAGCAAATCATGAAAGTGAAAAAGGATTGTTAACTTTGGTTAGTTCTGACGCACCTGGTCTTCAGGTATATAAACCTAATTGACTTTTCAGTTTAGTATGCAATAAACTTATATTTGAGTTTGTAAAGTTCCGTTATTTGGAAGACATTCCTCTTTGCTGAAAATGCAATCCTTTGAATCATTTCCATTAGTTGTTCTATTCTCCCCATAGGTTCGTGATCCCAATGGTCATTGGTACTTAGCAGATTTTGGTTCAGCTCCTGGGGATCTTTTACTATTGACAGGGAAGGCACTGGGTCACGCTACTGCTGGGCTTCGGCCAGCTGCTTTATATAGAGCTGCGGCTGATTACACTTCTGCCACCACCAATGCTGGACGGTATATCAGATTGATGTTGAACCATAGTATATATATATGGTTGTAAATATCGCTCGGCGGTACCTTGGCGGTCGACCACCGCCAAGCGCCATATCGGTCTTGGCGGTGATATATCAGTGATATATCGGAGACCATAAATTATAAAGGGATTTATTAAAAAAAAAATATTAGCAATATCATAACAAATAAGTCAATACCCACAAAAAAACTAAAAAGTTTAACATCCTTGAAAAATAAAAGCCGCAAGTCAATAAGTATTTATCAATTTATATATATATATATTAAAAAAAAAAAAAAAAAAAAAACGAGTTTGACCGATTTTTGACCTAGTTTGACCGATATTTGACCGATTTATCACCGATTTTGACCAAACCGATAAATTGACCGATAAGCGAAATATCGTATCGGTCGACCGCCGATAAGCGATATATCACTGATATATCGGCCGCCAAGACCGATATTTACAACAGTGAGTATATTATTATTATTTCCACTTGATTCTCTTGTCATGTATAAATTGCTAGTTAACCTTTCAAAATATATCTCTGTTTTGCAGGTCATCATTGGCATATAGGCTCATGCCACAAGGCAATGCCATATTAGACTGTTCCCCTATTAGAGCAGCTGGTCATGTGATCCCCCAGAGCTATGTACCAATCTCTGTAAGCCAGTTTATGGATGATCTTTCTGCTGATGAAGACATACCCTGTAACAGCTCTGATAATGCTTTTGTAAGCCAATCCTACTTGAAAATGAACTAATATGCTGATTTTATGCATATATGGCAACTCTTGTTGTATCTGCTAGTAGCTATCTTTAATTTGGATTAGTGGCTGCTAAAACGAAGGCTCACAGTGGGATCTGAATTGCAGGCAGGTTGGAAAAGCTCAAATACAGAACCGTCATTGAGAAGTGTTCTCTCAGACTCATTGTCGTAAGTTCATTCATTGCATATTTCATTATCTGCTTTGTTGCTTTATTGCTACTTTAGCTCTATTTGTATTGTTAGTTTTTACCAGTTAATGAACTGTTTCTATATAACACCCATCACAACAACAATACCTAATCCTGCTAGAGCGAGTTATGGGGGAAGTGAGATGTAGACGGTCACACCCCTACCAGAGGGTAAAGGGATTGCTTCGAGAAAAACCTCTGGCAAGTGTGTGTGCGCAAGCAAATAGACTTTATGTGTGGTGTGTGTGAGGATGGAAAAGACAATGACATAAAAGAAAGCATGTATAGCAAAAACATACAAGTGTGCAAAGACATAAACGCATACCGACATAGAAACATGAGAGTATGCAAGCATATATAAGGAAAATATGGCACTACGGGCACATAAAGATCATATTTCAAAATATCAACATATAAGAAGATAAAGCAATACAATCAAATATAAGCATTAAAAGCACAAGAGCATACAAGGGTAAAAATAATACAAGCATAAAAGCCATATAGCCATCTATGAGATACAATCATTCAAACATATAGGGAATAAAGCTAAACGAACGTACACAAAGCATAAAAGCATGAAATCCTACGGGCATGAACCCATCGATCTTATTAAAATAACAGATATTTGTTACACTGTTTGACATTAAAGTATAGTGCAAAGGTCAATAGTTATAAACTAATATCCATCATTTAAACTATATAATAGTAAAACCATGAGTACCATAGTACCGTTAGACGCATCATCATCCAGTCCAGTACTCTACGTTGTCTCTACCCAGGCTGCTGTTATCCCCTTAAACGACCCTATGTGGTCACATTCTGACAAAACCTATATGGTGCTTTAGTATCGACTTGACACAAGATTCTGTAAGAACTGGTAATCGATGTAGTTAAAGTTTTCTTTACTACAATTTTTATTGTAATATAAGCATGATCAACTGATACTAGAACAAATGCTTGATCCAACTGCGTGTTTTACATTCTATAATGGATTCTAATGCTATTGGTATTGATTTAGCGGTGCATTTCTCGAAGATGCTATGCTTGTTCCATGCGGTCATTCATTCGGTGGCATGATGCTTAAGAGGGTCGTAGAGACGGTAAGCCTTTCTATATTAACACTAAAGAACTACTTATAGGTGATGGTTGACTATCTGTTTCTGAATAAATTGGACTTGAGGTTTGTTGTGAATAGTTTTTCCTGGAAAATGCACGAGTGATCATAAACCTTTTATCATTGTTCATCTAATCATCTCAGCAGGCACCCTGTATGTTTCCTTCTGCTTGTAAGCACATTCACAAAGTGCTATTTTGTTAAGGCAAAATGCTTAAAATTGGTTTGTGTTAACAGTGAATACCTGGGCTATCACCTATATGTTTCATTTTTGTTCTATATATCTCAAATACTTTAGGAGAATAATTTAACGTGCATTGGGAACTGGGATGATGTTTTCTTCATTGACTGTTTATAAAATACTCAACCTTTTGATATTATCACCTGTGATTATGATACCCTATTATTTAGGCCTGTCCAAAGCACACATTTCTGCAAGGCTAAAGCTTTAAGCTTATATACATTACTGAAGCATTTCTGTTAGTGCTAGTTTTACAAGGTGGTAATATGGACGGGTGTGATGGGTTGGTTAACGGGTTAGTATGGGTAATTTTAGCAAACTTGGGTCGAAATGGGTAATTTTGGACAAGCACCACAATTTTTTGCAAGGTTGGGTTTAAAGGTTGTATTTAAGACATAAATTTTAGCAAGGTTTGGTAATAAAAGTTGTATTTACATGTAGCTAGGATATAAAAATGACAAAGCACAATTTTTTCACCACAGGGAAGATGTACCATATGTGATGCGGAAGTCGGGACAGCACCACTAATACCTAATCATGGTATAATACATTTCAGTTTTTGTTTATCTTAAGACAGTAATAATATTACACATATATTAAACTTGGATTCACTTTTTGCTACCTTTTGTTGTTGCTATCATCTGATCTGATTCTTACTTATTATATCAACAGCTTTAAGAGCTGCAGCAGGAGCTGTTAAACGTGAGGATGATCGAAGGCTTTTTCACAACGCTGCTCTGAGGAAACAAAGAAGAGATGTCGGTGACCGCTGGGTATGTCTCATATCATAAAATAAAAGCACTATATGCTCAATATAGGTGGTAAAATGAACGCCTTGCTTTGTTCTGTCTACTTTTATGTAGTACTTGTTAGAATCATAATCGACTTAAAACCTGATGGTGGCTACTAGACTAGAATTACATATGCCTTCCCAGATAAAAGTCTATAATTAAGTAACAAAATGTAGCTTTTACATTAACATGTGAACATAAGAAGAGTTCAACTTATCATGTTCAATCAGCATGTTGTATGTGCACTAAAGCGTCATGGGTTTTATATGGTAACTTGGAGAAATCAACATTAAGATTCAGTAAAATAATTGTAATGGTGCCTTGTTGGATATTATATTAGGAGCCTTACAAATAGGATCATTGGACAATGCAGGTAAATGGGGATGTTTCTTCTGAAAATGGGTCC
The DNA here is from genome assembly GCA_910596185.1 of Chrysanthemum makinoi. Lineage (NCBI taxonomy): Eukaryota > Viridiplantae > Streptophyta > Magnoliopsida > Asterales > Asteraceae > Chrysanthemum > Chrysanthemum makinoi. The sequence continues at coordinate 120,544,240 of OU343225.1, forward strand.
CAAAGATGTGTACAGTATCCGTTTTCAGTAAATGAGAAGGTTCTTATTAAGGTGAGTTATTTATGATCCTCCAAATTATTTTGTGTCCCAAGACATTTATCTGGTGTGAAGGAATGTTCAATTAAAAGGCAATGCTGTGCAGGGTAACCGGAGGACACCTGATAAATTAGTTGGCAAAAAAGCTATTATAACATCGCAATCTCTTAATGGCTGGTCAGTCTATCATACAAAGTTTTGGTTCAGTTGCATGCTTCTGCATATGTTGTCTATCTCAAATATTAATCGTCAAAAGCTGCATAAAGTACATATTCCCACCCTCCCGAGTCCAGAGTCCACTTGGTGGTGGATTGACCCTCAATATTAACCCTCCAGAGTCCAGGTAGTGGTGGATTGAAGGTTTTAATGTGTATACTTAAAATTTCTCCTACACTGAAAATATTACAAAAAAAATCTATATCATAGATTATGCATATAATACCACGGAACCTTCTGGATCGGTGTAGCCGGATTTCCAGTTTTCCTTGCTCTCATGTTATTTGTTGGCATTGCTGAAATCAATGGCAGAAATTTATAGCTATTTTTGGATATTGTGTGGTGCAGGTATCTGGTAAATATCTGTGAAAGTGGAGAGAAGGTTCGGCTACAGTACCGTTCCTTCACAAAGATCCCAAATTCTCCCCCTGCTGCCAGTTGATAACGGACCAATAGGCTTGATGTTGGTCCTGAGAATGGCTTATATCGCATTTGATTGCGCTAAATAGCATAATTACTATAAAATTGTTCTGCTTCAAGCAGAAAATTGATGAACAAACACAGTCAGGGCATCAAATTCAGAAACAAACACAGTCGGGGCATCAAATTCAAATTGTATTAGGTAACATTAACAAAACAAAATTGTATTAGATGGGTGGCATGCATTGTATATTCTCGGTGTTGTGTAGCAAGATGAACCTTTTCTCGACAAACTCTCTATTAGCAATGAAATATACCTCGACTTGCCAGTAGAACGGAAACAAGACCTTGCATAAACTAGCAACTGTTTTCATACCGTTTTCTTCAGTTTTCCAGATCAAATTTGAAACTCAAACAAGATCATTACAACTAGTTCCAATATTAACACTAGTAACGTATAAACTTACACTAAGTTCGGCACTTACAAATTACCAACATTCAAACCACACAACTTGTGCAACCATTAGATTACGGGATAACATGACAGTAACATACGACATTCTACTGTATTCCGTACATTATCTAACCGTTAATTCGTATTTCATCTAACATATTCACACTTACAGTACTACAATACACCACAGCAACTAACATTTACCATCTAAACGTCCATTACGCATCTTCAACACAGTTCGAAACAATCCATTAACTCCGTTATTCAACGTGTCAACACCATCCGAAAACCTCTTCACCTTCATCTCCATATCCTTGACGCTCTCGGCCAATCTAACCCTACCTTCCACGTCATCAATCAGATCACGCACAATCACCGCTTGCTTCACCATGTCATCAACCTCTAACACCTTATTACCATTCACTTTCTGTAACTCGTTGACCGAGTCAGACCACATAAACTCAGCCGGAACTCGGACCTTAACAGAATTAACGGAATCAGTTTCACCGAACAGTATAGACACTAATATGTTTCCGATAATAACGGTCAACAGGCCAAGCGCGTGAAACGCACGCGCCACCAAATCTCTTCCGTTTTTTACAGTTTTAATCTCCGGTAACTTTCCGATCATAACCGTCAGCTCATCAATCAACTTTTTCGCACTTTTTCCTTTCTCCGGCGAAGATTCCGTCAAACCGTTGACCGCTCTACTAATCACATCCTTCGCCTTACTCATCTTCTCAACCTGAACAACCTGACCGTTAAAATTCATCATCAACAGCTTAACAGCAAAATTAATCAACATACGTTTCTCCGTAAATTTCTGAACAGATGACGTCATCAAGTTACACAGATCCAAAACCTTCAAACTATACTCCATATAGAAACCTAACATCTCATCATCATCAGCAGATCCAGTTTCCTTCACGTTCGAGATCTGAGATTCACATTCTGTGTGAACAGATGTTAGAAATGATATCAGGCTTGATAGGTAAGTTAAAGTGAGTCCTGAAGACGATGATGACGTCAGAGGTGATAGAGTAATGGATTTGAGATGATTGGAGATTTTTTGATCGAGTGATATAGCGGCGAGTTGGCAGGTTTTGATGAGATGTGATTTTTTGGATGTGGATTTGAAGGGTGAAGTTAAGATAGGTTTTTCGACGAGAAACATGGTGATAAGTGAGATTAGATATTTTGTGGTTGACGGAAAATATGGTTATAGTTTCATACGGTGGTGAAATGAAATGATAGATTGTCGATTTTTTTTTTAGGTTGAATTAAAGCGTGTGAAAATGGGTGAGAGGTGAGTTGTTGGAAAGTTCTGGGAATTTCCGGAACTGCCCTTGGGCCTTTCTTTATGCGGAAAAGAAAATGGATACATCTTTCTATTTTTTTTAATTATAAAGTTTAATAAAAATCTCAACAATTCAAATAGAATATTATTTTAATATATTTTTTAGTTTTTACTTAAAAAAAAAAAGTGAATGATTATTTTAAAACATTTCAAAAAGAATATAAACTATCATTTTGAGACGGATTAAGTATCAAAATAAATTTCCTCTACAAATAACAATGATTTCACTTAGAGCATCTCCAAAACTCCAACACAGGATGCAATACATAATTCGGTAAAATGTCACATTATCATCACATCAGTATCTCATTATTTTATATAAACTTTTACAATAGATTGAACTTTATACAATTTAATGCATTTCCACATTGCTATAATTTTAGTCATTTTTCTAAAATTACTATATAAATAAAGGACAAGTTATATACAAATTGAAAAGACATTACTTAGTTGCATAACTAGAAACTACACCATAATCTAAATTATCATACGATAATAAACTAAACTACAAATTATACTTTCACATCATCACCTTATTAACATATCAGCTTTTATATAAAACATCCACAATACATTAAAGTTAACACAACAACATCATTAAACTTTTTTTAATAACTAAACTTTGATAAACTAAAAAATATATCCTTCTATTATCAATACCATCAACACCTATTAAAATATGCTTTTGTTATCAATACTTATTATTGATTAAATGGTAACATTAGCCAACTACTATACAATAAGTTTATCACAAAGGCACAAAAGTCATGATATATAAAAGAAAAATAATAGATGCTTTTACTATAAAACAAATTTAGATTTTAAAATAAATGCAAAAGGTGATGATGGCCCCACCATAAACGTATAATGAGAGTGTAAGCTGAGACAAACTCCTATTAAGATATCTCCAACTCATTCAATCATTTTGAGTATAATACAATGCCATATATACAAACAATAATTTTACATTAATCTTCCATAACTCATTGTACCAATAAGGCCTTTTTTTACATTTTATAAAAAGAGAAATATAAATATTTTATTAGAAAACTAATGAGTATAAATAAAATGGCTCACAATTAAAGTTTAAATATGGTGCAAGCAGAAAAGAATTCATAAACACCCTCTATCCTCACAATGAAATTGGATGATGAGTTGTCATCTAAACCATTTCATTAAACTATGTCACCTCATCCCATTGTATATGGCCTAAATACACGGGTGATGTGGCTGAGCCACAATGGATTAACCGAATAATAATTTCTATTGAGTGATGTTGTAACACCCCCAAATCTCGGTACAGCGAAAGACTTAATCAAGTTTTCGGGGCGTTACTATTGGATTGGTATCGCACACAAGTATAGCTAAAAGATAGTCATTTAACATTCAAAACCAATCCCAAATTTAGTCATTTAAAACATTTAATCCAAAAGAGTAAATATTAGGCCCAAAACATAGTTTGATAAAATAGGTCCCCATAGTTTATCAGAGTCAGAAATGATCCTTGAACCCCCGCCTTCTTGCCAAGCTTCCACCGACCAAGTAATCCAAACATCTCTCAAATACCTGATAAATCATGCTAAAAGGTCAAACTACATTGTGAGTTCATAGATTTAAGTTCAACAAAATCATAGTGGATCTGTAAGAGTTGATTTGCTATGCAAGACCTAAGATAGATAAATACCGTTTCACACCGATCCTACCCGGATCTCCAATCATATCCCATTCGTGGATTACTTCGGGCCCCAGCGACTCTAGTCCAGCACTGTTGTGGCAAAATCTAGAACAATTGCCAACCCCGGACTAGGTCGAGGTAGAAGTCTCTTCTTAGCTTTGAGCAACGGTCTAACCTAGTTTAAGGCAACAACTACCGCACATCTATCTACACAGTCAAGCACATAAGCAAATCCAAATAGTTTTCCAGTCAAAAACAGTAGCATATGATTTTTCACCCCAATATAGTTAAAAACGTAGATAAAAGTGGGGCTAAGAAACTCACCTCAAGCAATCAACGCACAAATAAACACTAGCAGAAGATAACGGTATCAAGGCACAACAAATATCGACTCGGCACAACCTATTAATGTAGACCAACTTTAATATATATATTCCTTGAAATCAACGTTATCTACCCCAAAATATTCCATTTCTTTATTTCCAAAAACGTCTCGTTTCACCATTTAATCCTAGTGTTTGGTATTCCTCGTGTGGTTGTATCGACTCAATATGATGCTATGAATGCACTCAAACAACTAATATGTTATGCTTCGCAACACAATGTGCCACTCCATTCAACCCAATATGTGACTCAATTCAACACAATATGTGACTCAATGCGACAAAATGAGACGTCTAAGCGATAAGCTCCATAGTTCAATAAGTTTCGGAATAAATAGTAGACCTTATCGAATTCGTCAACTCGATGAACTCATTTATTTATTCGTGTATTTATTATCATAAATCAATCGTATCCTAAAGAGTCATAAGGATAATTCACCCATTAATGGGTTACTTAACGTACCTAGCGGGCTCTTATTAGTTTCGTCAACCTAATAAGTCCGCTACCCACGTGGATCAACACTATTAATGCTAGGTTATCAGTAACCCATGCACACAACGTAAGCAAATAAATACTTAACTAGTATTAAATGTCCACAATTGACATTTATTGATAAACGTGTACTCGAAACGTTAATTACTTATTTATTACAAAACATTTCCAATTTAGTCGTTAGTTTCCATTTAAAAATAGTAAATAACAAGATAAAACTTGTTATCAACATTTTTGGTACAAAAGCCCATTTATTATTCATATTTCTTAGTTTATTAGCATTTTCATATATATATATATATATATATATAGGCTTTGGTTCCATTGAGAAGGGTTTAAGATTGAGAAAATTGAGAAGAGATCTTAACCATCCAATTATATTAAATTTGAATCATTTAATAAGGCTTTTAAAATAGTTGTAAGGGGTAAATAAGTAATTAAATCATGCAAAATATTAATTCAACATTAAAGACTAACAATTTTGGTCTCTAAAACTCGATTGATAAGCCACTGCCGGAATGGTAGTTTTCTTTTCCAGTATACTAGCTTTCTTTTTGAAAGTTCCTACGTCAATTGTTTTTCCCTTTTTCTAATCCATCTTTATTTCTTTTATCTATTATATATAAAATAATTTTTTAGCAACATAAAGATTCATAATGAATCAAAAATAGATTCCGAGAAATTTTTTGAAATGAACACTTTCACCTGCTAATTTACACATATAAACCACGCCCATACAATTTTTTAAAATGAACACTTTCACCTGGTATGTTAGATCGGTAGCGTAATAGGTTTAAGCGTATTGCGTGTACACAAATTCTCGGGCGTGGTCCTCAGGCGAGGGAGTGACCTAAACGTGCTGGGCGGCATGGCGTGCCTCGGCGTGGAAGCTGAAGGGGTCTTGGGCTTGGAGCCTGGGTGGCTGGGCGTGCCCTAGGCGTGACATGGCAGCTGGGCTTGCCCTGGGCGTGAACCTGGGCGTGCCCTGGGCGTGGCATGCCTAGGCGTACTGGGTGGCCTGGGCGTGTGCCCGGGCGTGTGCAGTTAAGGCGAGGAAAGGTGAGCTATGAAGGAGATGGTGTTGTGATACAACCGGTGGGTTTTTTATGATATTGTGGGATGCTTTTTTTTGCTTTGATTATAGTTTTAGGTTCAAGAGTGACTGAGTGAGTCAGTGAGTGTACAAGCTATTGCTTGTGCCCAATACTTGAGCCTTGCTTTCACCTCCTTAGGAGATGGTGATACAACCGGTGGGCTTTTTATGATATTATGGGGATGCTTTTTTCTGCTTTGATTATAGTTTTAGGTTCTGACTGAGTGAGTGTTGATGGTTGTTTTGTGGAATGAAAAAATGAAGGTGGGTTCAATAAAGAGAAAATAAAACGAGGGTTTTAAAGAAAGAATAAGGTGGCAAAGAAAAATGTGGCAAAGATTAGTGGGGATGTGTGTCAGTGTGTGTATGTGTTGTAAGAAGTTGAGAGTGTTTGTCAGACTTTGGTAAATGTTATATTTTTGGTCCATTTTGGTATAATGAGTAGGAAAGTAGTTCGTTTTGGTAATTTACTTATAGATTCCGCTTATAGTTAGGAAAAACTACATTATTTTATTTTTCTTATTCGATCATATATAAATGTGAGTGTCGAATTGATGAATCATTGAATATTGAATCACTAACGAATTGTTATAGTGAATCGCGAAATTATTGAATAGTGAATCATCAATAAACTTTGCTAATCTTTTACTTTTGAATCAAATGTGAAATGGTGAATCATTAACAAAAAATGTTAGTGCATTAAATGAATCATGTAGGTACCATCATATAGACATGAGTGAATATCGTAAAAGTCCAACGAGAATTCTCACATCTTACTCTATGATGACGTCAAAAATTGTGAATCACAAAAACTAGACATGTGAATCATTAAATATAAAAAAACTATTTTAGGTTATACCTGTAATACTTGCTAGATGTTAACGTAATTATTTTTGGATGGCCATTCTTACACTTTAGCACAATTAAATACATAAAATCCAAACAATTGAATCAAAAGCATTTTAGTGAATCATTGCTAGAACCCAATAACTACTGATAAAAAAAGATAAAAGAAACCAAAAGATAAGGATCAAAAAATGGTTCAGGAGGCCAAATCTCACTATCAAATTTGATAGAGCAAAGAAAAGAACGGTTGCATATTAAAATATATTTAATGAATTAAAAAGGTAATTAATGAAATATGTATATTGTCAATCTTACCCTTGATTTGGTTTAATAAGATGAAGGGTCAAGATTGTTTCTCACTCTTCTCAATCTTAAACTCTTCTCAGTCGATCCGGATTCTATATATATATTTCGTCAAATTCCAACATTAATCTCATATCGTCATTCGTTTCGAGTCCACAAGCACGAGTCATAACTTCTCGGCTTTTAATCAATCAATAGTCCAAATTATACTAAAGTCCATGTTACGGCTTTGTCGGAGTCAACTATTGACTAAAAAGTCAAAGTAACGCCGACGTAGCTCAAAGTCAACAATATATATATATATCAAGTCCAAATTTAAAAGTCATAATAGCGCAATTCAATCCCAAACCAACTCAAAACAATCTCGCCAACCAATTAATCAACCAAATATACCCGAAACAAATGTTATGAGTTATGACCCTAAAGGTCGTGACACGGTCGCGGTTAAGACCACGTGAACCAAACAAGCTCTAGAAGCTTTTCGGCTCCACGCGTCGCATCCAAACCTCAACTACATCAACCAACAAGCTACCAAATCGACGGACATGGCCCAAGTGGTCACGACGCAGCCAAGGCCACGTACGTGCCCTATGTGGCTCGTACACCATTCCACATCAATCAAACATCACCCAAACTCATTCCACAATATCCAAATCCAATCTTTCAAGCTCCAAACACTAACCAAACACAAAACCCATCATCTATCTTAACCAAAAATATGAAACTAAACCTAAAATGCATAAACCCATTAAATTGATACACCACACACTTACCAAACACTAATTACTTGTTTATTTAGTCACTAATTAGACTTAATTTCATGTTTAAACCAAAAGCCCCAAATTTCATGGTTGGGTCGAAACCCTAATTAACCCATACGTGGGTTTTATAGTTTAAACAAGCTCCAAACTTGTTTCATTTACCTTATTCAAGCACCTATTGCAAAACCCACTTGAAACCCTAAAAATCCGAATCTTAATCTTTGAATTTGAGGGTGTTAATGAAGGTTTTAGTATGAGTATTATATATGGTTGGAAAGAGAAGAAAGAGATCTTTGATTTGGTGGTGGAGGTGTAGCACCACTCGCCGGATTTTGGCCGGAATGAGGCCGGAGGTGGGCGGCGGCCAAGGTGGTGGTGGTGGCTAGGGTTTTATTTCTTGAAGAGAGAGAGAGAGTAGAGAGAGAAAGTGGAAGTGTAGGTGTTTTTAGAAAGAGAAATGAAAGTGTAGAATGAAGAGGTTATGGGGTATTTATATTTAGAGATAGGGACTAAATAATAAAAGAAATATTTATGTTTTTCCACGACGTTCATTCGACTTTCTAACATCGTTATTTATGTTTTTCCACGAGTTTTGACTATTTATTTGTCAATTTTCGAGTTACAGTCTAAAAGTTACAATAATTCTCGTTTTAAATTTTCTACAGTCTAGAATCGAATAGTCTTACCAAATAGAGTTAAAACGCATACGATAACTCATTTAATAATGAAATAAACCGTAAAAACCAATAGACGATATAAAATTAAGTCATGGTTTATAAAAATAGTGATAAAGGCAAAACTCGGTTTAGTTTAACGTAATGCGGTTACCTAAAATAAACTCCCTAAATTTGCCAGTTGTCACAGATGTCATGTTGGCTCATTGTAGATGCCCTTAGGCCCCGTAAAGGTTAGTGGCACTTTTTTTAAGCTATTTTTATCGATCCGTGAGAAATAACGGTTTTTTTATCATTTTTTTTTCGTGTTTTGCGTCTTTAAATACTTTTGAATTATTAAAAGAGTAAACTCCAAAATACATCCCTGTGGTTTACCCCGTTTCGCACCATACATCCCTCTCACAAAAGTTTCAACAGATACATCACTCCGTTAGTAAAAGTTAACCTATATACATCCCTCAGTTAAAATAAGGACTAACGATGCAAATTATTTCTCCGTTATCTCCTAACGAGATAGATAATGTTTACACCGTTAGTCCTCCGGTTAGCGTACTTGCAGTTAGTTCTTTTCACGTTTTTTTTTTTTACGTTTTTAGCGTTTTCTTTTCACACCGTTTTTTTTTCGTTTTCCTCTGTTTTTACGTTTTAACTTTTTTTTTTAATGTTTTCGTTTTTTTTTTCACGTTTTTTATGTTTTTTTCGTTTTCGGCGTTTTTTACGTTTTCGTCCTTTTTTAAGTTTTAGTCCGTTATTTTGAATTTTCAGGTTAAAATCTCGCGAGTCTTGATGTAAAACATCATTCCGGACAACTTTCGTGCTTTACACTTTTGATGATTCAAACCAGAAATGGGTCAAAACCGTAATTTAAAATCGATACAGAAACATTTTTATCCATTTTCATACGTTTTTATCTATTTCATACATTTTTATCTGTTTTCATACATATTATATGTATAAAAATGAATAAAATGGATAAAAGCATAAGAAAAACAGATGAAAAGGTAGAATAATAGACGAAAACCAATAAAAGTGTATGAAAATAGATAAAAACTTATGAAAACGTGAAAAAAGGACGAAAACGTAAACAAATCCGGTCCGACGGCTGTTCTCCACTAACCACAAGGATATAGGGACTCCCACCCCCTGAATAAGTAAGGCCCCGCTCTTTCTAATAAAAAAAAAGGCGAGCAAAGTCGGCCGCTTGCTCGTTAGCGCTTTAGTTTGATTAGGTTGCCTAGCGCCCTTTTCTTTTCCACTTTCTCTTATCAAGCTTATTTAAGGGGGTCTTGTGTCACACCCCAAATTACTGTTTTGGCCGGAATGGAATTCCAGGGGACCAGACGATCATAGCATCAAAGTTCTGAGTTATATCGAATCGACCTAAAGTGTCGTTTTGAAAATATCGTTTGATTCATAAAATAATCGAGTTTACAAAACATAGGTCCCAATAGATTTACAAGATACCAAAAATAAGTTTGTTACAACCAAACGATAGTTAAGTGCATAAAATGTAGGTGAGACGCGTCAATACAGCGACTCTATGATATGTCCACATGCATGCCATGAAGTGAATGCCTTAGATACGTGAGATAAAACATGCTAAAAGTGTCAACACAATGGTTGAGTGAGTTCATAGAGTTTGGTTAACAAGTAAAGCTTTTAAAGAGCGTTCATGCAACAAAGGCAAAGTTTTTGGTCATTTAGAATAGTCCACAAAGCAAAGGCATTGTAAATCCACTCGGCCCAAGTTCGCCCATACAAAACTTGCAACCCGTTGTGTTCACAACCCATAAAAATATGTCTAGTTTATGTTCATGCACACGTTGTCAAATGAGGTCACAAAGCAAAGGCATTAGTAATCCACTCGCCCAAGTTCACCATACAAAACTTGCAACAACATGTTCACAACCCATTGCACAAAATATAGTGTGTCTAATAGTCAGTATAAGTGGTCATATAATTCACAATATTGCACCACGATATAATAATGGGGATGCTCAAACATGGGAGACTTTGCACCGCTCAACAAGGGGAGACTCCTTTGTCACTCGACCACCTATTTAGATTGAGAACACTCCACCATTTAGGCGAGAATTATTGTGAACACTCCAAAGGAGGAAATTGTGAACACTCCAGACAAGCGAGAATTATTGTGAACACTCCACCGACAAGGCGAGAATTATAGTGATGCTCAAACAAGGAGACTTTATAGTGATGCTCAAACATAGGAGACTTTATAGTGATGGTTAAGTGAAACGCGGTTCAATAAGTTCAAACAAGTCATAAGTTTGTATTTAAGTTCAAGATTTCCGTTCAAAAGTTCGTAATTAAGTTCAAAGATTTAAGTCGAGTTCAAAAGTTGAACACCAAAGAGCTCAATAATATCAAAAGGTTCAAGATAGTCGAAGCGTTCAAAATCACGCCAAACAAGTTTAAAATATATCAAAAGGGTCCTTTACAAGTTAAAAGAGTTTAACTATATGTCAAAAGGTTCAAATCAAGTCCAAAGTGTTCACTTATAAGTTAAAGGGTTCAATCAATTTAAAGAGTTCAAATATACATGTCGAAAGGTTCAAAATCAAGGGAAGTGATTCAAATAATAGCGTTCATAACATAATGATCAATTTAGTTCGGGCATAATCTACTTACGCGCACATAGAGTGAAACAAAAGGGTAACAAGTTCATAATAGTTCCAACAATATAGATTAAGTTCATATAAGTGTAAAGTAAAAGCATTAAGTTGAGCATGTATCTCCCTAAGAGTTTATAAACAATTAAACAAGTAAAAGTGGGGCTACAACTCACCTTGGCAATTAGTAGTCCAAAGGATTTAAATCAATTATTGGTAGTGCGGCTCGGACACGACAAGAAACCAATTGGTGGGTCGAAGGGTAGATAAACCCAACACCAAACGCCAATTGGAGAGACTCGAGATGAATTGGAGCAATTAACCACTTGGGAAAGCTTCCTTATGCACTTAATTACAAAACCCCTAAACTAATTTTGAAAACCCCTTTGATATGAAGAAACCCTAATTTCGAATTTGAAGTGAAAGTGGATACTCTTCTCACAGCCATGTTCTATAGCCTCATGTGATGTCTAGGAGGGTAGTGTTTTTATTTAGGGATAATGGTAGAGATGGAACGAGGTTGACTTGGAAGAAAGAACCCATTTTTGTGTTTTGGTTTCCATGTGTATGTCGACAAAAAGGAGGGAGAGGAGACATAGTGAGGCTTGGAGTAGGTAGTTTATTTTTATTATTGTATTATATGTACCCGAATCAGTATAATTTGTTCCGTATGAATAACGCTTATTTATGTAGAATATTATTCAGTATCCGTATCTTATAATTTTTATATTTCTCGGAGACGTTTGACGGCGAATTATTATGGTATTATTCTTATTTTGACATTAGAAAATAAATTTCGTGCCAATTTTATTATGGTGTGCGACGCGTCTTTGCTGTGACTTTCTAAATTCATGAGATAACCTCTCAAAATATCAAATCGACTCAAAAACGATGAATAGTAAAATGATGAATAATAATTTATTTATTTATTATTATTATTATTTATTTTATTATTTTTTTTGCAAAATGAGAAAATTGAGAATTGTGACATTCTTCGGTTAGAGGAATCACGTCATCGTGATTCAATTATTGATATCTATAGTCCGGACCTCGACAAGGGTTCTAAAAGTTTATGCTCGTACGAATAGTCTAAATGATCATGTCAATGCTCATGCATATGAGTTCCTCGTCCAACTAGGTACGTTCTCGTGCTATCGTGACCATTTCCCATCCTAAAGACATGCTCTATTATGATTGGGTTAGATGAGGCAAGCTTTCCCATTCTCGAGCAAAACCCTCAAAAGACTTTTAGGTAACCGATTTTTACTTAATCCCACAACTCATCAAACAAGAACTGCCATACGATTAGGCTAAATCGGTTTAGGTAACAACTTGTTTCTAGCTTGATCTTGGCAACTCATCAAACAAGAACTGTCACTCGGATCAAACTGGAAACAAGTGGTTTGAAAAATCTTCGAAAATTTGGCTCGATTACGGAATTGCTTACACATATGAGACTACTACTCCCTTCATTACATGATTCTTCCTAAATTAGACATAGGTGATCATGCTATGTATAATTTAGGAGTAACTATGCAATGCTTGGACTAATCGACTCATATGATGTTTGATGTTGAGTCATAAACCCGCATGTATAATGAGTATGCACTTATAATGATATGATGGGATGCTATGATGATGTGGTTATAGTCTAGGGTCAATGATGCAACCTAGTTCTCTATAACCGATGCTCGGATACCAATCTGTCACACCCCAAATTACTTTGCAGCGGAATGGAATTCCCGGGGATGACGATCATAGCATCAAAGTTCAGTTATATCAACGACCACCTAATGTCGTTTTAAAAATATCGTTTGATTCAAGAAAAATCAGAGTTTACAAAACATAGGTCCCAATAGATTTCCAAGATACCAAAATAAGTTTGTTACAACCAAACGATAGTTAAGTGCATAAATGTAGGTGAGACGGCGTCGACACGCGACTCTATGATAAGTCCACATGCATGCCATGAAGTGAATGCCTTAGATACACGAGATAAAACATGCTAAAAAGTGTCAACACAATGGTTGAGTGAGTTCATAGAGTTTGGTTAACAAGTAAAGCTTTTAAAGAGCGTTCATGCAACAAAGGCAAAGTTTTTGGTCATTTAGAATAGTCCACAAAGCAAAGGCATTGTAAATCCACTCAGCCCAAAGTTCCTACATACAAAACTTGCAACCTGTGTGTTCACAACCCACAGCCAAAATATGTCTAGTTTATGTTCATGCACACGTTGTCAAATGAGGTCACAAAGCAAAGGCATTGTAATCCACTCGCCCAAGTTCCGCCCATACAAAACTTGCAACATGTGTGTTCGCAACCCATTGCACAAAATATAGTGTCTCAATAGTCGAGTATAAGTGGTCATAATAATTCACAATATTGCACCACGTATATAATAATTCAGGGATGCTCCAAACATGGGAGACTTTGCCTGCTCAACAAGTGGAGACTCCTTTGTCACCCGACCACCTAGGCGAGATTTATTGAGAACACTCCACCATTTAGGCGAGAATTATTGTGAACACTCCACACAAGCAAATTATTGTGAACACTCCACAAGGCGAAGAATTATTGTGAACACTCAAACGGCGAGAATTATTGTGACCACTCCACCGACAAGGCGAGAATTATAGTGATGCTCCGAACAAGGGAGACTTTATAGTGATGCTCCGAACATAGGAGACTTTATAGTGATGGTCGTAACACGTACGGTTCAATAAGTTCAAACAAGTCATAAGTTTGTATTTAAGTTCAAGAGTTCCGTTCAAAAGTTCGTAATTAAGTTCAAAGATTTAAGTCGAGTTCAAAAGTTCGAACATCAAAGAGCTCGAATAATATCAAAGGTTCAAGATAGTCGAAGCGTTCAAAATCACGTCAAACAAGTTTAAAATATATCAAAAGGGTCCTTTACAAGTTAAAAGAGTTTAACTATATGTCAAAAGGTTCAAATCAAGTCCAAAGTGTTCACTTATAAGTTAAAGGGTTGAATCAATTTAAAGAGTTCAAATATACATGTCGAAAGGTTCAAAATCAAGGGAAGTGATTCAAATAATAGCGTTCATAACATAATGATCAATTTAGTTCGGGCATAATCTACTTACTCGCACATAGAGTGAAACAAAAAGGGTAACAAGTTCATAATAGTTCCAACAATATAGATTAAGTTCATATAAGTGTAAAGTAAAAGCATTAAGTTGAGCATGTATCTCCCCCGAAGAGTTTATAAAACAATTAAACAAGTAAAAGTGGGGCTACGAACTCACTTGGCAATTAGTAGTCCGAAGGGATTTAAATCAATTATTGGTAGTGCACGGCTCCGACACGCAACAAGAAACCAATTGGTGGGTCGAAGGGTAGATAAACCGAACACCAAACGCCTCAATTGGAGAGACTCGAGATGAATTGGAGCAATTAACCACTTGGGAAAGCTTCTTTATGCACTTAATTACAAAACCCCTAAACTAATTTTGAAAACCCCTTTGATATGAAGAAACCCTAATTTCGAATTTGAAGTGAAAGTGGATACTCTTCTCACAGCCATGTTCTATAGCCTCATGTGATGTCTAGGAGGGTAGTGTTTTTATTTAGGGATAATGGTAGAGATGGAACGAGGTTGACTTGGAGAAGAAGAACCCATTTTTGTGTTTTGGTTTCCATGTGTATGTCGACAAAAAGGAGGGAGAGGAGACGATAGGAGGCTTGGAGTAGGGTAGTTTTATTTTTATTATTGTATTATATGTACAAATCATGTATAATTTGTTACAGAATAACGTTTATTTATGTAGAATATTATTCGTGTCCGTATCTTATAATTTGTATATTTCTGGAGACGTTTTGACGAGCGAATTATTATGGTATTATTATTATCTTGACATTAGAAAATAAATTTTGTGCCAATTTTATTATGGTGTCGAATGCAGCGTCTGTGGCTGTGACTTTAAATTCATGAGATAACCTCTCAAAATATCAAATCGACTCAAAAACGATGAATAGTAAAATGATGAATAATAATTTATTTATTTATTATTATTATTATTTATTTTTATTTTTATTTTTTTTGCAAAATGACCGAAAATTGAGAATTGTGACATCTTGAATCTCTCTTCGGGCTTTGAGAAGAGGGGCAACAGGGAAGATGCCGCTTCTGTGCGCAGAGTATCGAAAGGAACCTCGGAAGTTAGGCCTCGGCTCCCTCTTTTTATCTATTTTCATATATAATATAAAGAGAATAGAAAGTGTCTGACTCGACGCTAGGGCGAAAACATAAAAATAAAGGCAGCGTAAAAACGGACAAAAACGTAAAAAGTAGGTAAAACGCTTAAAACGGATTAAAAACGGGGAAAACGTAAAAAGCAGCGTGACGAAAACAACGCCAAAACGTAAAAAAATGGACAAAAACGTAAAAAATGGCGAAAACATTAAAAAACGGACGAAAACGTTAAAAAAATGGAAAAGAACATAAAAAACGAAAGTAAACGTAAAATGACTACGGTTGCAAATACCGTTAACCCAGAGGACTAACGGTGTAAACATTATCTATCTCGTTAGGAGATAACGAGAGATAATTTGCAATTGGTCCTTATTTTAACTGAGGGATGTATATAGGTTAACTTTTACTAACGAAGTGATGTATTTATTGAAACTTTTGTGAGAGGGATGTATGGTGCGAAACGAGATAAACTACAGTGATGTATTTTGGAGTTTACTCTTATTAAAATTTATATTTTATGTTCCATATAACAACCCCAAATTTATCCGCATCAAGACCATATGTAATTGGTTTTAAGTTATTTAATGGCATCAAATAAGTATTTACCTTATGTTGACATACTACTTTACGGAGAACTGAGATGATTTGTGTTCCTAATTAATACTCTTCCCGTCTCAAATTTTGCTAACTTTCAAAATACATACAGTTTTAAAAAAGTAAGACATTAACATAGTGCATTAATAAAATTTCATTTTTATCAACTTAGAAACAAATTATTAGTTGTAATTTAAAACGTATATCTATTTTCAAACAACCTAAAATAACAATATGCACATGTATTTTAAGATGAACGGAATATTTAGTAGTCGGTTGTCACATAGATTGTGCATCTTATTAAGTTTTTTTCTTAACGGCAAATTTTATAAACTAGCAAGATGCTAGAAAGAATATTACAAAGAAATCAAATGAGGATTTTTCATCCAACTCTTTAAAGAAAACAAACTATTACATCTACTAGAACACCAATTAAAAAAATGCGTATCTTATTAAGATAAAATATGAATAAATAAAATAAATTTACAAAATGACTAAAAATGTAACTTTTTATCATGAAAGTTGTTTTGTAATACAAATAAAATAAAATAGTTTATAAAACTATAAAAGTACAAACTACTTGGTTTTTTTTAAGCGAAAATTACTTAAATGGACCGTCAGAGTTTTACTTGTCTTGCAGAGGACCAATTTTTTCAACTTTTCCAAAATATCAAGATTCTCCGTGCCTAGTTGTAACCGAAAACAAAACACACACGTGTCAGCATTTTAAGTAAACAAGAAAACAAAAAAAAAATAAAAAATAGAAAAAGCATTTCATGCCTAGGTTTAATAGAAATCCGAATAATCCAAATCTTCTACTATTTTGTCAAGTTCCACTTATACTATTAACTTTTAGAAAGAAAAAAAATGGCATTTCGAGCCTAGTTATACCCGAAAAGAATAAAATGGAAAAAAAAAGTTAGTGGCTTAGGAATTTGTAAACCATTTTATTTTTAAGGGTTTAGGGTTATGTTGGTTTAGTATTTGGAAATCTATTTTTCGCAATCTTTAGACACGATTTAGCGTATATATATGTTGAAAATATTTGTGTTGGTTGTATGTTTTGCGTTCTTTGTGACGAGGTCTTCACAACCATCTAATAATTGTAGAAATTGTAGTTAGTATGAATGAGATATTGAGTCTCAAAGTGAGTCACTTGAATGTTTTGTTGGTTTAGGATTTACGAAAGTTAATTTTGACATGTTTTAGCATATATATGTTGAATTTTGTTGGTTGTATGTTTTGCGTTCTTTGTGATGAGGTATTTGCAACCATCTAATAATTGTTGAAATTGTAGTTAATATGAATGAGATATCGAGTCTCAAAGTGAGTCACTTGAATACGATCCACATTATTTTCATGAGATTTATTTCGAACTTTCAAATGTTTTTTTGTTCAAAAGTTGCAACAAAATTTTGAGATTTATGGCTTTAGCAAAAAAGATTTAAAATCAAAATTCTTAGAGCATTAGGTGTGGGCTTGTCGTGATGGTTCGACGTCCGACGTGGACCCTCGTCGCGACACAGGGCCACCTCGCCGAAGCTCGCCGTCTGGGAGGTCTTCGTCTGCACGACGAAGATTTGCGTTGTACTTTTTTTTTTCTTTTTTTTTTTTGTGTTTAGGAATATGAATATAAATTGTTTTTGAAGGTGAAGTGTTTTGTATAATAGAAGAAGAAGTGTTTTGGAGGAAAAAAGAATGCAAATATAAAATTAAAAACACAAATTACATTGAACATTTAAGTTAAAACACTACATTAATTAAAGATTAAAGTGAAAACAAAGAAAACATAATCTTTTAAATATTAAAACTACAACGAGATTGATGAAAATAAAACTACTAAAACTTAAGAATACGAATCATCTGAGTTCCAACCCTCGTCACTCGAAGAGGAATAAAACTCGCCATTAAAGTACTTTTTTTCCATGATGTCAAAGTAGTTCTCCCTAAGATATTCAGCTTTCCTGGCTTCCTGTTCACGAAGAGCAGCTTCCTCGCGTGCCTCCTGTTCCATAATCTCTTTATAATTTTTCTCGTCCTGCGCAATTTCACGAAGGGAAGCCTCACTTAACCCAAATGGATTGTTTTCGAGGTCCACCTGTGGATTGTTAGTAGGTGGATTGTTAATAGGTTGAATGTTAACAATTGGATTTTTAAGTGGTGGAGTGTTTACAAATACATTTTCTGGTTGGAAAACCGGAAAGACATCTTCTGGTGGTGTTGAATAAACTTCAACTTCTTCTGGTGGAGTTGGAAAGGTAGTTTCCGGCAGTTGTGTTCGAGTTGGAAAGGTAGTTTCCGGCAGTTGTTTTGGACTTGGGAATTGTTGAGAGAAATCTTTGCGAGACATTTTTGTGTGTATGAGTTGTGTGTGTAACTTGTGTGTGTGAGTTGTGTGTAATAAACAAATCTGGTAAAGCTGTATATATAGGCACATATGATCCCGCTCAAAACTATACCGTTTGAATTTTGAATTTAAATAATCCCGCTCCAATTTGAATTTGATTTTGAATTTGAATTGTAATATGAATTTAAATAATCCCCGCTCAAAAGTATACCATTTATTTTGAATTTGAATTTTGAATCTGATTTTTATTTTACTTACTTTTACTTAAAAAAAAAAAAAAAAAAAAAAAAAAAAAAAAAATTATTCCACCCATATAAATAACAAACCATAACCACCATTTTTTCTCATTTTCATCATTACCCGAAGTGGGATGCCGAAGATCCGATCTGTTGACGTATGGTCCTGACGGGCCAGAATGGGTCGAGCGGCGAGCGGCGCTACTATGGCCTAAACCCTAATCCATGCCTATATATACGGATGCCGGTTATCTCTAGATCATCATATAATACTTTTTGCTATGCCACAACGCATACTAACTTGACCGTCGGAGGTGGACCCCGGCTCGGATCGGTCACTCCTATGGGTTCTCTGTTGACAATTCTACTAGGGCTCGAGAAGACGACTAACGGCAAGGAGAGTCGTTGAATCCTGCCCGCGCCAGATTATGCATCAACAAGTTGGCGCCATCCGTGGGACCACGAATAAACAATGTTTCGTGTTCTCGTATTACCGAAAAGCAGAAATCAATTTCTAACGTCGGTAACTCTAAAACTTTTGCATTCTACCATGTGTAAGATTTGCTTTACCATCATGTGCATTTAATATTCCATTGACATGATAAATTAAATACGTAATAAACATGTCGTCAATAAACAAACGGCGTGACTTTATGCCTGATTTTGCAAAGAAAACGAAACTGGGATCAGGCCATGTGATTCCCCATATGCGTATTTGTTACAGCGTATATTTTAAACTTTAATATAATAAATATATGCGCTTACGATCTAATAAAGATATATGCGCTGTTTGATAAAACCTTTGAATTTGTGATTGATATATGCGCTGTTTGATAAAGATGCGTAAATATTTTATCTAACAATATTAGATGCGTACAATTTAATATCACTCTAGATGAGTAAATATTTTATTAACTTGGACGACAAGTTTATGGTATACATTATCATTAAATATTCGCAACTGTGATTCGCAATTCATTTAAAATATCATTCGCAATAAATATTTGCACCTTTTTTACATGCATGCTTTAATGTAATACGAAGATGATATTTCTTTTACCTATAACGCACTAAGTCCGCACGATCGGACCTATTTTAAAACATCCGCACGATCGGATCTATTTTATCTTTTAATCCGCATGATCGGACCTCAGAAAAGCCCGCACGATCGGAGCTATTTTATCTTTTAGCAGCGATAAATTCGCGCATATCTCATTTTACGGTTGGTATGCTTGTTCGCACTCGAATAGCGCAGTCGCGATAAATCTACCCGCGTAAGACCGCGCGTTGAACATCTTGACGCCGACGCTGCGAATACCGATGCTAGTCAATCGCCATGATGCGACGGACCAAAAGCCGTGGTATAAACATCTGCGATCATCCGAAACGTTAGTCTATGTGGTTAAGATACATCCTTCGTGTCTATTAGTCGCGGTCACGGTACACATCCATCCGAGAGTTTTTTATTTTATACATTAAAACAAAACACCAATTAATTATTTCGCGTCGGTCACCTTTCTCACGTGGCGCGCCACTGCCATTTTTATGCTATGCACTATATTATTCATGCTATGTCTGTTTCTTGTTTCAATTTATTAAGTTTTATATCTGCGATTCGCGGCATATACTTTAATGTTTGCATTAAGTGTTTTACGCAGCATAAATAAGTTTAATGCTCCTACGAGTAGCACCATCCAACTTGGGGGCTACGGTACATCCTACTCTCTTTTTCGTACGCAGTATATTTGGAAGCAGATCGAGAGCGGATTTAAATATTCGCACCAACTTGCCGTAGGGGAGACGTCCTCTGTTGGTTGTAAAGACTCGCGCACAGCGCACACTTTGTCGCGCACTGCTCAGTGTTTGTCGCACTTATGCGCAGAAGCACGTCTTCTGTCGCATCTCTTTGTTGCGCACTTATGCGAAGCACTGCTTCTTGCGCATCTCTTTGTTCGCACTTATGCGCTGAAGCCGCGTCTTGTTGCACCTCTTTGTGCCTTGACCAGCGCACCTCTCAGCGAAGCACGTCTTCTGCGCATCTCTTTGTCGCAGCGGCCGCATACTCTGCTACGAAGCACGTCTTCTGCCGCACTTCTTTGTCGCCAAGCGCTGCATATTTACAACACGTCTTCTGCCGCACCATGTTGTGTCGCTACTGGTACAAAAGTGCGCCCTTACCGGTGATGCGGCATGCCCGGGACTTCACCTACGCCATCAGAACTTAAGTCAGCATAACATAGCCATCGCTACATCTCATACTAGACTTGGGGGCTTGTTGACGTATGGTCCTGGGCCAGAGGGAATGGGTCGCCGTCAACACGACCCTTTATACCTAAACCCTAATCCACGCCTATATATACGGATGCCGGTTATCTCTAGATCATCATATAATACTTTTGCTATGCCACAGTACTAACTTGACGTCGGAGGTGGACCCCGGCTGCTCGGGTCACTCTCAAGGTTCTCTTTGTTGACAGCCTATCTAGGGCTGAGAAGACAGTACTTGGCCAGAGAGCGTTGAATCCTGCCTAATGAGATTATGCATCAACACGATCCATTAGTATGTGTTGTATTTTTTTCCCTCATGTCGTTTTTTTTACGTATCGTATTTATTTTTTATTATTATTGTTTTGATAATGTATTTTAATTATTAATGAAATAAATTTAGTTTATTTGAAAATTTGAAGAAAAAAAAAATAAAGTTGTAATGGTGGGCCCTAAATAAAAAGATTGAGGTTTATTGTGAGTGAGATGATTAGTTGTAGAAGTTTGTTATAGTGATGTGGCAGTGACGTAGTTGTGATGAAGAGATGTTACCTCTTCACGACACCTAGTCCTCTTAGTCCTCACATATAGATACTTACCTACTTAGCATCCGTTAGAATATGTTCAAAAAAAAAAGCATCCGTTAGAATCATAAATTCATATGTGTACCTTTTGGCTTTTTATTGTTTTTGGGTATTAGAAGACATGAAATGCCCTGACAACTGACAAGGAATAGTAGTTTTTTGGCAATTGTGGATTTCGATTATACCTGGGCACGAAATGCATTTCTATTTGTTTTTTCGTTTTTTTTTAGTTAAAATGGCGACACGTGCGTGTTTTGTTTTCGGTTACAACTAGGCACGAAGAATCTTGACATTTTAGAAAAGTTAAATAAAGCGGTCATCTACAAGACAATTAATACTCTGACGGTACATTTAAGTAATTTTCGCTTTTTTTAACTTGCTACAAATTTGTTAGGAGTGTATATTTGTGGACGAAGAAAATGAGAGGGTAAAATGGTAAACTAAGAAAGAGATGTGATAGGACGTTTGACTAACATGTCTTGCTTATCTTGTGGTTGATCCCAAACGTGAGTTGGATATCACATAAACGGAAGATGGCGTTTTAATTTTTAAACTCTAAAAAATACACACCAACAAAACAACTAGCATGTCCATGTCCATTTTTGTAAATTATCGACCTTATAATACTTTGTTTGGTATATTAGCCAATCAAAAGAGACTTAAAATGCATATAGATATATGGATTTTTCTAACTTGTGCCTTAAAGGGAAGGAAGTGGTCACCTAGTACCCAACACTACCCAAATTGTTACATCACTTCTATTCAATAAAAACCCTCTAACTCAAAACTACCAAATTCTACCCTAACACTACCCAAAGTGGAGGGAGTGGTCACCTATTCCTATCCAATTTCTTTTTTTTTTCATATATTTTTAATACATAAAATCACATACAATATTAAAATAAAACATACCATTTCATTAAAAATAAAAACATTACATAATACTTAAAAAAACTACAACTTAAAATTGAAACTACAACTTAAAAAAAAAAACATTACATAAGTTGAAATAAAAAACAAATGAAACTACAACATAAAAATTGCAAGCCCATCCGTGTTTCGCCGCAAGTTCACGTTTTTGGCAAAACGAATTCCAATAGCGGGATCGCGAATGTGATCATCGCGGCTCCATAAAAACTTCATCTCCCGTTGTGTATTCTTGAACTTGCCCCTCGAGTT
Organism: Chrysanthemum makinoi; assembly: GCA_910596185.1. Taxonomy (NCBI): domain Eukaryota; kingdom Viridiplantae; phylum Streptophyta; class Magnoliopsida; order Asterales; family Asteraceae; genus Chrysanthemum; species Chrysanthemum makinoi. The sequence continues at coordinate 120,566,999 of OU343225.1, forward strand.
GTGTAACCAACAATTGTTGTTTAGCCAACGATCCTTCTCGCGTTTTTCTTCCAAATATTGTGTCTTCTTTTGTGTGTAGGAGTTGATTTCATCCATATACAGACCGACGAGGAGGATGAGCCTTGCTTCTTTTTCATCTTTCTTGATTCAAGTGGAGGGGTGGGGTCTTCATTCATGTCGGGGAATGGTGTTGCTTGCAGATTCATACTCCCAGACTTCCTTTTGAATTTGCTAGTCGCGCCGCCAACATCTTGAAAACATTCTTGCTCAGTCCATTTGTCATGACCTCGACAACATCCCACGCCAAGCTATGAGCAAATTGTCTTTTTGTTATTGTATAGTAATCCGCCTGAGCTATTCTCACCACGTCTAAGTCGTTGCACCCACTAGCCTTAGCACGTTTCTACATAATATACAAAATAATAAAAAGTATAGCTTATACAAAATAATGTAATTGTAAATAATAAAGTATAGATTATGTAAAATAAAAGCATAGCTTGTACCGCTTGGACGTAGTAGCCGTTGAAAATGCCCATGGCCTTGTTCATTGTTTTCCACTTTGTATTCAACGAATGAAAAGTTCGTGAGTCGAACCAAAAAGTTGCCTTGTAATGCTCGAGAACGTTTCCAAAACCTTCGGACTTTTGTTCATTACCGACAACATTACATTCAGAGATTTGAATCCATGCTTTTACAAAGCCTCCCTCTTGTCTTGCGTGACCAAACTTCACGGGGCCTCCTCGTAGAATGCTTTTCTTCTCTCATCGACTTCTTCAACGTCCTCATCTTCGTCTTCTTCGTTTGGTGGTTGTTGTGTTTCGGCTACAAACTCGACGTCTTCGTCATTGTTTTCGAACAGGGAGAACTCGCTTGTAGAAGTGATGTTGTAGTGAGTGTTGTGGATTCATTTGAGGAGGAGCCATATTATATTATATTGGTAATATTGATGTGGAGATGCGGGTTGTGAAACGTAAAATTGATTCGGAGATGGTTGAGAATAAAATTGGTTTGGAAACGGAGTTTGTTGTGGTTGCGGATGAACGGGTTGAGACCGACCTTGACGCGAGGTGGAATTTTTTTTACCTCTTCTTGGATCCATGATTTTGTGTTTTTGAGAGATGAGTTCGTGTTTTTTTTTTTTGAAAAATGAGTTTGAGTTAGTTTGGCTTTAAAGGGATATATATATATTTTTTTTCTAATATTGCAACTAGCCGTTATAGGCTTCCCAACGTACAAAATTTCAAAAAGGCGTCGGCTTCAGTCGATTTGGTACCCAAATTTGCCCTAATTTGACTAGGTGGGGGCTGTTTTAGATATACCGACGGCACGCCCTACCCGAGTCCACTCCTCCCTCAAGAGCAAGTTAGCCACTAAAAACCTTTAGGACTCATAAGGGACAGATCAAAAAAAAATACATTTTTGTGAATACATGTGATTTCCTCATGAGTCCCGTAATCTTTAGTATGTCTTAACTTGTGCATGTTAAACAAACAAATATCAGAACAGAGGGAGTACAGCTTTTACCAAATAATGAAAGCATAACATAAAATTGAAGTTTTTAGAATATGATACAAAATGACTTTGTTCTCTAAGAGAATGCTCACTATGAAATGGTTAGCCTCAAGGTGAACCTAAAATTCTACAATAAGAATAAAATGCTGAAGCCCTTTCAAAATAACGTTAGGCGCCTTTAGGTCCAACATTGAACTTGGCTATGAAAAATCCAATTGTGTCATGTGGCCCGGAAGGATCGAACCTCTGCACAAGATCTTCCTCACCAGGTCTTAACCATTCCCTGCAAAATTCATGTATCAAATGACATCACAATCAACAATTACATTCTGTAGATACGCCATTAAATTTGAGTTCGGGGTAAATGAACTTACTCAAAATAACCATCAGATGATTTATAATGACCAAGCAGGCCAGGACCCCCAATTCTTGGATGCTTCAATATACATAATATCAAAAAGATCAGCTTGAAATATGATACACTATCTATATACGATTTCGTGCATCTCAAAGACATAATATGATCCACATTATGCACAAATATAGATAGAAGATGCTACTAACCTGTTGTGCCAACGAAAGAAACTTGTACGTGTCCAAAGCATAACGGACCAATCCCTCGTTCTCTCCAGGATTTATTGTGCATCTGGAATTTAATATACGATGTCAAAAAGGGACACACATTTTTAGAAATACGGCACAAAAAGAGAATTAAAGAATAAGAATGTTTCCTTACGTAGAGTATACAAGAACGCCACCTGGGCGAACTAGCTGAACAGCCTGATCCAACATTCGTTTCTGATACTTCCTGTGTCTTCTCAATGAGTCTACCGTTTCCTTAAATATGGGGTGAAGAGAAGTTCAATGTCAGATAAAGACCTTGATTGAGACTACGTATAAATGGGCCGATTCAGGTTATGTTTAGTCTCAAGTGGGTATAACAATATTTTCTTACAAAAGTTTGAGAGAACACAGGTTCAAAGTCCGTATTTTTATAATGCATAACACCTCCTATATCATGTTACATAAACTTTGTAATCTTAGACATCGAATTATACAAAAATCGGACAGAATATGTTTTGGGTCTGCTGTGCCCTTTTTAAGCAGCTAACAAACCTGACCAACCAGTTTGCCACATTTTATGAAAATATTTAATCATCAACAATAGAAATTTGTCAAACTAGCAGTACCTCTCCAGCAAACAAACGTGGTCTCAATCCAAGAGCAGAACAAGGAGCATCAAGAAGTACTCGGTCAAAACTATTTGGAGGAAACCCTTCACATTTATCCACCCTGCCACCTGTTGAATGATGTCTCCCAGGCCCATTTTTCATTCTTCTAGTTTCTTTCCTTACCTCACGCTTACTTGTATATTGACCTTTTTCCATTTGCTCATTATTTGGAATACTAACTTTGTCTGAGACGGATAATGCACCAACAGGGGAAACAACACACACATGAGCCTTAGATGATAAAAGTTACTTTACTGAAAAAGAAAGTACTTACAAATTTTTTCTTCTGTTGTAGGAGATGATAAATTTCCGTTAACCAAACTTGCTGCCTCGGCCTCTTGACTAGTTGGTGTCAGATTTTCATTTATTATATTGCTGTTAACAGATTTAAGGGCATCTAGCTTATATGGTTTAATGTTATTTAATCCCAGTTCTGCAGCAAGATTATGGATCTCAAGCACCTGCAAAAGTGAAAAACATCAATACTAACAGATTAATCATCAGCAAATTATATAAATATAAGTATATATTATACAAACTAGATGTTAATAAAGTATGGACATAGATTTTACCTTATTATGAGACCTATCAACTGCAATAACCTCTCCGGTATCCTTCATTAGAGAAGCAATTGCGGTGGTTTTTCCACCAGGGGCCGCACACATGTCCAATATTTTTTCACCCTGTTGTGGATCTGCAATAACCGCATTTTTATAGGCCTTGTATCACAAATATGAGATCCATCTAACTTTATCCAAAGAAAATTCTCATACCTAATACATGTGCAGCAATGATGCTTGGCAGGTTTTGAAGAAATATGTCACCCTTCATCACATCTGCAAATTTTCCAAAAAAAGGAATTTATTCTATGAAAAGAATTCCACTGTTTCGTGAGAGAAAAAGAAAAAAATGTATACCATTAAAGGAGTCTAATCTGAACACTCGGTCAGTCATATCCACACCAAGACCTGACAAGTCACGAAATATTCCGGCCCTTGACATGGTTGTGATACCTTGGCCAATATACATACCATCTCGTTCAAGATATTGAGGATCTACAAGAGATGTAGAACAGATGATAAGCATTATGACTGAACAAGCATATATCAATAATAATAAAACATAAATAAAAACAAATCTATTTATACAAGATAACATATACATGATTATCAACATAATGACAACACGTTGCTTGCCTGTTTTTTGTCCTTGTAAGACAATCCCACGTGTGATTCCGATAGCCCATCCACCGTCACGACCAGGCTGTTCGATACCAACTGAAACTGCAATTTTCTCCCCTTTCTCAACATGAGCGCTGCATGCTAATATACCTGGAATATAAACCTACACAAACATAAAAACCAAACATGATATTATGGTCCCAGTTCGTCAATTAAAAATTCATAGTAGCACTATCTAAAGTTGCAGTCAGGATAACAAAAAAGCATACAAATGCTATTCTGTTTACTGGATAAGGAGAATACAGAATACGAAGAAATAAATGGGAAGTGATTTGTAAACTGCCACTTTTTTACATACACCACCAGATTAATGGTTTTTGACCATTAAGACAATAATAAAGAACATTGTCTGTGTTTACTTAATGGGTGAAATAGTTAAAATCATTAACTCAGTGGTCTATGGATGAAATTGATTGTGTAAAAATCACCACCCCAAATAAATATAATTTGTACAATTAATGCTTACTTGAGCACCCCGAAGAACTGCCTCTGCACACTTACGGCTGACTATAACCTCCTTTGGAGGTTTGTCTTGCTGATAATCGTACTGGATATCGTGGGGCCCGGAACCCTTCACAAATACAACGTAGTCTAGACCAGGTATCTGACACTTTAAAACAGGGTTTGTTTCTGAGGTGGGACTCTTAACACTTTCAGAAATATCAACATCATCATTTGTATCCACATTCTTTAAAGTATCGTTCAGCCTCTTCTCACGTTGAATTTCCAGAATCTTCTCAATGACGGCTTCAGTTGTTGTTTTCAGTGTATTTACACGTATACACGAGTAACAAGAGGGTCGCCTAACGAATTATAAGATCACATAAGTGTAATTGTGTAAATAAAGTTTACACTGCAAGAGGCAATGTAAATGACACTTCCAAATTCCAATTCTAAGGGTCGAGACTACAGTTTTTGATGATGATTCAAAGCCTAAAAACTAAAGGCAATCATAATCATAGAGGTAAAGGGCCTCTCTAAAATAAACTGGATCCGCCAAGGGCCTTAGGCATACGATTACTTAGGACACCTAAGATATATAACATATAAAGTTGAAAACATACGTGGCAGTTAGTTAAAAATTCCAAAGTGATTTTCAGCATGTACAAGATATGAGTGAAATAAATTCAATCTCATGATCTAGTTAGTCATCACATGTAAAAGCTTAAAGAGAATCAAACAATATGACATAATACTGCCCATTTCAGAGCAAGCTAAAAATTGTGATGGCAAGGAAAAATCAACGAACATAAAGCATAAACGCCTAAACGCACAAGCATTTATGAACAATGACCAAAATAACTTGGAAACCATCACTTTAATAACATGTCATTGACCCCGGACCAAAATTTATAAAAGTTGAAAAATTTTAGATATAATTTTTGGTAGCATCACAATACAACGTGTGGTATCTGCAACTGATAACACTTCTTTTTTCAAAAGAGATTAAAAGGAGAAATGTGTTCTTTATTCAATTTGTCAGCATACAAAGAAAAGTGCACTAACAAGGTAAGGCAGGCATAATAGCATCCTCTAAACATGACCTGACGACATATATTTTCCATTTTCTAACAGGGGTGTCAACTACTTGTGTTATTATCCATACCATCCGCTTTAAAAGAGATTAAAGACACGCAATTCCTAGCGTTTTCAGCTTTGTTTATTTGTTTCTAACCTCCAATACTACTTTCGCAATTGCTAACACCACCTAGGTAAACCTAATACATAGAATAGGCGGATATATTAATAATGCACACCAACTGTTCAACAAAATGCTCACTTCTCACTTAGCAAGTTTAAGCGCTTTAAGCTTTGTTTATTTGTTTCTATCTAATCTCCAATAATACACTAACGAAACCTAATTGGTATGCCAAATTGTATGCCTAACCCTATGTGGCAACATCCTATCAGGGCCCACTTCTTCACAAACCAATAAACTACTTCGACGTAGATTCAGGCACAAAATTAGAATGATAACTTATTACTTATATAATGCACGCCAACTGTTCGATGAAATGGTCACCTATAAACTACAGTTACATTGACAATAATGTAGCAAAAGACATAAAACAAAACAAAAGGACGATGAAATAGTTAGTTACGTTAACGCTTTAGAAATGCGATTAAAAGCTTCAGCTCCATAAGCTTTGACAAAATACTCTTCCACTTGTGGGTTCCAATGCAACGTCGGATTATACGAGTATCGATCAGATGCTGCTGACAGATCCATCAATTCAATCTACAAATAAATAAATACGTTACAGTTAATTAATAGTAGTCGTAATTGATTATGTGATAATAAAAATGAATATATGCACCTGTGAGAGTGAGTGTGTTGTTCGAGTGATGAAGGGTCTGGTTGTGTTAATGGCTTGAAGTAAAACCCTTGTTGTTCTTTGATTCATTCAGTTTTTTATTTTCTTTCTATTTCATTTTGGAGTGGGAAAGAAAGGGGTTTGGGCTTCAAGTAAAACCCTATTTTTCTAATGAAACTTTTTCGACCTTTTATTAGCTTCTAAAATCCGACTAAACGCTTTTTATAGCGGGTTAATTGTTTTATTCGTTGTATTTATTGCGTGAATTGCGGCTTGTTGGTAGTAAGGGTTTTTAGGGAGATGACATATTGTCAATTATAGATGTAGGGACTCTTAAAGGAGACTTAAACATTCATAGAGTTAGGGAATTTGGCATCACCCTACGACAATAAAGGAATACAACGCGCCAATTAAACAAGGACGTGACAATTCGGCTAACTAATAAGAGATAACTAGTGAGTAAGATAATCTAAGTAAACACATTTTTTTCCATTATACGATTCACCACTTTACTTTTCTTGCAATTAGTTTAATTAAATAGTTTAAAAACCCACTCTTCAAACCCCGAGACTTGTTCATAAAACATAAAAATATAAAAAATAATCATCCTACACCTCTAGACCTAATTCGTCATACACTTTGACCTTCACAACACTATTCCCTAGAGAACAATCAATCCCTCGTGTCTTACCTATACTACACTACAACAGTTAGGTACACTGTCTAGGAAAATTGTAAAACTTAGTGTGTTGCAATCTGACGCATCATATATCGATTTTTAGTAACAGCATGTTTACATGGCATACCTGTAATCTCTCATCTTCTACAAGTACGATCCCTACCTACAACATTCACATCACACTTATTCACCCATCCACTAACTGGATACTTATCTCCTTCAATCCGTAACACATTGTACTTATAAGCCTCTTTCTTAATCAAGTCTAACATGTGAGTTGTCTTTATTGTTAATAGTCCAACACTCTTATCAATTATATTCATAATATTGACTATTCTATTCATACAATATTATCTAATGTATTCTAAAGCGGTAATGATGGGTTGGTGCCTACCTCCCACTAGTTTCCCATTAAACACTTCACACATGTTAATAAGTAAAACATCAGCATGAGCTCTCCCTATACAAGTATAAAAGATGTTTTAGTTATACAAACAACAATGTTAAAACATAAAAGATGTGCAATTAGACAGAGATTTAGTACCTGAAAAATGTGACCTTGATAAATGGGCTGGTGGCATCTTACTTAACAAAGCATGGGCATGTTCGCTAAAACTCTTGAATGCAAGCACGGCTGACGGTTGTTGTTGTTGCACATCTCCACAAATGATCCTTGCAGGCTTTATCATTCCATTGCAGTTTTATATTCTCATATATGTGCCTCAAACAGAATGTGTGTTCTGCACTAGGGAATATTGTTGCTAAAGTTGGAATGATACCCTGCGCATGAACATAAATTCATTACTAATAAAAGTATCATTTATCAATAATATAAGTGAATATAATCATCTATACATTGACACTAACTTTTGTATGTCACTAATAAAAGTGTAGTTTGAATTTGGCTACAGGTCAAGATCATCTGCTAGATCTTGAAGAAAACAAGTCCATGAATCTTTGTTTCAGCTTCTGCAACAACATACGCTAATGGGTATATTCCATTGTTGCTATCGATGCAAACAATTGTAAGAAGTTGACCAGGAAAATGACCCCTCATAAAAGCACCATCTAATCCCAACAACTCTCTTTGACAAGCTTTATATCCTTCCTTCAAAGCACCTAAGCATACATACATTCTCATAAAAACTCTGGTTGTACTAGATGGATCTGTTTCATTTTGTATACTTATCCCAACTGTTGTATTAGAGTTTTCTGCAACTCTACAACATAGTCTCTCAAACTGGTGTATTGTAGCTTATAATCACCCCTAATTTTAATTTCTACATTGTTTTTTTTGCCTTTAATGCCTTTTGCATAGACACTTGAACTTCAAACTGTTTAGAGGGTTGAACTTGAACAACCATAATTGGAATATCTGGATTGACTTGAACTTAGTCTAGTATTTGTTTTGAGAGAAACTTATAGTAAAAAGCTTTGATCTCTCTTGATTGCAAACATTTTTGTTCATCCCTGAAAGTTCTAACAATACATAAATCCTTAGCTATATCTTTCTCTACATACAACAACCATTGACACTCTTTTTGTTCCTCATTGCATGCTCCCATAGATTCCTTCCTTTTGCTGCCTCTAGTTAATGAACCTTTCTTTTCTTTGGGGTTGTACCCAACCTAACACCTTCAGTGGACCACAAAACTGGTATTGTACCCACACACTTATCCCTAACTATTTCGTTGTCATTCTTTATCAATTTCAATTTCCTCCTAATTTGTATTGAATACAGGTTGACCTTGTCTTTGATTTCTTTTGCACAAAACAAAGTTTGACCATAGAAAAATAATGTTTCCTCGGTTACTTGTTCTACCTCACTTAACTTTTGTTTCTTATGTGCCCTCAACTTTTCCTTCCTAATTACAAACTTTAGCTCATTTTCAGAACCACTTGCAAACTCCTTATCACCTATGACATATAAGTCATTTTGCACAAATAAATCATCTAATATCTTGCTAGAGCTTCCTATATTTGATAATTGTATAGTCTCACTCACTTGGAATAGACGAACATCAACATCAGGCTCCTAAAAAGTATTATCATCATCAACCAATATGTTTACATCTTGAATGTTCTCATTAACATCATCATCACTCTCATAACTATATGTTTCACTCACATTTCCATCATCTAACTCTTATTCAATTTCACAGACCTCTATAGATTTATCTTTTTGCAAGATGGTCAACCGGTTTATCTATTTCCTCACTTCCATAATCTAACTCATTTTCAGTTTGACAGACATTTACAGGATTGTCTATTTGGATATGGTCAACATGTTTATCTATCTGCTCATTTTCATCACCTAACTTAGCTTCACTTTGATAGACCTCTACAGGTATATCTATTTGGATATGATCAACAGGTTTATCTATTTGGATATGGTCAGCAGGTTTATCTATTTGCTCATTTCCATCACCTAACACAACAAGGGTTTAATTTCTGGCAACTGACTAGATTGTCTAAAAGTATTGACTTCCAAAAATGGTTGTGTAACTTGACATAAATGCTTTACCATTTCTTTTGTCATAAACATTTCTTTTGTGTTTCTTGTTAGCTAGCTTGTTAGTGCTTTTGTGCTTTTGCTTAGCCCTGATTGAACAGAGATGAGGGATTCACCCTCATCCTTTGTACTTCATCGTTTCTTGGTGTAATGAATTTTACCGGGCAGAAGGCCTTTACCATAAAAAAATGCTCTACCGTAGGCTCATTAACAATGTTTTCTAGGAACAATTTTCTTGAGCAATATGGAACAATAGCAATAGTTGCCTTCTTTTTTGCTGCATTCACCTCATCAATAACTGTCCTAAATGTATTTGGAGTTATTTCACTAAGATTCAATCTTGTCTTACCATTTTCAACATAAACTTCTATCATATTACGGTCATTAACAAGATCTTTCAATAATTTAAAATTCACAGTCTCACTTAAGCTATACAAACCATCATCTAAATTACTACCATGCTAATAGTAATTTGTTTTGCCTAGCTCGTAACCCGTTTTATACATAAGAGCATCCAACTCTTCAAGTGACACAGTATCAGCATCAGCCAAATCAAATATGGTTTCCTTACCTCCATCGTATATTCTACCTGGCTAGCATTGTGATGAACCCTCATGCTAACGATATTAGATCTACCACCTGAAACAAAAAAAGAGTGATTATCAAACCTTAACTGCAAAAAAGATAAACATATTAGATATTCCAACGATTATAACAAAAAACATACCATATTTCTTCTTAGCAGAGTTGTACAAAACGATATCATCAACTGGAATATATGGATCTCTTCTTACTTTCCATAATATAAAATCCATGTTGTAAAACTCTCAATAATATGAAACTGGTTTTGTGACATGCAATTAAGGTTATGATAACTCTTGTAAAGAAAGTTTGGGGATGAAAAAAGAGGTAGTCTAAGTGTTATAGATGTATATGGGGTGTGAAGATGGATGAGACATGTGGAAAGAAGCCCGATTAATTTATGTGACTAATAATCGAAATATATAAATGACCATTATGCCCTCAGACTAAAAACAAAACGCGACAGTAAGTTACGGAGTTGACCGAGGGATAACAGTCAAATGGATCTTGAGTGGTCAAAAAACATGGAAAAGGGACATCTGGTGATTAAAAAAAATGTTATTTAGACTCAACATAATGTTTTAATACAAGTTTAGGGATGAACGGTGTATTTTACTCTTATAATATCTTCGACTTTCTTTTCTCTTTCAAGAAAGACTTATAAAGCATTGTTAAAACCTTCAATAATATAGGGCAAATTGTCTAAAAAGGCATCGAAGTTGCCACCTTTTCCTTTTGTGGGCATCAAACTTTTTTTTTTCCTATTGTAGCCCTAAACTTGCCTAATTTTTCTTTTGTAACACAAAAGCACACTAAACCTATAATTAACCTCCCTAATCACTCTAAACGCGTTTTAAGCTGATTTCTTGTCTTTTGGCCGTGTTTTGTACAAAAGTTGTATCCTTAGGGGGTTTGTTGAAATTTTACAAACATTAATAACTCCCCCCACCCAATCACAACCCTAAACCATTGCTGCAATATTTTCCCTAATTCGTTTCAAAATCAAGAACCCTAATTATGAGTAGTTCTTCTTCAAAGACAATCACGCGTGTAGTTGGAGGTAAGATTGAACATTTCTGTAAGTTTGATCGACAATTGAGAGTCCAAACATCAACCACAAGGAAGAATCACGGAAAGAGGTTTGTAAAATGTGCTCAATGTCGGCCTATGAATTTCTCGGATGTAGACCTTCCTAGTGAATACTACAAGGACTTGGTATATGGGTTCTTTCGAAGGCAGAGAGGTGTTGAAAATGCACCAATGATTGAAGCTCTAGCTTTGGATAAGGCAAGGTTGGAAGAGGAGTTGAAGGCTAAAAAGACAAGATTGGAAGAGAGGTGAAGGTGGAAAGTCAAAACTTGAATTGTATGATAGGTTGTTTATGATGATGTTAGGAGTGTTATGTTTCATTTATGTTTGGTTTGGTATGAAACTATCCAACTGATTTAGTTCTTATTCAGTTGTTAATGTAGTATTTTGAATTGTTAAAACTTAACTTTGGATAATGAATGTCAATGTTTTAGTTTTGTAAATGTTTTGAATTGTTCTATGGTTAGTATGGTATGCACACAGATAGGATAGTCACATTACACAGGACTGCAACCATAGTCATAGGATTACATAGGACTGCATTACATAGATTTATTCTAGGGCTTACTAAAGCCATACCACTAACATTACAAAGCCATAAAACCACTCGGAGTTGAAACCACTCATTTCCTAGACCTTGTCCTCTTCCCCTTCCCCTTCCCCTTAGTCTCAGCTTCATTGATGATAGGCTTGGCAACCAAGTCTTTGATGCCCATCTCAGCACAAGTTGCCTTGTTTGGCAATCCCAGAACTTTGGGCCTAGCATCAAAAGCAAGCTTGCAAGTCGCTGCGATTAGTGGCACCTCCTCATCATCATTTTCTTCAACTTTCCTTGAGCTGGAACCAACTTTCCATTCAATAGGAAGTGGTTTTCAATGTGTTGCAATGGTGGAAAGTAACCTCCCCATGAGGCTCCTTCAGAACCACCTTGTTCAAGACTCTCTTACGTGGTCTGGAAATGGTTATTATCTCGAAATAAAAAATGCCAAGAAATGCATAAAGGAAATGTGCATTAAAGTTGTTAGAGTTCCTGGTTTATGGTTAGTATTTATGGAAATGGTTATTATCAAGTTGTTACAGACCTGGTGGTTGGCTGGACATTATCCTCTTGCCTGAACTCATGTTAATAGGAATTTTGTTTAGATACACATATATGAGTAGAAGATGTGTGGGATATGGTATTGGTTCATTGGATTTTATAAGGGAAAATTGTCTTCAAAACAGTTGGGTTGGGATTCTCATTAAATTTACAATGATTGCAAATAGCCTATGTCTCATTGACTGCAAATAGTCTATGTTCATTGACCGCATAAAATGCAATTTCAACTTGACCAAATAGCCTATGTCCGATTGATCGCCTTATCAATGTGTATATAGGCTGCATAAAGAAAGACTGCAAATAGGATGCCTATGTCTCATTGACTTTCTTCATATATATATGCATAAAGGATGACAAGTGCATTTCTGCAAGCGGTAATGCCTATAAACAATGGTAAAAACTGCATATTACATAGTTAAAAGCGCATATTTCATTATTGGAAACTAATAACAAAACATAGTTACAAATTGCATATTTCATTAAACTTATTAGTTTAACAATGACCATCTTTTTATGCCTCAAAGGATGTACAAAATGGGCTTGTCTTTGAGATGGTCATTACATAAACTTGTAACAATAGTGGCTGCTATCTGTTCTACCCATATTAAATACCAAAATGACCATCAGTTAGTGCCCTAAAAAGATTTACAAAATGGGTTATTGGTTGATGGTCATGACCTATTAACATTAGTTATCTAGACATATTACATACCCAAATTAAGTTATCATAGTTTACATTAGTTGCCCACAAAAGATATACAAAAAGGGCACATGGAGTTCCTTGTTGTTCAAGCATCATCTATTTCCAGTGCAGACTCTGTAGTGTTGCCCGGCCATCCAACCGTTTTGCCAACTTCAATTTGATTCTTTCACTAGGCCTTCTTACTTCAGTTTAGTCATCCTTTTTGCAAATGGTGCTGCTGAGGTTGTTCTTGTACTTGTTCCCGAACTTGTTCTTGAGTCCGATCTATTTCAGCTTGCATGTGTTCAACTTGAGTAGATCATTTCAATCTCTGTTTGAACTTCGTGGTTGTTCTTCATTGTGATCTTGAGGGTTTTCAGCTGCATCTTCATGGTCAACTTGAGGTTGTTCCTCATGCTCAACTTGAGGTTGTTCCTCATGGTCAACTTGTGGGTCTTCAGCTGCATCTTCAGGTTGATCATCTGTTTGAGCTTGTTGTTGTTCATCTGTTTGAACTTGAGGTTGTTCTTCAGCTGCATCTTGGTCACCAAACCATCTTGCATAAGCTGATGCGCATCCTCTTTTCAACCCCTTCCTATTTGTCCCACTTGACCCACCAACTTGCTTGGCCTAAATACAACAAATGGTTAAAACCAAAAGTATGAAACAATGTATGCAGTTGAAATAAAAGTAAGATAATACCTTTGACCCACTTGAGCTACCGTCTTTGACCCACCGTTCCACTAGACCCACAAGCCTTTTTATTTGACCCACTAGTCTCATTTGACCCAACATTTTTCCTCTTTGACCCACAAGTTTTCTTCTTTGACCCGCATACATTCCAGTCTCTTTGACCCGCACACAATATTTTCTTTGCATCCTTTTTGTTGTGACCGGGTTTGTGGCATATAGAACATGTCATCTCACCTTACCTTAGATACTTTAGTTGAGCTACCACCTTCACCCTTTGATCTGATCCTTTTCTTTCTTGGCCTACCGTGCATTTTTTGGGTTTGGGAGGCAATACAACAGTACATACTCTAGTCGGCCGAAATCAATACCACCAACTGGTTTCAAGAAATGGTTATATGTGTCATAGTACTTGTCTCTTTTAAACCAATCAGGCACATAGCTCTCAGGTACCTTGTTTATGTATAGAATTACCTTTGTTGCATGTACACAAGGTATACCTGATAGCTGCCACATTCGACATGTACAAGTCCTACTTGCTTCACAAACTGTGAATGCCTCACTCCCTGATCTGACCTCAAACACATTCCCACCAGCAAGGATAATATGCCAAAACCTACAATAAAACAAACTTATTAGTGACAATTCAAACAATTTCATAAGTGAAATAACTTTAATTTGTAATTGAGACTTACCTTTGTTGGTCTTTTAACCATTCCAACCTCTTCTGAATGTTGGGACAAACCCCAGGGTTCCACTTCTTACTGATTTCCCTCATTTTGTGCATCCTCTTAAGAACTATGACTCTCAATGCTTCTAGCATAGTAAGCAGTGGCTTGTCCCTAACACTTAGAATGACACTTGTTAAAGCATTCATCGAATCCATTTTCCACTGCTTCACATCCTCTATTAACTTCAAAGAATGCTCTTGACCATGTTTTTGGGTTCTTGTCCATAAGCCACTGATGGGCCTTTGGGTTAGCCCTTTTAACATTCTCCATGATCTTGTTAAACAAATGTGGATCTGAAGCCTTAGATGCTTTGACCAAAACAACTCTCTGAATTCCACCCACTGAATACTTTCTAAAACCTTCATATATATATGTATGGCACATTGCCGTGTTCAAGATATGGCATGACATTCTTCATGCCTTCAATAAGACCCTATACACAAGCATATCTAGTTATAATATTTGTAATACTAAGCAATTAACAACAAAGTATGGATAGAAGCATACCTTATGTTGATCAGACATAAGAGTTAGACCTTGTCCTTTTGTGCATTCCAAGTCTCCTTCCAAGAACTCCAAAACCAGGCTCAGTTATCCTTGTTTTCAACATTAACCACTGCCAAGCAACGGGTAAATGTGGTTATTTCCATCTCTACCAATAGTGATTTCTCCATGGTTTGGTTTTTTCAAAAAACATCCATCTAAGGCAATTACTCTCCTACACCCATCCTTCCAACCTTCTGCTAGTCCAGCAAAGCATACATAAAACTTATCAAAGTATGTTTTCGTCGATCGGGTTGATAGTCAATCGCCCTAATTTGACAAGAGACCCGGGATTTGAATCTAAAATTACCCTTCCATATGATCTCAAAAATGCATAATGCTCATCCACTGATTTCTCATACTCTGTCAAGGCAAACCTCTTAGCATTTGTACATTGATTTGAGGATACCTTACACTTATACTTTTTCATCACTAGGCCAGCTATAGCATTCAACTTAATGTCAGGGTTAGCCCTAATCTTACTACCAAATACTGTTCCTATCCACTTATAGTTTACTAATGAACCAAATTGGAAGTTCCTAACACATGTGTGTTCATCAATTAAAGATCAGATTGAAATGTTTTCTCATTATTCATCCACCTAGCATAACATCTCCAAGGACAGGCAGGTAATTCATCTGAACTAACACTAGGATATTTAATTTTCTTCCTTTGTTTACCTTTATCTAGATCAATCAACTTTGGTGGTCTCTGTCCACATTTTGCCGCAACCTTGTTACTGTTACTCCTCTCATACCACAAGGAAAATCCATTTGCCAAAGCATAGTAGGTTAAACACTCTTTAAACTTTCCAACATTGGCATACTTTTCACCAACCTACATTTACAAATAAAACAAATGTTTTTAACCAAAATTCATAAACAATATCTGTATTTGAAAAACAAACTATGATAATACCTTTGGATGCCTCAGTCTCCAATGACTAGTTTCATCATAGACTGGATATCTGTCAACAGGCTTCTCCACACAAATAAAAGGATCTTCATTTGAACTGCCTTGGATGGTCAGTAACCTTCTCATCAAGTTGTTCGTGAATATATCATGTTCCATCAAAGTCTCACTTCTATGGTTATTAGGAGGTACAGTGTTTGATGGAGTTGGTTCACTCATTTCTGGCAAAGACTCACTTTCCTTCAATCTATTGGCTTTGATCCTTTTCCTAAGTTCTATAACCTCCTCTTCACGGGACTTAGATAGTCAACCTGATTTATCGAACCATATCTACTGTCATTGTCACTATCAAAGACATCATCAAACTCACCATCTGGTTCATCCTCTATAACCTTCCCTTTGCCCTTATCCACACCTGATATAGACCCAGTATCATCACCATCCATACTAGTCTGCAAATCCTCACCCTCTACACTAGGCCTACTATCATCCACCTGTTCACTAGGCCTCCACAATCTAACTTGTACTACCTCATCTTGTAATTGCAACTCATGTGCAACCGTAGGATCTTCTACATCAATGTTCTCAACTACACTAGCCTTCCCTTTGCCCTTATCCACACCTGATCTAGGCCTAATATCATCACCATCTATACTAGTTTGCACATCATCACCCTCTACACTAGGCATGTGTAACACCCCCAAAATTTCACAGCGGAAGCGTTCGGGTCATGGGGTGCTACTAAATCAATATACACAACACAAGATAATAAAGAATGGAAATTCTATTCCATTTTCAAAAGATATATTAATTTAAGAAATAATTTTACATCATTGTTTCAAAGTGCGGAAGTAAAGCCCATAAGAATATGTGTTGTCCCATTAAAAGTTGTATTAAATATGATTTGAAACACTTCGGATGCCAGTCTTCAACGAATGCCTTTGCCATTACCCACGCCAAGAAATAAACCTGAGAAAAACATGCTAAAATGTCAACACAAAGGTTGGTGAGTTCATAGGTTTAAGTAATCAAGTTTTCAAGTTTGGACCACAGTTGCACATATAGCATCTCCGCGGATGACACTATATGCAAAAAGGCTATTACGCTAGTACCAAGTTCATGCGACGAAACTACGACGGTGTGCATGCATCTAGAAGCATGATAAATAAAAGCCCAAAGCAAGTGTATTTCCGTACACTCAATCAATCGATATGATATCGCCCGACGTTTGCCTATCGGTCAAACTCGAGCGGGGTGTCATCCCAATAGATCTATTCATAACAATCGCGTCTCCCCAAAGGGAACTAACGGTAGCATAGTTGGGATTCAAGGTTGTTTCACGTAATAGTGTTTTCGCCAGTCCGAAAAGAGTTTTGCATGTTTCTCACTCCATAGTTTTATAAAGCAAGTAATAAAAGTAAAAGTGGGGCTATAAACTCACCTTAGCGCTTCGATGAATAAAGCACAAAGAGATCGAGTGTGGTATAGCAGTGGCTCCTACGCGGAACCTAAGAATGAGATGGCAAGACTCAATTTGCAGCTTTGTGTACTCACGGCTCGAAGTGTGAAAATAAATTTAAGTGTTTACAAGTGGTTGTGTTTAGTGTTGCTTGTGTGGCAGAGTTTACGTTTTAGATCATTTCAGAATGTATGTAAGTTTTGGCTCTTGGAAAAGTGTAAAAGTATATAAGTATATAAAAGTATTCGTGACGAGTATGCTTCCGGTTTGGGCGTAACCAAAATACTTGGTATGGAAGGTATTCACTGTATACTTGTGGAAAATAAATGTTAGTAAAGTAATAATAATTACTCTACGCTAAGTATTGATATTAGTAATGTTTATTGATACGGAGTATATATATATAAATGTGTTTATATACATTAGAAAATATTTACATTAATTTTGTTATAAATATTTTCTTATCATTTTCATTTTCGATCTTTTAGTCGGCCTTAGTAATATTTACTAAATTTATTAATCGATGAAAAAGTGAACCAAGTGGTTTGAAAATACATAGTTTTGACATTTTTGTTGATAGTTATAAAAATGTATAAGTTTGGGATCCAAGAATGATAAATAAAAATATATCAAAAATGTCATTTACAAGATTCAAACTCGAGACCTCTTGCTTAAGAACCGACATGTTAACCAGTGGACCAAAGTACTTATTCAGTTATATTGTTCTCCATTGTATAATATATATGATAGTTTGCGTCTATTTATATTAGTGGTTAGTGTAAAAAAAATAGAGGAAACTAAGTGACATTAGGGGGATTCGAACCCAGGCCTGTTAAGAAGGAAAGGAGCAAGCGCACCACTGGACTACAAGTCCCTTGATGTCAAGACTTGCAATACTTTTGAATTTATCAACTTGTTATTAGTGTTATAAAGTTGGTACATATTTCTCAGTTTCCTGACGTGCATGGCTTTTGTGTTTATCTTGCACATTTCTTCTTCAAAACTGTTTTTCCATCTTCATTTTAGACTTTAAAGTCAAGTTTATAGATAAGCTCAAGGTGTCTACCAAAGAGAGTCCAAATAAGCTCAAGTCTTCAATAAGCACTTGTTCCATATTGGCCAATACTTAGGTTTACTCGACTCGCTGATTCACGTATTCTCTTGTTGTTTTAAGTTCGAAAGCTTAATATTTTTCAACTAAAATTACCACACAAGTTCTCTTAAACACAACAAGGCCATCTTTTACATATTTGTGTATGTATGTACGAAACTTAAAGTGATAAAGAAGTAAACAAATGAGGAATTTTGGAGGCTCACAGTGGGTCGAGACTTGGCGTGCCGAATGAGATGTCGAGTGAACGAGTGAGAAGAGCTCGAGGTGGAAGAAACCCGACGTGCCAACTAGCTTTCGAAAGCTTATACCCGAACAACACTTAACCCAAAATGAACTTGTAAACTTATGAAAATGAAACCCGAAACCTTGTTTCTCGTCCTTCTTCTTCTCGGCAGTAAATCAAAAGAGTAGAATGAGTTTGAGTTTTACTTGGTGTTGTGAGAGTGGAACAAGAGGTGGGTTTGTGAAAGATGTGAGAATGTGTGATGAGTCTTGTGGCTCGTTGGTTTTTAAGAAGAAAAGGAGGAGAACCTTTGGTTAAAGACCAAGGGTTTATGTTGAGCTTGGATACATGCAATCTTGATTTTACTTGTACCTAGGAAGTATTTAAGAAACAAGCAATTGGATGGTGGTTTTAGGGAGGTACAGCCCAAAGGACAAGAAAAAAAAGTGAAATGTGTTGTGTGCATGGGGAATATGTTTCATCATGTCTCAAAGTCAAATGCTTAGTTGCATGTTGGGTATTAAGTTTATTTCTCAAAATATGTTCTAAGGTCTTAGGTCTTAAAAAGTAAGTCAAGGTTAGTGTTTAGGGTAGTGTAGGGTAACTTTGTTTTGGTTTGTCTCCTTTACACAAACACATGCATGCTTTTTATTAAGGCAAAAGGTGCTTTTGTCTTTTGCTTTGGGTATACATATGCATGCAACCTTGGACAAGTGAAGAATTTGTTTTGTTCCTTAGTTTGGTACACGATGGTATCACAGAAATATGAAGTGTTTCTCAATTACTACATTTGCAAGTATTTTGTTATTAAATATTATTAAGGGTGTGTTGCTTGTGAATGTGTTTGCTCGATGAGACGCAGAAATGTAGAAACTTTAGTTTTATTTCGACTTGTACATACTCACATGAAATATAGTTTGACCCATCATTGTGTTTCACTCGTTTGGTTTTGCTTTGTGTCTGAGTTTGTTAATGTCACAGTAATATGAAAATACAATTTAGTATATGGTATTACTAATATGTTGAGGGTGCGTTTGGGCTGAGAAGAAAAAGAATGGGCCAGGCCCAATGGTGTTTATTTGTTGGGTTCGACGTTTAGTTCTCGATCCGAAAATAAATTTGATCGGATAGCGTTGGGCTTAGAGGCCCTAGGAAAATAAAAATATAAAAGGTTATTATTTATTTATAAAAAAAAAATTATTATCGAGGTCGATGCGAGAAAAAAAAATTATCCCGTGACTTGTCGTGTTTAAAGTTCGAAACGAAGAAGAAAAAAAATATAGCCGCGAAAATTGGTAGGGGAATTTACGAGTTGTTATAGTACCTACCCCTTAAAAGAAACCACGTCCTCGTGGTTTACGATGCGAGAATCGTCGAGGTCAATACGGTGATGAGATGTGAGAATATATACTTAAAACGTGACGTGGAAAAGGAATAGTCTTTTAAGGAAGATTTAATGACATGCGGTGATAAGTAAACAAAAGATAAAGGATTCATTAAGCGGAATATTCGGATTACAACGCGGTTACATAAAAGAGTACAATAGATAGGAAACTTAAAGGATTGCAATCTAAAAGGGCGGATAATTTCTTTGTTGTCGTTAGTTTAGATAGTGTTGAAGTTGATCTTGACGCTCTTCTTTTTCTCCAAGGAAATAAGCTCTTCCTGCCGGTTCAATCTGGGTGTTTCCATTCTGATCCCTTGGATTGGGACACTCATTCTTGTAGTGTCCTCGTTCTCCACACCTGAAGCAAGTTATGTTAGCAAGATCCTTTGACTTGCAGTCTTTGGCCATGTGCCCAATCTTCCGGCGATTGCGACATTTCACATTACACCGACCACTGTGGTGGAGTTTACAACGGTTGCACAAAGGGTGCTTCCCTTCGTAGCCCTTCTTTTCTTACGTTCCAAAGAGAGTGGACCTTAGCTACTTCTTGCCTCTTGTTTTGATTGTTGTTGTTGTCCTTGGAGTTATCACTCCACTTCCGCTTGTTGTTATCTGCCGCTTCGCGGTATCCTCAATCACTTGATCCATTAACTTGTTTGACACTTCAATAGTCTGTGAAGGTCAGCCTTGGAGGTAGTTACATTTCCTTTAATAGATGGAGGTAGCCCTCCGATGTATCGCTCTATCAAGCGAGTTTCAGCTTGGTACCATCTCTCGGACATAGCAAGGCCAACTCTTGGAAACGTTGGTTGTAGAATGCCATATCGGTACCCTTCACCTTAAGATTCCAGAACTCATTCTCCAGCTTCTTGACCTCATTGCGAGGGCAATATTTCTTGAGCACCATATCCTTGAATTCTTCCCAAGGCATGGCATAAGCGATCGATGCAGCAGACTTCGGTAATTATTCCACCAAGTTAAGGCAACCTCTTGAAAAGTGAACGAGGCAAACTTCACCCTATCTTCATCTTCACGCTTGCGATCCCGAACACGTTTCCAGCTTTTCAATCCATCGGGTTAAAACAACGCTCCCTCCGTTCCATTATAACCGCCAGGTCATACGATTCACGGAACTCCTTGTATGCGTGCACCACGCTTTATTACCGATAGGCCTAGAAGTTCCAAAGATCGTGGTTGAGTTGTTGAATTGATCGCAGCTAGCGGCTGCGCTACGCGCTTCATTGACCGCTTGGTCAATCATGGCTTGATCCATAGCGGTGGGTTTCAGGCAGCCCGGCAGAGCGAGGAGCTGGGAGTGGGAGTAGCGACGGGTCGGCCACGGGTGATTCTTGTTGACTTTCTCCTAGCCATCTTCTATGATACAAGAAAAGACGATAATTGAGTTTAGAATAGAAAGAGTACTGGCCTATGGGGTTTACGAAGGATAGAACATATGAGTGAAATAAGAGGATGTGACCAATGACAGAGGTGGTTTAGATATATGTGGGTGAAAATAATATAAATCAAGTAGTTGTATGTTACATAAAGAAATAACATAGAAGCAATTAGGGGCATATCATAGTGCGATATTGTAATAGTGGGCATGTTACGCAGTTTAACATAGAGAGGTAACAAGTATAAGCATTCGTAGTCTACTCTACACTATCCTTAAATTAATTATTCCTTAATTTCATTCAGTTTGTTACATCAACATTATTCTCATTTAAACTTCGCGACCCAATCAAACAAGAACAGTCTTAAAGTTTAAATGTGAGTTAATTAAGAAACTTAATGACTTTGAGAAATAATTAATTTAATTCAAATAAGAGCTTATACGAACCTAAGATACATCAAGAACACATAGCACCCACTACATCGTGTAGCAAGAGGCAAGGCATGGCGCACATCGGCATTTGTGGCGGCGTTGAAGTGTTTTTAGGAAAATTTGGTTATAGTTTAGGTTTTGAAAAATACCTAATTCTCTATAACCTTGGCTCTGAATACCAATCTGTAACACCCCAAAATTTCACAAATGAAGCGTTGGGTCATGGGGTGCTACTAAATCAATATACACAACACAAGATAATAAAGAATGGAAATTCTATTCCATTTTCAAAAGATATATTAATTTAAGAAATAATTTTACATCATTGTTTCAAAGTGCGGAAGTAAAGCCCATAAGAATATGTGTTGTCCCATTAAAAGTTGTATTAAATATGATTTGAAACACTTCGGATGCCAGTCTTCAACGAATGCCTTTGCCATTACCCACGCCAAGAAATAAACCTGAGAAAAACATGCTAAAATGTCAACACAAAGGTTGGTGAGTTCATAGGTTTAAGTAATCAAGTTTTCAAGTTTGGACCACAGTTGCACATATAGCATCTCCGCGGATGACACTATATGCAAAAAGGCTATTACGCTAGTACCAAGTTCATGCGACCGAAACTACGACAGTGTGCATGCATCTAGAAGCATGATAAATAAAAGCCCAGCAAGTGTATTTCCAGTACACTCAATCAATACGATATGATATACGCCGACGCTTTGCCTATCCGGTCAAACTCGAACGGGGGTGTCATCCCCAATAGATCTATTCATAACAATCGCGCTTCCCCAAAGGGAACTAACGGTAGCATAGTTGGGATTCAAGGTTGTTTCACGTAATAGTGTTTTCAGTTTCAGGTCCTAAAAGAGTTTTGCATGTTTCTCACCCCATAGTTTTATAAAGCAAGTAATAAAAGTAAAAGTGGGGCTATAAACTCACCTTAGCGCTCGATGAATAAAGCACAAAGAGATCGAGTGTGGTATAGCAGTGGCTCCTACGCGGAACCTAAGAATGAGATGGCAAGACTCAATTTGCAGCTTTGTGTACTCACGGCTCGAAGTGTGAAAATAAATTTAAGTGTTTACAAGTGGTTGTGTTTAGTGTTGCTTGTGTGGCAGAGTTTACGTTTTAGATCATTTCAGAATGTATGTAAGTTTTGGCTCTTGGAAAAGTGTAAAAGTATATAAGTATATAAAAGTATTCGTGACGAGTATGCTTCCGGTTTGGGCGTAACCAAAATACTTGGTATGGAAGGTATTCACAGGTATACTTGTGGAAAATAAATGTTAGTAAAGTAATAATAATTACTCTACGCTAAGTATTGATATTAGTAATGTTTACGTGATACGGAGTATATATATATATATAAATGTGTTTATATACATTAGAAAATATTTACATTAATTTTGTTATAAATATTTTCTTATCATTTTCATTTTCGTCTTTTAGTCGGGCCTTAGTAATATTTACTAAATTTATTAATCGATGAAAAAGTGAACCAAGTGGTTTGAAAATACATAGTTTTGACATTTTTGTTGATAGTTATAAAAATGTATAAGTTTGGGATCCAAGAATGATAAATAAAAATATATCAAAAATGTCATTTACAAGATTCAAACTCGAGACCTCTTGCTTAAGAACCGACATGTTAACCAAGGACCAAAGTACTTATTCAGTTATATTGTTCTCCATTGTATAATATATATGATAGTTTGCGTCTATTTATATTAGTGGTTAGTGTAAAAAAAATAGAGGAAACTAAGTGACATTAGGGGATTCAACCCGTGCCCGTTAAGAAGGAAAGGAGCAAGCGCATTCATCGGACTACAAGTCCCTTGATGTCAAGACTTGCAATACTTTTGAATTTATCAACTTGTTATTAGTGTTATAAAGTTGGTACATATTTCTCAGTTTCCTAACGTGCATGGCTTTTGTGTTTATCTTGCACATTTCTTCTTCAAAACTGTTTTTCCATCTTCATTTTAGACTTTAAAGTCAAGTTTATAGATAAGCTCAAGGTGTCTACCAAAGAGAGTCCAAATAAGCTCAAGTCTTCAATAAGCACTTGTTCCATATTGGCCAATACTTAGGTTTACTCGCGGACTCGCGGTTACGTATTCTCTTGTTGTTTTAAGTTCGAAAGCTTAATATTTTTCAACTAAAATTACCACACAAGTTCTCTTAAACACAACAAGGCCATCTTTTACATATTTGTGTATGTATGTACGAAACTTAAAGTGATAAAGAAGTAAACAAATGAGGAATTTTGGAGGCTCACAATGGTCGAGACTTGGCGTGCGAATGAGATGTCGAAAGTGAACGAGTGAGAAGAGCTCGAGGTGGAAGAAACCCGACGTGCCAACTAGCTTTCAAAGCTTATACCCGAACAACACTTAACCCAAAATGAACTTGTAAACTTATGAAAATGAAACCCGAAACCTTGTTTCTCGTCCTTCTTCTTCTCGGCAGTAAATCAAAAGAGTAGAATGAGTTTGAGTTTTACTTGGTGTTGTGAGAGTGGAACAAGAGGTGGGTTTGTGAAAGATGTGAGAATGTGTGATGAGTCTTGTGGCTCGTTGGTTTTTAAGAAGAAAAGGAGGAGAACCTTTGGTTAAAGACCAAGGGTTTATGTTGAGCTTGGATACATGCAATCTTGATTTTACTTGTACCTAGGAAGTATTTAAGAAACAAGCAATTGGATGGTGGTTTTAGGGAGGTACACGGCAGCCCAAAGGACAAGAAAAAAAAGTGAAATGTGTTGTGTGCATGGGGAATATGTTTCATCATGTCTCAAAGTCAAATGCTTAGTTGCATGTTGGGTATTAAGTTTATTTCTCAAAATATGTTCTAAGGTCTTAGGTTAAAAGGTATGTCAAGGTTAGTGTTTAGGGTAGTGTAGGGTGACTTTGTGTTGGTTTGTCTCCTTTACACACACATGCACGTTTTTATTAAGGCAAAAGGTGCTTTTGTCTTTTGCTTTGGGTATACATATGCATGCAACCTTGGACAAGTGAAGAATTTGTTTTGTTCCTTAGTTTGGTACACGATGGTATCACAGAAATATGAAGTGTTTCTCAATTACTACATTTGCAAGTATTTTGTTATTAAATATTATTAAGGGTGTGTTGCTTGTGAATGTGTTTGCTCGATGAGACGCAGAAATGTAGAAACTTTAGTTTTATTTCGACTTGTACATACTCACATGAAATATAGTTTGACCCATCATTGTGTTTCACTCGTTTGGTTTTGCTTTGTGTCTGAGTTTGTTAATGTCACAAGAATATGAAAATACAATTTAGTATATGGTATTACTAATATGTTGAGGGTGCGTTTGGGCTGAGAAGAAAAAGAATGGGCCAGGCCCAATGGTGTTTATTTGTTGGGTTCGACGTTTAGTTCTCGATCCGAAAATAAATTTGATCGGATAGCGTTGGGCTTAGAGGCCCGGCGGAAAATAAAAATATAAAAGGTTATTATATATTTATAAAAAAATTATTATCGAGGTCGATGCGAGAAAAAAAAATTATCCCGTGACTTGTCGTGTTTAAAGTTCGAAACGAAGAAGAAAAAAAATATAGCCGCGAAAATTGGTAGGGGAATTTACGAGTTGTTATAGTACCTACCCCTTAAAAGAAACCACGTCCTCGTGGTTTACGATGCGAGAATCGTCGAGGTCAATACGGTGATGAGATGTGAGAATATATACTTAAAACGTGACGTGGAAAAGGAATAGTCTTTTAAGGAAGATTTAATGACATGCGGTGATAAGTAAACAAAAGATAAAGGATTCATTAAGCGGAATATTCGGATTACAACGCGGTTACATAAAAGAGTACAATAGATAGGAAACTTAAAGGATTGCAATCTAAAAGGGCGGATAATTTCTTTGTTGTCGTTAGTTTAGATAGTGTTGAAGTTGATCTTGACGCTCTTCTTTTTCTCCAAGGAAATAAGCTCTTCCTCGGGCTGGTTCAATCTGGGTGTTTCCATTCAGATCCCTTGGATTGGGACACTCATTCTTGTAGTGTCCTCGTTCTCCACACCTGAAGCAAGTTATGTTAGCAAGATCCTTTGACTTGCAGTCTTTGGCCATGTGCCCAATCTTCTCGCGCTTCGCGACATTTCACATTACACTAACCACTGTGGTGGAGTTTACAACGGTTGCACAAAGGGTGCTTCCCTTCATAGCCCTTCTTTTCTTCTTCCAAGAGAGTGGACCTTAGCTACTTCTTGCCTCTTGTTTTGATTGTTGTTGTTGTCCTTGGAGTTATCACTCCACTTCCGCTTTGTTGTTATCTGGCCGCTTGGTATCCTCAATCACTTGATCCATTAACTTGTTTGACACTTCAATAGTCTCGTGAAGGTCGCACCTTGGAGGTAGTCACATTTCCTTTAATAGATGGAGGTAGCCCTCCGATGTATCGCTCTATCAAGCGAGTTTCGCTTGGTACCATCTCTCGGACATAGCAAGGCCAACTCTTGGAAACGTTGGTTGTAGAATGCCATATCGCATTCCCTTCACCTTGAGATTCCGTAACTCATTCTCTAGCTTCTTGACCTCATTGCGAGGGCAATATTTCTTGAGCACCATATCCTTGAATTCTTCCCAAGGCATGGCATAAGCAACATCGATGCCTGCAGACTTCGTGTAATTATTCCACCAAGTTAAGGCAACCTCTTGAAAAGTGAACGAGGCAAACTTCACCCTATCTTCATCTTCACAGCTTGCAGATCCCGAACACGTTTCCGGCTTTTCAATCCATCGGGTTAAAACAACGCTCCTCCGTTCCATTATAACCGCCATCATGCGATTACGGAACTCCTTGTATGCGTGCAGCCACGTTTATTACCAGTAGGCCTAGAAGTTCCAAAGATCGTGGTTGAGTTGTTCGAATTGATCGCACTAAGCCGCCGCCACGCGTTCATTGACCGGTTGGTCAATCATGGCTTGATCCATAGCGGTGGGTTTGCGGCCGGCAGAGGTGAGCGGGAGTGGGAGTAGCGGCGGGTCGGCCACGGGTGATTCTTGTTGACTTTCTCCTAGCCATCTTCTATGATACAAGAAAAGACGATAATTGAGTTTAGAATAGAAAGAGTACTGGCCTATGGGGTTTACGAAGGATAGAACATATGAGTGAAATAAGAGGATGTGACCAATGACAGAGGTGGTTTAGATATATGTGGGTGAAAATAATATAAATCAAGTAGTTGTATGTTACATAAAGAAATAACATAGAAGCAATTAGGGGCATATCATAGTGCGATATTGTAATAGTGGGCATGTTACTAGTTTAACATAGAGAGGTAACAAGTATAAGCATTTGTAGTCTACTCTACACTATCCTTAAATTAATTATTCCTTAATTTCATTAAGTTTGTTACATCAACATTATTCTCATTTAAACTTCGTGACCCAATCAAACAAGAACAGTCTTAAAGTTTAAATGTGAGTTAATTAAGAAACTTAATGACTTTGAGAAATAATTAATTTAATTCAAATAAGAGCTTATACGAACCTAAGATACATCAAGAATAACACATAGCACGACTACATCGTAGCAGAGGCAAGGCATGGCGTACATCGGCAAATGTGGCGGCGTTGAAGTGTTTTTAGGAAAATTTGGTTATAGTTTAGGTTTTGAAAATACCTAATTCTCTATAACCTTGGCTCTGAATACCAATCTGTAACACCCCAAAATTTCACGTGAAGCGTTCGGGTCATGGGGTGCTACTAAATCAATATACACAACACAAGATAATAAAGAATGGAAATTCTATTCCATTTTCAAAAGATATATTAATTTAAGAAATAATTTTACATCATTGTTTCAAAGTGCGGAAGTAAAGCCCATAAGAATATGTGTTGTCCCATTAAAAGTTGTATTAAATATGATTTGAAACACTTGGATGCCGTCTTCAACGAATGCCTTTGCCATTACCCACGCCAAGAAATAAACCTGAGAAAAACATGCTAAAATGTCAACACAAAGGTTGGTGAGTTCATAGGTTTAAGTAATCAAGTTTTCAAGTTTGGACCACGCTTGCACATATAGCATCTCCGCGGATGACACTATATGCAAAAAGGCTATTACGCTAGTACCAAGTTCATGCGAATCGAAACTACGACAGGTGCATGCATCTAGAAGCATGATAAATAAAAGCCCGCAAGTGTATTTCCAGTACACTCAATCAATACGATATGATATACGTCCGACGTTTGCCTATCCGGTCAAACTCGAACGGGGTGTCATCCCCAATAGATCTATTCATAACAATCGCGCTTCCCCAAAGGGAACTAACGGTAGCATAGTTGGGATTCAAGGTTGTTTCACGTAATAGTGTTTTCGCCAGTCGAAAAGAGTTTTGCACGTTTCTCACCCCATAGTTTTATAAAGCAAGTAATAAAAGTAAAAGTGGGGCTATAAACTCACCTTAGCAGTTCGATGAATAAAGCACAAAGAGATCGAGTGTGGTATAGCAGTGGCTCCTACGCGGAACCTAAGAATGAGATGGCAAGACTCAATTTGCAGCTTTGTGTACTCACGGCTCGAAGTGTGAAAATAAATTTAAGTGTTTACAAGTGGTTGTGTTTAGTGTTGCTTGTGTGGCAGAGTTTACGTTTTAGATCATTTCAGAATGTATGTAAGTTTTGGCTCTTGGAAAAGTGTAAAAGTATATAAGTATATAAAAGTATTCGTGACGAGTATGCTTCCGGTTTGGGCGTAACCAAAATACTTGGTATGGAAGGTATTCACAGGTATACTTGTGGAAAATAAATGTTAGTAAAGTAATAATAATTACTCTACGCTAAGTATTGATATTAGTAATGTTTACGTGATACGGAGTATATATATATATATAAATGTGTTTATATACATTAGAAAATATTTACATTAATTTTGTTATAAATATTTTCTTATCATTTTCATTTTCGTCTTTTAGTCGGGCCTTAGTAATATTTACTAAATTTATTAATCGATGAAAAAGTGAACCAAGTGGTTTGAAAATACATAGTTTTGACATTTTTGTTGATAGTTATAAAAATGTATAAGTTTGGGATCCAAGAATGATAAATAAAAATATATCAAAAATGTCATTTACAAGATTCAAACTCGAGACCTCTTGCTTAAGAACCGACATGTTAACCAGTGGACCAAAGTACTTATTCAGTTATATTGTTCTCCATTGTATAATATATATGATAGTTTGCGTCTATTTATATTAGTGGTTAGTGTAAAAAAAATAGAGGAAACTAAGTGACATTAGGGGGATTCGAACCCAGGCCTGTTAAGAAGGAAAGGAGCAAGCGCACCACTGGACTACAAGTCCCTTGATGTCAAGACTTGCAATACTTTTGAATTTATCAACTTGTTATTAGTGTTATAAAGTTGGTACATATTTCTCAGTTTCCTAACGTGCATGGCTTTTGTGTTTATCTTGCACATTTCTTCTTCAAAACTGTTTTTCCATCTTCATTTTAGACTTTAAAGTCAAGTTTATAGATAAGCTCAAGGTGTCTACCAAAGAGAGTCCAAATAAGCTCAAGTCTTCAATAAGCACTTGTTCCATATTGGCCAATACTTAGGTTTACTCGCGGACTCGCGGTTACGTATTCTCTTGTTGTTTTAAGTTCGAAAGCTTAATATTTTTCAACTAAAATTACCACACAAGTTCTCTTAAACACAACAAGGCCATCTTTTACATATTTGTGTATGTATGTACGAAACTTAAAGTGATAAAGAAGTAAACAAATGAGGAATTTTGGAGGCTCACAGTGGGTCGAGACTTGGCGTGCCGAATGAGATGTCGAGTGAACGAGTGAGAAGAGCTCGAGGTGGAAGAAACCCGACGTGCCAACTAGCTTTCGAAAGCTTATACCCGAACAACACTTAACCCAAAATGAACTTGTAAACTTATGAAAATGAAACCCGAAACCTTGTTTCTCGTCCTTCTTCTTCTGAAATCAAAAGAGTAGAATGAGTTTGAGTTTTACTTGGTGTTGTGAGAGTGGAACAAGAGGTGGGTTTGTGAAAGATGTGAGAATGTGTGATGAGTCTTGTGGCTCGTTGGTTTTTAAGAAGAAAAGGAGGAGAACCTTTGGTTAAAGACCAAGGGTTTATGTTGAGCTTGGATACATGCAATCTTGATTTTACTTGTACCTAGGAAGTATTTAAGAAACAAGCAATTGGATGGTGGTTTTAGGGAGGTACACGGCAGCCCAAAGGACAAGAAAAAAAGAGTGAAATGTGTTGTGTGCATGGGGAATATGTTTCATCATGTCTCAAAGTCAAATGCTTAGTTGCATGTTGGGTATTAAGTTTATTTCTCAAAATATGTTCTAAGGTCTTAGGTTAAAAGGTATGTCAAGGTTAGTGTTTAGGGTAGTGTAGGGTGACTTTGTGTTGGTTTGTCTCCTTTACACACACATGCACGTTTTTATTAAGGCAAAAGGTGCTTTTGTCTTTTGCTTTGGGTATACATATGCATGCAACCTTGGACAAGTGAAGAATTTGTTTTGTTCCTTAGTTTGGTACACGATGGTATCACAGAAATATGAAGTGTTTCTCAATTACTACATTTGCAAGTATTTTGTTATTAAATATTATTAAGGGTGTGTTGCTTGTGAATGTGTTTGCTCGATGAGACGCAGAAATGTAGAAACTTTAGTTTTATTTCGACTTGTACATACTCACATGAAATATAGTTTGACCCATCATTGTGTTTCACTCGTTTGGTTTTGCTTTGTGTCTGAGTTTGTTAATGTCACAGTAATATGAAAATACAATTTAGTATATGGTATTACTAATATGTTGAGGGTGCGTTTGGGCTGAGAAGAAAAAGAATGGGCCAGGCCCAATGGTGTTTATTTGTTGGGTTCGACGTTTAGTTCTCGATCCGAAAATAAATTTGATCGGATAGCGTTGGGCTTAGAGGCCCGGCGGAAAATAAAAATATAAAAGGTTATTATTTATTTATAAAAAAAAAATTATTATCGAGGTCGATGCGAGAAAAAAAAAATTATCCCGTGACTTGTCGTGTTTAAAGTTCGAAACGAAGAAAAAAAAAATATAGCCGCGAAAATTGGTAGGGGAATTTACGAGTTGTTATTGCATGCTTTCATCACCCTCTACACTAGTCCTAATGTTCTCACCCTCTGGTTCATTAACCTTCCTAGTATGGTCAACCTCCATCTCAGCCCAATTAACCAACTCATCTAATGAAAAGTCATTGCAGTACCTCTTTTTGGGAGAGCCTTTTGCTTTAGCAACAGACTCATCCATAAAAGTGGTATCTGCTTGGCCTAAATACTCTGACAGATCCATATCATTGTGATCAAGATATAGTTCATTCCTACCAAACAACTGAGCAACATCAAACATGTGTTCTATCTCCTTATCAGTAGTTACTCTAACTAAACCTTTGTCTAATTCAAAGATCGTGGACCTTATAATACAAACCTTGAAAGTAATTACCTACTTTTTCTTCCAAGAATTCAAAGAAATCTAAGATAGGGCATCCTTGGAGCACACATGTTAAGAATCACCTCGTCCGCGTAGTGTAGAGGCAAATGCCTAAAATATCCATCATTGTGTACATCAAACTGATGTAAATTGTACACTGTATCATTCTGGCACATAATTGAGAAAAAACGAAATTAGGGTTTTATCCATGGTTAAAACTTTGATCAAAACAGATAAAAAACAAATAAATCATAACATTGTTTACCTGAACTAACGAAACAAGCATCAAATATGGCAAAGGAAAACGGTCAATTTTTTGGGTTGATGAAATTAGGGCTTGGAAGTTTTTACGGGTATGAGGTAATTGGGGGAATTTGGGGGGGAGTTATTAATGTTTGTAAAAATTTCAACAAATCCCCCCTAAGGATACAACTTTTGTACAAAACACGGCCAAAAGACAATAAATCAGCTTAAAACGCGTTTAGATTGATTAGGGAGGTTAATTATAGGTTTAGTGTGCTTTTGTGTTACAAAGGAAAATTAGGCAAGTTTAGGAGCTACAATAGGAAAAAAAAAGTTTGATGCCCACAAAAAGAAAATGTGGTAACTTCGATGCATTTTTAGACAATTTGCCCAATAATATATTCTTACTTTTATACATTTTACGTGTGTGCTAACACTATTTCTCTCTCATTTTATCTCTAAATTATTTTCAAGTGTCAAATCATATGACTAGGAAATTTGTCATTTCATAAAATTAATCTAATCACACTTTGAAGATTTTATCTTTCAAACTTATTTATAGATTATCTCATTATTATCATTTAAGATAAGGATCATCTTATGTTCATTTGAACATGAGAGGTAAAGTTCTGCATGTTGTGATTGTACATTGCCATTGTCTTTTGATTGATTCTTCATCCCTACCAAACAATACAAATTATTTTCTTTTTTAAATGGATTCTCTTTCTTTGCAATTCTATTTTGTATCATTCACTCTTACCAAATACCCTAAGGGGGCGTTTGGTTGGGGCAATTTGGGGGATATTGGAGGCATTTGCATTTTAATTCCCTTCAAATGTCATGTTTGGTAACTCAAATGGGGGAAATTGAAGCAATTTACAATTCATCAAATTGCCAAAATGGGGAGAATCGAATCGCCTCCAAAAAGTGAGGAATTTTAATTTGCTTGAAAAACAATTTATAAACTTTTTTTCTTATTGTTTTTTTTATAAACTTTTAAATAGAATATTTATAATTTTTTTATAAACTTTTTTATAAATTTTTATAAACTATTTTTAGATTTTTTAAACTTTTATTATAAATTTTTATAAACTTTTTTATAAATTTTTTTTTATAAATTTCTTATAGATTTTTTTAAACTTTTTTATAAACTCTTTTATAAACTTTTATAAATTTTTTATAAACTTTTTTTTTAAATTTTTTATAAATTTCTTAGAAATTTTTTATAAACTTTTTTATAAACTTTTTATAAACTTTTATAAATTTTTATAAACTTTTTTTATAATTTTTTATAAATTTCTTATAAACTTTTTAATAAATTTTTTATAAACTTTTTCATAAATTATTTATAAACTTTTTTTTATAAATTTTTATAAACTTTTTTTTATAAATTTTTTTATAAACTTTTAAATAGAATATTTATGAAATTTATATTAAAAAATAAAAAAATTATAAATTTCTGTGATCCAAACATGCGAAGGTATTTTAAATTCCGGAATTTTAAATTCTCAAGAATTTAAATTTTCTAGAATTTAAAATTCCGGAATTTCAAATTACCCCAACCAAACGCCCCCTAAGGGTACGTTTAATTGTAAAAAAATCTTTAAGTTTCAATTTCAATTTTTTTAGAAAAAAGGAAGGGTTTTTATCGATAGAAAGGAGCTATATATTTAGGGAACGCTTTTAGATAACATCTTTTAGAAAATTGAAAAATGCAAGAGGATGTAAAAAAGAATTGAAGGGAAAATATAAGAAAGAGTAAAGAGTTTTTTCTAAATTCTAGTTAAATTTTGAAACAGAAAAATCTCTTAAAAATGTATGACTAAACTGGTTTTTAATTTTTGGGGGAATTGCATATATATCCCTCCAAAGGTGAATAATTCCATATATATATCCTTCTTATAAGTTTTTGATGCACATAATACAATGATTTTTATGCATGCAAAGGATATATATGCAATTTTGCATCTTTGGAGAGATATATATGCAAATGACCCTTAATTTTTTTAGTTTCCAATGAAAAATTTCTTGAAAAAAATTGAGTATTTTTCACCAACTAAACACAACCTAAACTTTGAATTCCAAATTTGTAAAATAATAATAACAATAATAATAATAAAAATAAATAAATAAATAAAATCGGTCGCTCACTTTGTCAAAGAAATGAACTGTAACTCCCATTATTGTCAAAAGTTGAACGTCAACCCCTAATGATTTAGACAAGAATTTTGATTTTTTGGTCCCTGAGTGTTTGAATTTCAGGATCTTTGGTTACTTTTCTTAGGAATTTTTCAACGAAGAGGATAGTGATGTTTTGGCACTCTTGTGTGGTACACTGAATTATGTAACTAAGATATAGTTTGTCGAGTTGATCAGTGTGCCCAACTGTGTTCTTCAATGAAAAACTGTGTCATTGGGTGGGTCCACATATAATCATATATAAAAGTGACTAGACGCTACAGTGAAATTACCTTTGTTGAGGTCGCTTCTGGATTCGCCATTGTGCGTGTATGTTGGTGGTCAAGGTCAATAAATAGGATGTATGGAAGCAATTTAAATGTCTGAAAAAAGAAAGGAAAACAAGATGACTATTACTAGTATTTAGTATCAATCTGGCTTGATATTACTAGTTTGAACTCCTTCGTTTTAAATTTTTATCTGCAGAGAAACCACGATAGGCAACGAACAATCTGTTAACTGCATTCTTTATATCATGTAGCACAATGAAGTCCTTCTAGTTTAAGAAAGAATGGAGTTTAGTTGTCCTCGATCCTTTAAAATTGGGTTGTCAGCGCAGTGGCTGGCTTGATTAAGGCTACTTGTGACCTGAAAGGCTGGAATGGAGGCTGATTGACGTACTATGGCCAATGAGTAACATACTAACATCCTTAAAATTATGGACCAATGAGATCATGAGGATAACCATCTGCAATGTCAGTGATGAGGTACTAGGAATTCGATATGGCCTCATGTCTCAAGTTAAGAGGAAAGGAAGATGACTAATGACGGTAATCATTCTGCAAACTATGGCTGGTATATTTTCAAAATTTCAGCTAGTTGTAGGCTTTAGTCCCCCGTCCTGTGTTATCTAGCTTGTTGTTTTTTAAATGCATTATAAATCATTCTAATATATAAATCGGTATTTGTTTCT
Organism: Chrysanthemum makinoi; assembly: GCA_910596185.1. Taxonomy (NCBI): domain Eukaryota; kingdom Viridiplantae; phylum Streptophyta; class Magnoliopsida; order Asterales; family Asteraceae; genus Chrysanthemum; species Chrysanthemum makinoi. The sequence continues at coordinate 120,601,684 of OU343225.1, forward strand.
TTTCTTGGCGCATTGCTCTACAAAATGATATTTTATTTTTCAAACGTTAGTTGTAAATATGATTTTTAAGAAGTCTAAGGTGACCGTTAATGATGCTGAAAATTGAAATAATGTTAAAAATAAGATGATCTCAACTTTAATCCCACCTTTAAGAATTTTATATTTTAGTGACCACTTGATGACTATGACCTGTGCTTCTTGCTTTACAGTATGGAGAATCAAATAGTGATGATGATGAACCTTCTTCAGCCTCAAGAAACAAAGCAAACAAAGGCTGAAGTAGTATTGTGACAATGCATAGTTTTGTATTTCTTTTGTATACGCTTTTCTGTCGACACATTTTGATAAAAAAAACAAAAAAAGTAATAGTAATCAAAGAGATCTTTGTTATACTTAAATTTTGATTTAAGCAAACATTTGCCTACAACTTTATAATGATTTATTTCTCTATAGGAACGATGACAACATCTAATCCAACTATTAAAATAAATAAGCTTAAAGCAAAACAGAGAACATAACTTCTTGTGTATACGAGTCAGCATCCTGCTGGCCCAACCAAGACCACCGTCTGGTTTTCGTTTTCTTAATAGGTGCCTAGGTGGCAGGGGCTTGCTTACAAGGTGGCAGAGGCTTGCCACACAAGCAAAGATTGTGTGCATAGGCAGATGATGGAAAGATATTTAACGGTCTTCCTTGTGGGATTTCACCACATAACTTATTCGCCCTGAAATTAGCATGCCTTAAGTGTCCAATGAGCAACAAGCTTGTCGGTATTTTCCCTCCAATCGAGTTGATTGATACATCTAACCACCCTAACTTTGACAAATTCCCCAAACTTGGTGGAATTGTACCCGTTAAACGGTTCCTAGAAACATCCAGCTTCGTGAGTCCTGCAAACTTCGAGATTGTATTAGGAATAGTACCTGTGATTTGATTGTTTGACAAGTCAATGCTCTCCAAGAAACGGCCTGCTGATCCCAGCAGACCCGACAATGACCCATAGAGTTTATTTGAGTGTAGGTCTAGCAACGCCAGCCCACTCGGCAGCCTGATAGCTGATAAATTCCCCGTGAGTTGGTTGTTTGACAATTTAGCTTTTTGTAAGCTAGACATCTTCCCAAACACACCTGATAACCCTCCTGTAAAATGGTTGTCAGAGAGGTCTACAGAACTGAGTGAACCTGGTTTTGTGAAGATCGGTAGGGACCCTTTGAGGTTGCATCCTGATAAATTGACATCCGACAGCTCTTTGCTTGTAATCCACTTTGGAACAGTTCCAAGATTGAACTTATTGTAAGATAAATCTACGGACAATAAAGAAGTGAGACCCGCAAATAAGGCATTATTGGGCAACGGATCAGAAAAGGCGTTTCTTGATAAGTTAAGGGACCAAAGGTTGTGTAATTGTGATATGGATTCAGGGATATGACCAGCAAGACGGTTGAAACTTAACGAAAGGGTAGCAAGAGACTTAAGCTGCCCTATATTTAACGGCACTTGTCCCGTCAACAAATTGTTGTTCAAGGACAAGTCAAGAAGTTTTGCCAAGTTGCATAACGAACCAGGTATCTGACCCGACAGCCTGTTATTTGAAAAATCAAGAAAAGTCAATTTTGACAGTCGGCCCAAATTGACAGGAATAGAGCTTGATAACATATTGTAACTCAAGTCAAGATACTGCAAATTGACTAAGTTTCCCAAAGCAAGTGGGATGGGACCCGAGAGCGAGTTTCTTGCTAAATTTAGCTGCATAAGTCTGTTCAAGGTTTGAAAGGTGGGCGGGATTGAGCCAGTTAATCGGTTGCCACTTAATGAAAGTGTTTGCAGCAAATGCAATTGGCCTAAACTTGAAGGAATAGCTCCTTGAAGTGCATTATCTTCCAAAACAAGTTGTGTGAGACGTGGTAGACCCGAAAAGCTCATTGGGATAGTTCCCGATAGCCTCTTCATCCCACTAATCACCAAAACCTCCAAGAACTTCAAATCACCCAAACTAGGCGAAAGCGTACCCTTCATATAAATAGCACTATCTTTATCAGCAGGCCTTTGTAACAAAACTTGAGTCACTCTTCCCGTGACAACATCACATTGAACACCTTCCCAACTTCCGTCGCAGCAATCTTCACCAACCCAAGAAGCCATAATATCAGTAGTGTCCTTAACAATTCTAGCTTTGAACCCAAGAAGAGCTGCCCTATCAACCGCGGCACAGCCCAAGCCATAAGACGGCGAGACATAAAGCACGAAAATGATCAAGATTTTGAAAACACATATAGGAACCTGCATATTGGAAATGGGCTTGATTTGGATATTGGAAAAAATGAACTTCTAGATATGAATTGGAATCTTAAAAGTCACATAAAACTGAAAGATGGGAAAAAGGTGCTAAAAGGGGGACATGGGTTTAAAATGTATATGGTCACTTAAACAACAAGGTATAATGATGGAAATTGTTAGTGGGATATTTGGAAAGAAGAGTGGCAGATGAGAACAATATGATATTGTTTAGGAGAATGTTTCCTTATTTATAGGAGCAATAAGCACAGGACCATAGAAGAAGTATGGGATCACAATTTTGTATTCTTACTTTTAGTACCCTCATACTTTAGGTTACTTTTATTTGTGTCCTTGCTATTTACAATCAAAAGGCCCACAATAGTCCTGATGACCTTATGTATTGGACCTTCTACAACAACAACAACAACAAACCCAATCCCGCCTAGGCAGGGTATGGGGATGTATTGGACCTTCTGTATAATGCAAATATTACCTACATTTTGATCAGCAGTAGTTTGGATAAGAATTGGTAAACACTCAAAAAAAAAAAAAAAAAAATTACTTGATAGCTACTCGAGTCGACATCAAGTCAGGCTCACATATTAAAAGTCATATAAGGAAACATTCTTATAAGTCATATAAAACCTAGAGCTTACGACTCTGTAAACACTCAAAAAAAAATTCACTTGACATGATTAGACTTTAAGTCAAACTCACATATCAATATTAATCTTCCCGTACACTAACGAGGCTTATCGAACATGTGCTATTTTGTATAGTTTTCTTTACCTTTAATGTCTATGTGTGTGCATAAAGTTATGTAATTACGCTTATAATCAAGTTTAGTCGAGCTTAGAAGTATGTGTTAGTTAAAAGCTTCGATTAACGGTCAAATCGAGCTTATTTCGATCTAGCTTGGCTTGGTAACAGTCTTAGTTTTGATATAATTTGTAACCGATTATATTAAGCGGAAACAATAGGAGGGGGATAAAATAAAAAGAAAGGAAAAAGTGGGGTTAAAAGGTAAAAAAGGTTTGAAAAATGAAGGGGAGCTTGAGTTTCAATAGATTCACATGAGCTTATAAGTCTCTCTCACGAGTAATACAAATGTCCGTTTTGAACGTTGGAGCGCAATCTTTTCAAATTTTCTTCCAACTGACGGTCGAATAGTAAATATGTTGTTATTTTTCTTATTTATATTATCAAATATGTTACCGTTTTAATACTCTATCCAAGAGTTAAATGAATATACCAAATTATTGGGTCAAATGACAAAGTTTACAAGTCGTGATCAAATTATTGTTTGAACATATAAAGTCTTTGAATTCTACAAATGATGTAGTAATTATCAAGTATGTTTACTTAACTACTTGTAGCGTAGGTCACTAGTATGTTTTAGAGATCTATTGGTTTTGGCTAAAGTTAAATTGGCAAATGGTCCAAAAATAAGTCAAATTGGATATGGTCCAAAATTGACTTTCAAGAGGTAACGTTGATGCCAAATATACAGCTAATGAACAAAAATGACTTTCAAACAACATCTTTTTCAATCCAAGAAATCGATAGTTAATCTTTTGAAATAGTAATAAAAGTCTAGGTTAAATTTATAGTTAATGATGGATGTTAGAAAAGCAAATCTTATTTTTCTATGTTCAAAAAAGAAATCTTATATTTCATGCTAACATAGAGATAGTAGTAATAATGTAGTATATTTAAATTTATCGTAACCCAAGTTTTAAGTTTATATCGACATATAGAGACTTAAGGTGTGTTTTGGTAAACTAGTTGTAAACTGCTAATTGTTAGCTGATAACGGGTAACTGTAAGCTGATAATTGATAGATGAAGATGATAGCTACAAGTTGTTGTTATTTATTTTATGTTTATGTTTAGTACGATAGCCGTGGATGTAATGATAAAGTGTAAAATGATATTTAAGAACATTCACATAATTGAATCAAATAAAAATTATTAATCAATGATATTATGCGTTTCATATTGATGCATGTGGCATCAAGTTTTTGACGGAAGGCTACAAACATTTCACATTCATATGATGGTATGTCTTTGGTCTATGTTTGAATTATATAAAATCAAAGATGTTACATGTCGATCTCTCGAATCATTTTCTAAAATCATATAAATCCAATATTGAGCTATTATGCTATTTAAACAACAATATCTATGATAAGGTGTCATGCTTAAATATGAGTCATAGCATTGTTTTTTTTTTTGAACAGCATAGATTTATGTAAGTAAGTATACATACAACTATCTTAAATATGAGTCATAACATTGTAAGTAAGTATACATACAACTATCTTATTTATGTTAATAATATCTTCATTACGCCAATAATATTCATTTTATTTTAACAGTAGCACAGTAATAATTGAATTTAAATGTGCATATATACTATTAAAAAAATGAAGCAACCTAAATTATATAAAATTAAGCATAAAGATGTATCGGTTCAAGGAAAGATAAAAAGAAACATGCATGAACATGTTAATTAAATATAGGCTAATTAAGTAATTTCAAGTCCAAATAGCTATACAAATTTTGAAACACTTAATTTAGTAGCTTATTCTATAGGAACTAGATGTTCAAAATAAAAGCTTTAAGTTTGTATTACTAAACAAAGCTTCTCAATTTAAAAGAGCTAGTTCTAAAATAAAGAGCTTAGAGCTCTGGAAAGCTTCAAAATAGCTCCATTCAAACAAGCCCTTAGAAAGCTACAAATTTTTATAGAATTTAAAGAAATAGTAAACGGATATTAATGATGGAGATAAATTAGAACACGCGTAGTGTAGTGATTACTATACATAGTGTTTGGTATGCATGAATCAAAATTGGAATGTAATAAATTATTACGCTCAGAATGAAAAAATGTTGTTTGTTTTGAGTTTTGTAATGAAATGGTTTATTTATTACTTTATTTCATTACGTCTATAACCACCAATTTCATTACATAGTCACTCCCTAGTTTTTCTTCATTCCATTATGACATGCAATCACATTTTTTCCATATTTCAAAATATAACATTTACATTCTCGCACAGTCACCTGAACTGTTTCAAGAAATCTACAACTATCTCACTTTCACCCACAAAACTTGAACCTACAATCTCATATATACCACTAGACCAAAAGCCCATAAGATATCACAATCGCTTGAGCAACTGTATCTTTTTTTTTTTTTTTTTTTTAACAGAGATAACATTTTATTTCACACCTCACAAATGGAGGTAATTTGAACACAACAAGTTACATCGAATATAATGGGCAAAATCGGAACCGACTTGCCAAACAAAATACACAAGGTAACAAGTTAAGCCAAAACAAGACATACACCATAATAGTTGTGACAGACAAGCAAAACACCATACAAGGGTGTGGGAATCACCAAAGTGAGCTTTTGGTAGACACAACTATATGAAGATGTAGCTTGACAAAAGTACATAAAACATACATAAAAGATAAAACTGAGCATCCTTAAAGGAGCCAGACCTAAACAAAACAGATCTAAAGTCGAGACCCAAGGCAGCAGCAACTGTATCAACTACGATACTTATACTTTTATGTATTTTATTATCTTGATGTTAAAAGTTTCCACTCATGATCCAAAATATATGTGTTGATATGCACACCATTTTATTTAATAAATACATCATTTTGTACAAGTTATATAGCACACCGTACAACACTGTAATGCATAAAATATGGTTTGTGCATCAAAAGGAGTAGTGTATATAATATGATATAAGATCATTTGAGGACAAAAGATTATTTACATACTAAGGGATCAATCTCCACCCTCCATTTTTATTTGATCTAATGGATGAGATTAATCCAAACAATTTAAAAAACTCACTTTCATCCTTTTTTTTCAAATATTAATATATTTCAAACCGTTAATCGTTGAGCGAAAAAAAATATATCATTACGACGAGCATTTAATTATCTTTCTATAGATAGGCACTTTGATATACTTTCGACAAAAAAAAAATTCGTATTTTTCACGTTTTTTTTCAAGTTTTTTCGTTTTTTTTTACGTTACTGATATTTGCATTAAAAAATCATATATGATAAAACATTAATTTGATATTAGTGTAAAATCACATATGATATGTAATATCATATATGATATGTAATATCACATGTGATATTAGTGTAAAATCACATATGATATCACACGTGATATTACATATTATATATGATTTAACACTAATATCACATGTGATATTCAATTTAGTGTTTTATCATATATGATTTTTTCAAAATTTCATAGCGTAAAATAAAGGAAAAAGGCGAAAAAGCGTGTAAAAACTAATTTTTCTTTTTGAGTATATCAAAGTGCCCGTCTATAGAAAGACAATTAAATGCTCATCGCGAAGGTGTAAATATTTTCGCTTAACGATAAACGGTTTAAGAGATATTTAAATTATAAAAAATGGGTAAAATAATAAAATGCTTTTAATCTTAGCCATTGATTTTTTTTAGATGGATGATGGAGATGAGTCGCTTGGTATGTGAAAAAAGTTTGGTATGTAAAATAACTCTTCTCATATCATATATATCAACCTCCATAATATATGATTTCAAGGCATGAACTGATATTGAATTAGTGCTGTCACTTCGGACCTAAATCAATTACCTTAAAGATGGAAGATCACAAGATCAGCTGAAAATAGCAAAACAAGCAAAACAGTTGATAACATCAATAAAAAGCAAACAACCTAAAACAATTATATGTATTTCATGTGTATTAAACAATCAAAACAAAAAAATAGACTTAACATTTTCTACTAAACTTCACTCACGGACTAAACATTTACCTATAAAACCAATACGACTTGATGGGTGGTAGGGGGCCTTTGCTCCCTTTTGAATAGATCCAAAAGACCAAAACAATTACTACATCAAAAAGGACCCATAAAATATTGGCTGAGGGCCTATGCAAAAAGTTCAAATATTTTCCAGCTAAAGTACACTTTAAAAGTTACCAACATTTTCCTAAAAGTTATTTCCTCCATCTCAATATAATTATCCATATTTTCATTTTGGGATGTCTCAAAAAAATTGTCCACTTTCCAGTTTTAGTAAAAACTAGATAATATATTAGGAGAATATTTTCTTTGAGTGGTTGAGATTTATAGTGGCCCTATTTTTATTAAACTTGGTGATTTCTCTTTCATGACAATAATTTTGAAACGGATGAAGTAACCGTTAAAACTTGATGGCTGTAGCCTGTAGGGGGCCTGTGCCCTTCATTTTTCTATAAAATCAACTAATGCCCACTAATAACTTTGATGTTACGAATCAATAAAGTCTTAAAGTTATGTAATGATAGATACTCTTTAGTGAATAGTGGTGACCTGTGTTTTCTATAAATATCACTAATCTCATGGCAACAGATATTTGCTAGGATTTCTTTTTAAGGCAATGAAAAGGTATTAGGCTTTAGTTGATATGACCATTTTTCCTTCACATAATTTTTTGTTATAAGCTATAACCTACATTAAGAAACCGACCTACTGGCAGTCTCACGACCACTTGTATTAAAGGGACATGGCGACGCTGATTGAATCTGTGACCCATGCTAAATGTCCTAATATCAGCATAAATGATATATCAGCATAAATGATATCTTCAAATATATCGCTTAAAAATAGGCATTATATCAAACAACAAAACATTCATTAACAAATGCAGTAAACAATACATATTTGCAATTTTCCTAGCTATTATCAATCTTCATTCTTCAACCAAGTATCTATTCCTTCGTGCGCCAAAAGCCAGTCTCTACAAAAACCAAAAAATATGCACAAATGCATCACAATGCATACTTCAAGCAACACTTCTCAAACCAAAAATTTCGGCTTTCATGCTCTGTTGTGAGCAAGTCATTTTGACTACCACTAATCGTTCGAGTAAAATACATTTTGGTCATTGTAGTCTACTTGTGTACCTCATGGTCCAACCACTTAAGTCTACCTTCGGACAAAAGTTAAGACAGCTGCTAAATGTTGTTATAGTAATGCTAGTTTTATAGAAAAGAAATTTTTTGTTCTTTACTGGAAATAAAACTAATGAAGTAAATGCAGTGTATAACTGTAGAGTGACCATAAAACATTTTACAAGATAAGCATCAAGCAAAGTGGGATAGGAAGAGTGAAAACAATATTTAAGTAATGACGACTTGGTAGTGCTTACAGAAAATATTTGGGAGTAAGCTTTTAATCCCGTAAGAAAACGAATGTAAGTTGGTCTTGTTGATCCACTGCTCGGTATGGACCTGATATTTGGCACAAGGTACTTTGCAACCTGCACAACTCAACATGTCATTCAGAAGCAACCAGAGTAAATGAAAATACAATCGAAGTAAAATTAAGTCAGTCGCCAAAATTTACTATTATTTGATGCCCTTATCGTAAGAACAAATGGGTCGAGTCACTTTATCTTCTGTCGGAAAAGTAACATTAGCATACAAAAACAAGATTAAAGAATATATATTTTTCATGGAATGTTACCTCGTCTGCTGGTTCTGCCAAAACGTTAATGAAAAACTTGGCCTGCAATAACATGAATTTTTATCTGTGAAGATAAAAAACATGTAGACAAGGGAATAAAAAAAAGGTAGTTGGTACAATTCAAACCTGCTTTGTGTTGGCACCCGACATTAGAAGATCAGTTGTAACCATTCCAGGCTGAAATCAGATCAAGCCAAAAACATTGATTAGATAATGTATTATGTATGTATGTAAGGTATGCATGCTGAGGAGTTCAGATGTGCAATAAAGGAACAACACAACATACCGACAAGTTATGGACAACAACATTTCTTACTTCTTGCATCTGCAACTCCGCCTACAGAAAACAAAACACCTAATAAGAAAATTGATCAAGAACACTATACAAGTAATAAAAAGCATAAACAGGGTTTCTGCATAAAGTATCAATTACTTTTTCATTTGTCCCGTTTTAGCTATTTCAGTTTTTAGTCATCTGAATCGTTAGGAGATGGTCATTCTCCTGTTTCGTCATTTTTTTAATCTGTAATCTTATTTTTGTGCATAATGTATCATCTTGATACGAAATTACTATTTCTGAAAGCCGTTTTTTTTTTTTTTTTGGGTTAGAAAATGATCCCAAACAGGACTCGCAATCATCTTTTAACTACTTGTATGCATAAGAAAAAGTGCAATGACTAAAATAAGACTCATGAAAAAATATGATGGTTTTCTTGCAACAGCAGTATAAAAAATAGGTCGCAGTTATTGCCTGTAACGATTTTGTCAAATGCACCACACTGCGTTTGGTTGCTCCATATGCGGCAAACCTAATTAAGAAGATGACCAAGTAATTTGTGTAGTACAACGTTACTTGACAATATCGAAACAGAATATCTATAAAAATGTATTGAGGAAGAACTAAAAAGCACACCTGGGAGTCGGTCTTCCATCAGAACCAGCTCCATCAATATTGAAAATATGACCACCTCTAGGCTGGTTAAGCATCGCTTTCATCGCCTATAATGCAAGCAAATAAGACAACGTCTGACCAATGTGATTTCAACATTTGTACAAAATTAATTACCTCCCGGCAACAGATCATCAAACCAAGCGTGTTTGTAGTGACAACTTCTCTGTGAGTAGACCATACATATTTATTTATTGAATAAAAAAAAACATAATCATAGTAGCAGTGAAATAGATATAAAATTAAAAAAAAGCTCACATGAGATCCTCATCTGAAGCCTCCGCCAGAGGTTTATAGCTATATGCATTTGATCCCGCATTATTGATCTACATTTGTTAAAAATTTGATTTTAGAAAGCCTCATAAAGGTATAGTAATAATCGATAAATATAGACATGAATAAAAATGGTGATGAAAGCCTTATGTACCCATATATCCACATATTGGAGGTTGTCTTGTGCATATTTAACTAGATTTTTCACATCATTCCCATCCCGAACGTCACATTTTGTACCCTGCACAAAAAGGGGAAATGTAGAGCTAGAGATATGATTACGAAACATATACTAATAATAGTTCAACAATGGACAGAAGTATCAATAGGTACCCACACATGCTGATTCCCAAATTCTGCCCTTAAATTCTGGAGAGCTGATTCAACCCGTTCAGCTGTATAAAATAATAATGCATTAACTGAATATGATACAAAAATCATATTGAAATACATATTTAACTTCTTTTGATTCCAATGGTATAGGACACTGTAAACATGTATAAAACTTTAATATCACTTTTGCCCAACCTCCTGGACCCATCTCATTCATGCTAACCCTTTTTACATAAAACTAGCTTGGCGCATTACCAATCAACTTAAGCCGAATTGACCCGTTTTGAAATTGCCACCTCTAGATGTTTGAAAGATAATCTTAAGCTGAGATTTCACATTTAAACATGCTTGTACTTACCAGACCTTGAGCATATTATAACATTATCGCCTGCTTTCAGGAACTCTTTAGCTAATGCATAACCTATTCCTGTAAACAGAATTTGCAAATGAGCAAGATAACTATAACTTTAAACTATTCAACAAGTCATATACATATCAATTATCATCCGTTAAACACACAAAGGCAAAGACCATTAGGATGGACATTGCTTTAGTGCTCAATAGGAAAGTCAATCGTTGTCATTGGCTCACCAGTAAGTCCCAAACAAAAAGTAAGATACCGTTGAACGAATAAGTCATCCATACTAACCAGCTCATTTTGTCCTAATAACAGGTACCTGGTAATCATTACTTAAATTTACTTAATTAGTAACTCGATTGTGGTCCACAAGCCTTCTTTGTTGCGTCCTCGTTAAGGGACATGTTAGATATTTTATCAATAGTTAATCGTTTTCACTGAACCAAATGTCTTGCCTTGTTTATTATATTTCACCTTGCTACATGAATTGTGTCACATCTCATGATAATGACCCTAATTATCTTAATACATTATAGACAACTAGGATTAGACATAAGATCACTATTGAACATAAAAATTAAGTAATCCATAGAAAAACCAGCTTAATCATTTTTTAGTTCCTCCAACTTGGTGTATCATTTATCTTAAACAAAAACCATAATCATTAGACCATGAAGTCACACACTCACACCCTTTCACAATTGTTAAGTAAAAAGTAAAGTAAAGTAACGCCCAATGCCGTCTTCCACGGGTTATGGGTACCCAATACCGTTTCCGGTGTGTGGATACTAATTAGTTTCCTTGACAATAGACAGTCAAGCCGCTGGTACAGAGTACGAGTATGGGATATTGTTGTTAGGTGCAAAGTGCAAACTCAATCTCACATTAAAATAAGATGAATCTCAAGGGCTAAACATAAGCTTGGTGGATTAATCCTTCTATTGCTAATTTATTACAAAGTGGAACACTATGTAGGCTCAAAATGTTGTGCTTAGTGAGATCTCAATGGTAGGGATCGCAACAATTCCTGACCAAATATTTGTTTTTAGGGTGGTCTAGTGATTATGGTTTAGAACTCTTTCCAACAATTTCTGCCTTTTTTTTTTTTCTTTTTTTCTTTTTCAAATAGAACTCTCTTCTTAGTATTAGGCCTTAAGGAAACAATTTCCTTCTATCCAAATACCTTGGGTTCTTCATTTTTTATGCTTCTTTTACTTTGCATCATAATGTGGTTGATCCATGTTCCTATGTGATCCACTAGTTTCCTAACAAGGATCAACCTTTAGTCCCTCCCTCAATTAGTTTTGATAATTTTGAGCAAACAGGTAACCAGATGAGGGTTCCAATGTTGAGGTTACCCTGTGAGGGCGAGTCATTGACTTAGATCTACACGCCCTGACTTGGGTTATTCCCAAGATGTGTATCTAGTGAGGTTTGAACCTAAGACCTCTTATGAGGACATCACGATACCTGACCACTAGGCCACCTTGGTGGTGGTTGCATAGTAAAGGCATCTCCTTAAAAATAAACTATACAGAATTCAAAACCCAAGGGGCTAGAGTTCAATCCTCAAGGCATTTAACTTTGGCCCATCCTTGATTATTCCAAGGGAACGACTTCGCAAAAATAGCCACGTTTTTTGGTATGGGTTGACACTCTCCTATTGCAACGTTGCCTTCCACATATTGTCCTAGTAACCGAGGTTCGAAGCTATATAGAATTTCCTAACAACTTGCATCAAATCAAATTAACACAACACAAATTTTCCTAACAGTCCACACAATTCACATCTCATCCCCTTAACCTTAAAACTATGAACTAAATAAAATAAAATAAGGTTTTGCTAACAATAGCCCCAAGTTCTATCAGCAAAAAATCATTTTACGTATTAACAGTTGTAGTTAAGTTGGTCGAAAGAAGTTAAATTCAAGTAGTGGGTGGTTTTTGTTAAATGTACAATTAATAAAGAGAAAATTACGGCAAGGGACCAAAATAGAGGGGTTTTGCGTGTTGCAAACAAATTTTTTGAAGGTTTACGAATTTGGACTTTTGATCCATCAATAATACATGTCCTAAGAACTTGAACAAGCACAACTCCTCTATTATCTTATATGATGATCTTATGATCTTATTAGCTTATATGTGTTCAATAAGCCTAAACTAAGTGTTTGGCTAAGCTTATATGAGTGGGCTTAGGAGCTTATATAAGGGTGTTTTGATAAGCCCAAACTTTGTGGCTTATCTGAGGAAGGGTGGCCATTATTTACACCCGAAACTTAGCAAGGGGTTATGAGCTCATGATAAATAAGCCAAAAACCGCTTATATAACATAAGCATAAGCCCAAATTCATAAACTTAGCCAAGCACCACCTTAGTCTCTTGGCATAAATATCTCAAACATGTCCTAATACCTTCTTATTCACAGGCTGTCATTACCATTTTCCATAAAACAAGGCCCACATGAAAGAAAAAAGAACCTTTAGTGGAACCAGTGATCAAAACATTGTAAGGAGGAACCATAGGCTGAGAATTTCCATTAGAACCAGAACATACTAAAGTCCTTGAAACAAACTGTTTCCGGTGAAGTGATGGTGTAAGAATTTTATATTTTCCAGCGAGTGAGAGATGGTGTGGGTTAGAAGATAGAAATGAAGGAGAGTTTAATGAAGGTGGGGTGTGATTGTATGTGAAAATGGAAGAAGCAGTTGCAGCAGTTATCGCCATTCAAAATGGAGGGTTGATGACAAAGATAAAACAAAACCTTATTTCTTGGTATTTTATCAAATACTTTTTGTTTCTTTTGTACTTATTATAATTTTCTTATTTTAGATTTGTTAATGTAGGACTTTACTTTTATCAACCTTATCACAAACCCAACACGTATACAAGTATAACCACGTGAAACCAAACACAAACGTTATGCTTAGAAAGAATAAGAAGAAAGGAAAGATGGTGACTTGAATGATATGAAATCCGTGTATGTGAGAGGATAAAGATAAACACAATATGTTGTATATTCCAAAGAAAACACACACACACACACACTTTCAAGCACACCCCTCAAATGACCATTTGAGGGGTATTTATAGTCCAAGGGACTTGATGCCCTAAAAGGCTTTCCTATGGGCTTCGTTGGACTTGGATTGGATTGGGTTGCTTGGACTTATACAAGGCAAGCTTATCCTAACGCCTAGCCATTTAGCTTAGTCCAATCCACGAGCCCGTTGACTATTCTAGCACAATATCTAACACACGTTACAAAGTTCCTAATCGTGAATGACCATCACTTCTAATAAAACTATTAAGGCTAACAATCTCCCCCTAAGGGGTGGTCATTCAAACGATGCTCCACTTGATTTGGTCTTTAATTTTCTCGAGCTTGAACTTTGTGCGTAGATATAGAATAGTATTGATTCTTTGTTCCTTCATGCTTTGTGATCAGTTAATGTGGTTGTCTGCCGTTGTCAACTTCGTTGGTTAGGTGTCTCCACGTCTTTCTCCACCATGCTCACACTTCTATTTGTCTTTTGGTTACCAATGATGTAGTTCTCGAGTCTTTAAACTTTGTGTAGCCTTTGATGATGATGAGAACTTTCATGTGTTATTGGTATGAGCATGTGGCGATTCTGCACGATCCATCCGCTCCGGAGCTTCCATAAGAAGAAAACATAAAAACAGGTTAGTAATAAGCGGATTCCGCACTTACAAGTTGAATTTCGAGGGTGTTAACAAAGATAGTGTGAAAACACGTCTCTAATTCTCACAAGGGCGTTCTGAACTGAGTCCCACAAGTGAGATAACGCGATGTACCGAGGTACACCTACGTTCGAGATGAGTCGGAGGTACACGAAGCATCACCTCACGACTGTAGACCGTTTGAGACACACTAAGCGTAATCCACGGGAGTTACCGAAGTGACTGCTGTCAGTGGTGTTTGATGTTGACCCTGGCAGGAGTTTCCATTCAATCACTGAAGATCACAGTGTGAAACTTCTCATAAATGTTCTGGCAAATTGCTAAGATCTGCGTAGGACTTTATAATATATCACTTGTGTCCTTATTGATGAACAACAAGCGATGTCATGTCATGTGTTCCTATGAGATCTTTTGATGAATCTCGTGGTTCTAGACTCAATAGTGCATTTTGGTTTTCCTGAGCAGAGACTAGGGAGAGGGTCTCCTTCTTCAATATCAACCAACTCTAAGAGACGGTCAATAGATTATGTAGGGTTCCCAGTGAGAATGAAACAAATCCTTTTAAGAGGAATTGAGTGGCTAGAAGGTTTAGTGAAGTCGTCCTTTGGGTCCATGACGTCTTTGTCTTCAATACCAGTGTCAACTTAGTGACAACCAGTAGCAATTGAATTGAACCCGGTTTCTGCCCTAAGGTTGAATATGGAGGGCTATTTCTTTTCACCCTTTCATTACATTTCTTTTTAATTCTTCAATCCCTTCTTTCTCCTTTCTCACATTACTCCTTTTTTCAATCATACCTAAGGACTTCTAGTTCTAAACTATTGGTGTTGTCCTTGGTTAGATCCCTCTGGCTCTGGCGGATCATAGGACGGATTTCCTATCCTTAGACACCTTATAACTCCATGACTGTCCTATTGTTGCCATAAAACCATTTTTCTTGAAAATCTCACGGAGTGTTTATGATAGAAAACATGTTTGAGACACTCCGAGTTTTATATTTTCGAAACACTCCCCTTCACATGTGCTAATAAGTTTTAACAAAAATCTGCACATCGAGGGTAGAGTTTGCACTTTTGAATTGATCGGCTCATGATAGACAATTACCCACGAGACACGGTTACGTTGCCTAGTTAAAGAGTTCCATTGTCAGTTTTTAGGTGACAACTAGCTCTAATAACTAACTTGAAGTTGTAAACACTCCTTGAAAAGGAGGTTAGACCCATGAAGGTGCATATCTATCACAAGTTTCTCGAGATGGTACATTTACTGACTTAGATTCCTGTCAATTCATTGGTTTCGTCTGAGTCGAGCTCATTATGAGATTCAAACACCGATCATTAAACATTTTTGATCACATTTTAATCACGTCTCCTCCCCCTCAAAAATAGCATATTCGTGATATTTTTTATATCAACGGATTAAACAACATTTTAGAATCTTTTGGGGAGACAAACGGATATGATTTAAGCATGAATTTGGAACATTTTAGTTTTATACTCCCCCTTTAATAAAGCATAATCAATTAAAGGGTTTTAGAGGGAGTTATCTTGAGCACAAAGTATTTTGAAAGATTTTGAAAATCTTTTTGAACAATCTTGAAAAGGTGCTCAAGATGATGATGACTTCTCACCATTTTTAAATGTAGTGCACTGAAGCGTACACTTGAGTTTTTCTATAAAAGCACGAGTTTTGATTTGAAAAATAATCAAAAGTCATCATTTTAGTCCGGTTTAAATCTTGAAGTATACGAAAGCCATTATTTAAGAAATTTTGAGAAACGACATGTTTTGAAAAACATTAAAGAACTCTCGCTCAAGCATCCGTACATACCCGTATCATTGTTGAATGACATTTCTAGAAACGTACAGAATATCGATTATCGAGAGACATGTCGAGAAGAATGTTTTTGGATTTTTGATAGTTTTATATTTTTATATTTTGCTTTTGTTGGTTTTCAAATTTTGTATTTTGTTTTTCAAAAATATTTACAAATAAGCTTTTGGAAAATCAATTTCAAGAAGATTCGAGAAGACTTTCTAACTCCTCGGGGTTAGGCCGCATTCCAATTCGTTGTACTAAATAGTCAAACCTTTCTTTTGGAAGGGCTTTAGTTAATAGATCGGCGAGTTGGTAATCGGTCTTCACGAAGAATAATTCAACAGTACCATTTTCGACGTACTCTTTGATGAAGTGATAGCGGACACGGATATGCTTAGTCTTTGAGTGATGAACAGATTGCATGATATGGCTATGGCACTTTTCGAGTCACAATACATAGGTATTTTATCGAAAGTAAAGCCATAATCTGTGAGTTGTGTTCTCATCCATAGAACTTGAGCACAACACGCAGATAGAAACACATACTCAGCTTCAACGGTTGAAAGTGCAGTGCAATCTTGTTTCTTTGAAGACCGACTTACTAACTTTTCACCCAAAATTGTGCTCCTCGGATGTACTTTTTGCTGTAACTTGATCACCTATGTGGTCCGCATCTGAAAAGGCAATTAGATCAAATCCGGATTCCTTCGGATACCAAAGTCCCATGTGAATGGATGTCTTCAGTGCATCGAAAGATCCGTTTAACCTCTTTGAGGTGCAGCTCGGTAGGCTTTGCCTGAAACCGTGCTAATAAGCAAACAAAGAAATGAATATCCGGTCGAATAGCAGTGAGGTACATGAGAGAACCAATCATGCTCCGATATTTCTTCGGATCAATAGGTTTCCCAAACAAATCGGCTCCAATTTTTGGTGAAGTTACCATTGGTGTTCCAACCGAATCACAATTATCCATACCATGATTTTTTAAAATCTCAGTAGTGTATTTAGCTTGATTTATAAAAATTCCACGAGGGGATTGATGTATTTGTAAACCAAGAAAGAATTTTAGTTCCCCATCATGGACATTTCAAATTTGCTTTTCATGAGATTTTCAAAATGTTTTGAAAGATTCGGATTAGTGGACCCAAAGATGATGTCGTCCACGTAAATCGGAACAATCAAAATGTCGTTTTTGCATTTTTGTGTAAACAAGGTAGGATCAACTGTTCCTTTGGTGAAATTATTTAGGATAAGGAAAGAGGACAGTTCGTCATACCACGCTCTCGGAGCTTGTTTCAAACCATAGATTGCCTTTTTGAGTTTGTAGACGTAGTCAGGTGTTCCAAGTCTCTGAAGCCTTCGACTCACGTACACTTCTTCTTTCGAGTTCCATTCAAGAACGCGGTCTTAATGTCCATCGATAAACCGTGATGTTTTTGTGGCGGCATAGGCTAAGAAAATCCCGGCTTCTAGTCTAGCTACCGCTACAATGACTCTTCAAAGTCTATCCCTTCCTCTTTATGTATCCCCACAAGGCGAGCTTTGTTGCAATTACATTCATCTCTTCATCCCTTTTGTTCTTCCATAACCATTTGAGATCAATGACGCGAATGTCAATTGGTCTTGGAACCATATCCCAAGAGTCATGTAGCGGTGGAGAAGTTCCTCCTGCATAAACTTCTATCCATGCGGGTTCTGCTATTGCCTCGCGAATTTTCTTTGGCTCTATATTGCTAATTGAGCAAAGGTAAATGCATAAGTCGCAATCGGTAGCAAGTTGGCGTCTCGTCTGAATTGGCCTTGACAGTTCACCAATAACTTGTTGAATCAGATAGTCTTTAGTCCACCGGAGTAGAAGGATACCGTTGGTTATACGTATGCGAGTTAGATGGTTCTCGTAAGCTTGAGGATGATTCAGCTGATTCCGTAGCAAACGGGTTTTCAAATAGGTCGTCATCTAACGTTGCATCGTTCTGGTTTTGATTTTGCTCATCAACTGCTGGTAGAGCGGGTGCAATAACTGCATATAGATGTAGATGATGTAGACGGAATTGGTACATTGGTTTCGACCGTTGTAGATGCATCTTCTGTTGGTGGTGGTGGATGATTTTGGCGGGTGCAGTGGAATGATGGTTTGATGCATTTGTCGAAGTTCCACCATAGTATTCATCGAACATTAACTCAAAGAAATTCTCCCATTCTTGTTCTTTAGGATTGTCAAGTGAAGTTGATTGAGCTCTTTGAGGTACGAGTCCTGAACCGATGTGTCCAGAAGTCTGTCGGTTTAGTGCGGGTTCTAGAGCGAGTCTCGAAGCCATTTTATGTGAAAGTTCGTCAAACTTCACATTCATTGTCTCCATGATCCTCCTAGTTCTTCTGTTATACACCCTGAATGCCCTCGAGTTATCTGAATATCCAATGAAGATTCCAATATCACCTTTTGCTTTCTGTTTTCCAAGATCTTCTCTGTCATTCGTAGGATAGCACAAAGCGCCAAACACGTGAAAGTAAGAGATATCCGGTTTTCTGTTGTTCACAAGCTCATATGGGGTTTTATTGAATCTAGGATGGATTAGGGATCGGTTCTGAGTGAAACAAGCGGTGGCAACAAAGATCATCGGCCCATAGAAATAACGGTGCACTAGAATAGATTAGCATTGTGCGAGCAGCTTCCACAAGAGTTCGATTTCTTCTTTCAACTACCCCATTCTGCCGTGGAGTTCTAACAACCGATGTCGATGTGTGATTCCAACATCTTCAAAATAAATTCTTAACTCCCGATTAGTGAATTCAGTGCGTTGTTCGTTCTTACAACCCTTACGGAGTTTGAAGAAGTACTTGAATTCGTTTGAAAGGTGATGATGAAGCTTGGTGTTGCGCTCTTTTGATATCGAAACTTAACCCATGTATATCTTGAATAATCATCGACAATGACAAGAATATACTTTTTCCCATTAATGCTTTCAACTCTCATTGGGCCACATAAGTCCATGTGCAACATATGCAACTTTGCTTCCGAACTAGGTGCGGATTTGGGTTTATATGATGCTCTTTTGCTTTTCCTTGTTCGCATGATGGACATAAGTGATCCTTGGTGTATTGGAACTTTGGAAGTCCGTTGACGATGTTGTCTTTGGCAATTTTGTTGATGGTGTCGAAATTGAGATGGGATAACGTCGTGCCACAACCGAGCGTGTTCCGGATGCTCGTGTCATAAGACATATTGGTGATGAAGAGGCCATTTGATTGATGTCGATAGCATACAAGTTTGTATCACGATTCCGGTTAAGAGATCGGTGCCATCCAAGTTTCTAACGAAGCAAGCATTTTTCCTAAAAGCAACCTCTAAATCGCATCACGTAATTGCCCGACCGAAAACAAATTGTGTCGCAACCCTTTGACATAGTAAACCCGAGTAATCAAATAATTTCCAAAAGGTAGATCTCCATAACCCATGATAGCTGCTACATGATCATTTCCAAAGCGTACGGTTCCCATGAATTTCAGACGAAATTGATCAGCAGCTTGAGATTCCCGGTCATGTGCTTGGAGCAACCCGAGTCGACGATCCAAAGACAAATTTCGATAACGCCAAGAATGTAAAAAGAATATTGTGTAAACCGTTTTGATTTTGGTTCCTTTGGGTTAGAGGTAAAATCCTTATCACACGAGAGAGGTTTTCTCTGGGAATCGGTTTATCACTCATTGTACCATTCGGAGTGTGAAAGTTCTACCGTGGGTTTCCAAATATCATCCCTATAGTATACATTATAGTTCTGTCGTAGTGTAAAGCCTAAGTTTTGCAACTAGTCTTCCTACTCTTTTAGCGTAAGATCTTTTGGGACGTTCTTCTTAACAGGCTTATCATTCACATTGTTAGAAACACAATCATCTTGAACATTAACTAAAGATTTCTTGCAAGTTAAACAAAGAGATTCAACACATTCATTAGACTTAGCAAGTTTCATAGGAGTTCAAGGTACATTCGGATGAAATGTCTTTCTTATTCAAAAGCTGTAAATTCCTAGGGTGTTCTTCTACTTTCTTCTCTTTATTCAAGCTACTACTCCTAGAGGCAGCCGAGACTCTATTGTTCCTTGTATTGCTCTTAGGCTTTAGTCTGCTGCTCCTAGAGGTGCTTTCTAGTCCTGTAGAAGGTAAGGCACACGCATTAGGATTCACATTTTTATGAAGGAGGTGGTTTCAGCTTTCCTAGTCTCTTTAGAGTGCTTTTCTAGACTTATGTCGTTTGTTCCATATGGTTTAGATGTGGAGGCAGACGCATTAGTGGTACTCATCTTAAAAGGCCAGGTGCTAAAACTTTTGGTTTCTCGATAACCGCTTTTCCTTTATCAACATGTTGTTTAGGTAGGGCAAGTGGAGTGGTGGTTTTGATGAAACATTTTTCTCATTGACTTTTGGAGGAGGCATAGAAGACATTTTGGTTTGGAAACCGGTTTGGGAACATTTGCTTTCTCATGATCAATGGTTTTTAATCACGTTTCCACTTGCCTTTCCTTTTTGACATTCCAGCTGAGCCCTCAAAAGATCATTTTTCGCCTTCATGTCATTGTAGGCACGCTCATACGACAGTTTGTCATACTTGCATTCCTCTGTTTTTCGATCAAGTTGTTTAAAATATGAGACATTTTCTTTTTCAAGTTTTTCAAGAGCTTTTCATATTTTGAAACAATTTGAGAGGTCTCATCCCGAGTCTTTCATGATCTTCAACAGAATATGTTTGCAAAATGATGGACATAATATCGCGAGTCGAACATCTTCGAAGATTGAATCATTTAGATTTTCCAAAACTTTGATGTGTTCAACACTTTCATTAGCTTGCTTTACCAGATTTATGGTCCTTGACAAAGTCACCGTGTTTCTTTCAAAAAAGGCTTGTTCAAAATGAATTACCCTTGAGTTGATGTTAGTCAGCTGAGGGGCAATTTGAGTTTCAAAAACTTTTTCTGTTCAATATCAAAACTATTAAACCAGATGTTTGTTGTAATATTGGTTTTAGTTTTAACGGTCTCTTGAAGATCTGCAATTCTCATTTTCACATTTTCCAAAATACTTCGCGCATCACTTGTGTTAAAAGGATTGTTTGAAGACATTTGTTCAATGTTCGAAAGAGATTTGGAGACAACAAGCCGGTTTTGGCTGATTTTGAAGCAGGTGTTGACACTTTGTTTGAAACACTTGGTTTGGTGGAAAACGTTGATTGAGAATCAAACGAAATACCATTAATTTTGTTCCATGTGTTACAATCAATTGGTTTGATTTCCGGATATTTTTGTTTCATTTTTGATCTACTCTCCTCAGATAGTTCCAATGTTTCAAGAGAATCATGCACAATTATGGGTTCATGCAAAGGTTTTCCATTGTGCAACACATTCGAGATTTCGAGCTTTCTTGAGAAACGAAAAATTCGTTACCAAGTGCCATCTTATGTGAAGTATGAAAATGTTTGAAAATCAGAATCAACTGTTTCTTCTCTTTTCAAGATCGAAAACAATGCTTTTTGATTAGAAAGTTGGTCATTTAGATCAGAAATTTCCTTGTTTAAAGATTTTATTTTCAAGTTCAAATTCACATCAAGTGTGTCATACTTGAGTTGCAATTGTTTTACATTTGCAATTGTTTTTTTCTTAAAACAGAATCTCGATAACCAATTTCTAATTCGGACATTTTGTTAGTATGAAATTCAAAAGCTTTAGCGTGCTCCTTGTAACTCTCAAGCTCGGTGGTCAATTTAACATTCGCGGCCTTAACTTCGCGATTGACCTTACTCACTTTTCAATTTCAATGCCACACTGATTGATTAATGATTCAAAATAAGCACGTGTTTCCTCATCGGTCTCAGGTATTTTGTGCCACCGCCTCCACTAGGATCCACATCCGAGTTTGAGTTAGTATTGCTACAACTCGGATTGTCCGTATGTATCATAAGTAGGTCGTGGCGTCCTGAATGTTGTTCGTCATGAGTAAACACATCAAATATGACATTGTTATAGCATGGTTCAATGATTGGTACCTCGATAACTGCGTTGGCGTCATAGACGTGAGAGGTGGCGAGTCGCTGTCGTACTTAGTCTCCTGAATATTTGCCATGAATATGCAGTTTGCATTGATTTCCTCGAGGTCTTCCAAATCATCCACGATGGCGAAAAAATCATTTTCCTCGACACTCAACCTGCATCCCCGCTTCTTGCTTTTGGCTACGTAACAAAGATAGCTTTTCAGAAGAAACTCAAGATTCTTCTTGTGTGGCTTAGTGGGTGTGCCATGTGACCCACTCCTTGACAGTTATAACACTTAACCTGATTACCTGATTCACATTTCCATAATTCCCAACGATGGAGCTGCAACATTCCCATTCTCGATTACCCATTTGCTCTATTCCCAACATTCGTCTCATCCGATTACCCCGATATGGAACCGCTGATTACCCATATGAAATCCATGAGTATATCCTCGCTGATTCCCAATAACTCCAACCATTTGACCTTGATTACCCATATTCACACCGGTATGCAATTTGCTGTTGCGAGTGTTTGATGAAATCCGTTGGTTGTTGTTAGTTGGTGTGGAATAGCGACTTTTGAGTCGTACCCAATAAAGAGTATATCGCTAAGGTTGCTTTCGGGTTAGGGATTTCGATCGATTCCTTGTTCTTGGTATTGTTGATCTGGATAGAATTGTTGTTGTGGTTGTGGAATGTATTGCTGCAAGTTTTTGTTGTTGGAAGATGATGAAGCTTGTTGTTGTGTATTCACCGAAGGTTGAGTCTTTGCAATAAGTGCCAATGGATCATGATTCTTTGCCAATCTTTCTTTCCTGACTTCATTCACTTCGGCTTGGTTTTGTTTCAGAAAATCGTTGAGTTGATCAAAGTTCACCTGATGAAGGTCTTTTGTTTGGTTGACAATAGTTACATATCGTCCCCATTCTTCGGAAGATTGTTCAGAACTTGATGTTTTGAACGATAGTTCGGGTGTCGACTTGTTTCGATTAGCTCATTCATCAAAGTGCAAAACCTTCCATAGTAGGATTCAATGGATTCTCCCGGAGTAGAAGTAAACCTTTCCCATTCAGTTAGCAGCCTGTTCTCCATGTCTTGTTGACCAATTTCTGTTCCGTGACAAAGTCGTCTAACACGTTCCCATATATCGAAGCAGTTTCACAACCGTCTACCGCAAAGAAAGATGTCTATTGGTAAACCCGGTTGGATAATATGAATTGCCATGTCATCTGCCGACTTGTTTCGATCCTCTGCGGTTTATTCAGATTAGTTGAAGACGAAAAGATGGTGGGGCGGAGGTGTTGCATCTGCATTTCGAGTACATGAACTTGTCGAGGCTTGAAGGGTCCATCCTGAATGGATTTAATCATGATTTTTCCATTAGTTTTGGTCTTGATGTAGCGAAGCATACGACTTGTCCATTGAAGATAACCACCTTTTGCCAACATAGGAGGACGGTTTTGACCTGCTGCATGAATATCTTGTTGAGTTGCCATTGATGAAGGTATGATCTGATAAAGTTGATGTAGGATCGATTCAACGATAAAGGAGTTGTGTTGTAGAAGATATTGCCGTTTGAGGTTTTCTGAAAGTCGTACTCGTAACCTTGGTTCTAAAAAAAAATTTTCGCCCAAAATTTGAGATTCACTATAAAAATCAATTCTAAGGTCGTATGAAAAATTTGAGTTATGACAATTTTGACGCCAAATTTGACCCGAAAATTTTGAATTTAGGCCCAAAAATTTGAATTTTTGACCAAAATTTTCACAGTTAAACCAAAATTTGAATTTCGCGTAAAAATTGAACGTTTAGTCTCCTCAAAAAATTAAATTTTACTCAAGTTTTCCCGCCAAAAAACTCAAACGGCTCGTGTCAAAGGCATTAGTGAAAGGTGTTTAACGTTCGTGTCAAAGGCATTAGTAAAGAATGCCTAGAAGTCAAGTCAAGTGGCATTAGTGAAAGATGCCAAGGGCGTATAATCGATGAGGTGCATCGATATAAAAATAGAGATAGGTTGTATCCAAGGATATTGATATCCTTGATGATGTTGTAATAAGGAGTGGGTCTCCTTTGCGATAGGTGTTATGTAGTGTTGGGTAGTAGTTCCTCCATTTTAATAGAACTCGGTATCTAGCCTAGTACTGGATAAAGGGTAGGCGACGTTGTGATAGGTGTGGTTCCACCTTGTGGAAGAACCCGGTGGTTAGCCTAGTACCGGAAAAAGAGTAGGTGACGTTGTGAAGGCTTCTCCGCCATAAGGAGTTGGTGTCGTGTAGTGTTTACGAACTCTCGAGTAGGTGACTCGGGGAGTGGAGTAGGGCAAGGAAGGTTTCCTTTTAGCCGAACCACTATAAATACTCGTGTCGTGGTTATGTGCTTCTTACTCTTTATCTTTCATTACACACTTATATGTGTATCTATCAACGTCCAACATACACATCCAAATAGATTGACACAAGTCGATCTAAATATTTTAAAACAAAGTTTTAATCGGTAAAACTATTCAACCCCCCTTCTAGTTTTCTACACAACTACTTAGGTACCACTGAGCTATCTCAGGGACATAGTTGTATTTGGAGGAGTGAAAGATTGCTTGTGTGTGTAATTCATAGTTAATGCACAAGCTTAAAATCTTTCACTCCAACTCTTATGGCTATTTATACATGTATGGTTTTTAACTATATCCTAAAGGACAAACTAACAGGTTACAGAAGATAAAATACTGATATATTTTGTCTCGCACAATGGCTATTCAGAGTAAGTGACAAGGCTGCTTTCTTCTTGTCAGTGATGACACTGAGCCTGGTAGTTAGCGATTCGGGGAAAGTTTGACTTTGGTTGATAAGGACTTCGTCTTATTTGTTTAAACTTATCACGCCTTGTCCCGCTCATTCTTTAGTCTCTTTAGCCTTCAGTCTTTATCTTCAGTGTTGTCTTCAGTGATAGTAGTTGGTAGGGGTGTCAATAATCCCGACCCGACCCGGACCCGAACCCGAATAAGGATAGTCGGGTCGGGTTACTCGGGTCAAAAATCTAACTCGGGTCAATCGGGTCAACCCGATTAACCCGAGTACGAACTAAGGTCGGGTATCGGGTTCAAATACTTTGCTTATTCGGGTTCGGGTCAACCCGACTAACCCGAGTTAGGATTTTATTTTATTTTTTATTTATTTTATTTATTTATTTATTTATTTTTAACTCCCAAGTCCTAGTTCTGATGTATATTAGTCATATAGTCTATTCATTAAAATTAGCCCATGTTCATTTAGTTGTGATATATATATATATATATATATATATGATTCGTATAGTCATACATACTCATATCAACATTAGTCATTTACATCCCAAGAACCAAGCAATCTACACTTCCACAGTTAGTTTCACTTCATAATTGGAAAATTTTCTTTTTCTTTTAAGAATTGGCATTCTTATACAAAAGGTACTACTTATTTATTCATGCAATATCTTCTATTTGTACTTGATAAGTTTAAGAAATCAAATTATATTATTTTGTAAATTGGACAGACCCGAACCCGACTTGACCCGACCCGATTTGACCCGAACCCGACCAACCCGAGTTCAAATAGGGTCGGGTTCGGGTATGTTTTTTTTAGTCTTGACCCGACTTCGACCCGAACCCGACCAACCCGACCCGATTAACACCCCTAGTAGTTGGTGAGGAGTTTTGGGATTCAGTGAGTTATTGTCATCACTCACTGAATCCACCATCTTCTTCTTGACTCAGTCTTCAACCCTTAAGTTCCGCCTTACTGAGTGGAGAGACTTCTTCTTTGTCTCTTACTTAGTATCCCGAAGACAGCTCACTAAGTGGCTATGCGCTCAGTGACTTGTTTGTGTTTAAGGATTTAAACCAGTGTTGCAAAAAAAGGTCTACAAGGCCGATTAATCACCGATTAGGTGCTAATGGGCCACCGACCTTGTCGATTTTCATAAATCGTTCAAAATAATCGGTCAACCGTGGTCAACGACGGTTAATGATGGTCAAACTTGCCGCAAAACTCGTAAATCTTGCTGGAGATACCCTAAACTCGCCGTAAATTAGTTTTAATCACTTGTAGTCACTATTTATATATATTACAAGATGTTATTCAAAGAAAATCTTGTCGGGAATACCAAAACTCGCCGTAAATACGCAAAGCTTGCCAAAAATGCCAATACAATTATCACCGATTCGCTATTTTTGCAACCCTAAACAAATGTAATCACTTATAGTCGCTAGTTATATACTAGTATATCACAAGATGTTTTTAAGTAAAATCTTTATGGGAATACCCAAAACTCGCCATAAATACCCAAAACTTGCCAAAAATGTCAATCCGATTAATCACCGATTAATCCCGCCTAGACCGATTACAAGCTACAGGGGGATCTACCGCCTCACTACCGATTCGCGATTTTTGCAACCTTGATTTAAACACTTAGATTATTTTCTATTCAAATCCTATAATTATGGGGTTTGGGTATTTACTGAACCCAACAGTCTCCCCCTATTTGGATATACAAATAGCCTAAGTGTTTGATTAGTGTAAGTGAGCAAATGGCTTTCTTCTTACACTGAATGTACTAATGAACATAATAAGGAACACTGAATTTTAACAAAACATACATCGTTTATTCATAAGATTACAAAGTTCCTATCACTAGTACAAAAGATGAAATGATAAAATTTTCAATGATGTCATTCAAGGTGGATTCCCAGTGCTTCTAGCTTTGGCTTCTTGGAGAGGAGGGTCTCTTTGTCAGGGTGGTCTTTTATCTTGGCATTCAGGTCTGTGCAGAACTTGATGTCTTCAGGAGATTTGATTTGAAATGCCACTGGTAGATAACTTACCATTGTAGCCACTCCAGCCTGATCAATGTCACTCCACCTCTGGAATGTTGGGTTCCCATAGAAATCAATGAAGAAAAGTCCTCTTTCAGGCTTTTCAATGACTAAGCAATTCACAAACTTTACCCCTTCAGGCAGCTCCCTGTTACAGTCAAAACCAGGCACCTTGGCTTTAGGCTCAGATTCAACCCTTTTTCTTTTTCCTTTGGATGATTGAGGTTGAGATCCTTGAGCCTCAGGAAGAGCTGATTGTATCCCAAGCTGAGCTCGTGCATCCCTTAGTCTTTCATAACGTTTGCTGAGGGATTTCATCAACTCCTTGACCACCACATTCTTCTTCTTTTCAATGATTGGACCAAGTTCATCAAGCTCAGTGATCCAGAAGTCAGTGAATTTCAAAGGACCATGAACTTAAAATTCCCTTTTATCATCCCCCCTGTAGACATTCATTGTTGGTGGTCTGGATCTGAAGATGATGTAGACATCAGAAATCTTTTCAGGTGCCATTCTGCTTGTCATGGTCCAATTGTAGTGATCAATCATTTTCTTTCTTATTTCAAAATTCCTCTTGTTCTTTTCATCCCTTTTCCTTTTAAAGGCAGCCATCTTAGCATCCTGAGCCGCCTTGAACTTTGGCCTACCTGTCCTTTTTCAAGCTTTTTAGGATCAATTCCCAACTTTTCAGCTTCCTCAGAAACTACTTTGACCAGGGCTTCTCTGCTTTTCCTTTCCTCCTCAGCCTGTTTCTTACGTTTTTCTTGTTTTTCGAGGTAGGCACTTAGCTGTTCAGGAGTAAGCAGATACCTAGTGTCACCAATTACATAGGGAATCTTGACAGGTTCGGTTGTGGTCATGATGGCTTTGCCTTTGTCCTGAACTGATGAAGAAGATGATACCAGTGGGGGTGTAGTTGTGACTACTGGTGTTGTTGTTGCTGTTGTCACTGAGATTGGTGTTCCTGATGGTGGGATAGATGAGATGGGTGTTGCAGATACAGGCTGAGTTGGCTCCCCCGCAGTGTGAAAGGAAGTCCCTTCAGTAGCTCTCTCCCCCTCAATTGTTTCCGCAGCGTCAGTGAGAGCAAGAGTTGGTTGTGACACTGAGGGTGAAGGAGCAGCTTGACCCTTGAAGGCTTGATAGATCTTCAAGACCATAGACTTGATGTCTGAAGTATCTTGTTGAAGACTTGTGACATTTTCATCAAGATTGGCATGAGATAATTCCAGTGCTGTCATTTTAGGCCCGAGATTCCAAGCCATAGAAGAAGAAGATTTAGCCAGGTCATCAACCTTTGTATCCAGTGAGCCCAAGGTGGACTGAATAGCCTGCACAGAGGAGGTAAGACCCTAAACATTTGCAGTGTTAAGCATGTTGATTAGTTCAGTGAGACTGGAGGAGTTCTTCATGTAGGTCTCCGTAGCCTCAAGCACTTTGGAGTTGAGTGTAGGGTCTTCCTTGACAGATTCCTTGATTTCATCCAACTTAGTCTGAGCATCCTGAAAGGTTTGGATAAACTTCTTCAGGTTGTCATCCAGCTTGTCAAGATGGTCATAGATGAAATCCATGTGCTCATCATTGTTCTCATAGGTAGCCATAACTTCAGCTTTGAGATTCGCATACTTGGCAGCAGCCTCAACATGTTGATGCCACAAATTATCAGTCACTGAAGAGTATAGCTTCCTGGTAGCCCTCTTTAACCACATTACAAGCTGCCTTTCAGTAAGACGTTGAATGTTGTCATATTTTTTCAGATCCTCAGGGCAGGAGGAAGAAGAAGAGTCTGAAGAGTCATAGGAGTCACCATCAGGCTGAAAGGGTGACTCTTCAGTCTCTTTTGGATCAGGTTGATGCTCTTGTTCTTGTTGTTGAACATCAGTGTCCATCTCTTCACCAGCAAAAAAGATCTCTTCCTCAAAGCATCAAGCTCCTCATCAGAAAATAGAATCTCATTAACTTCAGCAACAGTAAGAAGACCAGTGGGGGTGATGGGTTCCATATCAACGGGTGGTTTTTGTCCCCCTAAGTCTTTGTCCCCCAGTGACCCCTCAGACACTGATGGGTTTTTCCCAGTGTCTTCTCCGGAGTCTGGATTGGTTGTGAGTTCCGTATCAGCGAGTTGTTTCTTTCCCTCTGAGTCTTTGTCCCTCGATGCTCCTTCAAGCACTGGTGCGTGTTTCCCAGTGCCATCTTGTAACACCCATAAAATTGCTCAGCGGAAGCATACAAGTATTGGGGTGCTACTAAATTGATATCACAACATAAGCATAAAATAACTGATTTTCATAAATAAACTTTTATTCATTTCTTAAAAACAATGTTTACATTATCGATTCGGTGCGGAAAATGGCCCATTATAAACAAGTGGTCCCAATACATAAATCAGAGTCGTCTATGACCATGCCATTCCTTTGCCTTGAGCCTCCAAAGATAAGCTATCACCTCAAAACCTGAAGATACATGCTAAAAGGGGTCAGCTTACGCTGGTGAGTTCATAGGTTTATTTAAAAGGCACTTAAGTATGCCATTTCACATTTGGTTTTTGATGATCATTATGTCTTGCATAATGTCATAAAATTTATGATTACATTTCATAAAAGAATTTCATAAAAGAACTTCATAAAAGAACATCATTAGTGGACCATAAAAAGAGCACATGCACATTACAATGAATATAATGCCATATATTATAAATCTATTACGCTAGCACTAAGCTCATGCAACCGAAGCTACGACAGTTTCTCTATGCACAAAGAAGTCATACAAATAAGGAGCCCATGGCGAGTGTTTATCCCAATACACTCGGTCCCGACATGCTATATGTTTCGCCTTGACCCATGCGGGGCCAACCGAACATGGGAGTCACCCCCAATAGATCTATTTATAACATTTGCGCTTCCCAGCAGGAATTGACGGTTCATGAAGAGGGCAATTTGAGATCAAAGGACTTAGGCTAAGCTGCGTAATATTCTAAGTCAAGCACTTTGGTATGGTCTATAAAACATCAATGTATAATGTATCTTAAAACATATCAATCATAAAGCATAGTATGCATGGAAATGTACCATTAAAATCATTTAAGTAAAATGAGCATGTATCTTCCCCCAAAACAAGTATAAAACATATTAAAGAAGGGGCTATGAAACTCACCTTGGCAATTAGAATTCTAAAGGGAATTTAATAAAGGAGTGATAGTGCACGGCTCTGACACGCAACCTAATTAAGTACGGCATATTTAGTCTTGGACCATTGTAAGACTTTCGTTAAAAAATTTTTAGTTTACATACTTGTTTCTGATTTCATTGCTTATTATCTGCTTGTGCTTGTCAATCTAGGTTTATTTTAGTTAAGGTTAGTTAGACATTAGTTAAGATATTTAACTTTAGTGTTTATCCTTGCTTAACATCAGTTTTGGAAGAATTCAGGGGTGTTTGGCACAACATAGTCTTTTGGCATAAACATGTTTTTACTCTAAATTTGAAATTAGAACAACTCTCATTTAGGATTAGTAGTATTTTTAAAGTAGTTTTAATCACTTTCAAATAGTTTTAAAGGTTTTAAGTTAGTTTTCTAAAATTTCTTATTTAAAACTGTTTTAAGTAGCTATAGTTAGAATCTAGTTTAGGCCTTAGTTGTTTGTAGTTTTAGCTACTAAATAGGTTAATACACATGCTTAGAATCTGGTCTTAGACTTTCCTTAGTCAAAAAACTCATTTTCACCCATTTTCAAAAAAGTACATTTACCAAAAATCTACTCAAACAGTCTTTAGTTTTGATTTTTAATTTCTTCATTACAAGTCCATATAGTCTGAAATTTGGCATGCTTAATCTAGGGTTGCTCATCTAGTTAATGCACATTTTTGTGAATTTTTATTCTAGCTTATTGTCAGCTTTTTAGGAGCCAAAACAGCCCCCATTTGACCATTTTTCTGCTTCTGTTACAGCAGCCATTATGCCCAAGTGGCTTGTCTTTTGGATTTTTAATTTCTTCATTTTAGGTCCTTAGAAGCTGAAATTTTGGACAATAGATCATTGGTTGGTTGTCTACTTCCTGGTATTTTTAGTTAATTTTTGTGATTTTTTCTAGCTAGCTTAATTAGTGCTTAAATTAGGGCTATAAGGGCCGTTTGGGGTGTTGAGACTTGAAATCTGGCCTCGAGCTTTTTTTCTGTAGCTTGTGCTTTTTAGGTCCCAATCAGTTGTATTAGCTCATTTTAGGTTAGATTTAGGCTGTAGTAGCTTATGGTAGTTTTTGGATAGCTTATTGTTTATTTCAACTGCTTATTTGCCCAATTCAGCTTATTAGTGGGCTTATCTAACTTTTTATATTTTTCCCAGGCTTAGTATAATATTTTAGATTTTCCATAAAATTTCCAGATTTTTCCTATCTCATTTAGTCCTTTTCTTATTTAATTTTAGTTTTAAGTATTTTAAATCATTTTTAATTAATAATAAATACAAAAAAAGTCTAAAAAAATATATTTTCAGTTTTAACATTAGTTTTATAATATTTTAGATTTTTCCAATTTATAATTTCATTTTTTAGGTTAATTTCCTATTTTCTTGTATTTTAATGTATTTTTAAATAGTTAAAAATAGTTTTTAATTAATAATAATTAGATAAATAGTTTTAAAAATAATTTTCTTTTTCCAATAATTTTCTAGTATAATTAGGATTGTAAAAATGTATTTTCCATATCCGTAGGTATTTTACTTCTTTATTTTTACGTTTTATTTCGTACGTTACGTAGTTTTTAATTTAAACGTACGTTTTAGGTTTTAAACGTTAAACGCTTTTTAAAAATAGAATTAAAATGACTTCAAAGTCTTTTATAGATTTAATTTCCTTAGTTTAATCACTCACTCACTCATATTCCTTTTTCTGTCCAAATCACCCGATCACAAACCCGTGTTTTGAGTACCATCACAGCCTCGTTGGGAAGAACGACCCAGGTTTGCAGTTTCTTCTGCAATACTTTGGAACACACACTATACTACATTTGATTAGACGCCCCTCAAAAAGGTGCGCTCAAATTGGCCTTGCCGCCGGGAGGTTGTGTGCGTGTTGAAACGGTTTCATAGATTAGTGATCCTGGATATCATCCATTGTATATTTACCATCCTTGTTAATATTCTCTTGTTTTCTTATTATATTATAAAATCAAAACCCAAAAATATTCATCTTTACCCTCTTACCCTTTTTGATTCTTTATCCCTTTACCCTCTATCCATTTGATTCTAACTTCTTCTATTCTCATGGAATCTCTCCACTACGACGAATTCTGGAACGAAGTTGAAAAACTTCATACTTTGTCGCAAATGTCAAGAATTCGTGTTGTTCGTGATGATCCATTAATTCTGCGTAGGGAAATGGAACGAGAAACCGGGGGGACAAAGGACCAGGTACTTCCCTCTGATAATGGAAGTGCTAAATACGTCCAACCTACGGTGATCCAAAGATCTAACCCCTCAATTGCTCCTAAGCCGTCTAAAATTGATCCTAAACTTTCACAATTTACGGTTAAAAGCAATCATGCAGAATTTAGACCGGTGACTAGCAAGAATGACTTGCCTAATCTTCACGTTTCTCAAGAACGAACCGAGACCATAACGGAAGCGGTGGAAATTGCTAGCTCTCAGAGCACACCACTTGTCCCACCTCCGGATTTTTCAAAATGTTCTTCGAGACTTGATAGTCATTCGGATCACCATGTTGGTTTTGTTGATTCTTTGAATGAACCGATTCCTTCTCATAACTCTCAAATGGAATCGTTTATTCCTTGTGTCGGTTGTGGTGAGCCTCTTTTTGGTTCACCATGTCGCTGGTGTATGTGTGTACAGTGTGGTAATGATATTCGGAACGGGAGTTGTTTGTTTTGTGGTTCGAGGAATTCATTTGATTATGATCCTAATCCGAACTCATTTAACGACCCCTCAAACTTTTCCAATTACCCACCACAGCCCACTTATCTCCATATAATCAACATAACTGCTGTGAATTTTGTGGAGGTCCTCACCAAGGATTTGAGTGTCAATCCGGAAACACGTTTGTCTATGAACAGTTTTCCGTGATGCTCAGAACTTTGATTATGACCAATATCCATATAATTCACCAGTCCAGACTCAACAGTTTCTTGTTGTTAGAATTGTGGAGGTCCTCACGATAATCTTCAATGTCAACCGTGGAATCAAAATTACTATACTTCCGGTTTTGACAATTTCCAACCTCCACAGCACCATACGGTTCAAACTCCACCTGAGCCGTTGTCTCAAGAAATTTCCCAAGATTTTGAAACCGCAATGAAAACACTTGATGATATGATTCATAACTTTAAGAATCAAGTGAGTGGTGAAAAGACCATGGGAGAATTGCTAGCCGAAGAACGAGAGGCTCGCAATTCTAGGGAAGAATTATTGGTCTTAGAGCATGCAGCTCTAAGCGGCGTTCCCAATTCTTAAGGCAGCTATGTATGATGATGACGAGGTGAGTTTTTATCCTTTTAAAGATAATATTTCTCAACTCCCTCAGTCTGTTGTTATCACACCCGAGATTCACACTCACTCTCTTATTTTGGGGGATGAGCATCTTGACACTGTTCCTGAAAAGGAACCGGATGAATTCATAAAGTCTAGTGTCGAGAACCTTGTCCCAATCCCAAGAGAGTCACAGGGAATTCTCGAGCATTTGTGTGATATCCCTACCCCTCTTGTCTTCCCAAAAGATCATGTTGAGATGTTCTCCGATTCTAATGATGACGATTCGTTATCTTGTGGAGACATCGTTTATGTGGAAGATTTACCTTCTGAGCTTGTTAGCTTAGAAGAAGAGAATGATGAAGTTATTGACACTGAAATCAAAGATGAAGCTCTTCGAGCAACATTATTGAATGTCAGTCTTCTCATTTCTAAAATCGAGGCTTTCAAAGAGAAACCTATTTCATCTCCTATCCCCATTAAGGATAGTGACATTCTTCCGATGATTCTATTCGGAAATGAAAGCCTTCTGTTTTGATAATATGGGAGAGAAGATTAGTGGCAATACCACTTCTCATTCTCATAATTCTCTCCCCGATCATGAATCATTTACTTTTGAGGAGTTCGCCAGTGAACTCACTCATATCATATCTCCGCAGGAGTATGATAATTTCTACTTTGATCTAGACACACCCATAATATGTCTTGATCAAGCGAGCTTAACTGATGAGATTCATGAAACTATGAATTCTCCTATTGAGGATGAAGAGTTAGTCATGATTTTTATCATGATTTTCTTTCTTTTCTTCATATATTCTGTCACTTCTCCTGTTCTTCACTCCTTCGGGAATGAAGACATTATCTTTGATCCCGGAATTTCCATGTACCATTATCTTGAGCCCGGAATATATCTCATCGGTGTGGAACTTTCACGTGCTTCAAATGTTTGTCCAAACATCTTGAATGAAAGTCCGATGGAGATTGTTTCTTCCACTTTGCTTCCCCATGAACAAATGAATACGGGGTCGAGTCAAGCTAGCGACTTCGAATCAAAACAGTAGCACACTATATGGGTTTTCACCCATATTTCTGACTTCTTTCTACTTTCTACCACCCTAGTGTGGGGGAGTTGCCCCCCGCTGTTGTATATAAGTTCTATCTAAAAAAAAAAAAAAAAAAAAAAAAAAAAAAAAAATCACAAAAAATGGCTTGAGTATTTCCCTTTTATGTTTTCAATGTTTCGGCATAACCGCCGGTACTTTGAATATTGAGGGCAATATTCATTTCTAGTGTGGGGGGGAATTCTCACGAATTTTGTCATGTAATTATACCACCCAATTCCCCCATTTTTGGCCAATTTTATTTTTTTTGGAGTAAGTGTTTTGCACTTACTCAGCTTACGGTTATCAGTCCGCCATGTCTAATAAACAAAAGGATTGGCTAATCCAGGAGCAAACGGCTCTTGGTAAAGATTTATCAAATCCGTTGACGGCTTGCAATTTGCCCAAATTTGTATGGTATCCAGCTCACCATATCTTTAATTAGTGAAGAGTTGGCTAGCCCGCAAGTTTATGGCTTGTGGTAAAGGCAGTTGGAAAACCATAATTGGTAATCGACTCACCAAATATATTTTATCTAAGAGTTGGCTAGTCCGAAGCAACTACGCTTCGGTAAAGACAAATCAAAATCGTTGAAAGCTGGTGGTTTGCTCAAAATCATATGGTTATCAGTGTACCATAGTTCTTACTTGAACTGAAACATTTGGCTACTCCAGAGGTAATGGCTTTTGGTAAAGAGACTTAAATCCATTAATTTTTCACAAAAGATTGCTAGGGACTAGCAATAGTTTAGTGTGGGGGATTGATGAGTGTCTAAATACTCATCATTTTTGTTCCTTTTACACTGCAAAAACAGTCAAAAACACTTTGAAAAGTCTCAAAAAGACAGAAAAAAATATTTAGACTGTATTTTATGCATAAATTGTCAAATCTAGTCCCTGGTTATTCAAAACAAGTTAATTTTTCACAAAAGGCCCTCAGGGATTTTCAAGTTGTCAAAATTAGCCTTATAAAGCTCAGTTTTGCAAAATGGCAACTTTGGTCCCTGGAATTTTAAAGATTGACAGAAATTACCCCTGGACATTTTAAATTGAAAAATTTACATTTTTGGTCCTTTGGTAAATTAAACTTATCATAATTGGTCCCTATGATGAATATTGGATAATTACAGTTTCGGTCCCTTGGTTTTTGTGGAATTGCAATTTTGGTCCTTGTTATTAATACCAAATCCCTTTCAAACCCATTAACCATAAACCTTAACCCATTTACCCTTCCACCACAAACCAGATAAAACGACCCATGAACACACCCCTTTTCCCTCCAAAATAAAACCCATTGTTGGTGTGTATCTCCTAGAACAGGGTTAAGACAATCAATGACAGTAGCAAAACCACTAGGTGGTTACCGGATATCACTTGGAATCGTGTGATCACTTTCCAAAGTAAACTATTCGACCCTAATACCTGGGTATCACGAATATCTACTTGGGATAAGACCAAATGCAGTTAGAGAATTAGGCACAATTCTATAACCCTTTTGCTAATAAGTGTTTATGTTTTCTGTGTGTTGTTCATGCATAATCAGATATCCTATTTATAGGATAATACTCTTGGCTAATTCAATGGAATTATGAGTATTAATCGGCCCATTAATAGCCTCATAATTATCCCCATTATAGCCGTTAGTGGTTACATGACCAATTAAACGTGGTCATTAAGCAGTTGAAACTGCCACTTGAATAGGTCAAAACCATTACAAGCAGTACTTTCATAAGTACTTTCATAGTGCTATCAGTGGTTACACTGCTTCAGTGGAAACACCACTGCTTCAGTGTAAACACTACTTCAGTAAACACCACTTCAGTGGAAACACCACTTCAGTGGAAACACTTCCACTGATCCAGTGGAAGTACTGCTTCAGTGGAAACACTGATAATCAGTGGTAACCACAACAGTACTTTCACCATTTGAATACCTGAAGATAAAATGTCCTGAGGATTGAATTTCCATCTTAGTAAATTACACGTTTCAAATATTCGAGAATCAGGGTGTTCTAAGAATTGAACCCTTCAACCCATTTGAATACCTGAAGATAAAATACACACAAGTTTTCAAACACTTATCAGCTCCTGACACTATACAAGCCATGTGTCCATATCCAAATTCATAAATGTTGTAAAAGCTAAAAGTCTAAAGCTTCCTGAAGCGGCAAAACTTCAACATTTACATAGGTGGTTCCTCTTTAATCATGCTCCTGCCAAGCACTTTTTCAAAGAAAATTAACCATTAAGAAGTAAAGACTTCATCCTCCTTTCAGCAGGTTCTGAGCACAACCATGGGATGTAATAAAAAACATGTGCTCCAGTCCACTGAATGTTCAGCTTTCCACATTGAACTCAGCTCCCAAGTTTCCTTAGGAGGGAGTTGGGTGTCCTAGCATTCAGTGACTAAGTTGGACTTAAACCCATCCCTTTAGCAGACTTTATAACCAAGTCTCTAGCCAGACCCTTCGTCAAGTGATCACTAAGTTCTATTGAGATATAACAAACTCTATAGATACCACCCCATTCATGATAAGCTCACGAATCATGCTATGTCTGACACCTAAGTGTCTAGACTTACCATTGTACATTCGGCTATAAGCCTTAGCAAATGTAGCTGCACTATCACAACGGATAGAAATAGGTGCTATAGGTTTAGGCCACAATGGAATCTCAAGGAGCAAGTTTTTCAACCATTCAGCTTCTTTACCAGCAGATGCTAAAGCCACAAATTCAGATTCCATTGTTGAACTGGTGATGCAAGTTTGTTTCTTGGATGCCCAAGAAATTGCACCTCCACCAAGTAGGAATACCCACCAGCGGTAGACGAATTTTCTTCAATGTTACTGATCCAACTTGCATCAGTGTATCCTTCCAACACTGATGGGTAACCAGTATATGAGAGACTATAATCCATAGTTCTCTTCAAATACTTCAGATTACCTGAACTGCTTGCCAGTGATGAGCACTAGGATAACTAGTATACCTGCTCAATTTTCCCACTGCAAAACCAATATCAGGTCTTGTACAAGTCATGGCATACATCAAGCAACCAATTACCCTAGAATACTCAAGTTGAGATACAGCCTTGCCATGATTAGGCATCAGCTTCTCACAAGTATCCATAGGTGTACTCACTGGAGTACAATCAAAGTAATTGAATTTCCTCAGTACCTTCTCAATATAATGAGACTGAGAGATAGAAATTCTTTTACTTTCATGTTTAATCCATATACCAAGGATAACATCAGCGTCCCCCATGTCCTTCATGGAGAACCTTGATGACAAAAATTCCTTTGTCAGGTCAACCTGATTTTGGTCAGTGCCAAGATCAACATGTCATCAACATATAGACAAATGATGACTCCTTTACCAGATTCATCAAATTTGCTATACACACATTTGTCAGCTTGGTTAAGAACATAACCACTAGACAAAACCACTTCATCAAATTTTTGATGCCATTGCTTAGGTGCCTGCTTTAGTCCATAAAGAAACTTAATCAGTTTACACACCTTGTTTTCATTGCCAGGCATGATGAAGCCCTGAGGTTGGTTCATATAAACCTCCTCATCCAATTCACCATTCAAGAAAGCAGTTTTCACATCCATCTGATGAATAACCAGATTGTGAATAGATGCCATAGCAATCAGCATCTTATGGTCTGATACGAGCCACAAAGGCATAAGTATCAAAATAGTCTATTCCTGACTTTTGTTTAAAGCCCTGAATGACTAGTCTAGCCTTGAACTTTTCAATAGTTCCATCTACCTTCATTTTTCTTTTGAAAATCCATTTGCAACCAGGAGGTAGATCAACCAACACCCAAGTGTTGTTGCCCATGATGGAATCCATCTCATCATTGATTGCTTCTTTCCAGAAAGCAATATCCTGAGACTTCATTGCTTCTTCAAATGTCTTGGGATCATCCTCAACAATGAAGCAATAGGAGTATTGGTCTGAAACCTCATCCCTTGTTCCTTCAACTAAGTACAGTTGAAACTCAGGTCCAAATGACTTTGGAGTCCTAACCCTTTTGCTCTTCCTGAGCACAGGTTCAGGTTGTTGTACCACAACCTCATCAGGGACCACTGATGGTTCATCATCAGGGACCTCTGATACACCAGTGTCATGAGTTCTATTAGGAATCCTCTTACTTGGTCTAGGGGTGATGAGAATCTATTCTCATCAAAGTTTGCATCCCTTGATTCAATTATTGAGTTAACTGAAACGTATTCATTAGGTTCAATAACATAAAACCTAAAAGCCTTGGAATGCTCAGCATATCCAACAAAGATGCAATCAATGCCTCTTTCACCCAAAGTTTTCAATTTTCGATCAGGGAGTCTTACAACAGCCCTACAACCCCAAACCTTGAGATAGTTCAGTTTGGGTTTCCTTTTAGTCCAGAGTTCATAAGGGGTAACCTTGTTCCTTTTGTTGGGAACCCTATTTAATAAATAGCAAGCTGTTAACATAGCTTCACCCCGAACCCTTGACTCATTCCTGAAAAGGACAACATGGAATTAACCATCTCCTTCAGCACCCTGTTTTTCCTTTCAGAAATACCATTTTGCTGAGGAGTATAAGGGGCAGTCGTTTCATGGATAATTCCAACAGACTGAAAGTACATAGTATCCATGTACTTACCTCCCCTATCAGTCCTTAATCTTTTGATCAAAGACCCAAGTTGTAATTCAACTTCAGTTTTAAACACTTTGAATTTATCTAATGCTTCATCCTTGGTATGTAACAGATAGACATAACAAAATCTAGAAGCATCATCAATAAATGTCACAAAGTACTTTTTATTCCCCAAAGAAGGAGTGGCATGCAAATCACACAGGTCACTGTGTATCAGCTCCAAGAGTTTAGTCTCTCGACTAACACCCTGAAAGGGTTTCTTGGTTATCTTAGTCAACATGCAAGTTTTACACTTTTCAGTGTCCATGTCAAAAGCAGGGATTAAACCATCCCTAGACATATCTTGCATCCTTTTATAGTGAACATGACCAAGTCTAGCATGCCAAAGGGTAGAATCATTCTGATCATATGTGGTCACAAAAGCTGAAATAACACTGTCAGTGGTAATATTAAGCCTGAACATTTGATTACATAAATAACCAAAACCAATAAAAACACCACATTTAGAAAGAAAAAATTTATCAGATTCAATAACTTGTTTATATCCATGATTATTCAAAACACTACTTGAAACCAAGTTCTTCCTGATATCAGGAACATGAATAACATTAAACAAAGTTACAATCTTTCCTGAACTAAACCTAAGATCTACACAACCACGACCATGCACCAAGGCTGTTGACTCATTTCCCATGTGAAGAATAGAACCATCATTCAGTGACTCATAAGTCTTGAACCAGCTTCTATCTTTACACACATGAACTGTTGCACCAGAGTCAACCCACCACGCAACATCATCATCCTACACATAAAAAGATTCAGATACATATGTAACATAATAAATCTGAAAAGACTTATTAAACATATTCTGACCTTTCAGTGAGTTGGCTGATCCACCACTCCCTGAACCATTAGTGCTTGATCCATTGGCTTTACCACCAACTTTAACACCCTTGCAGTCCCTTTTAATGTGACCAGTCTTGCCACATTTCCAACAAGTATCCTTCTTGTTGGGATCTGCCCTTGTGTTGTCATGATACTTGCGTTTGCCTTTGTTGTCATTGTACCTGGTGGAGTTGTTATGCTCCACCATATTGACAACAGATGGTCCAGTAGCATTGCTACTCTTTGGCTTGTCATTATCCTGCACCTTGAGAGATTCCTCAATGCGCAGATGACTGCCCAACTCAACCAGAGTTAACTCCTCTTTCTTATGTTTCAAGGTATGCTTGAAATCTTTCCAAGAAGGAGGAAGTTTATCAATAACACAAGAGACTGAAATAGCCTCATCCATGTGCATATTGTGTTGTGTAAACCTTCCAAGTATTCCAAGAAGTTCATTGTATTGTTCCATAACTGGTCTTGAATCAGTCATTTTGTAATTTGTGAAATTACTAACAAGGAACTTCTTACTTGATGCATCCTCAGCCATATATTTGTCATCCAAGGAATCCCACAGTTCTTTGGAAGATTCAAAGTTCTGATAAATATCAAACAAAGAATCAGACATACCATTCATAATAAGACCTCTGCATATGTAGTCATCATTCTCCCACTTGCTCCTCCTCCTGATCTGTTCTACCGTAGCATCATCCCCATTATCAGGAATTGGAGTAGTCAGCACGTAAACCACACTCATGCTTGATAGCAAGAAATGCATCTTCTTCTTCCACCTCCTAAAGTCCACCCCTTCAAACTTGTCCAGCTTAGCAAAGTTTGAAGCCATATGTTTCATTGCAGCAGCAGCCATTGATTATCACAAAATAGTTTACTTTGATTGTTGGTGTGTATCTCCCAGAACAGGGTTAAGACAATCAATGACAGTAGCAATACCACTAGGTGGTTACCGGATATCACTTGGAATCGTGTGATCACTTTCCAAAGTAAACTATTCGACCCTAATGCCTGGGTATCACGAATATCCACTTGGGATATGACCAAATGCAGTTAGAGAATTAGGCACAATTCTATAACCCTTTTGCTAATAAGTGTTTATGTTTTCTGTGTGTTGTTCATGCATAATCAGATATCCTATTTATAGGATAATACTCTTGGCTAATTCAATGGAATTATGAGTATTAATCAGCCCATTAATAGCCTCATAATTATCCCCATTATAGCCGTTAGTGGTTACATGACCAATTAAACGTGGTCATTAAGCAGTTGAAACTGCCACTTGAATAGGTCAAAACCATTACAAGCAGTACTTTCATAAGTACTTTCATAGTGCTATCAGTGGTTACACTGCTTCAGTGGAAACACCACTGCTTCGGTGTAAACACTACTTCAGTGAAACACCACTTCAGTGGAAACACCACTTCAGTGGAAACACTTCCACGATCCGGTGGAAGTACTACTTCAAAGGTGGAAACACTGATAATCATTGGTAACCACAACAGTACTTTCACCAAGCACTACCAATACAAACCACTACAAGAGTCAGGGTGTTCATGGACCTTATGGGTGTACACTCCGTACCTCCTAACCCATTACAAGGTGTGAACTATTCCCACAAGTGCACTAAATTTTCCAACACCCATCTCCTTCTTTTCCTGCTTTCTCTGAAACACTCAACCCCCATTACCCTGTCATCACCAAACCCCCTCTTTCCCTCTTTCCCAAGGCTGCCAAGTTGGCAATCCAAGCATAAAACACCCAATGGATGGCTCTGATTATGTCCAAAGGTGTACCTACTTATTGGATGGCTTAGATTGATCCAAAAAAAAGCACAAAGACAAGGTTTTGGCAGTTTTACCTCACACAAGAAGCACAACAAAGAATGGATGAAGACCCATAGTCTTAGTATAAATAGACCATGTATGCCAATTGTATAAGGCAGTCTTTAGTTTAAAAAAAATCAGTTCTAGTTTTTCAAATAGTTTTCAGTTAACTTTAGTTGTAATGCTTTCTTTTTATGAATGAAAAAGTTGCTTTAATTATTCTGTTTTTTTCTTTTTTGCAATTAGTGGTTAAAATTTCTTGAGTTAAGCTTGTAAAAGCTTCTCAATCAGCTTTGTTTGTTAAGATTCACCAATCTTCAAATTATCTCTAAGCTTGAATAATTAAAAAAAAAAAAAAAAAAAAACGGAAGTCAACCTGGAGAGAGCATGGCGAAAATCTGGATGGCTTTTGGTTTAGAAGCTCAGGGGAGCAATAGGTTAGAGTAGTTGATCCTTTGGGCATCTCAGTTTAAGCTTGGACCATTGTAAGACTTTCGTTAAAAAATTTTTAGTTTACATACTGTTTCCTGATTTCATAGCTTATTATCTGCTTGTGCTTGTCAATCTAGGTTTATTTTAGTTAAGGTTAGTTAGACATTAGTTAAGATATTTAACTTTAGTGTTTATCCTTGCTTAACATCAGTTTTGGAAGAATTCAGGGGTGTTTGGCACAACATAGTCTTTTGGCATAAACATGTTTTTACTCTAAATTTGAAATTAGAACAACTCTCATTTAGGATTAGTAGTATTTTTAAAGTAGTTTTAATCACTTTCAAATAGTTTTAAAGGTTTTAAGTTAGTTTTCTAAAATTTCTTATTTAAAACTGTTTTTAAGTAGCTATAGTTAGAATCTAGTTTAGGCCTTAGTTGTTTGTAGTTTTAGCTTCTAAATAGGTTAATACACATGCTTAGAA
Organism: Chrysanthemum makinoi; assembly: GCA_910596185.1. Classification (NCBI taxonomy): domain Eukaryota; kingdom Viridiplantae; phylum Streptophyta; class Magnoliopsida; order Asterales; family Asteraceae; genus Chrysanthemum; species Chrysanthemum makinoi. The sequence continues at coordinate 120,644,641 of OU343225.1, forward strand.
TCTGGTCTTAGACTTTCCTTAGTCAAAAAACTCATTTTCACCCATTTTCAAAAAAGTACATTTACCAAAAATCTGCTCAAACAGTCTTTAGTTTTGATTTTTAATTTCTTCATTACAAGTCCTTATAGTCTGAAATTTGGCATGCTTAATCTAGGGTTGCTCATCTAGTTAATGCACATTTTTGTGAATTTTTATTCTAGCTTATTGTCAGCTTTTTAGGAGCCAAAACAGCCCCCATTTGACCATTTTTCTGCTTCTGTTACAGCAGCCATTATGCCCAAGTGGCTTGTCTTTTGCATTTTTAATTTATTCATTTTAGGTCCTTAGAAGCTGAAATTTTGGACAATAGATCATTGGTTGGTTGTCTACTTCCTGGTATTTTTAGTTAATTTTTGTGATTTTTTCTAGCTAGCTTAATTAGTGCTTAAAGTAGGGCTATAAGGGCCATTTGGCGTGTTGAGACTTGAAATCTGGTCTCGAGCTTTTTTTCTGTAGCTTGTGCTTTTTAGGTCCCAATCAGTTGCATTAGCTCATTTTAGGTTAGATTTAGGCTGTAGTAGCTTATGGTAGTTTTTGGATATCTTATTGCTTATTTCAAGTGCTTATTCAAACTGCTTATTTGCCCAATTCAGCTTATTAGTGGGCTTATCTAACTTTTTATTTTTTTCCCAGGCTTAGTATAATATTTTAGATTTTCCATAAAATTTCCAGATTTTTCCTATCTCATTTAGTCCTTTTCTTATTTAATTTTAGTTTTTAAGTATTTTTAAATCATTTTTAATTAATAATAAATACATAAAAAGTCTAAAAAATATATTTTCAGTTTAACATTAGTTTTATCATATTTTAGATTTTTCCAATTTATAATTTCATTTTTTAGGTTAATTTCCTATTTTCTTGTATTTTAATGTATTTTTAAATAGTTAAAATAGTTTTTAATTAATAATAATTAGATAAATAGTTTTAAAAATAATTTTCTTTTTCCGATAATTTTCTAGTATAATTAGGATTGTAAAAATGTATTTTCCATATCCGTAGGTATTTTACTTCTTAATTTTTACGTTTTATTTCGTGCGTTACGTAGTTTTTAATTTAAACGTACGTTTTAGGTTTTAAACGTTAAACGCTTTTTTAAATATAGAATTAAAATGACTTCAAAGTCTTTTATAGATTTAATTTCCTTAGTTTAATCACTCACTCACTCATATTCCTTTTTCTGTCCAAATCACCCGATCACAACCCGTGTTTGAGTACCATCACAGACTCGTTGGGAAGAACGACCCAGGTTTGCAGTTTCTTCTGCAATACTTTGGAACACACACTATACTACATTTGATTAGACGCCCTTCAAAAAGGCTGCTGTCAATATGGGTGCAGGTTCGTATAGGAAAAATATCATGTAGAGTCTTAATAAACATATTCCAATTACTAAAATGTTTCGAAAGGTTTATATAACTCGTCTCATATACATTAGGGAATATACAATATAGATTTTCATGAATTATATCCCGTTGGGAAACTGGTGAAGAGAAATATGTTTTTAGAGAATTTGGCACGAACTAAGTATATATTTTCTATTGACGATGCATCAAAAATCGTATATCATGTTTTATTATCTGGTTGAAAATATAAGTTTTCCAATTTTATGACTTCATATAATTTAAATGTGTGATAGATTTTTATTGATGGTTTGGTTGCGATATTTAAAGTTACTTGTTTTAATAATCTTGTATTCAGTTATTATTTCGTGCTAAGTATTTATGTCGATGGAATATTTGTATGCCGAGTTTCTTATGAAATGGCCGAGTTTTAAATGAAATGGACACGAGTCGCGATGAGACTTGGACAAGGCGGATACGATTTATGTTTCACTTGTGTAGATCTCGAAGTTTTGTAAATGAGGAAATGGAAACAAATGCACCCTTTGGATAGGATTGGGCTGCGCGGCCCATGTCAGTAATGATAAATCACACATTTTTATTTTGTCGTGGGCTTGAGCCCAAGTAAGATTTATCATAAGGCTTAGACTTACTCGTCTGGGAGTGCATTTTTGACATACGACAATAACTATAATGCTAAGACAAGACCAAAATTGAACACAAGAGGTGCAAGGAATTCTAGACCCGTACGTCCACTTCGTGACCCTGAGATAATTTTGACAGGGAGCACCCTTCGGGGTGTCTTTCCTCGACCCAAAACAACCACAATCACAACCATTCTTGAAAGTCTACTTGTACTCCGAAACAAAACAAATCGAGGATGGTAAAAATTTAACGCGACTTGTGTCTTATAACAATCAGGTACAACCTGATTTGATCATGTGGCTCGTCACCCATGTGGTGCAGGGCTGTAAGAGTAAAACGAATGTCCTTCAAGCGGGTACGTTTCTCAGCCAAGTAAACCTCAAGACTTAACCTCAAAACCATGGCAAGTCATTGAACTAAAAAAAATAACAACGACACAACTAACCGAGCGACACAAAAGAGCTGTGGCTTTTCTCATGTTAATCGGGTACGACCCGACTCGAGGGCAAGACACGATACCAATCACTTTCTTCGTGGGGTACTGTGATGGTTGTACGAGTTGGACCAAGATGCGCGGAATATAAACATTCTGGGGTTGTCTCAGCCGAGACCAACCACTCAGATAAATCAACACTATATCAGAACGCATTAACAGAATAGGTCGAACATAGTAAGCTGGAAACCACCATAAGTCGAATAAGCTAGGGATTAAACCGAAAATTACCATTAAGCCGATTACCACCCTTTAAGCCGAATATTAATTCTTACATTTGAAAACGTTTTTGTTTCTTTTGCTTGGTTATCGACAGCCATAACAACAACATAAAACATCACCACTTCTAGACAACATCAACAAAGATCAGAATATATAACCATTCTTTTAATTCATACCGATTGACAAAGTATTATTAATAAATTTAATCTTAAGTTTATTAATAACAACAGATTTATTAATCACCAAAGTCAAAAATTATAATTAAATAAAGATATCAAAGTGATTCTTACAAGAGATAGTGGGTCGACTGGAAATGAACCCGAGCAAGAACAAGGAATAATCCAACTGGACTCGAATCTCTTGAACTTGATACAATTGAAACTCGAATTACACTCCTAACACTTCAATTTACAAAACCCCTCTGTCAATTTCGAAAACCCCTTTGACATAATTTCTGTGATTTATATGGGATGTTTAAAACCTGTGAAAATTGAGCCTCTAATTATAGAGATAGAAGGGGAATGGAGCCTCTTGTCTTTCTTGGCCTCGTATGGAGGGTCTTCCCTTTCTCAGCATGCTTCATTGTCCAAAGCCGCCCCTCAAAACCTCTTGTGACAGCTATGATGGTAGGGGGAACGAATTTGTCATATGAGGGAGATAGATTTGGACTTGACTTTCAAAAAGAAGAAGAATTAGCCATTTCTATGTTTGGTGTTTCTGGTTTTTGTCGACAAGGGAGAGAGAAGAAAAAAAACAGATATGAATGTGGGAGAGAGAGGGTGACACTAGTTTTATTTCTTTTGTTTTATTATACGAAATGGTATAATTGGTACCCCGTGTTTTGTCGAATCCTCGAGTAAACGTACCTTTCCGGTACCCAAAAAATATAGAAAATATATTTTCGGAAACGATTTCTTAAACGTAATATTATGACATTATTATTACGTTGAAATTTGATTATAACTGTTTGCCGTTATTAATTTGGTGTCGGTATGCGTGCGATGCCATGATTTTCTACTTTCACGAGATTACCTCTCGTTTTCTTTCTTAGATTATCAATGAATGATAAAAATGTAAATTTCACTTATCTAAATTGTGAAAACGTAGAGGGGGGTGAATATGTTACCGTTTAAAAACTTTAGATCTTTAGTATCAAATCGCTTATGAAGCTTGTTATAATATGAAAGTACCAATTATTGTTTGTGACTAATATAAAGGATAGTAAACCAAGTTGTCACACAAGCATGAACATCAAACCACATCACAAACAATAGTATAGTGCAAGTATAAAGGTAAAGAGATAAAGAAAGGAAAGTGTAAACCGAACACGAGGATTTATAGTGGTTCGGTCACGGATCTCCTCTCCGCCCTACTCCACTCCCCGAGTACCCAACTCGAGAGTTACTTCACTAAATCAAAAAGCTCCCTTCTCGGCGGAGAAAACCTTACAATCATCGCTTACACTTTTTCCGGTACAAAGCTAAATACCGGGTTCTGGTTCGAGGTAGAACCAACCTAACGTCGCCTATACAATATTTCCGACACTAAGCTAGATGTCGAGTTCTTTTACAAGGGTACAACCACTCCCATTATGTTTTATGGCCCAACATAACAAACCTTGTGTTTTATGGCACAAACACATAAACCATCTAATCTAGTTTGGTGAAAATGTTGTGATGATGCAATAATGTTTATGCTAATGATCCATGACACAAATGTCTAATGGATATGAATGACTACTTCTAAATGAACTTCCATTGATAGGAAGCCTTCATAATGAAGATCACAAGTTCCCTAAACTTGTTGTGATAGATCTTCAGCTTGTGGTGAGTGGGATGGCTAGATCTCCAAGCTTTCCTTGGTTGATCAAAATGTTGAGTATGCTTACAACAAATATGAATGTTATAAGCATTATGATCATGATCATTAGGGTGTTAAATGTATGTTATTACATTGTTAATGATTGATCTAAATGTATGCAAGAAGGTGAAGAAGATGTGTTTTGAAGTGGTTAAGAAATGGGAAAACAATGGGCTTCTATTTATAGGCAAAAGTGGTCAGGAGCGTCCACGGACCAAGGAGCCCTTAAAAGGGTTCCGCCCTTTATACATTTTGGTACCGTGGGTGCCTGACAGGAAATCTAAAAAATCTTTCTTCAAATCTTTTCAAGATATTGCCATATCTTACCAAGATCACATTTGATATATTGAGTGACAATCTAACCAAAATATTCAAGTGATCTTCCAAGGATTTCAAAGATGATACATGCCATGATGTAATATGTATTTTCATTTTTAGATTAAAAAGTTTATCAAAGTAAACTTGTAAAATGTATTATGTAACTAGTTAATAAAATGTCTAGTTACCTTTTGTAAAACTATCTAGTTGAGTGCTTGTCAAAATAAAATATATTTTGTCAAGTGTAAGTAAACTTTAGTATTTGTATGAAATACTTTGTGAATGCAAAATGTAAAATGAGGTTCGAAATAGAATGGTTAACCTATTAAAATACTTAGTGACTCTAAACGTATTTTAAACATTCTAAATGATTTGTTAATGGGTTTGATCATAATGCCACATAACAAACATGTACGAACCTGTGTTGTAACATATGCGGACTTGAGACATCAAGAGGTGTTGAATGTATGTTGAGACAAAGTGTGATTACAAGTAACTTGTACATTTTACGTTATGTATTACAAGTTACATGTTTGTCATCAATCAAAACAAACGAGAGTGTATAGATTAAATATCGTAATATTTGCACTAACAATCTCCCCCTTTTTGATGATGACAAAGATATGTAAACGTAATAGAAAGTAAAATGTAAAAAGTTACTTGTATCCTTACTACCTTTACATTTCCTTCTCCGTTTACACTCTTCTCCCCCTTTTGTCGAAACAAAAGGGCGTGTCCTTGGAGTTTAACTTAATTTCTCCCCAAAAAGGCGAGCTTGCATCATCCTAGTGAAGTTAAATCGTCCACTTCAATCCGTCCCTTGTTTGGTAGCGGATCCATGGATCAAATAAAGAGGCTTAACCTACATCAAGGTTAGTTTTATGCAACAAAATTTATGAGAAATATATGAAAAAGAAAAATGCATAGCAATGTTAGCCTATTTTCTCCACTTTTATCGAAGCACAAATGCTTGTTGAAAAGTGAGAATGATGCTAAATGCGTGCATGCTCCCCTTGACGGTTGCTCCCCCTTGTTTGAGGCGTCAGGGTATGATTAAAACCTACAAAACAAATATTAGTGCAAAACTATATTCGTCATTGGACGAGTAAGTGATATACAACAAAGTGTGTATAAAATGCATTCAGTAAATTCTTGACGGAAGATCCCCTTGCTCTAGGGCGTCAAGATGAACCTTCAAAATAAATATTAGTATAATAGAAGCTTTGTCTTTAGACAAATATGTCATATACAACCAAGTGTATAGGCGATGCAATATGAGTGCTTAAAGGATATTCCTCCTTGTTCTAGGGTGTCAAGAAGCACCTAAAATAAGAAAAATAATTGATGCAAACTTCATCCTTAGATGAGTAAATTATATACAATCGAGTGTATATGATGATGAACCTACAATGAAAAACATTAGTGCAATATATTTCATCTTTTTCACAAAGAAAAATAAGATGTATATATGTGATAAATGATATAATCAAATATCTCATGAAGTGTAGTCTCCTAATTACAATCATAAGAAAATTGAGAATATAATATGATAAAAACCTACAAAATAGTTCCTAGAAAGAAGATATGAAGTCTCCCACCGGCTGTGCCACTAGTGGTGCTAGTGTTGGTGTTGGTTTACTAGTAGGATTCATGTGGTGATGGTAGATGACTCGAGATTTACAAAAGTAAGTTTTCGCTAATCCATGGTGGTGATGATTAGTGAAAGTGGTGATGGAAGGTGGTGGTGATTAGGTAGGAAGCTATTAAGGAGTTAGAAACTCGTATGTATAGGAAATATAAAAATATGGACTCATGCAATCCTTTCGTCATGTCAAGTGACCAAAGCTAAGAGAAAAGAAATATGAATGGACATTGCATTTCAATCATGAATAAGGGTTATGATTTGAATGATTTATTGATGCTAACAACCTATTGTTTTGAGCAAGTTCTCATATGCTTCAACCCAAGAGCAATCAATAATGCGTTCTATCTAAGAATATTATAATGAAGATACCAAAAAGTATAAAAGTGATAACATGAAGATAAATTCGTTCATTGATTGACACGAATTATAAAAATGACCTATTCTAGGTGACAATGGGAAAGGTAGTATTAGCATGGTTTTGACCGACATGGATGATTATCACATTGAAAGGAAGTGAAGACAATATGGAAAATACTAATAATAATAATGAGTACCTATATGAGGATGAGAATGACATCATATGAGTGAGAGTTGGATAGACCAACGTGTTGAAAAGGTGTTGGGAATGGCGGTTTTGATTAACATATCGTTTGCACTGACAATGACATGTATGATAAGCGAGAAAAGGATAAGATCCTATGATGGTGTTCTAGATAGTGAAGTTGTAAGGTGCTAGTTTAAGGAAAATCCTATATGTGGAGATGAAGACGTTTTGTAAAAACACATGATGCGTTTTTCACTTGATGAGGTATTGGTGCAAACCTGTGATAAAAGGTTAAAAAGGTTTAACTAGTTGTGGTTTCGTGAACCGGTTTTAGCTAAGTGGTGTTTACCTATGTGTTGGTATTGTAGAGTCTAAGAGACATAAAATTTGACAAAAGACAATTATGAGAATAGATTTCTCTCCCCCTTAATTGGTGGACATCCAACATAATGTGTAATGTATCAAATAAGGAATGACAACAAAGTGTTTAGGAGGTTATTCGGGTTAACGAAAGAGATGAGCTTAGTGATGTTTTTCTGGATGATGGTTAGCATACAATGAAATTCATCCTTAAAGTCATGTACCTCTTCTCGATTAATACGAGATGATCGTATGATGAGGCATGTGGTTTCCTAATAGGAAGTGAAGAGGATTAGAGTATTGTTATAACTAAATAATGATGGAGGTGATTTTTCGGAAAGCGGAAGCAAAAATGAGATTTGGAAAGAGGTCGGTTGAAAGACAAAAATGCAAAGCCAACCCTCTAGAACTTAATTCTATATGATTTTAAACTATATGCAAGTGTAGGAGTCCCATAAAGCATAGTATTAATCTACGTAGCATTAAAGGGGATTATGCAAAATGAGCATATAAAAGTTAAAACCAAGTGAGATAACAAATAATTTGTTATCAACCTACAAAACAAATTTGTTAGTGACAAAAGATGTTAAATTGATAGAAATCAAATGATAACATATTATATAAGCAAAAAACAACACATTGCACTTAGTAGACAAGAAATCACCACACAAGATAGCATTAAAACAATCATATTATGCAAGAATACGACTTTATTCAAGACATTTCATTATGAGATTGTTTTGTCGTTAGACTTAGACACTTAAGCATACTTGGATATACAATAATCTATGTGATTAATTTGTAAGATAAAAAGGCTTCTAAAAGATTGTCATAGCAAAAGCATTTTGACAGATTATATGTGCACACGTAGCAAACAAATAGTGTGACAAGAAGCAAAAGAAACAAGATGAAAGATTCATGCAAGCCATGTTTAAGACATAACAATTTGGAGCATATATCATTTGGATCGTACTACACATAGATATAATGAATGCCAACTAATAGCGTTCAAACACAAATATATCATATCAAAATTATCATGTATCAAAATGACATATTATGAGTTCATAAGTAACATGTTAATCATGCTAAAAATAATTCAAAAGTAAGTATTATGCAAATAAAGTTTAGGTTTAAACGTTTAGTAGCATGAAACAAGAATACAACCATTATAAAGATAAAACCGTACTAAGGTTTACACATTTGACTAGTTATCAAACACTAAGATAATGTCAAATCAACTTATCGTATCAAACAAGAACATGTAATCAACACATGTAAGTGCAACGCAAGTGGTTTTAAAAGTCATATATACTACTTGTTTGATTAGTATTCCTAAAGCGAGGCAAACTATCAATGTTTTAACACTTACTTTAGGCAAGTATAGGAAAACAGATTTTTCAAGTTGGAGAATGAATATGAAACTATTACTAGCGGTGCTCAATTAAGGCTAAACACGACCATTTTACGGGTGAAACCACGTACCCAACTTGAAGCAATTCAACCGTTAGGTCAAATTGAGTTTCTAGTGCAATAGGTTCTCCAGTAGTCATTCTCATGTTAGAAAGATGGGAACTCCTACTTTTGCCTATTAAAGTGCATAAAAGATGATAGTTTACCAATACTAGGCTTAATGCGACACAACTAATATGCAATATAACTAAGGTGATGAAGATGTCATGTTATACACATGAATTTTAACAATGGTGTGTTGATAAACAATATGTTTTAATCTTGTGTTTAGAATCTAAGGTTGTTCAAATTACAAAGCTAATTGTATGATCTAACGGATGACATCTTTTACGTTGAAGTGTATACTTTAAAGGTGATTTGATTATCTAAAACTAGAGAATGGAATATGTTAAATTAAGAATGTTCTCAAGAGAGCTCTTTGGAACTTTATTTGACAAGAATCTAAAAAGGTTACTAACTTCAATAGATCATGTGTATGTTCTAGAGATGTGTAGTTTTAACCTTGGATGTGCACAAGGTTTGAGCAAGGTTAGGTTACGATGTACGCTTGAAAGGAAATGGATACAAATAGTATCTTTCAACAAATCGCATGGGATAAAGTTATCATGCTTAGAAAATAAGTATGACAAGATGAACTGGATAGGCTAGTTCATAGAACTTTGTTCGTTTCAAGATCATTTAGCCAATGAGGTGTAATGAAATCTCTTGTAACACAACCATTTATGTCGCAAGGAGAGAATGATGCATAGGAAATACAATATCCTTTTATCAAGATGAATACCTAACGCATGATTTCTTAGGCATAATGTTTTTCAAAACATCATGTTTTCCTAAATGAAGATATGAAGCCAAAGTGTTTTAATCGGATAGTCCCATCTAAATAAACTTTGTCTCAAGATTATATTCACTAGATGATGACAAGAGGAATTCACTCGAGTATCTTATGTATACTCCTCAAGAGTCATTGTTTCTTGGGGTGTATGATGTTGGCTTTGATATTGTATTTTAACATATGTTGTTAAAATGTTGATTTGAGGTTTAACAAAATTTATGCAGAAGTTTAACGATAAAGTATTACTAATACTTTGATAATTTGTGAAGGTAGTACTACTTATACCTAGTGGACATTGACAACAATTACCAAGAGCACCATGCTTATTTGATAGTTGAGGTTCTAGCCATAATAAATTGTCTAAGTCCTTATATGTGGGAAAGGATGGTTGAGTTTGTTCAAACGTGCATTTGATTCAGTACAAGTGTTGGACACAAGGGTTTTTGAGCAATACACTCAACGAATTCAAATGATGGTAAGGATGGTGGATTGGTTGATCTAGGTGGTAGGTCCTCTAGTGTGTCTAAATAAGTATGTGGTGATGTAGGGATTTGTTGTGCTATGGGAGTACTTAGGTTGATTATTTGTCCATAGATGTTGAACACAAAAAGTACGGATACTAATTCTTATGGTTCATTGGTTGCTACAACTAGTGGGTGAAGTGCTTGAAGTTTTGGTCATGTCTATGAAGTTTAGGGGCTGAGGTATAGGTTCTCCTTGAAAGGGCACGTTTGGTTTAATGGATGCTCTCGGAAGTTCATGAGCAACATGCTTAATGGTGCCAAAGGATGGAAGAGGGATAGTAGGTGTTAAAGAGGGATAAGTGGCACAGTGGGTTGTTTGTTTTGGATAAGTGTTTGAGTGTTTCAACATGTTTTGTTAAAATACTTGGGTGTTGATTTTTTTGGATATGACTTTTAATGACTACAATCATAAGTCGCATATACTTGAATATTTCGAATGAAATACTTAAGTTGTCAATCCTAATTTGTTGAGATTATAAAGCTTAGATTGAACTCAAGGATAACAAGACTTGATAATATGTCTTTAACATATGTGTGAGTTATGAGTCAATGTAAATACTTATCGTCTTGAAGGATGACACATTATTTTCATGTTTAACCAAGTGAGGAAATACATGCAGATACAAAACAATATCTATAGTCAAATGTTAGACTTGTGTATGATATCTTTGCAAATAATGAGTGCATATTTGTTAGTCTCGGTAAGTCATCTAAGTCATCCGCAAATGGGTGAGGAGATGTTGGTGGTGTCGCCAAAAGTACAAGTTTTGGAGACTTTGGTAGTGAAGGTGTTTTGGATGGTTGTGAAGTAGTCATAATGGTGGGTGATTTTGGTGGTTGAGTTGGAGTACTTAAGTTTAGAAAGTTCACATCTTGAATGGGTGATGAGATGTTGAGAGGTAATGAGTATGAGGATGAAGAGTTCAAGTTAATGAAGTAACAAGATCGAATGCTAATCCTAGTGGTTTTTCTTAAGTGAATTATTTGAGATTGAGGATTTAGTCATTTTGACTTTGCTTTAAGAAATGCTAAGCTTAAAGAAAAGCAACAGTGAGGGTGTGAAAATGACCATCCTGAATGTGTCGATTTATGGAACTAAGGAATCATGGATTTGATGTTAATCCATACAAAGATGGTAGTTTCTAATGAGATGGAAGTGTCTAAGATCATGTCAAACATCCTAAGTTAATCCATTGAGGATGTGTTGAGTAAGGTATGAAAGATATGCATTAACAACTATCCTAGAAACGAGAATTTGGTAAATTAGATTGGGATTTAGTAAAATTCAACAACTTACTGTAGGATCCACGGCACCATTTCTTTACAGTGGAACCCTTAAATTGGTGCCTTTGGTCCTGCATCTGGTATGGCGGTACCAAAATCCATTACAGACGGAACCAAATTAATGGTGCCGTCTGGTCCGTGGAGACCGAGAAATCTTCTGAGACCCATTTTTAGGTGTCGGGGACTTTTCCGAAACCTGAAATTTTGCTTAAAACATGTGACATTAATTATTTCTAGTTAGGAAAAGTCGATAACACATATACAAACATAGTGGAGCATAGACTTTGACCAAGGGCTAACGATTTTCACATAAAAGTGAAAATGGGTAAAATTTGATAACACACTTGTGCTATCCCCTGCATAAACCGGTTAGCATACAACATTGTTTTAAGTCATATTATCATCCTACAAAGAAAACAAATAAATTACATCCTACAACATTGTTTTTGTCCTTGTACCAAACACTCTCTTAAAACCTTCATTTTCAAAGTACTTGACTAATTTACTTAGTACTCATTGCTAAGTGAGTTATGACATTTCATAAGTTATGCGAGATGTTAGTATAACCTATGCAAAGAAAGTGATCTAATTCTACAAGGGATGGTAAAACAATTTTCCAACTTAGTGCACAAAATCTAGCAAATATCCTATTGTGCATAAACAAGAAATCGTCAAACAAGCGAATAAATAACATGGAAAGATTGACACTTATATTATGCTAACAAGTGTAAACAACAATTTGAAAATAAGCAAGCAACATATATGCAAACAACATAAACAAGTGGTCATTTAGCATAGCATAACAAGAAAGACACTTTTGTCATTTTGCGTTTAAATATGACGATGTATACCAAGCTTGATTAGTTTTATTTAAACATATTACTAAATTATTTAGTTTCAAAAGAAATTGTATCAAAGTTCTAAGAATACCAACTTAAATTTCTTGATTCAAAAATTTGAGTTTTTATGTTAAAGCGAAACTTAATATCTTAGACATACGGTAGTATTTGGTCTATTTCATTTATTTAAATCTAGATTCAGGCCATGAGAGTATTTTTATATGAAAGTAGACTCAATTCCCTTTAAAATGATAGGTGGCTCGACTTGTACAAACTTACGGTTAATTAGTTATGATTTTTTGAAGTTGGCCAAAAAACTGCATACTGTGCAGACGGATTCCAAGGAACCAAATAAAGGGATCCGCCCTTTATAAGATTTGGTGCCGTGGTCCTCTGAGACAGATTCACCAAAACTAGTATTTGACATAGAGAAAACGTGTGTGACTTACTAGATTTCATAGTAAACATATAATACACATATTTAACAACATATCTACTTATGTAACTTATCTTAAACATTTACGGAGGTGATTTTTCAACTAAATTTATATTTATCCCAAACACTCCTTTAAAATCATATTTCTTCGTAAATTTTCTATAAGCACACAATACAATACTTACTAGTTCTTTCAACAAACTTTTATTTTATTTTTCAAGAAAACCTTCAAGCTTGTATACAAAGTTACATTTAACAACAAAATTTCTAAGTATAACAAGCAAAGCATTTTTCATATTATTTTTCGCTTCAATGGTAATTTGATACATGGATCGTACTCTATTTTAAAAACCATTTGTTTTGAAAATAAGAGCTACGTGGCTCTGATACCAATTGTGAAAGCGTAGGGGGGTGAATATGTTACCATTTAAAAACTTTAGATCTTTAGTATCAAATCGCTTATGAAGCTTGTTATAATATGAAAGTACCAATTATTGTTTGTGACTAATATAAAGGATAGTAAACCAAGTTGTCACACAAGCATGAACATCAAACCACATCACAAACAATAGTATAGTGCAAGTATAAAGGTAAAGAGAAAAAGAAAGAAAAGTGCAAACCGAACACGAGGATTTATAGTGGTTCGGTCACGGATCTCTTCTCCGCCCTACTCCACTCCCCGAGTACCCAACTCGAGAGTTACTTCACTAAATCAACAAGCTCCCTTCTCGGCGGAGAAAACCTTACAATCGTCGCTAACACTTTTTCCGGTACAAAGCTAAATACCGGGTTCTAGTTCGAGGTAGAACCAACCTAACGTCGCCTATACAATATTTCCGACACTAAGCTAGATGTCGAGTTCTTTTACAAGGGTACAACCACTCCCATTATGTTTTATGGCCCAACATAACAAACCTTGTATTTTATGGCACAAACACATAAACCATCTAATCTAGTTTGGTGAAAATGTTGTGATGATGCAATAATGTTTATGCTAATGATCCACGACACAAATGTCTAATGGATATGAATGACTACTTCTAAATGAACTTTCATTGATAAGAAGCCTTCATGATGAAGATCACAAGTTCCCTAAACTTATTGTGATAGATCTTCAGCTTGTGGTGAGTGGGATGGCTAGATCTCCAAGCTTTCCTTGGTTGATCAAAATGTAGAGTATGCTTACAACAAAAATGAATGTTAGAAGCATTATGATCATGATCATTAGGGTGTTAAATTTATGTTATTATATTGTTAATGATTGATCTAAATGTATGCAAGAAGGAGGAGAAGATGTGCTTTGAAGTGGTTAAGAAATGGGAAAACAATGGGCTTCTATTTATAGGAAAAAGTGGTCAGGAGCGTCCACGGACCAAGGAGCCCTTAAAAGGGTTCCGCCCTTTATACATTTTGGTACCGTGGGTGCCTGACAGGAAATCTAAAAAATCTTTTTTCAAATCTTTTCAAGATATTGCCATATCTTACCAAGATCACATTTGATATATTGAGTGACAATCTAACCAAAATATTCAAGTGATCTTCCAAGGATTTCAAAGATGATACATGCCATGATGTAATATGTATTTCCATTTTAGATTAAAAAGTTTATCAAAGTAAACTTGTAAAATGTATTATGTAACTAGTTAATAAAATATCTAGTTACCTTTTGTAAAACTATCTAGTTGAGTGCTTGTCAAAATAAAATATATTTTGTCAAGTGTAAGTAAACTTTAGTATTTGTATGAAATACTTTGTGAATGCAAAATGTAAAATGAGGTTCGAAATAGAATGGTTAACCTATTAAAATACTTAGTGACTCTAAACGTATTTTAAACATTCTAAATGATTTGTTAATGGGTTTGATCATAATGCCACATAACAAACATGTACGAACCTGTGTTGTAACATACGAGGACTTGAGACATCAAGAGGTGTTGAATGTATGTTGAGACAAAGTGTGATTACAAGTAACTTGTACATTTTACGTTATGTATTACAAGTTACATGTTTGTCATCAATAAAAACAAACGAGACTGTATAGATTAAATATCGTAATATTTGCAGTAACATAAATATTTATTTTTAGTTCCGTAGGTTACTGCGCTGCAGTATACGGAATAACTTTTCGAAACAATGGATTAAGCTTATGTATGCTTAAATTTTTAACTGGGACAATAATAAATTCCACATTTATTATACAGATACTTAGTGGACAAGTATCGTGTGTGCGGTGTCTTATTTTTAAAAGAAACGAGATTACCTCTCGTTTTTAAATCTAAATATTGACATCTGTCAGAAAATAACCAATTAGAATTTTCTGACGTGATAAATATTATTATAATAATCCGAAATTTTACGGGTTGTTATACATCCTTAGAAGCAGTAACAGTAATATCCCTATCAGTGGGTTGTTCGTTTCCCCCTGAGTCTTTGGGATCAGTAGTTGTGCCCTCGGATAAAAGTTTTGATTTGCGAATGTCCTCATCAGGCTGAGTGGAAGGCGCTGCCCTACCAGCGGGTTGTGTGTTTCCCTCTGGATCTTGGGGAGTAGTCTATGGGACCAAAGGCACTGATTGTGATGTATCAGTGTCCTTCGTTGTCACCAGGGTGGATTGATGCAGGTTTCTTGACAAGGTCTTAATATTTATAGTGTCTCGCTATACCTATGGTCTACCCTAGTGTACTAACGGGCAGTGTACCTGGTCGCGTGTAGTGTAGTAAATGGTAAAGCCGAGGTCGTCCCAAGAGCTATGTGTGTTGGATTATTACTAAGTCTAATTGTCACAGAATAATAATGGTTTCGATAGGGATTTAATTAATTAAACTACTAATGCAGAATAAAATAAAAGTAGATAAATGGATAAAGGAAAATCAATAGAGGAATAGTGGTGCTAACCTAGTCAATCCTCCTAGCTAGTTATGTCTACGTCTACCTACTTCCAATTACTTGGTGGGTCAAATTCGAGAGGACAGCATTTGGTCAATTTGCCCTAACCTATCAGCAAAGATGCCACCACCGGGAGAAATCGGTAGCACCGTCATAAGTCTTGTTGTTCCTGGTCCCCTAAGCCAAGTCATTAAGTACAGCTACATGCTAGATTCAAAATAGTCAGGTGCGGCGGTTAGGAACTTAGACATTACACCCCCCAGTTCTTAAGTTCATCCAAACGATAGGTGATCGGTTGGTCAAATCGCACAAGTAGAAAGGGTCGTCAGTTGGTCATATCTTACCCTTCCCGTCTCAGTCCGCTCACCTAGGGTCAGTTGGTCATATCTCCTAGGCAATTGGCCTCTACCGCCATTCAAAACTACCGAACCAAGGGTGACTACCAATGAACTATGCATGCATACACTTAGAAATAATTGTACGGAAGTAAAGGTAAACGCAAACAAAACAATTAAGGAATCATAACTAGGCTAGCACCAAAGGGTGCTTAGCCGCTCATATTAATCATGCAAATCAATTCAATATTTAAAGGTACGAAATACATGAATTGAAAGTAAAAGAAATATAAAACGCTAATGCTTATCGTAATTGAGTGACTTCTCCCTTGGAAACAGCTCCGTATGGTCCCCTAGACCTGTCTTGAGCTTTTTCCCACGTTCTCAGAGTGTTGTGTGTGGAATGGGATGATTAGAAATCTTTGGAATTCGTGAGGTATTTATAGGCCGATCGGGTTCTGGCGTAACAAATATAGGAGTTACGCCGTAACCTTCTATTTCTTCGTAAATGCACTAGATCTGCTAGTTACGGTAATCTTATTAGTGGTTAAGCCGTAGTCTTCAATAAACTTCGGTTACGTCGTAAGTGATGCAAGTAGTTACGGTAAGTATCGGCGGCGTGGAACCTCTTTTGACCTAATGGAGTTACGTCATAACCTTAGGGAAGAGTTACGCCGTAACCTCTTGATAAGTTGGTATTCGGGTCACGCATATAGTTACGGTAATGTGAGAGGATTCTGTAACTTCTTCAAAATTAGCATACTGTGATAAATCTTTAGTTATGTTTCCATTTCCGCGTCTCTTTAGCTCCAATGCTCGTAATTCACCTGAAAGTGGAAAACAATGGAAAACAAGCGTAAATCCATATAAATGATGTAAATAACGAGCATTATTGGGGGAAATTGACACTTAATATTCAGGACTATTTGATGTTATCATGGATGTTGCTTGGTCGCCCTTGGGTGTCGTGTCATCACTGGGGCTTTCTTTGCCTTTTAGGTTGTGCTCCAGAAGCCTCAGGACCCTGAGACTTGGGGTTTGGTTTTAGTCCCAGTCTGAGACTTCCTTTTTCTCTTTTTAGGAGAAGGGTTTGGAGACACTGAGTCCCTCTGGTTGTTTACAGCAACCATATGGTACCGTCAATTCTATTTGTGACAAGGGATGGGTCCTTTGAAAATTTGAAGGGCTCCGGGTGGCGGGCGGCGCCATATTTATATTCGAGGATAGTTGCAACCCAAGTAACACTTGTAAAGCACAAGAGACAAATCTAGGTGCAAACGTATTTAGCCCTAGTTTTGCTTTGTAGCTTGGTTACTGAAGATCACTTGTAAATGATCTCCCCTATGTTGACATTAGCACCAGTCATCAAGCTATAGGCCATCATCAACTGAATGGAATTAATTTGTTTAATGGATGAATGGTTCCCGCTGAGAACCTGAATCACAAAAGTGAACAGGATCTTCCAAGCCATGGGAAAGGAGTTCTTGGTGATTGGGGTTTTGTCCAAAAATTTTGGGTCCAAAGCAATTTTACCCAACTCAGCCTTAACAGTGGCTGGGTCAGGGTGAGCAATATAGTTTCCTGGATTATAGTCAAGCCCTGTAGAGGTGCAAAAAGTTTTATATTCCAGGGTGACTGATTGTTCCCCTTTTAAATTTGAGAATTTGATGAGAAACTCCCTGAGGGGTCTAAGGTCAGTCTCATCAGTTGAGGGTGTCGTGTCATAGGCCACTGCAGTATCCCAAAACTCCCTGAGGAGGTTTTGGTACAGTATAGAGAGGGACTGAACAAAGGCCTGTTTTAGTGGGCAGTTGAGCAAAAATTTCATGATTCCGTTATAGGCTGGGACATCATGTGGATATTCAAAATTGCCTATTACATTGTAAAACTACCAAATTACTTAAAATTTTTAAATGACCATTTTACTCCTATATTACTTAGCGAGAGATATAAAGTGCAGAGGATTGCCTTTAGTATCGACAAAAAATGATTAGTGTCAAATTTAACAAATGATTTTTTCAGTTTACTCATTTTTATATACTCCGTACTACGTATCATTTAGTGTAGGTTATTTTTATAACTACGGGGTAGCTTGAATATTTCAAAAGGATTGTCTAACCAATGCCCTAAGGGCATTGGTTAAGGAGGGTATGGACCCACAAAAAAGGACTAAAAAAACGTTTTTTAACTGAGAGACCCACACACAAAGTACACTTTTCAAATTAAAAAACGTTTTTTTAGTCCTTTTTTGTGGGTCCATACCCTCCTTAACCAATGCCCTTAGGGCATTGGTTAGACAATCCCTATTTCAAAACATATTAAAATTAAAAACTCCATCCATTAACTTTTGACATGTATTTAAGTGAGTCAATTTTTTCTTACATGGCCCCATCTGTTGTTAGTAATGATAGCTATAACCTATATCTATACTAAGGGTGAGCAAACGGACCGGCCGGGCCGACCGAGGAAGGGACCGACGGGCCGACACGGACAGACCGGACCGAACATTCGTCCGGTCCATGTCTCGCTTTGGGCAAATCGGTCCTTTCGGCCGGTCCGGTCGGTCCGGTCCGGACAAAACCGAAAAAACCGACGAATTGGGCGTTTTGGACGGACCGACCGAAGCCGAGACCGGACCGGGACCGAGACCGACCAAATTCGGTCCGGTCTCGGTCTTAACTTTGCGAACTCGGTTTTCGGTCCGGTCATCTGGCCGGTCCGGTCCGATTTTAAAATTTGACCCCTAATCTATACTACGTGAGTTCGTTTATGTCGTTAATATTAAATAACCTCTTAATCTTGATTCTCTTTTTCAAAAATAAATGTCAAAATATGCACACAACAACATACACGCCAACACTAATTTTCATACCTATTCAGCTATTCCATTTTATAGTAGGATATAAATCTCATTTCATTTTAAATTTTACGATTATTTTAACATATACTCCGTAAAATATACTTCATACTTATCCTTTCCATAAAATTGCGATAGGTTAGCTCAATCTCTTACACATGTGCCACACAACAACAATATCATATCTCGCCAAACCATAGCATAAAAAGGTATGATGTAAACAATCACATCCTTATCCGAGAATAAAAGAATTGTTTTTAGATAAACCTGCAGCAAAGCAAATGTGCCATATATAGTCAACACTCAATAACGGATGTGTTCGTAGACAAATTTATGAGAATCTATTAGATTGAAATTAAAAAAAAAAAAAAAAAAAAGAAAAAAAAAAAAGCTTTCTTTTGGCATGTAAGGTTACATTAGTTTTTAAAAAGCTATAAATTTCAATATGCAACTTAATCAAGCCGATGTAAGCTATAAGTTTTCATACAAGCTTATCTTTCATTTATGTCGATTAATCTATACTACATATAATAGAAAAACGGTCAAATCTTGAAAAGTGAAAAGTTGAAAGTCAAAGGTGAGAGATATGTATTGTGTAATTAATACTTTTATTAAAACACCCTCATTACTTAAAAGTATAATAATTTATTCACATTGTACAACCAATTAAAAGCATATCTACCAAATTAAAAACAACCAATTAAAACATCCATTACTAAAAAGTACAATAAAATTTTCACAATGTACAATTTAAACAAGTTACAACATAATTCTAAGTATAAAATAATTAAACACACTAATTAATGTTATTTTTAAAACACCCTAAAATGAAAAGTACATGTTATTATACACATTATACAAATTAATAAAACACACAAATATTCATACAAGCTAACAAGTTGATGGTACATATAGTTTTGAAAATTGGACCGGACCAACAGGTTCAACCGGAAACCGGTGTGGCCACCGGTTCGGCTAACCAATAACAACCATCCGAAAATGAACTAGAGATGACCCGTTGAAACCGATACAAACTGGCGAATCAGGTCTAATCGAGATCTATTTCTCCGGTTAATCATCACAGGGTACCCGCCGTCGCAACGCGCGAGTACCCTGCTATACTAGGGCTGAGCATCGGGCCGATCCCGACCCGAATCCCGACAAGCCGGCAAACACAAACCGACTCCCGATCCCGACAAGCCCGACAAGCCCGACCAACATGATTCGGGACTCGGGATCGGGACGGGATTCGGGATTTGATCCGTTTTGTTTGTTGTTTTTTGGTTTTCGGCCCGTCCCGACCCGATCCCGACAAACCGAAACCCGTAACGGAAAACATAAACCGCCTCCCGACCCCGACAAGCCCGACTAACATGATTCGGGACTCGGGATCGGGACGGGATTCGGGATTCGGTCGGTTTTGCTCACCCCTATGCTATACTATAAGGAAAAACCAAAAAGTAAAAAGTGAAAATTTGAAACTATTAATACATATCGAAAACCGGGTTGACTCGGGACGCTTCACACCCGGTGGGTTGACCCTGTTTAATTTGAACCGTTTTGACCAAACCTGTCGGGTTGGATCGGTTTAAAAATCGACTCCTTTTTCGACGGGAACGGTTCAACCCGTTGAACCACCCGGGTCGAACCGGGTTTCAAAACATTATGTTTAATCCCCAAATCTTCAAACTTTTATTATTTTTTGTTTAGAACCCATAAACATTTTTTAACACAAAATGATCGGTCGCTATATAAATATATTATATATATACGTTTTTCTTTAAAAACGATTATAATGTTTTACAATTAAGAGAAAATATGTGTCCGTTAGTGAAAATTTAACTTTTCAATAGGCTAAATATGCCCATTTCAAAAAAAGATGGGGCTAAATGTGCCTAAATCGTTTACAAAATAGCCAAAATTAGCCTTTTTTTTTTTTTTTTTTTTTTTTTTGCTAATCACATTTATGCTAATTTTGATACTTGCGTTCTTTTTAACAGCGGTACCATTAATCCCATCTTTGTTAGTTTTTACACGACAAGTAACGTGTGTTGTTAGTTTTTATCTCATAACTGATGTAATGTTTACTTTCATTTTCATTAAATGTTTTTATATGTTATTTGATAGATGTTAAATCAGTCTTTGCATACATATGTGCGTACACGTACCAAGAGAAGAACGTAAAGTTTTAATAGGAAAAATTGTCCACAGTTGGTTGAGTAATTTATTGCATTCTCTTAAAAAAAAAACTATTTATTTATCAAAACAGAAAAATAAAATATGACAACATGTAATTAAATAACGCGAAAAATACACAAAAGGGATACAATAAAAAGTGCATATAAAAGTATATAGAAAATGCTTACTAGTATTAAACTTCTCTCTCCTTTTGGTTTGTGGGTTTAAATTGGGTTTGGGTTTGAAAAATGGACCCCATCTCATTTTTTATGGTTTGGTAGCATTTGGGTTTGGACTTAATACCAAATAATAAGGAGTGTGTTAAAGTAGGGGGAAGTGATAGGTTTTAACATAAAAAATGGGACCCGCTTTATTTTCTCTCTCCTCTCACATTTATATAAATCATTTATAAATCATTTTTTTTAAATATAATATAATTTTAAATATTTTTCTCTCTCCTACATTAAATTCAAATCCAAATCATAATCTACAACTTTACATTCAAATCCAAATCCTAATCTAAACCCATCTATAAACCAAACGGGCTCTCAATAATTGTATTCATAATTAAATAATAATTGTTCCATTCATACAAACAAACAAGTCCGTATTCAACTTGCCTTTAAAATGATTATATTTATTTTTTGGACAATCGTCTTCTTTCTCTCTTTCTTTGTTTTTTGAAAAAAAAAAAAAAAAGTTTTTATTAAAAATTCAAGCCGAAACAAGGAGAAGTGAGAGAACAAATTAGATCTCTAATAAAGCATAAAACAAAGCAAGAAAACACAAAAACTACATTACTAACTTTGATTGGTGAAACATGAGTGTCTTTTTTGGTTAAAGATAATAAACTTATATGAATATGATTACACAATCTAGGCTCAAGCATCACAAGAACACGTATGACTCGAAAGTCTTGCATCTGTTTTTGGTTACGGGTCAATATAGGTTCGGTAGATTTTTTTTATATAGTTGCTACTTGGATTTCATGTTCATGAGAATGTAATAAACCGTGAATACGGATATGTACTTTTAGACATAACTTTTTTGGCCATGGTTGAACAATAGCGGGTTCATAGAATCATATGTTGCGTTTAGTTAAAAGGAAAAACCTTTGTTTTTGGCAAAATGTTTTGTACAAAACAAGAAAATTAGAGAGATCGCGTTTAAATCAAATTGTTTCCAATAAAATTCTTTACAAAACAGAAAATTTGCATTTCATATTTTAACAAGGGAAACTACAAAACATAGGTAACATTTAGTTGTAGAAAAAAATTCATATTTTTCCGTTTCTAGTTTCTTTGAGAAGGGATTTTTTTTTCTATAGAGAAGAATTAAGAAGTTTGAAAACCCGTTTAGATGAAGTTATATATTTTTTTGAGCATTTACATACATCCCCGCATACACACTACTATTTACATATTTCCCCAAACCTTGCTTTAATAAGCTTGTACACCATGCATTAAAAACTTGTATTTGAGAAAATATGTAAATAAGTGTGTATGTGGGGATGTATGTAAATCCCCCTTTTCTTTTTATGTTAAAGCGACGGTGGGCGGCAACAGCGAGGATGGAAGGTGGAGATGTTACCAATGTGCTTGAGTTAAAATAAGATACTTGAATAACAAATTGAGAAATCTCGTCTTTTTTTTTTAAAATTTTCTAGCTAAAATTTAGAAATTGAGAAATTTAGTTTTTTTTTTTAAATTATTGGAAAAAATTAAAAATAGTGTGGTTACACGGGTTTTCAATTTTTTCATTTTCTATTGCAAAATTTTCTGTTGCAAAATTTTCTGAAAAAATAAGATATTTTACCTTTTTTTTTCTTTGAACATCCTTGTTTTTTGAGAACATAAAACAATGTTATTTGAACTTGTGAAATTTTAATTCTTTTTTCTTTTTTCACAATTCTAAAAATAAAAAATTAAAATGTTTTTTCTGTAAACGCACACATAAGTTCTCAACTTTTTTTGTTTTCAAAACAAAGTAATTTATTTACTTTTATTATGCAACTCTGTATAACCACGTATTTTTAGGAACTACGTAGTATAACTTATATAACTAATTTATTTTGTACTTTAGGTAATAACAACACATCAAAACATTTTATTTCAACATTTAAATATGAAAAGGAAAACATTTTGTTCACGACCTTGTCTTCAATTGGCTACAAACTTATGATTTAACGTTTGGTGAGAAACACAAGACCATTGTCATCATCATTGGTGGAATGGTGACAATTCAATTATTGACATTGAATGCTTATTGGGATTTGCACCATTATTCATTTCCAACCAAAAAAGAAGAAGAACTCAACATCAAACTCTTAACTAAATAATACTACGTCTTAATATATACCTTGTTAAATTAATATATTCTTAAATAATTGTCAATTTATAATTTTAATAGATCGAATTATTATTTTTAATTAAAAATGATTTTATTTTATTTTATTTTTAAATTAAAAAAAACAAAAACAAAACAAAACGAAGATGACATCTTTTTGATGGGGCATGTTATATAAACCCCATTTTTCTACAAATGATACTCTTTTTTTGCGTTTTTTTATAATTTTGTTTATATAAAATTTCTATAAACCTGAAAGTACGAAACATAAAATATAAAGTTTAATAAGTCAACAGGTTAATACTGACAGAAAACATGAAATAAAAACTGATACTCCCTACGTCCCATATTAAGTGTCCACTTTCAAAGTGCACAAAGTTTTAGGAAATTTCACTAACTACATCTCCACTAATCAAATATCATTTTTACCCACTAAAGTCTTATCTTATTGGTTAGAATACATTATGAACATTTAATTTGGGACATCCCAAGATTTTATTGTAGACACTTAATATGAGACGGAGGAAATAAAAAACTGTTTTGTACTGTAAACTGAGAGGATAAAAAGAATCTTTTGTACCCTAACCTTTAACTAAACCAGTTTGACCCTGCTCGAAGTAACTAAAACATGTTGGAATGGAGAACGGATAATAAAGCATATATATCCGGTCATTGTGTTAATTGGGTTCGGTTTAGGTAGCTTTTTTGGTTTTAGCTCGAACCAAATCGAAAACCACAAATCAAAACCAATGACCGAACTAGTCTTTGGTCAGTTCGATTTGGTTAAATTGGTTCGGTTTAGTTTTCAATTTCGGTACACTTTTTAAACGATCAATGCTTAGATAAACAATTATACTTTTCTAAAATTATATGCTGTAAACAAAAGATATTTTTTTATTACTAGACAACAAATTAATTATACAATTCACAACACGAAATACAACCATCATTTTATGCATAAATCCATTTTATTTTTTTATTTTTACAATTTTAAGTTTTTCTTTTAACAATTAAATTATTCAAATACAAACATGGTTTTGCTACATTTCCAAAAGTGATCACTAAGCAACAAACACAAAGGAAAAAAAAAAAAAAAAAAAGCAATCAACCTACACTCTGTGTTAGAATGTGTAGTGACTGATTAGCCAAAAAGGTAACACAATTATACCCATCTTTATCACTAAAGCTTTCACATTTCAGACACCCTTTTGGATTCTGATCATTTTGCACCAATCTTTATAAAATCTTGTTGCAATTTGAACAATTTAGAAATTAGGGCTTGAACTGGTCAATGCATCAAATTGTGCTCAATTAGTTTTTATAGTGTAAAATTTATTTAGGGCTATTCTTAAGATTGGTGCTTAGTACATTAATTGATGATTTGATTTGATTATTATGGGATTATGCTATCAGTTGAGAAATTGGGGTTAGGGTTTCAGTTTGGTGGTTTTTGCTGAAAAATGGATAGTGGGTTTCAGTATGATAGAAATTTGAGTTCTGCGGTGAATCGGCATGCGATTTCGTTTAATTCGAGTGGTGGAGAGAGCACATCTAATATGATTATGACGGGTGATTATTATTTAATGAATGCTAGTACAGCAGCAGCAGCAGCAACTGCAACAACAAGTAGTACAAGGTATTTAGGGAATTCTAGTATAGGTATTGGTGGTTCGGGGTTTACGCAATCTGGGAATAACTCGAGTGGTTCTTTTCCGGGGTTGAAGCATGATGCAGGGTTGGCTGTCGAGTGGTCGGTTGAAGAACAACATAAGTTGGAAGAAGGACTTTCCATGTAGGTATTTTGTTCCAAGTTTATTTTTACGTATTCCCGAGCTTTAATTTTTTTATTGTAGGTATTTCTTAAACTTGATTATTTGTTAGTTAGACCATCCATTGGGTCGAGGAGCGATAATCATATATTCAACATATATTTAATTAGGTTAATGTGAGCAGATTAATCATCTTTATAGCAGGCTCTTGGGATTTGCGTTTGGATATTGTGGTCATACGACTCCTTTAAAGCTAACGCATTAATCTTGATCAATGTGAAGCGGTCATAAAATGTGCATCCATAGTGTGGTTTTGAGATCGTGTTCTAAACACGACAGTTTTAATGATTCTAATAGGACACAAATGAAATGATACTTAGTTATTAGTTAAATATGTAAAGTCTCATTCTTTTGTGAGGCATCTGTTTCTCGAAAATGATGTAGGTTATCTGTGTATAGTGAATTGTACTAATCCATATCTTGCAATCGCTGTTCATTGGTCGTTAAATATTTTAATAATGTATCTATCATTGCTTATTTTGATTATGGAAATACTGTCATTGCTTATTTTGGTAATAAAACTAAATAACATATCTAGACTATGTTTGTCTATAGATGTTATAGCAGCCGGTTCAACTTCATAGGATAAGATTGTCCAAAGAGAGTAGTTTCACACTTTCACGTTTATCTAGTTTTAACGGCAAAAAGGTTGATTGCATGAACCTTTTATAATTACTTAATGCTTAAACATATATGGAAAGAAGAAAAAAGACTTGAACTTCAAAACCTTATCCTCATGTTGCAATCTTTTTAGTCAGCTAGCATCAACTCTTAATACACATATTCTCTTTTTTTTTTCCTCCCAAAATACTCAGTGTGTGTTCTAAGTGTGGGCTGATTATAATTTTCATTAATGATGTCAACTTCTTTCCAATGGGTCATTTGTATGTTATTTTTATAATTTATAAATTATATACGATGTAGATTTTCGGATGAACCGAGTATCATGAGGTATATCAAGATTGCTGCCACATTGCGTGATAAAACTGTTCGCGATGTTGCCATGCGGTGCAGGTGGATGGCGGTGAGCTTCTTATATATTTTTACTGTATCTTCATCGCCTTTCATTGATTTAAAGTTTGGAATTAGAATCTATAATGATACCAAATTTCCAAATTTTCGCTCCTGTGACCGTATTGGATGGGTGACCTAAAGGTGCAATGTCGACCTATGTAAGAATCTGGTGATTCGCGTTATTAATTATCACAGATTGGCCATACAAAAATTATTGGCCAAAAAGGAAATGGGTTAGTCAAAAGTCTCCTGAAGTGTACATTCATGAATACAAACTCCTAATCGGTTTATTCAAACCATTTATTGTCGTAATCGTACAACATTTTGCAATGATATTTAAACACACATTATTTATGAGCAGTTTAACAAAAAACTTCGACAATCAAAGAAACTGCTTAACAAGTTATGCTTTTGTATTCATTATTTCTTTTACTGTTAACATGCCTAACAAGATGTGATCCTTGACAGAGAAAACGAAGGAAACCGGATGATCCGCATATGGGTAAAAAGTTGAAAGAAAAGAAGGTATACTTATTATGCCACTATACATTTTCTAGTATTTAGCCATTTCCTTGGGCAACAAAACATAAAAGATGTGTTTCTATTGGTAAAGTCGATGCGTAAAAAACAATCGTGTCTGAAATTTGTGTGTATGTTGTATGGAATGACTTCATATTCAAAATTGTACATTATTTATTTATTTATTTATTTATTTTTCATGTTTAGTTTTGTTTTTGTTATAATAGTAGTGAATATAATTTATTAGTCATAAGTATAGCCAAAGCCTTATAAGGATGCAGCCTTCCTCTTCAATCAGATTTTGTAGGCGATATATCGTTTCGCTAAATTCTCCATCATGTATCCATGTTAGGGCTATGTTTAATAAATTCTGACATGCATAAACTGTTTGTACTACCCACTCCCGGAATTTAACTTCTCCCAACCAAGTATACCACCCCTCATTGCATGTTTCTAACTATTAAGTGTAGCCCTTAGGTCTATAAATAGCAAAATCCATATATTAACTACCAGTGTAATTTATTGACATTTTTCATTACAATTGATTTTGAGGTTTTGGAATGAAGGTATTAGTGGTGACAATTTTGACCCGTTTACTTATGATAGGGTCTATTCTGGCTGTGCTTTACGTAGGACGGGTCAAATAATTTTCTTTTAGCCAAAAGGGGTATGGTTCAAATGGGTAGAACGAGTCAAACAGGTTGAAAGTAGCCAAAAGTCCATTCTTTGTTCATACAACCTCTGAATCGTTTTATTTAAAGATTTTCTTATTTTACAGTTTAGTGTCTATAACTATAATTAACGGATTTACTATTTTGTAAAACCTAGAAAAAGCACACCCAAGTATGGTTTTCTTTCTTCCATGAAATGATGCCTTATTTGTAAAGAAATCAGTGTTCTGATCATCATATGATTTCAGGATTTGTTGGAATCATTCTCAAAGCCAAGTATGTCATCAGCTCCAACATTAAATGTTGCCCCGTTTTCTGTTACCATGAATAATCAGGCACCGATTGACGGTACTACATTTGAAGGTCAGTGTCACTTCTACCCTATGCCCTATGGGCTAAGGTGACATCAAGTGCTTGTTAAAGATTTTCATAACTGTCTAGTTTTTTATCGTTGAGGATTTCACTAACATGATGAATACATTCTACTCATTAATGCAGCATTAAATGGATCAATACGACACTTACTTGAACAAAATAACCAAGTTCTTGGTCAGATCTCAGCTAATATTTCTTCAATGAAAGTATGTTATTCTTATAACATTTACAAACATATTGTTTGATCATATAGAATTCATTGTCTAAACTATTGCTATTTAATCATGTGTCATGAGCAGCTGCAGGAAAATTTAGACCTTTTCAGCCACATGAAGAATAATATAAATGCCATCTTAAACGAGTACGGGAAATGCTCCTTAGCTTATTATTATTTCCATTTTTTCGCTGCTAATGCGCGGTTTATCTAAATAAATATGCAGCATAAGGTATATACCTGGACCGCCATTGCCTGTATCGCTAAATGAGGATCTTGCTCATAATATTTTGCCTACTACAAGTCAGGTAACGAAGATTGAGTTATTATGACAATCTCTTTACAGCATTCAAAAGTAAGATTCTAGATAGGAAGCGTTTGGATTTGCGATTAGGGAACTTATTATCTAATTATACTACTATAGCAAGCACTAATAAATGGGTACTATAGCTACCCCTATTTTGGCCTAATCTTAGACACTATGTCCATTTCACAAACTATTTTTTTGTTCACAAAAATGTCATCTTATACAAACACCCATATGTTTGGCTAGGTAATGGTGAAAGAATGTCAAAAAGAGAGATAGGCTATCATTCTATTGCAATCCCCATATAGATGAATTCGTGACGGTAGTTTTAACTGTGTATCTTGATACTTACAGAGAATGATGCACGAGACATCAAGGGGAATGTATATGAAGCAAGAGCCACGGTTTTGATGGGAAATTTTTCGTTTGATTGCAAGTACAGAATTAAAGCTGCTGTAAATTTAAAAGGTATACCCCATTCAGGTCGGGTCCAAGTCCGATGATAAAGAAAATTCGATGACGTCCCATTTTTGGAAAGCTAAGAATGTTTAGGTCACTGCTTTACCCTCGAGTATACAAATTAGCATCCCTAGTTTACGATCTGCTGTGTTAGACTCTCGTGTCGAAATAAAATCTCAGCTGTAGAGATAATAGTTGGTACTTTTTGCAGTTGTAACTCGTGACATAATAATATAACATATAATTGCATAACAGAAATTTTGGTTTTTCTTTTCTTTGATGTTGTGCATATTATACGATTTTTTTTTAACAAAATAAGCGTTACTGATTTTTGGCAAGTGGGTTCAAAACTAAAATGATCAGCTTATTCAAAGAGTTCATTCATTTGACTGTAACACTATTATGTGCGTTTACGATCCTTGCCCTTTGCAAGGCCGGAGGTCTTTTTCTACGTTTGGTAGAACCAGAAGCAGCCTCTCTACCTTAGGTAGGGGTAAGGCTGTCAATATCTCAACCTCCCCCATAAACCGTGAAAGACGGTATTGAGACCCACAACCCGTGAAAAACGGTACTGGGAGTTACTTTAGTGTTAACTTTACTATTATTTGCGTTTGCTTTACCTTTTACCTTGATATAATCATGTATATTTGACATTTTCGCCAACTTATTCATCAATCAAACCATCATTTCACTACCACTTATTAACTTTAGAAAACGTGTTATTATGAATTTCATTTTAAATAATCAGTATTAGATTTAAAAAAAAAGAAATACTAATGACCACTGATTATATATCCTAATCTCAATTACCATTCTTCACAACGTACTAATAAATTTCTGTCAATGATACCAAATGACCTTTAGTCTAAGCATTATATGCTGACTTACTAGCTTAAAGATTTTGAGTTCAAGTCTCGGTTAGAGACATGAGCGTAGCTAGGGGGTTTTCGAGGGTTCACGTGAACTCGATGGATGTTCACCGTCTAGTGTAAATTTTTGTTAAAAATCCCGATTTCTCCAAAATAAACTTGATCTTTAATTTTGTATCGCATAAATACAGTCTTGTTTAGTTAGTTCATTAATATGTCAAAATAAATACATATCTTGTTCATCTTTATTTTTTTATATTCGTAAAAATAATTTATGCACCTTAACATTTGAAGTTTTGGGTCCGCCTCTGGTTAAATATATGTGTATAGATGTATTCCGTGTGTGGGTTTTGTGAATAAGTTACTATCACCGATAACTGTTGAATTGACATAATAAA
Source organism: Chrysanthemum makinoi (assembly GCA_910596185.1). Lineage (NCBI taxonomy): Eukaryota > Viridiplantae > Streptophyta > Magnoliopsida > Asterales > Asteraceae > Chrysanthemum > Chrysanthemum makinoi. Next base: position 120,674,753 of record OU343225.1, read on the forward strand.
GGAGATCCTACAAGCTCAGATTCATGTCACCAAGTTCATAACATACCACATCCTCAAAGTTCATGTTACACAACAAGGCTCAAGTATATTGTGATGTAATGTAGTTTGTATCAATAAAGTAGCTAGTCTTAGTGTTAGCTATGTTAGCTTAATTCAGTTTAGAAGTTAGTCTTGTAGTTGTTCTTAGTTCAGTTGACTTTTATAGTTTGACTTTCTCAAGTCTATAAGAACTCTTGATGTATATTCATTTTACTTAATGAGAATATAATAACTTTTCCCGCCTTAATTGGCTTCTCTCATTCTCAATACATAATATCATCAGCCAATTATTTTACACCTTAAAAGTTTATCACTCAGACTAAGTAGATCAGATGTGCTTGATAACATTATAAAACACAATAGCTACATAAATATGCTAAAGAATGTTCAAGTGTCCATGCATGACAATAACATTTGAATGAAACAAGATTTGTAGTGGTTTAATAATCAATATTGTAATGAAAATTAGATATGGATATTGGGGGTGTGTTAGTGGCCCATAACTAGAGACTAATATGCATGCCACTAAAGATGTGTTTGACACGACGATCGTAAGAACTTATAAGTACTTACACTTTTAAAATAGATTAGCTTATAACATAAGTAATACTCCCTCCGTCTCATTTTTATTGTCCACTTTGACTTTGACCAGTCTTTCTTGTTCAACTTTGACCATTAATATATTTATTTGTGTTATATAATACTTGATGAAAATTATACCAATGAAAATACATTTTAAAACCCAATACATTCATATATTTTTCATCAAATATTATATAACACAAACAAAAATAATTATGGTCAAAGTTAAAGAAGAATGACTAAAAAAGTCAATAGTAGACTATAAAAATGGGACGGATGGAGTATTTTTTATATAAACTTATGAAAGCTTTTACAAGCCAAAAGTTTTCATAAGCCAAGCTAATTGAAAAGAGCTTATGAGAGTTTATAGCTAATCAAATTACTTAAATACCATTTAAAATATAATGGATTATGCGATTTAATGTAATATATTTTTATCACGTAAAAGCTGAGTGAATTTAATGTAATATATTTTTATGCGATTTTACGTTAATAGTTTCAGCTCTAACTAATTTGCCAAACAATTTTATAAAAGTATAAGGTTTAGTTTTCGAGTTATAATATAAGTTCCAGCCACAACTCCAGCTCCAACCCAAGCTCCAATATATTTCGTCAAACATATCCTGAATGACTAAGTGCATGACCTATTATCCTAATTAAACACTTTTAATGGTTACTTATTGTTTGGTACACAAAATTATGTCGTATTTTAAAGTTAACTAAAAATGTTTAAGAATATCTCATAGTTTAGAAAACAGAAATAGAATATTCGATTACACAGGACATCTAAAAATTACAATGAGAAAAAAAAAAGGAAACAAACAGTTTGAATTGTTTTATGGGTGAAAGCTAAATATACGCAACGTACTTTTTCAAAAAAACACATTTATGCAATGTACTTTGTTAAGTGTCAAAGCTAGCTAACATACTTTCAAATTTTTTTCGATCTATCTAATATGACCTGTTGGTAGTGGGTTACCAGGTCACATTTGAAAAAATTTCTGCGCAGTTAGTCCTACATGATACGACCGTTAGCTAGATGATAACGACCGTTAAAAAAAATTTTTAATTCATAATTTTGATAAAAATGGATAAATTTTTATAATTTTTTAATTTAATTAATTGGTTTTTTTTAAACGTTTTTTAATTCGTAATTTAAAAAAAAACGTATTTTAAAAAAAACGTATTTTTAAAAAAAAACCGTAATTTTTTAAAATTTTAAAAAAAAAACGTATTTTTTAATAAAAACGTATTTTTTTAAAAAAAAACGTATTTAAAAAAAAAGTATTTTTTAAAAAATACGTTTTTTTTTTAAATAAGTTTTTTTTTAACTTTAAAAATTTTATAAAAATTACGTTTTTTTTTAAATACGTTTTTTTTTTAAAAATTACGTAATTTAAAAAAAAAACGTTTAAAAAAAAACCAATTACCAATTAAAAAAATATTTTATAAAAATTTATCCATTTTTTATAAAAATTATGAATTAAATTTATTTATTTATTTATTTATTTAACGGTCGTTATCATGTAGGGAGTAACTGCGCAATTTTTTTTCAAATGTGACTTGGTAACCTACTATCAACAGGTCATATTAGCTAGATCGAAAAAAATTTGAAAGTATGTTAGCTAGCTTTGACACTTAACAAAGTACATTACGTAGATGTGTTTTTTTGAAAAAGTACGTTGCGTATCTTTAGCTTTCACCCTTGTTTTATTTTAGTGGTTAAAAATCAAGTGGATAGTATGAAAAGAAGAAAAAGTTGTTAGAAAAACTATTTAAATGAATTGAACAAGTCAAGATTGGTCTATCAAATTTTTCTACAGCTCTCTTTTATGGAAGTCATGCTAACATATAACTATACTATAATTGGAATAAAATTGTTAAAAAACATGACTGGTAAATTTTCTAGGTCAAATGCGTAACTCAAAATTTAACGTGCAAGACCATTTTTACATCCATAGCTATGTTACGTCATATAATATTATTGTTTTTATATATTATTCATAAAATATTTACTAGCTCAAGTGTACGTGTTCTTATTTTTCTTTCTGTCTCTCTCGTAAGTATGTGCACATAATGAAATGGATGTCTAAATTGTATCATCTTTAGAGGCTGCGCGGACATTGCACCATGCCACCATGGTTGTCCAAAGGAAGGTACTCGCTAAGATAAATCATCATTGAACAATCGATTTTAAATCTGTAAATACACACATATGACTAGTACACTAGCCTCTATTGTTATCTTTAGTAAAACAATTCCATCATGCTTAACCTCAAGGTGTAACCTAATAGCGGCTTTGCGATTCTCCAATAAGCACGTTCAAACTGTACAAGCAACAACTTTGGAACGAGCTTTCAAGAGCCTAGTTTACTTGGTTTAGATTTTCGAATTGAATGAGAGCATTTAAACAAAATGCCCCGTTTTAAAGAACAACAACCAAAATGTCGTCTCTTGTTGTATTTTAAAACGAGACATGTGGATCGATCAATTTTAAACTTGTCAGGATTGACTACTGAATTATAACATATTTAGAGCACTAAGTATCCTGTGATGCCATAATGTGGTGTTGTGGGTAAATTGCTACCACTTCATAACATCAAAATCTATCACACCACACAAAAACGCCTCAAATGATATGAGTCTCGCGTTTTTGTGTGACGTTTTGATGAAAACAACACCTCACAACGTTGCGTACCGAGAGCTCTTAGTGTTAGTGTAGTTATCAAAGATCACACTATGTTTATGACGAAAGCAAAGTCAACTGAATTCCCACTTGAACATAGTGCATCTGTACATGATAAAAAGGTCCCACAAATGCGTGTTTTAATAGTTTTGTGCTTCTTCAAGTTGCGCCACCATTAAAGATTTTGGACCATATATCGCCACTTTTTTCTTATTTTATCTTCCATTGTCATTATCAATCTTATAAAAGTTCCTATTATCACTCACGTATGATCATGTTGTCTATGTCATGTTTTATTGGTTCGACAAAGCTCAAAAGAAGATATTCAAAATTACAAAGTTGGCAAATCATCGCAAAATCTCTAAACAAGGTGTCTAGGTAAGTGTCACGTGAGCAAGAAGGGCGCAGGTGAGAAGGAGTAATTTACAGCAAGGTTATAAATATCGCGAGTTGTAGAGTAGCGGCACAATCAAGCTTAACGTTTTTGCGGTCAAAGTGAAGTTTTTGCGTTTATAAAACGTTACATAGAGCGACACAAAATATAAAAATATTTATATATTTATATCATATTTTATATATATTAAGTTTACAAAAAGATATCACATAAGGCGTCGTGACGGCATGACTCAGTCTCACGCTTTCGCGGAGCCTTTGCAAGCTTTTTAAAACCATAATTTACAAGAAAACTCAATTCATTAATAAACTCTATAAAATAATAGTTTTTCTTTGGTCATGATTCATTAATTTATAAATAAGTTAATATGCATTAATTAATAACTTTTTTAACTAATAAATTTAGATAATCTTATAAGTATTAATTTATAAAGTTTTTACTTCATAAACAAATAAATTGTGGTTGGGGATCAATTTGGAAATTGTTCGATTAATGTGAAGTCAAATTGTAATAAAAAACCGAATCTATAATAGTGTAAATAGTTATCACTTTTATTTTTTATATTTTAATATTAAATTGGTGGTTATAAGTTTAATGAACTTTTTTATAAATAATTTTATTAAAATATATTATTATTGAAGAATTTTTTTTTTTTTTTTTTTTTTTTTTTTTTTGTAAAAGCTGAATATATTAAGAAACCTCCTTCAAAGGATAAAGGAGAAACATAAAAAAAAAACGGAGCATCTCCAAGGAGGAGACCTCAACTAAAAAAAAGATCGAAAGAGCACCAAAAAAACAAGCCGCAGAATGAAAACCCCACCAAAACCGCAATCAGGAATCCATAACTTCCAAGGGATCACGAATCCAATTCTCCCAAGATAAATCGGTTTTTGAGCACCTATTTGAGATCCAAAATAACGAATTACTTTGAATATTGGGAAACAAGTCTAAGTTTATTAGAGATTGTCTGACATCATCCGCTTCATGAATAATCTTGTTTCGCCATCTCCAAATCTGCCACATCGCCACGTAACAAACGCCTTGAAAGATCTTTGAGACTTTCCTAAATTTTGAATCTAAGAAAGAAACGTTTGTAAGTTCATCAATTGAGAACCGGTATGGATAACCAATATGCCACCAACTCATAATTTTACGCCAAATTGGTTTAACCCGTTCGCATTTGACAAGAACGTGTTCTGTCGATTCGATTTCATTTTGACACAGGGGGCACTGAACACTGGTAAGATGTATACATCTTTTCTCAAGATTTGAGAAATTTGGGAGCCTATCATGAGTTGCCCTCCATATGAAGACGTTGATTTTACAAGGAACCCAAGTATTCCAATTGAACCTTTTACCCAAACAACTCAAGCTTAACAATCGGTCATCAATGATGCTAGATAGACTTCTGACAGAGAAGATTTGTTTAGTGTCCAAAGTCCATTTCCAGGCGTCGCAATCATCAAATAGAGACATGCTTGATAAATAAGTAGTGAGGAGTCTGAGTTCTTCAAGAGTTCGGCCCCTCGGTTCTGATTGCCACTCCCAAACCCCACTCCAAATACTGTTTTGCAGGCACCATCTCTCGTTAATCTTGCAACCTTTATTTAGCTCGAGCGCATATAACCTGTAACAATTCGCATTTTCGGGTCACTATTCATTTTTACTATTCATCATATTTTGGGTCATTATTTAAACTTAAACTTTTTTTCTCGAAAAATTACTATTCATAAATTACTATTCACGAGTTACTATTCACCGTAATTTTTATTATTTACTAATTTCGCCTAAATTGAACAAGTAAATACTTTTACATAATTTTCATGCATAAACAATGTACTATGTCTTTCAAATATATAAATATCTAGTTCTATTTATAAATATCTAGATATTTTCAAAAATATCTACTATCATCTATCTAAACATTATTCAAAAATATCTAAACACTATTCGTGAAAATATCTAGATATTTTCAGATATTTTCCCTATAAATAGAAAAAACTAGGATTCATTTTATTTCACAGAAAAACACACACATTTTCCCCTCCTCCTTGATGTCGCAACCCTCCATACACCCTCCATACTTGATTTTTAGGCTCCGAGTTATACACATAAGTTGAAGGCATTAGTATTCTCTACGTAAAAATTAAGTTTATTTTGTATTTCTGCGGTTGGATTAAGAGCTACACAATGGTGGGTTGGAGCTGTGGGTCCCAGGAAATTCTCAAAACTTTTGCAAGAATAGATCGGGCAATATTAAAGATGGGTTTTGGTTTTTGAAGCTATTGGGATAGTTATGGGGTAGATATGAGGTGATTTAGAGGTTTTTATAGTTTAGGAAATGGACTTTTGAATTTAGATCGAAGCTGCTAATTTTTAGTATCATTCATCAGTTATTATCAGGGAGTTCTTGGCCCCGTTTTTAATACTTGTTTTAAACTCTTTGGGGGAGATACATGCTCAACTACTTGCTTTTACTTTTACAAATACTGAAAACATTATACTTGATTGCATTATACATGATTGCATTATACTTGATCACATTATACTTGGTTGCATTATACTTGATTACTTTATACTTGATTTCGTTTTACATGCTTGGAAATACTTGCTTAAATACATGAATTGTATTTACAAACGTGCGACAATACTCTATGCTGTCGGAGAGGTATTGATAGTACTATAAGTCGGGTAGCCCCGCCCTTGTTATGTACCGATTCATGACCTTGAGGATTAATATAGTACTATTTGGGATGGTGCCCCCGCCCATGTGTACGGATTCTTGACCATGGGTGAATATAATCCGGTGTATTGTGCAAACTATATTTTTGTGTGGGTTGTGAACACACAGGTTGCAAGTTCTTTATGGCGGAACTTGGAACTGAGTGGATTTATAATGCCTTTCTTTGTGAAAACATTCTTTCAAGGCTTTACACGTCAAAACAAACTCTATGAACTCACCAACCATTGTGTTGACACTTTAGCATGTTTATCTCAGGTCAATAAGACGATAGCTGTTGCATGGAACTTAGAGTCTCACAACATATTTTGAAGACTTATGCTTTTATCATTTACCATTCGAAACATTTATGTATTATACTTTGGGACCTCATTGTTTGTAACTCTGATTTCATTAATCGAATGGTAACTTTTTAAAACGTCTCATTTAGAGGTCGTTTTTCTATAACTTACTTTGTATTATGAAGTAGCACCCCGGACCTGATCTTCTTTCGCTGCGGTACTTTGGGGTGTTACAGATTGGTATCAGAGCATTGGTTATAGAGAACTAGGTTGCATTTAAGAGCCTAGACTATAACTGCTTTATCCATTAAGACTCTCCACTATGATTGCCTTACACACACTTCGTGCGCATATGCTTCTTGTTAGTTGTTTGCTTAGATCCACGTTGTTGGATGATATGACTTTAGTAATAATAAGGAAACTACATAATTTAATTGAGTCATTAAAAATATGGAGCTCAGTAATAACTAATTATTTAACTTGATCTTGTGACAGTTCTTGTTTGATGAGACATGAGATTTGAGTTAAATAATATTATTACTGCTTTAGGGATTTGATGACTTGGTTATCTTATTATCTGCAAGTGAGTTTTGTGTCGGAAAATCTTAAGTAGGATGATTTATAATCTCCTTATTTGAATGGATTGGGACGCTTCTTTATTCAAATAAAAGAAATTATAAACCACCGAACCATAAGTTTATAATCCATTACTTACATAAATTTGGACGCTTCTTTATGTAAGTAATGAATTATAAATAAGTGGGCTTATTTTCATCCGATCTGATTCCTAACCACATTATGGGTGTATTTCAACGTAACACATACACTATTCCTGTTGAATAAGAGAGAATCCCACTGTTTTAGAGACCACACTTTTCTTAGACACGCTATAAGTAGTTAACATCAACAGACTTGGAATGACGAAGTTCCCTTAAGGGGTAGAGGCGTAACAATTCGCATTTTCGGGTCACTTTATTCATTTTACTATTCATCATATTTTTGGTCATTATTTAAACTTAAACTTTTTTCTCGAAAATTACTATTCATAAATTACTATTCATGAGTTACTATTCACCGTATTTTTTATTATTTACTAATTTCGCCTAAATTGAACAAGTAAATACTTTTACATAATTTTCATGCATAAACAATGTACTATGTACTCCTAATATATAAATATCTAGTTACTATTTATAAATATCTAGATATTTTCAAAAATATCTAAACACTATTCATCAAAATATCTAAACACTATTCATCAAATATCTATAACACTATTCAAAAAATATCAGATATTTTCAGATATTTTCACTATAAATAGAAAGAAAACTAGTTCATTTTATTTCACAGAAAAACACACACATTCCCCCCTCTTGATGTCGCAACCTCCATACACCCTCCATACTTGATTTTTAGGCTCCGAGTTATACACATAAGTTGAAGGCATTAGTATTCTCTACGTAAAAATTAAGTTTATTTTGTATTTCTGCGGTTGGATTAAGAGCTACACAATGGTGGGTTGGAGCTGTGGGTCCCAGGAAATTCTCAAAACTTTTGCAAGAATAGATCGGGCAATATTAAAGATGGGTTTTTGTTTTTGAAGCTATTGGGATAGTTATGGGGTAGATATGAGGTGATTTAGAGGTTTTTATAGTTTAGGAAATGGACTTTTGAATTTAGATGCGGAAGCGCTGCCCAATTTTCTAGTATCATTCATCAGTTATTATCAGGTGAGTTCTTAGCCCCGTTTTTAATACTTGTTTTAAACTCTTTGGGGGAGATACATGCTCAACTACTTGCTTTACTTTTACAATACTGAAAACATTATACTTGATTACATTATACATGATTGCATTATACTTGATCACATTATACTTGGTTGCATTATACTTGATTACTTTATACTTGATTTCGTTTTACATGCTTGGAAATACTTGCTTAAATACATGAATTGTATTTACAAACGTGCGACAATACTCTATGCTGTCGGAGAGGTATTGATAGTACTATAAGTCGGGTAGCCCCCTCCCTTGTGTACCGATTCATGACCTTTGGATTAATATAGTACTATTTGGGATGCCCCCGCCCATGTGTACGGATTCTTGACCATGGGTGAATATAATCCGGTGTATTGTGTAAACTATATTTTGGCAGTGGGTTGTGAACACACAGGTTGCAAGTTCTTTATGGCGGAACTTGGAACTGAGTGGATTTATAATGCCTTTGCTGTGAAAACATTCTTTCAAGGCTTTACACGTCAAAACAAACTCTATGAACTCATCAACCATTGTGTTGACACTTTAGCATGTTTATCTCAGGTCAATAAGACGATAGCTGTTGCATGGAACTTAGAGTCTCACAACATATTTTGAAGACTTATGCTTTTATCATTTACCATTCGAAACATTTATGTATTATACTTTGGGACCTCATTGTTTGTAACTCTGATTTCATTAATCGAATGGTAACTTTTTAAAACGTCTCATTTAGAGGTCGTTTTCTATAACTTGTACTTTGTATTATGAAGTAGCACCCCAGTGACACAGTCTTCCGCTGCGGTATTTTGGGGGTGTTAATAACCTAGGGAATTGGTCCCTTAGACGAACACCGGAACCATGCCAACTATCATGCCAACTATTGGAGGAATTATTATATGATTTAAATGAGACTTAAATTTTTAAATTTTACATTCATTTTTTGAATTTTCTTTTACAGTAATGTTTTTTGGCTTAGAATTTTAAAACTTCCTTTTATAAAAAGTCTCAAATTTTTATAATGTGTTATCCCAATTCCAAAGGTTACATTTTTTCTTTCTTTAACAATCGACAATTCTGGCTTTATATAAATAGGTAAACGATTTTGTTAAAAGATGAATGAGTTTTTAACTTAGATGTACAAAACTTAATGGTGTGTTTATTCTCACTAAGATAATTTAGGTCTGAATTTGACTATCACATCTTACCGGTAAGAAGTGGCTAGAAAGTCTAAATCTGAACGAAATAATGTTATTTGTTTTTGTATTATTGTCCGTATAATTTTAAGTGCTTATTTCTGCAATTTATTTATTAAACCAACGCAATGCGATAATAAGTAATTTATGTAAATATGAAATAAGACTTTTTATCATAAATATAACATAGTTAATTTACCATCAAATATATTATATTAACACAAGTCTTCAATCTATTATCGAGTAAGAGACAATAAGACAATCCTCCAACCTCTTATTGATTAAGATGTTATATGTCTGACCGGGTCTGACTCAAAAGAAAAAATCAAACAACACTAATGTCTAACCACATTTTACCGTCTTTGACTCGATAAAAGTTAAAGGTTAGTAAGACATTTTCTTTTAAAAAACAAACACACTCTAAAAGAATTCTTATACTTCCTGCTTTTTATATTGTAAATTAGTAAATTACATTTATAACGTTTGACTATAGTCGGGTGGCTTTTATACGCCTCAACTTGAGCTTTTAATAAATATGTTATTATTACAACAAAAATTTCACAACCTTGACCCTGGTTATACTACCTTGACCAATAATCACGCTATAAATTATAATGGTAAATCATAACACAATATTGACACAATGAATTCCAACTATCTTGATGTATTAAGCAACTAAAAAAAGTAAAGATTTACATGGAAAGATAAAGTATTAAGCAACTAAAAAAACAAAATATGATAAAAAGTTGTAAGGGAAAGTAATCGGTGCATTTATTTTTAGAAAAACACTTTTTCTATATTTTGAAAGAAAGTCACGAAACCAAATATACTTTCTGCGTGTCTTGTTGCCTTACTGAAACATCTTGATTAGCAAGATATGTATTTTGTAATTGAAGTATATGATAGATGGTTGAATGGGTGAGTTGGTTGAGTAGTGTATCTCTTAAATGTGAGGTCACATGTTCGAACCCCAACTCACTACATTAGCCATTTTTTTATATACTTTTTATTGAATTTAAGTTATATTATTAATTTTAGTTACCTAAAGTTTGTTTGAATTTTCCTCGTTTTCTTTTTATCTCGATAATATTATACGCCAATTGATTTATTTAGTTAATGGATCTATTTTTATTTTATTTTGTCTTTTTAGAATTTATAATTACTACGTATGTGTTTTGCGGTTAAATACACAAAAAAACATTGCTTTTAATTAATGCGTGTACCATAGAGTTTTCTGAAAGGTTTACTATTTCTTGTGACTATTTCAGTTAGACAAACATAAATAAAATTACACGCTTTCCAAAATTAACACTGCATAATTACTTATAAACTATTTTATCAAACAAACCTTATATTTTTAAACTAATAGTCAATTACAGTAAAACATCTATAAATTAATACTCGATAAATTAAAACCTCGATAAAATTAATAATTTGTCAAGTCCTAACTTGTGACCAGTATAAATTTGAACCACAATCGATAAAATAATAAGATAATAAATTTTTTGAAACCTCAGTGTATATATATTGTTTCCAGCGAAACTATAAATTAATAATACTAACAAATTTCAGATATATATATAAATGTGTGTTATACATTTCAAAATTCAAAGATTGTTTCGTAAAAAATGAATCTGTAGTCATTTTTTTCTATTAAACTTCAAATCTATATTAAGTTCATCTTTAAACTCCCTATTGCAATAAAAGAGTTAGGCCGTTGTCTTCTCGTTTTGGAACTTGTGAATTCAATTAATTTGTGAATGTGAATTCATAAAATGTTAATTGGTACTTATTTTTTATAATTTATTTTTCATCTCTAACTAGCATATATTGTAACTAGTATATTATAATTAAAATTTTAAAAGGGCCATGCGTAAAACCTCTTTAAATTAATAAATTATTAATTTATCAATATAATAATATCTCGTTAAATTAATAAAATATCCTGGTCACAACACTATTAATTTATAGAGGTTTTACTATACTCACACATGATGGCTGCGGTTTTAAAAAGTTTACAACGATAAGCTAGAACTTTGATTGAGGTGAATCTGAAATGTCAAAAAATAAAATCAAATCAAATGACTGTTAAAACACAAAAACACAATGAAGAACATACTACGATCAATATAACGGTAGCAGTTGGCGACAAATCAGGATTGTGATTTGGAAGTTTAATATATTGTTCACCTTTCACCGAAACCAAAAAAAAAATAAAAATAAATAAATAAATAAATAAATAAATCGGGATTGTGAGTGCATTAACTATACATATTATTATTTGTCCATCTTTTATTTCCAAATAATTTTTTTACACCGATAAAAATACAATCGCATTTATATACCTCATTTAGCGTACATTTATATTTTCTTAAGCTATCATATTTCTCAAAAACTAGTCTCATATATTGCAAACCGAAGACATTTTTATATGTAGAAGTGTTTTTGTTTCATTGCCTAAACACCCAAAAGGGGAGATACAAATAGACTCCAAACCCTACAAAGTCATGGGCTTGGGACCAATACAAAACATATGTGGGCCTAATACAAATGCATGAATACATAATACTAACACACCCCCGCAGTTTGAGCGGGAGGACACCAAACACTCAAACTGGTGAGAAATTCTTCAAATAAAGCTGAAGGCAATCCCTTGGTGAAGATGTCCGCAAACTGATAGCGAGAAGGTACATGAAGAACTCTGACTTGACCGATAGCCACTAAATCTCGAACAAAATGAATGTCAATCACGATATGCTTGGTTCGTTGATGCTGAAGCGGATTCGAGGACATGTAGACATCATTGACATTATCACAGTATACAAGTGTTGCTAAAGATACCGGAGTATGAAGCTCTCGAAGAAGATTCCGCAACCAACATGTTTCAGCAACCGCGTTGGCAACACCACGATATTCTGCCTCAGCACTAGAACGAGAAAGTGTAGGTTGGCGCTTAGAGGACCATGAGAGCAAGTTGTTGCCAAGAAATACACAATATCCAGATGTAGACCGCCGAGTAGTTGGGCAGCCAGCCCAATCAACATCAGAATATGCAACCAATGAGGTAGTAGAAGAAGAATACAGCTGTAACCCGTAATCCAAAGTACCTCGTATGTAGCGCAAAATCCGTTTGAGCGTGGAGAAAGGAGGCTCTCGCGGATCATGCATGTGAAGACACACCTGCTGAACATCATAAGATATATCAGGACGAGTGAATGTGAGGTACTGAAGGGACCCTGCAAGAATCCGTTATCAAGTGGGATCAGATATCAAACTGCCATCGTCGCCCAGTTTAGACTCAGTGTCAACCGGAGTCCGACTGGAATTGCAATCAACCATGTGAGCACGCTCAAGAATCTCTGTGGCATACTTGCGCTGCGATAAAAACATACCAGAAGTGTCACGAGTAACAAATATGCCCAAAAAATAATTTAGGGATCCAAAATCTGTCATAGAGAACTCCTTATGAAGAGCTGCAATAATACGCTGAAGTAATCCATCAGAAGAAGCAGTCAGTACAATATCATCAACATATAATAAAAGATAAGCAGTGTCAGTCCCCTGATGATAGATAAACAATGATGTGTCATAGCGACTATGTGAAAAGCCACTCCCAAGAACATATGTGGCAAAACTCTGAAACCAAACCCGAAGAGCTTGTTTCAACCCATACAGAGATCTGCGTAACAAACATACATAATCCCGGTGCTCAGCATCACGGAAACCAGGTGGCTGGTGCATGTAAACAGTCTCAGATAAATCCCCATGCAAAAATGCATTCTTGACATCAAGCTGGTGAACCGGCCAATGTCTAGAAGCAGCCAAACTGAGAACAGTGCGTATAGTGCCAGGTTTAACAACCGGGCTAAAAGTCTCATCAACATCAACCCCCTCGATCTGTGTGCTACCATTCGCGACAAGGCGAGCCTTGTAGCGACTGAGAGTACCGTCAACCAAGTACGTATGGCGAAAAAACCACATACATCGAACAATATTGGAATCCGTAGGACGAGGTACAAGAATCCAAGTTTTGTTTTTAATAAGAGCATTAAACTCATCATACATAATATTTAACCAATTAGGATCATGAAAAACAGTGTTATAGGAATGGGGTAAAGGGGAAACTGTAGACACATGACAAGCGTAACGGGGATTGGGACGGGTAGTCCCGACACGAGAACGTGTAACCATGTGATGAACCGATGTGGTGGGTGGGGTAGGATCAACAACAGGGGGAGGATCTGGAGAAACGGAAACGGAAATGGGGGCCGTTGGTTGGGTAGTAGATGTGGATGGTGATGGGGAGGGAGGTGCGGTTGGTGATGCTACAGTAGGTGAAGGTGGAGGGTCTAGTATAGGTGAAATAAGGGAAAGAGGTGGGGTTGGTGGTGTAGGATCAGGTGGGTTGGGTTGTGTGGGTGAAGTTGGTGTTAGTTTGATAATGTTGGAAATGAGGTTAGGTGAGTCATCTAAGAAGTCGTAGGATGGTGTCACAGTGGGTGTGGATTCAAAGGGAAAAATGGTCTCATCAAAGGTGACATGACGAGATAGAATGATTTTGTTTGTGTTTAGGTCTAAGCAATGATAGCCACGATGATTGGTGGCATGTCCCAAAAATAGACTCCAAACCCTACAAAGTCATGGGCTTGGGACCAATACAAACATATGTGGGCCTAATACAAATGCATGAATACATAATACTAACATTATACTCCCATCGTTATGATTTAGATCCACGAAGAAAGTTTCTCTAATTTATGATATGTGTAATAAATGTAAATTTGAGTCAACAAATTGTTTATTTTAACCATGTATTTTTAATGCATCATTTAAAAACAGATTGTGTGATATTTTAAGTATTTAAAGGTAAAAGACAACATTTTATACCAAAGACATCAGTCGAATAACGAAAGTCAAGATATGGACTTAACTACTAGTGCCCCCGTTGCAAAATTATTATTTTCAAACAAAAAACACAAAATTTAAGAAAATCGATATCACTATATTACACTCAATAAACCCTCCTTTGATTAGTTGAAACAAGAAAAAGATAATTAATTTTGAATCCTCTAAAATGGAAAGAAAACCCTCCTTTTAATTAGTTGAAACAAGAAAAAGATAATTATTTTTGAATCCTCTAAAATGGAAAGAAGGACAATAATTTTGAAACAAAAAGAGTAACTATATCTTAAACTTATAATCATATTGAGAAAAATGTTAAATCGTATTTCTAAAAAAGTATAAGATATTATAACATGCATTAAATATTGAGCAAATTCCCTAACTAGGCTAAAAACTCAACCATAGTACTTTATATAACTGCTCAACTCCACCATTTTTTGACACGTGTCACTAAGTCAAGAGTTAGGTAGTTTTATTATAAATACAAATTACCCTTCTATACTCTTTACTAATCCATCACCACCATCACTGGTCAATCACCACCGGTCAACCACCACTGGTCAACCACCACCGGTCAACCACCACTACTCAACCGTCCATCATCACCACTACCATCAGCCACTCATTTTTATAAATGTACATGTCCGTCCAATTTGCTATGTTATCTACAATCATAATTCAAAATTAGACTAGAACCACAAATTATAATACTTGTTACATTTCTCAGTGCACAACTGTATTTACAAATTTCTTCACATAATCAATTTATCACAAAAAACTTGGTCATTTATGTGGTCCCGTTTCTCAAACAACTAAAAGATAAAAAAAAATTCGGGTTGTTATGCTTTTTCAAGCAATGATCTTTGAAGGCCATTTACAACAACTCATCACAGATTTTAAAAAAAAAAACAAAAGCCTTACTTAACATCGGCAAAAATAAATTTTAAATCCGGCGACCACTCAGATCTACGCTTTTTACATCAACTAACATTCGTGATCTTTAGAGGTTTCGAGGTTAACATTTGCAGATTTGTGGATTGAATGGTGTCGGATCTGCTCGCCGGATTGCATTTGGTGGGCGGATCTGGCCGGATCTTTAAAGATCTTTAATGATGGATGTTGGCGGATTTTATGTGATGGTATTTCGTTTGGCTACCTTTTGGCCGGATTTTATGGTTAGTACCGGATTTTATGATGTGTATTTATATGATGGTTAGTACCGGATTCATGTGTTGGCCAGATTTTGTGTTGGCCGGTTAGTACATTAAGAAATATAAAATATGATCAATTGTCATTTAAGTCAAAAGTATAAAAATATCACTACTGTACTTGCAATGACACATGTCAAAAAATAGTTTGAGCCGTTTTAAAGTTGGTTGAGTTTTTGGCCTAGTTAGGGAATTTGCTCTTAAATATTTGTACGTTAATAATAAACCATATACTATTGAGTTATTTTATTTTGCTTACTCGCTTCCAAAGGATTTGCCACCAGTCTATTTTCTAATAGTGGTATTAACATAAGATTTAATATATAAATCTAAGTCCATGTTTTTTTTCTTGTCATTTTGCATTTCTTTTTTTATATATTTTTTTTGAAAATTCACGTTTTTTTTTAAATTCAATTCACGTTATTCACGTTTTTTTTTTTTCTAATACGGTCATTTTCATCATTTTCATACCGTTTTAAGCCCGTTTTTATACGTTTTCGTCCGTTTTCATTCGTTTTCATATGATTTTGTCTGTTTCATCAGTTTTCTTTCGTTTTCGACCATTTCTCATACTTTTTCGTCTGTTTTCATACGTGTTTTTACGCTTTCATACGTATTCTTCCGTTTTCTTACGTTTTGGTCAATTTTCTTACATTTTGGTATGTTTTCTTACGTTTTCGTCTGTTTTCATACGTTAGTGACTATCACAAGTGATATTCAGAATATCACTTGGTAATTTATTGAATATCACTTTGTGATTTTCTGAATATCACTTGTGACTATCACAAGTGATATTCTGTGATATTCATAATACCACTAAGTGATTTTTTGAATATCACTTTGTGATTTTCTGAATATCACTTGTGGTTTTCTGAATATCATTTTGTTATATTATGAATATCACTTGTAATTTTCTGAATATCACTTTGTGATATTCTGAATATCACTTTGTGATATTCTGAATATCACTTGTGATTTTTAGGTATCACTTGTGATATTCTGAATATCACAGAATATTATTTGTGATATTCAGAAAATCACTTGTAATATTCTGAAACGTATGAAACGTCTAAAAAGGCCGAAAACATTTAAAAACGGACGAAAACGTATGAAAACGGACAAAAACGGACAAAAACGTTAGAAAACAGACGAATATGTATGAAAACGGACGAAAACGTATGAAAGCGTAAAAACACGTATGAAAACGGGCGAAAACGTATGAATAATGGACGAAAACGTAAGAAACCGGACGAAAACGTATAAAACGAACGAAAATGGACGAAAACGTATGAAAACAAACGAAAATGTATGAAAGCGAAGAAAAAAACGCGAATTAAAGAAAACGTGTATAACGTGAAAAAAATAAAGCCATGGACTTAAGTTTATTTATTAAATCTTAGGTTAATCCCCACCATTAAATCAAACTAAATTGATGGTGGAGATTAGTCTATTGATAAAACTAAAATAATAGTTTGCAAATAAAAATTCCTCTACTATTTCATATAACATTTTGGCACATGAGATTTTGTTGAGATTATGCTTATTTTTTCAAAAAATAAGTTACTTAAATAATCTTCCATAATCTCTGAAAATGAAAGGTTACTTCATGTAGCTTATAGAAAGATATTATTTTATAAGCTACATTAATGTTTGGCAAAAATTGATTGTGCTGGTGCTGATACTGTTGCTGACGCTGTTGCTAAAAAAAATTATAAAAATAGATTATTTTTGTAAGCTACATGAAGTAACTTTTTATTTTAAGAGATTATGAAAGATTATTTTTTTAATAATCTTTTATAAGTTCTGTCTGCCAAACAAAAATTATTATTTAAGTAGCTTATTTATTAAAAAAAAAATCTTAAGCCTCAATAATCTCTCATAATCTCTACTGCCAAACATACGTGTAACTTTTTATTTTGAGAGATTATGAAAGATTATTTTTTTAATAATCTCTTATAAATTCTATCTGGTCTAAACAAAAATTATTTTTTAATTGGCTTATTTAAAAAAAAATAAAATAAGCATAATATCTCTAACTGCTCTCAACTAACTTAATTTACAAAATATTTTTACTTAACTTTTAAACTTAAACGCTACTTTGACTTCTTTTATGCAATTATGAACTTTTAAACGTTACTTTGACTTCTTTTACGCAATTATGAACTTCACGTAACTTTGTCGATTCAGAAAGCAAACGTAACAATTGAAAACTACAAATATCTAAATCAAAATCAAATCGTAGTTTTACAGTTTGCTTTTATTTTTTTTTACAGTTTCTCCGCATTTTCAGTTTCCACTTCCAGCACCCTCTTCATAAATCCCGTAGTACAGTACTATTTTTTTCTCTATGTTTCCACTTCCAGCACCCTCTTCATAAATCCCTCCCTCCCCTTTCTCTCCCAAAAACCTTCACCTCTTTCTCTCTCTAAAAAAAACCAAAAAACACAATCCTAATGATACTCTCACACAAAAAAACATGTCTTCTTGTCTATGTTCTACTCTCTACCCTATCTCACACCAATTCACAAAACACAACAACATGCAATTCACATGACTTAAACTCCTTAAAACCATTCTTAAACCAAATAAATAACACCCCAGGAATCCTATGTCACCCCATTTCGGGTCGGGTCATTTCACTTACCCTCTCAAACCATCTCTTAACGGGTCAAATACCCGAATCCATTTCAAACTTGACCCATCTCCAAACACTCAATTTATCAAGAAATTATTTAACCGGTCCCATACCAAGTTCTATATTTATGTTAAAAAATTTGGAGATATTGGATTTAAGTAGTAATGAATTTGATGGGGAGATGGGTGATAAAATATTTGATTTGCCGCTTTTGCGTGTTTTGGATGTTTCGGATAATAAGATATCCGGGGGAGTGCCTCGTGGAATCTGTTTAAATTCCACCAGGCTGCGCGTGGTTAAACTTGCGGTTAATAATTTAATCGCAGATTTGACACGCGAGTTAAAGGAATGTAGGTCCCTAGAGCATTTGTGTCTGGCCTCTAATAAAATCACGGGTGTGGTCCCCGCGTTTTTATTAGAGTTGCCTAGTTTAAAGGTACTAGACCTTCAGGATAATTTGTTAAATGACACTGAACTAAATGAGAATGGTTTGTTTAGTGGTGTTACGCGTTTAGATTTTTCGTTGAATCGTTTTTCGGGGAGTTTGCCTGATTTTTTTGATAAGTTTCCGAATTTGACGAGTTTTTGTGCTAGGTCGAATCGTTTTACGGGTGGGATGCCTAAAAGTTTGGTGAATTCTCGGGCTATTAGTGTGATTAATTTGAGGAATAATTCGTTAAGTGGTGGTTTAAAGTTTAATTGTTCGGTTATTGTTAATTTAACTTCACTTGATCTAGGTAGTAATAACTTTTCGGGTTTTATTCCTAGTGATCTTTCGTCCTGTCGTAAGTTAAGAGCTATAAATCTTGCTAGGAATAAGTTTATAGGCGAGATACCCGAGAGTTTTAAGGAGTTTAAGTCGTTATCATATCTTTCGCTCTCGAATTGTAGTTTTACTAACTTAGAATCTACCCTTAAGATCCTTCAACACGTCCCGAATTTGACTGTTTTAGTTTTAACCATGAATTTTCGTGGTGAAATGCTTCCTGTTGATAGTACACTTCATTTCAAAGCGCTTAAGGCACTTGTGATTGCGAACTGTGGACTCACAGGGAACATACCGTTATGGTTAAATGGGTTAACGAAGTTGCAGTTGCTGGATTTGTCGTGGAATAGGTTGACGGGGTCTGTTCCGTCTTACTTGGGTGATTTTAAGTCGCTTTTTTACTTGGATTTATCGAATAATTCCTTATCGGGAGAGATACCAAAGAGTCTTACTCAGTTACCAAGCTTAAGTTTTAGGAATGTTTCGTTAGAAGAAGGTTCACCGGATTTCCCTTTTTTCAAGAGACCGAATATGAGTAGCCGAGGGTCAGCGTTGCAGTATAATCAGATCATGAGTTTCCCACCATTAATCGATCTCAGTCATAACTTTATAAACGGTTCTATCTGGCGCGAATTTGGGAATTTGAAACGGTTACATGTTTTGAATTTGAAACATAATAATTTGTCGGGTGGGATACCGAGTGAGTTGTCGGGAATGACGAGTATAGAAACACTTGATCTGTCGCATAATAATTTGTCAGGAAGGATCCCGAGGGAGTTGGTCCGTTTAAGTTTCTTATCGTTGTTCAGTGTTGCGTATAATGATTTAAGCGGGACGGTCCCAAATGGTGGTCAGTTTGCTACTTTTGCAAACTCGAGCTTCGAAGGAAACAAGGAATTATGCGGGCCCGGTTGTCCGGATTTAAGCGATAGGATTGTTCCTGAACCTTCATCCTCAGGATCAAAGAAAAGTAAAGTGACAGTCGTTGGTATGGCTGTTGGGATTGGAATCGGATCTGTGTTTATTCTTGCGCTCATGTTTGTGATCATACTTCGTGCAACCATGAAACAAGAAGTCGATCCTGAAAGAGAAGATGCTAATGATAGTAAAGAAGAACTCGAGCCAAAACTAGTAATTCTTTTCCAAACAAAGGAAGAACTTTCACTCAACGATCTACTGAAATCAACCAACAGTTTTGATCAAGCAAACATAATCGGTTGTGGTGGGTTTGGTCTCGTCTTTAAAGCCACACTTCCCGATGGTAAAAATGTAGCCATAAAACGGTTATCAGGAGACACTGGTCAAGTGGACCGTGAGTTTCAAGCTGAAGTGGAAACATTATCTAGAGCTCAACATCCGAATCTCGTCCTCTTACAAGGCTATTGTCAATATAAAAACGACCGGTTTTTAATATACTCGTATATGGAAAATGGTAGTTTAGATTATTGGTTACATGAAAAATCCGACGGACCTTCAAAACTTAAATGGGACACACGGTTAAGAATCGGGCAGGGTGCAATCAAAGGTCTAGCTTACTTGCATCAATCTTGCGACCCGCATATCCTTCACAGGGATATAAAGTCAAGTAATATCCTTCTAGACGAGAATTTCGAAGCTCATTTAGCTGATTTTGGTCTTGCTAGGTTAATACCAACTTACGATACTCATGTAACGACTGATTTAGTTGGGACTTTAGGCTACATTCCTCCTGAGTATGGTCAAGCGTCAGTTGCATCATACAAAGGTGATGTATATAGTTTTGGGGTTGTTCTTTTGGAGCTTCTAACGGGTAAGAGACCAATGGATATGTGTAAACCAAAAGGTAGACGGGATTTAATCTCGTGGGTGATGGAAATGAAGAAGGAGAAACGTGAAAACGAGGTTTTTGATCCGTTGGTTTTTGATAAAGAGAACGCAGAGGAGATGTTGTGGGTTCTTGAGATAGCTTGTGTTTGTCTGAATCAGTCGCCGAAGTTAAGACCTTCGACGCAGGAGTTAGTTTCTTGGCTTCATCGTAGTGCTGTTCATAGATAAAGATGGTTTGTTTGTTTGTTCTGTAGTTACCTTTTTTGTGTACATATTACCTTGCAAATGATAATACATTCATTGTTTCGATTTGTTTCAGTAAACCGGTCAACAGATGCTCATAGATTACTATGTTGGATCGACATCTTTATCTATTGGATTCATTTATTTCCTTATGTTGTATACCACACACTTTATTTTGTGCACCACAATATGATATCTTCTCGCATAAGGTTACTCATTTTGCATTCCACCGCACGTTGAATGTGACTAGTACTTAAAACATGTAGAATTTCACGACCCGTTTGGGGCTGCTAGGATATAGATGAACCGACAATCCTCGTAGAAGGAATGATGTGTGTTAGCTTATCCTTTAAGTGAAGATGCACAGAAAACATGCCATAGTTGTATCTTGTACTAGTAGTCCCGCGGATGATGTACTTCACTACTTGCACTTCTCGAATAGGGGTTCTGAGAGCTTGACAAATACATTAGTAATCATTAAGAGTGTTGCGTTAACACATTTATATATGCTCATTGAATCGAGAGTAAATACTCAACAAGTTACTTCCAAAACTGTTAGTTTTTGTTATTTGAACATGCGCAAAAGGTAAAAGAAATGTAATCAACTTGCTATTTTATGCTTTGTTGTGTAGTCTATCTTTTTATTTTCTTATTGTACACATCATCTTCAACCATCAACAACATACTTGAATATATATTTTCTAATAATCAGTGACGAAACCAGGGTGTCTCTCGAGACACCTATAAATTTTGCGTTATAGTGTTAACTTTTTGTAAAATACCTCAATTTTTTGTAAAGGTGGCTAGTCAAAAAAATTTGTGTTTCCGATCTTGTTTACTTTTCCCTTAAATGCACATGCTAAATCTGTATATCTCTGCTAATAATCATTTAGCAAACTACCTATAATTCATTTTAGACATAACTTAAAAGACATTCAAAAGGAGTTATAAAATAGAATAAGATGTTTTTATTTTATTAAAGGCAAATGATAAAAAAAAATATTCTACTTGCCATCATTTTCTCTTGTGAGTAGCGAACAAAAAAATTTGCTTTTGTGGGTACTATACTTTCAAATTCATCATTTTTAGGGTATTTTGCGAAATTTTTGGACATTTTTACCCCTCTTAGCTAATAGAAATTTTTTTTCCCCGAAGGGCAAAAATGTCATATAGTACCCTAAAGATGATGAATTTAAAAGTATAATATCCACAAAAACAAAAAACTTTGTTTGCTACCCACAAAAAAAAAATGGTGACAACTATGATATTTTTTTTTATCATTGGCCATTTTATTAACTGTCGACTTTGTTGTTTGTTGCCTACGGCTATGGTGGGTCAAGTGGCTTGCATTAAAAATTTAGTAGTCATAGTCAATCTGTTCATCATTCACACATACAAACTTATTATTTACGCGTTTTTTACACTTGTTATTCCTTAACTCTTAATCCATATACATATACGTATATGTGAATGTATGGTCATATTGACTTTAATAATTTTTTAGAAGAATAAAAGTAGGATTAGCTAACACAAAAGTCACTTGGTTTGATTTTGAATTCTTTGGAGGAAGAATCAGTCCATATATAAGTTCATATAGCGTGTCAAGAAAATCCTCTGGGTAGCGAACTAGCAATGGGAACGAGACGACTTAGTTGTTACTGTTGGAAATGTATATATTTATAAAACCGTGAATGTTTGGATTCGAACTCGTGACAACGGGATTGCACGCATTACGAATGAGAATTAAAGTTAATAATTAATGTTAATTGATTACGATTAATTATTATACAAAACTCGACTAACGATCGTTAAGTATTTAACGGGAAATAACTAACGACCGTTAAATGTAAAGAGAAGGACTTGTAGTGAAAAATCTTAAAATGAAAAAGATATGGGTATCCCTTTGGGGGCTTGTATGGCCGGCCATAGGGTGGGTTTACACAACCCAAACCCTAACTTGTTCCCAAATATTTTGTACACTATATAAACAAAGGCTAGGGTTAATGTTTTTCATAGCTTTTATGCACACACATTAACCTAATCTTTCTTTTGTCTTTCTCTTGCAAAAATCGGCCACAACATCTATTAGGGTGTTTGGTTTTGTTTTTCTAAAACAAAGTTTTGTAGATCTAGCAATCTCTTTATTCGTTTGTTAATTCGTGTGTACAAGAACGTGGTGTAACACACTATTGTTACATCAATTGGTTTGAGTTATAAAACGGTAAGGGATAACTCGTTAAACCACTTTGTCACATTCATTGAAGAGATCTAGCCAATTGCAAGAGGTACCGTTACGCATTCTTTCAGTTAATTAATTATTGTTATGATTCTAAGTCTTCCGTTATATACTCTGTGATGTCTATATGTTATTATTGTATATCATATATCTTAAACTCAACAGTGGCATCACGAGCCTTGTATAACAAGTAATTAATTACTGAAACATATAAAACAAATAAACTGCTTGTGTTATTAATTGTATGTGTAAATCTAGGGTTTGCAAAACCTAAACCCTAATTTTAGGGTGTGCGTTTTTTGTGTGCCCTAATTAGGGTTTGTAAACTTCAGTTTTAATTGGATTCGAAACCTTAGGTTACATGCAATTTTATGTGTATTAAATTGCGTAACTATTGGTTAATTGCATTAATTGTTTAGTGTGATTTATATCCATGATAAATACATGCATGTTTTATCATGGATCTGCTTTTATTGTATGTTTTACTTGGTTAAGTGATATACACTAAATTTTTTATAGATCTTAAATTGGGGAAGACCTCAATCATTATTATTAAATCAATTATGTGCTATGTGGTATATGCTTTAATTTTGACTTACGCAATCGATAAATTGATGCATGTGACTCACTTTGTACATGGCTGAAAACGGGTGAGAGTCTTAATTAAACAAGTACATATTGACAGATCTAGAATTGATTATTAATAAGATTTATCAAAAGGTTTGCATGTGGCTATTTGATATGCATGACTCATTATTATGTTATGCATTCATTGTTTATATGTTTATTTTTAAATACTTGCTTGTTTGTTATGTGCAACAAAGGTATTTTTATAAGAAAAATAAACTGACTTAAACAATGATGAAATATGTATTTTTAAGCATAGTAATCGTAATCGTTTAATTGATTGATTTTTTGCACAAAATAGTTAGAACGACTCACCCATTAAGACAAACTGTGTGATGGGTACAAGGTTGGTACGCATTAAATTGTGACATTAAAGATGAGGGTATGTAATATGCTTCGCGCTGACCTAATCTCCGCTCGTTTGTGCGTCTTAATGAAGCTACCAAGTATTCCTATATATGTGCATAAAATCTTAAGGGTGAATTTACTTTAAATTCTACGCGCCACTTTTGTGGTAATTATCCGAATAACTCGTTTCTTTTGACTCATGCAGCAGTAGGATATAGTGGTAATTAAAGGTAATTCTTTAATTGGTTATCCAATACCTCGATTAAAGTTTGATGATGAAAAGCTTAAACATTAAAACAAGAATATAAATATTTTAATAAAACCTATGCTACGAATATGAATGCATGACATCTTTGTACATATTTGATTTGACATCAAAATTATTACCCTTTAATTTAAGTTGTATGCCATCCAACGAAACGGAAACACCTGAGATTACCTTTGATTTGCGTGAGAACGTGACTTAGATCGTAATCAAAGGGTAAAATGTCCACGTGTCGTGAGAACGGGCATGGATTGTAACACCCCCAAATTTGTTTAGCGGAAGCATACGTGTTATGGGGAATGTTACGAAATCGGAGATCACAACACAAGTAATAAAGAACGGAATACATACCCCGTTTTAATTTCATAAAATAGTTTTAAAACATTATCTTACAACATTGTTTAGATAAAATGGGCACATCCCATAAGTTCAGTGGTCCCAATTTAAAACATCGTTATGTGTAAAAACACTTCTTTAGATATTACTACGACCATTTACCGCCTCTTGCCTTGCATCCATGATCACAAATTAAGCACCTGAGAAAATATGCTAAAAAGGTCAGCTAAAAGCTGGTGAGTTCATAGGTTTAGATTTAAAGTAGTAAGTTTGGACCATAATCAAAGTCATATAATCATTACAACGAATATAATGATATATGGATGAATGTCTATTACGTTAGCTCTAAGTTCATGCAACCGATACTACGACAGTTTCTGTATGCTAAAAGATATCATACAATATATAGGCCAATTGCGAGTGTTTTGTCCCTCAACACTCGATTCCGACATGGTATACGTTTCGCCTTGGCCTAAGCATGGCCAACCGAACGGAGGAGTCACCCTCAATAGATCTATTTATAACATTCGCGCTTCCCAATGTGGAATTGACGGTTCATGAAAAGGGGCATTTCTAGGGACATAAGGGCTTAGGCTAAACCACGTAATAGTAATCATGCAATAGTTTAGGTCCATAAAAAAAGTTTTGCATATTTTCTCACCCCAAAATATATAAAACAGTTTATCAAGTAAAAGAGGGGCTATGAAAACTCACCTTAGCAAATGTGCAATCCAAAAGTGGGATTTAGTGACTGTTGTGAAGCGGCACCGACACGCGACCTAGATAAGGAGGGCAATGTTTTAGTTCATTGTTTTAAGTATCACTTACTTAAAATGGTTCAATTGTTTTTATAATTGTATTAAAACTAAACTTTAGTTTGTAAAAATGATTAAATGGTTTCACTAGTAAGTATACGAAAGTATATATACTTTTCATGTCGACACTATAATGGTGTTAAAATCCGAAGTTTGATTTGAAAAATAATTACAATATTCCACTAGTAAGTATATAAATGTATATATACTTATTTAAGTTGACACAAAATGGTTTTGTCAAAAATCAAATGTTAGTTGATTTATTTTCTAATTATATTTAGAAAATACTTGAGTTAAATTTGAAGGCTTTCAAATTTAATATATGATAAAATGACATAGTGGTCTTTATTTATTTATCATAATTTGTTTGTAATATACATCGTCTTTGGCAAATAGGTTTCTTGACATAGATGTATTTATCCGAGTATGTTAGGCGTTAAACCTTTAATGTATACTTTATAACATGAATCATGTCTTAAGCACTTGTTTTATTGTTTGAATGTCGTTACCCTTGTTTTACTTGTCGATATACTCATATTAACATCAAAGAATAAGGTTTCGAATATATAGGAAATGAGATTAGTTTTAGAATTTATTCCCGGTGTACATTACACGTCTTATTTTGTTGACTCGTTTAAGTTATCGAACGCACCCTGAACCACCCTGGACTGCAGCCTGGTGTCGATAGTAACAGGGTACTAGATATGGGCCGAGGCCCATAAAATAAACAAGCTCTTGTGTAGTATAAGTCACGAGTTGGGCTGTGGCCCAGGACTTGAAGTTAAGGTGCTAATTTGCATTTTGGTAGTACCTGTTTGTGCCAATATTGAAATGTTTTGACGTACAAGTTCAACACAAACTGGTTAGGCTCGCGGCACAACTAGACCAAAGCATGTTCTGATTTGTGAAACCGAAACTTCTCGACCAGGGGATAAATGACCTCGTCACTGTGGTACTACCAAAGTGAGTTAGTCGACTCACTTATACATTCTTAAAATACTATCATTTTTACATGACTCCTAAACTCAAAATCGTTGTTAACAAGAGTTTAAAAGGTGATATTTCCTTTTATGAGGGGTTTGTCGACGGACAACTCGCAGCATACACATCATTTGGTGTGAGAACTACATCTCACAGTCGAGTCGGTTTACAACTCGACATTAAACCAATATGACATTTTATAACCGAAGATTAAGAATTCAAGTTGATATAAGGTACCAAGATTCATACACCACTTTGAGTACTACTCAAAAACATCACGACCAACCTAAATTTCCAGATTCGATACTATTAGACATTTGTAGATTTTACAAAACTTATCTTTTCTAATCTCCTAGTCTCGACAGAAAAACCAAACCAACAAAATGCAAACGACATACTTAGGTTCCAGGGTGACATAAATTGTTTATCAAAACACAAGGATTATAACATCAAGAGCACCTAGTTACACAGTCAAATTACCAATTTTTATAAAACTTAACCCTCGTCTTCCTTGGTTCATACTCTCGACCAAAACAAACAAGTAGAACCCAACAACAAAAATCAAGTTTACATGAGGATGTATTATTTACCGAAATCACAAGATTTATCAACAACCATAACTCTTAACTTATGTACTCGAATCACAACAAGACACCACCAAATAACATGTTATTATCAAACTTTATGTTACAAAAAATTTACAAGGAAGAGAAAGATAATGAACCTTATCAAGAGTGAGATGAAAAATGTTGAGGATGAAAGCTAACTCGAGAATCCCACACAAATCGAACCTCCAATCGAACCTGAGCAAAACCCAAACAACTTCACAACACCTTTAAGAATACTATTCTTTGTGGTGGGTTTGAGATTTGATTTGTGTGTGACCTCAGTCCCTCGAGTATCATAAGAAAGAATTAAGAAGGAAAGTATTTGCCATGACTTTTGGTGTGGGAAGAAGAAGTATCCATTCCTGGGAAACATCCCTCTCTATTTCAGTTTTGTAACCAATCTTGAGACTCCATCTTTGAACTCTCTTCCTAGGCTGAATGAGGCGGCAGTGGTGTTGGGGAAGACAAAAACAAACACCAAAGTGTCAAGGTTTAAGAGACATGATGAAAGAGCTTTCTCCAGACTCCATTTTTAGCCATCATTTTTGTGGGTTTGCGTTGACCTAGATGGAGATAGGGGATAGCAGGTATAGGGAAGAATAAGTCTTCTAGGAAAAGTGTTTGCTGTTAACTCTTTTAGAGAGAGAGAGAGAGACGTGGAGACTTTTTGGGGAAGCAGCCAAATGGGAGGCGACAAAATAGAGGAGAATGAAGAGAAGGGGGGGGGGGGGGTATTTGGGGTAGGATAAGTTTTATTTACTTATTTTTCTAAAAGTAATTTTTGTAAGTTTTATTTACAATGTAAGTAAAATGGTTAGGTAGTATAAGTATTTTAAATAGTATTGTACATTTTTGGTGTCCTGCGGGTATGATACTGTGACTGAAGTATTAAAGTTCGAAAATTTTATAACGTAGTATCATGTGAATACGTTACTGAATTATTATTATTTTGGTAATATTTTCTGTTCCGGAGATTTTAACGGATGTTTTATTTGCCCTTATCATATTGTTGGGGCGCGTGCAGTGTCGGTTACTGGGGAAAACGAGATAACCTCTCGTCTTACAAATTAAATCATAAGACAATAATGATATGTTCATGTAATGTAATGAATGCAAAAGTAATGCAATAGTTTACTGTATGCGAGTTATCTATTCAATTGATCAGGCAAAGCTTATGCATGCTTAATGACTTATGCTTAGTAATAATAAATTACCATTTATTATTTAATTATGAGTGAAAATTTACCGTGTGTCCCATGGATGATTTTGCAGTTTCTTAAGTTGGACAACTTAATTGAGTTAGGCGGTGAGAACAGGCAACTCAAGGCATAAGATGGGATAAAACATGTTTACATGGCAATTGAAATTGGCTATATGTAAATCCCATAAATCTAGGAATTGCAATTGAAATTGGCAATTGAGCAAAAGCTCTACCATTTTGTATAAGTTCATTACTAGCATATCAATTGACGTGATGAGATTATGACAATTTGGATCCTAGTTTTTAATAATAATTAATTGGTTATATGAATATGAACATTGGGTATTTAATTTTATTGAAAAGGAAAATTATCAAAATACTAATTATGGTTTTTTGAACTTTTTCTGTAGATGGCTCATCAACCTGAAAACACTATGAGCTTAATGAGTGCTGCTTTCAAAGATATGATTGGAAGAGACAAACTGACTGGCCCAAATTTCAATGATTGGCATCGTGCACTTAGGATCATCCTTCATGTTGCCAAAAGACTTGAGATTTTGACTACACCTCTGCCTGATGCTCCTCTCAATACGGCTACTGCTCTTGAACAAGAGGAGTATCGTGTTGAATATGAGAAGCACAATGATGTGGCGTGTCTTATGCTTTCGGGGATGTCTGCTCAATTGCAAAAACAATTTGAGCACTATCCGCCTATGAGCATGCTAGATGAACTCAAATGTATGTTTGAGAGGCCACCAGCAGCTGAACTGTATGAACTAATTGAAAAGGTTCATAGCTGCAAGCAGGAGGTTGGTAAATCTGTCTCCGACCACGTTCGAGATGAAACATCACTTGGACCAATTGAAGAAGCTCGGCTGTGGTTACTCCCAAGATGTGTGTGTCGGCCTCATCAACCACTCCCTTAATCATGAACGATTAGGTGATTTTGTGCGACAATATAACATGCATTGCACGGGGAAGACAGTGAATGAGTTACATGCAATGCTTGTAGACTTCGAGAAAAGATTACCAAAGAAGGCTCCTACACCTGCTGTACTAGCAATACAAGGTGGTAGGGTGAATAAGCCAAAGCCGTAAGCAGATAAGAAAAGAAAAGGAAAAGGGAAACAAGTTGTCATCCCACCAGCTCCTAAGAAGAACCCTGCAAAGAAAAAGGAGAATCCTAAGAAGGATTCAGCTTGCCACCACTGTAACTCAACGGGTCATTGGAAGCGGAACTGTCCAGTGTTTCTGAATGAGTGCCATCAGAATAAAAATAAGATGGTGCCTAGCTCATCAGGTATTTTTATGTTTGAATTATTTTCTTTTCCTCATAAGCAAAATTCCTGGATTTATGATACAAGATGTGGTACTCACATCTGTAATACATCGCAGGGATTTAGAGGAGCAAGGAATCTGACCTGTGGAGAAAGATACTTGTACGTTGGAAATGGAAAGCGTGCAGTTGTCGAAGCCATAGGGACTTTTGATTTAGTGTTGCCTTCGGGCTTAATTCTTGAACTAAATAATTGTCATTATGCACCCTCCATTGTTAGGGGTGTTATTTCAGTTTCTTTGTTAAAAGATATTGGTTTTATGCACACTTTTACCAGTTATGGAATTTCAGTTTCTTTTAATAATGTTTTTTATTTTAATGCAATTCCTTTACTTGGTGTGTTTGAAATTGATATGGATGGTTGTGTATCCAATAAAAATAATTTGTTGTATAGCATTAGCAATAAGAAGAGCAAGTCTGACTGTGACTCTTCTTATCTTTGGCATTGTCGCCTTGCTCATATAGGCAAGAAACGCATGGAAAAGCTGCAACACGAAGGGCTTTTACAAAGGGTCGATGATGAATCATTTGACAAATGTGAGTCTTGCATAGCTGGGAAGATGACAAGGAAACCTTTTTCACCACAAGTGGAAAGGGCTTCTGATCTACTTGGATTGATACACACTGATGTGTGTGGTCCACTTAGACATGTGTCAAAACGTGGTGCTACCTACTTCTTAACCTTTACGGATGATTTCAGTCGTTATGGTTATGTTTATTTACTAAAACATAAACATGAAGTTTTTGAAACATTTAAGGTTTTCAAAAGTGAAGTAGAATTACAACTTGGTAAGAAGATTAAAGCTCTTTGATCCGATAGAGGTGGTGAATATATAAGCCAAGAGTTCAAAGATTACTTAGTTGAGCGTGGAATTATCCAACAGCTCACATCTCCTTATACTCCACAACAAAATGGTGTATCTGAAAGGAGAAATCGTACTTTACTTGACATGGTACGATAAATGTTTGAACTTACGACTCTTCCTTTTACTTTTTGGGATTATGACCTTGAAACTGCTATTCGCATTTTGAATATGGTTCCAACAAAGAAGGTTGTTAAGACTCCATATGAAATATGGACAGGAAAAGCTCCTAACTTTTCTTACTTAAAGGTTTGGGGATGTGAGGCGTTTGTTAAACGTGACTCACCAGATAAGCTCCAACCCATATCTGTTAAGTGTATCTTTGTAGGATACCCTAAGGAAACTATGGGTTACTACTTCTACTACCCAGCTGCGAACAAAGTCATAGTGGCTAGGTATGGAGATTTCGTTAAAAGGAATCTCATATCTCAAGAACTCAGTGGGAGAGTATATGATCTGGAATATGATCAAGAAGATACAACACCTTCTGATAATACTAGCCAACTTCAAGAAGATCCTGAAAGCTTAGGCGCTCCTCCTGAAGTTGTTCCCATTCGTAGGTCTGAAAGGACTATAAGTGCACCTGACCGTCTATGTCTTAACGTAGAGGTGGAGGAAAATATGGTTGGGGATCTTAATGAACCTGACAGCTATAAGGCTGCCATGGCTGATCCTGAAAAGGATAAATGGCAGATTGCTATGAATGGGGAAATGCAATCCATGAAAGATAATGATGTCTGGATTGAAGTTGACCTTCCTCCCAATACTAAAGTCGTTGGAAGTAAGTGGATCTTCAAGAAGAAAACTGACATGGATGACAATATACACACCTACAAGGCTCGTCTGGTAGCTAAAGGTTTTACTCAAACCTATGGCATTGATTACGAGGAGACATTCTCTCTTGTAGCGGACATAAGAGCTATTAGGATTCTCATAGCTATAGCTGCACACTATGACTATGAGATTTGGCAGATGGATGTCAAAACCGCCTTTCTGAATGGTCGTCTAGATGAAGACATCTATATGGCACAGCCCGAGGGGTTTGTGAATCAACTATTTCCTAACCGTGTATGCAAGCTTAAAAGGTCCATTTATGGACTAAAGCAAGCATCAAGGCAATGGAATAAAAGATTTGATGAAGAAATCAAAAGTTTTGGATTTACTCAGAATCTTGATGAGCCATGTGTATATCCCAAAGCTAGTGGGAGTCATGTTACTTTCCTTGTTCTGTATGTCGATGGCATATTAATCATGGGAAATCATATACCAAGTCTAAATGAGGTGAAAGCCTGTCTTGGTAAATGTTTCTCGATGAAGGACTTAGGGGAAGTAGCATATATACTCGGAATCAAGATATACAGGGATAGATCAAGGCGACTAATTGGTTTAAGCCAAAGTGCTTACATTGACAAAATATTGAAGAGATTCAATATGAAAAATTCCAAGAAGGAATTCTTGCCCATGCAAGTAAAT
Source organism: Chrysanthemum makinoi (assembly GCA_910596185.1). Lineage (NCBI taxonomy): Eukaryota > Viridiplantae > Streptophyta > Magnoliopsida > Asterales > Asteraceae > Chrysanthemum > Chrysanthemum makinoi. The sequence goes on from OU343225.1 coordinate 120,707,074, forward strand.
CATGGTTTGAGCAGCGAAGGCTTTGCTTCAACACCTGCAGAGGTGGCGCGTATGATGAAAGTTCCTTATGCTTCGGCTGTAGGATCTATCATGTATGCGGTGCGATGCACAAGGCCTGATGTGGCGTTTGCTCAAAACTTGACCAGTCGGTATCAACAGAATCCGGGTGAAATTCACTGGACTACTGTTAAACATATTATCAAGTACCTTAGGGCTACAAGAGATATGTTCATAGTGTATGAGGGAAATCCAGAAGCAGAACTGTCTGTTACAGGTTACTGTGATGCATCCTGGAAATGTGACAAAGATGATACGAAGTCTCAGACGGGTTACACATTTGTCATCAATGGAGGTGCTGTGGATTGGAAGAGCAAGAAACAGACAACACTTGCGATGTCTGCTACAGAAAGTGAGTACATAGCGGCGTCTGAGGCTGCCATGGAAGCTGTTTGGATAAGGAAGTTTGTTTCGGGGCTTGGTGTCATGCCGTCGATTGAAAAACCCTATTAAAGTATATTGTGACAATTCTGCTGCAATTACTTTTGCCCATGAACCTGGAGTCATGAAGGGCACCAGACACTATCCTAGACAATATCACTATGTTCGAGAGCAAGTTGAGATAGGTGAAATTGAGTTGCTCAAAGTTCACACAGATGATAACCTAGCAGATCCTTTGACCAAGGCCTTACCTGGTGAAAAACTTAATCATTTGTCTGATAAGTTTGGACTTCGCTTGTAGTTTCATGCCTATCTGTGACTAAGTATTTTAGATAAAAGGATATTGTAAACATTATTATTGAAATGAAATAAAGTATTTTTGTTATATTTATTATTCATTTATTATGATGTTATCCTATATTTGCATGTTTAAATCCTTGAATAACTTAAGTTATTCTAAATAGTCCGTTGTCAATCAATAACATGGGAATGATATTGAATTAAGACAAATCTGAGTATTAGTTAGAATATACTTGAAAGTATATTGATGCGTAGCATGACTAATTTCAGATGATATTCAATGAATTGAGTATAGGACTTATCCCACCCACATGATGATACTTTATGGATCTTAGTCATTAAGTACATCATGAATATTTATCCTCTGACTTGAGATACCAGAGATATGTCATGGATGTAGTGCATTTCTGTGAAGCAATCTAACGCTATACGTAATTGGTAGTTATAAGGGTTGTTTTCAGAAGTGTTGCGGAATTTATGAATCCTGTTGGTAGTCAAAATAGGATTTGTTTCATTCAAATTTATTTTGAAGTATAATACTGTTGGGCCCCTCTTAGGGTTGTCAAGATGTTTGCATGGCCATGCCCAAGGTCTTCTGGAATATGTTAAGAAGAATTGGTAATATTGATAAATCATATAAAGCGAGAAACAGAATAGTTAATTAAGAAATGAGTGAGATCCATATTCTTATTAACATGGTGTTTGAAACAAAAGGATGAATATGATGATAATCATCAAAATTGATTTTTCTTCAGAAAACCATACACGAGTTGTACTGGGGGCATTGGCATGTTGCTAGATGCTAACCAATGTCATTACACGTTTTGTAAACATATCCAAGTGGGAGCTGTTGGAAATGTATATATTTATAAAACCGTGAATGTCCGGATTTGAACTCGTGACCACGGGATTGCACACATTACGAATGAGAATTAAAGTTAATAATTAATGTTAATTGATTATGATTAATTATTATACAAAACTCGACTAACGATCGTTAAGTATTTAACGGGAAATAACTAACGACCGTTAAATATAAAGAGAAGGACTTGTAGTGAAAAATCTTAAAATGGAAAAGATATGGGTATCCCTTTGGAGGCTTGTATGGCCGGCCATAGGGTGGGTTTACACAACCCAAACACTAAATTGTTCCCAAAGATTTTGTACACTATATAAACAAAGGCTAGGGTTAATGTTTTCAATAGCTTTTGTGCACACACATTAACCTAATCTTTCTTTTGTCTTTCTCTTGCAAAAATCGGCCACAACATCTATTAGGGTGTTTGGTTTTGTTTTTCTAAAACAAAGTTTTGTAGATCTAGCAATCTCTTTATTCGTTTATTAATTCGTGTGTACAAGAACGTGGTGTAACACACTATTGTTACATTCATTGAAGAGATCTAGCCAATTGCAAGAGGTACATTAATTCTTTCAGTTAATTAATTATTATTATGATTCTAAGTCTTCCGTTATACACTCTGTGATGTCTATATGTTATTATTGTATATCATATATATTTTAAACTCAACAGTTACTTCCTCCGTCTCAAAAATAATTGTCACCCGACAACGAGTTCACCAATTTAAAAAAAAAAAAAAAAAAAAAAATTATCATTATTATTTTCTATTTCTTATTTTTTGCCGAATAAACTGATGAATCAATTTATTCTTTAAAATTTGCAAGAGTGAAAATTACATAAAACAACAACAAGAAGCTAGCTAGACTTTATAATCTCTAATTGTGTAACCAATGTTAGTTGTTATAGTGTAGATGATTTAGAACACCCAAATTTGTTCATATTTGTGGTGTTGTGTGTATTGCAAACATTGATCTATTTATAACTGATACGTTTTTATGAACATGCCATTGATACGATGGAAGCAAGTCCGGCAACATATATGTTTAGAAATGTAGAACGAATCAAGTGTCGAACATGTTCAGTAGTGGTTCAAAACCCGCAAAATAAAAATTTGATTGAATCGTTTTGTATTTTTTATCTGTTTTTACTTTTTAGACAACTAGACGAGTACCCGCCGGCTAGCGGCAGCGATATCTAGTTTTCTGCAAAATTCCGATGACCCATAAGTTTCTTTCAACAAATTGTATTTGTAACATTAGAGAATCATTTTCGAATAACTACAATTCTGATGCGTGGTTGCATAGCAGCATAAATATATAGTTTTTAAAAAAATTATGTGGAGTCGATCTAAGTGTGTGAGTATATTTTCTAATAAGATTGTTTTAAGTTATTAAGATTTTTAGTAATAATAGATTCAAGCATTACAAAAAGTAACGGTATTATGTAGTTGGCAATATTATATTGTAGCTTAGAGGTACAACCAACACGTGTGACCGATTTTTCTTGTTTTGTCGGTAATTTAGGCAGTGATAACTACTTTTCTTTACATGTGTAGCGTTTAAAATTTAGTGTGTGGCTTTTAAAATTGTAACTTTGAAAATTTGATATCACTATAATAATATTATTTTGTACTATCAATTTGCATAGATATTTATGCATTGTTCAAAACTATTTGTTTGAGGTATAAATAATTATCGTTAAAGATAACAATACTATTTAATATTTGTGATTTTAATAAACTTACATAACATTACTAATATACTGGACAAAGGGCTATATAGTATATATTAACTTCTAAAAGACGATTCATATATGCTAGTCCCTTAAGTGATGCAAAAGCAACATTTTTTAAAATAACATTATACAAATGACAAATTACATGTGTCAAAGCAAAATAAACAAAAAACTACAATTACTTGGTCTCTCCTTTAAAATAAAATTGTCACGGGTTCCACAACTACTTCAACCTACATATTCAAGTTTAGGTTGCTTGTTTTCACCTATACTGATATTCTTTATATTTCAAAGGCAAAATATAAGTATAATTTTTCTGTACATCTTTGAATAATATACTCACACTTTAACCTAGATTCATAACCATACAATAGAGTTACATCATGAGTGAATAACAAGACCTATCATGTTTAAAACAAACATGAGATGATCTCAATCTTTAATAACAGTTTTTAATGAATTTTTGAATTAATTGAGTAAGGTTAGATGAAAATATGAGTATGAAAAATATTAGCATAATTATTGTTGAAGAGAAGTCTTAGAGAGCTTGGTACCGGTAGCTGCTAGCATTGGCACCATCCCACCAGCCAAGCATATAAAGGCGTGCCCGACACCAGACCTTATGCCATAGGGGTCTGGCGCCGTACCCACTAGCCATGCCATACGTCTTTTTTTTTTGGGTTATATGTGGGTCAGGGTGTTCTATTACGCCAACTTTAAGAAGGAGGGTGTTTTTAATTTAAGTTATAGGGCTCGTGTTATAGGGGAAAAGTGCTAAGGTGGCAACACTTTTTTCTATGACACGAGACATATGGCTTATGGGTACCAACTGCTCTTAAAATGATGTTTCATTTTCAGAAAGTCCTTATCAGAAGTGTTGACTTCAAGATTGAGCAGTCAATGAATCACATTTGCTATGATTTGTTTATGTCAAATAATTGCTATGATTTGTTTATGTCAAATAAGAAATTGACAAGGATAAAACATAGCAACACGCTATGTTTTAGACTTTTATATTAGTTGTGACTGTGATGTCTTTATTACGAGTGTTTGGTCTATGTTTGATCTAGGTTAGCAAAAGTTGAGTTGGCGCTAATGTGGCAAGATTGTTTGTGGTCTTGTTGTGGTCTCATTACTATCGGTCTTAGTAACAAGTGTTCCCTTTTTGCTATTTTATCCAAGTTTCTTGAGTTTTCAGTAAGCATACACCATCACAATTTGCTCCAATTATAGCAATATCGTGCCTTCAACTATTGCGTTGTTGTTGCTAAATTTAGAGTTCCCAACATTTGAATGTCATGCGTAATCGCACACCCTCACCGACGGTCATGTCATGTAATCATAAAACAAGAATATACTTTCTCAAATGTTGCATATTGATCACTGTTCAATTCATCAAGATTTAAGAATGCTGAACGGCGAAATCTTTCCTAAGCTTACTGTCTAATTTGACATGATAAAATGTACAACGCGTTTGTATTCTTATCACATCAACCTTATCAATCCATAAAAGAGATCTATTGACGGAATAGGCAATTCAAGAAATTGACCTATTTAGATCGATTAAACATTTTGATTATAGAAAGTTTAATCACCTAGCTCTTTGTTGTAAAAGTATTATACGATCAAAGTTGAGGCATTATGCTATAGCAGTCAAGACGCGTAAAACATTTAAAGCTAAACCTGGCTCAGACTATACCGGAACCAATACTCATCTTCTACTCAACATTTTTTTATCTACTTTACAAGATATTTAACAAGATATCAGTAAATAAGAAAAAGATACAAACCAATAACAATATTTCAAGGGAGCTTTTGTACATAAAAACAGTCTTTGGAAAACACTTTGATCCAGAGAAAAAACAATCCACCAAATCAACATCAAGACCCTACTAGTTCATCGGCGAAAGACATGATAAGCTTACAAATAACATAACAAATGAAAAATGTTTATGCGTTTAAATAACACACACGCTTACACACCAGCAATCATGAGTTGAACTCGACATCATCTTCAGATTCATGAACAGCTTGAAGTGGACCACTTCCAAAGATTGAACCGTTGTCCTCAGAGATGGTATCTAAAGGACCATTTCCAAACAGACATACCTGTGGCTCTATCTGGTTCAACCGACGATACTCGTCATCTGATAAACTCCAGCTAAATATGTCTATGTTTTGCCTTATCCTCTCAGGCTTCACGCTGCACGGAAGCACACTCGTCCCTCTTTGGAGACCCCAGCGCAAAATAACCTACAGTCAAGGAAAAATATGTGATTACACAATGCAAGGCTAAGCTTCTAAGAGGTGAACAAAAAAGTTACCTGTTTTAACTTAACACCTGAGAACCAATCTAATAATCAAACTTATCTCAAATTTTTAATTTTTATTTTGTTTTCATATTTGGAAAGCAACAACCATGATTATTACTAGGTGTACTCCTAGATACCCATCATTATGAAAGTGTAACCTTCAACTGTTGGTTCAACACACAGTTTTGGATAGCTCCGTGAGCTAAGAATTCAATAAATTGTTATAATTTCAAATATTATAGTATTGAAGGTATTTAAAAAAATATCTTTTCAAAAGATTAGGCCCAGATATGCTATACCTGTTCAGGAGTCTTTTTATGTCTGTCTGCTATCTCTGCAACTACAGAGAGCTTAAGCATAGGCCCATGAACTGATCTTGATCTTCTAAAAGATATACGAGGTGTTCCAGGTTCATCTTCTTCACTTGATCCACTTTCAGATGGTTTAGGAGCGGAAGTTGGTACCCCCAGTGGTGTGTGAGCTGATACATGTATATTTTTTGACTGACAGAATTTTACAAGTTCGTCTTGTCTCCAGAATGGATGCAACTCTACCTACAAAATTTACAAGCAAACTTTAATATATGTCACATTGATGATATATTGGACAGAAAATGCACACAGAAATCAGTTGTAATATCGTACAAGAACTGAAAGTTAAAAAAGTCAGATTATGGAGCCGTTTGCATTTTTTTTACTTGTAGTCACAACTCACAATAATCAGTTATTAATGTGTGGATAAGTCAACTGTACTTGTGATTATATCATTTTTTTAGGGATTAACTAATCAGTTTCATACTAGTTGCATCTAAACTGATTTTCAAAGGAGAGCACAAAATTACCTACATATACATTGATGCCTATTTCAAGAAACGTTTATACCCATCTCACAAAATGATTTTCATTTGACACAAGAATGTCCGTTTTAGTCACTTAATGTGATAACTTCTTAAATAATCATAATTTCCCCAACACGTAAACCAGTACTTATTTGATTATTACAACTTCAGACATTAAAAACATTTCCAAACACATATCTGCAACCACTTTGAGCAGAGTTGCTCAGTTTATTCGAAAATACAATCCTTTTCAAAACACATCTAAACCCCCGTGTTCCAATAACTCAAGGAAGAAAACAAATACTACGGAACCCAAATTACACCAAAATTAGATTTCACATCATGTGGATTATTCGATTATTTTTTCATGTCTAATTGATAAACCTAACATATACCTAAAACAACGTAAGACAAACATGGTATTGTTCTTTTACTTCCAAAAAAGAACTCCCAAATAAGTAACAAACTGACTTAAATTATTAGATTTCACGTCATGTGTATCGTTCTTTTACGTTTTGCCATCTAATTAAATACTGTATATAACCTAACACAGACACGTCATAATTGTACCTAAAATAAGTTAGATCCGGTTCCAGTTTTCAAAAAGCAATTAACGAATAACTACGGAAATAACTTAAGAGAGGCAAAGTAAGACCGCCCATAGTAAGGGCTTGAACAAGAGTGGTCAGCCTATGTGCAGCGCTAGTGGTCAGCTGTTACAGCTCCACCAGCACCACGTGTGGTGGTGTCACTTTGGTGTTGATTATGTGGTGCAGACCACAGGACGGGGAAGAGAAAAAACACTCTCAAGTTATTGTTTCAGAAAAGTGGTAGAGGTGGTAACCACTACAAGGGTAAAAGTGATGGAAAAAGATGTTGATGTGGCGCTGATGTGGAGGCGGTCAGACCAACCGCTACACCAGTACACCCAGCCTAATAAATCACAATATATGGAGATTCAACTATACATCAAATTGGTTTTCTATATTTCTTCCTGATCCACTATACAAACATAACATATCTTCTTAGTAAAGAAATATATTTCACACGATTTGAGCAAATGATCTAAAAACTAGTTCGCTCTTTTATCTTAGTACACAAATGCAAGTTACTAACACAATTCAATGTCGTATCATGCTCTTATTAAGTAAGCATCCTGACTAGGTCATCTATAATCACAAAACTGCCATATATATTGAAATCTATGATACTTACGAGCTCTATAGACAATAATAGATTAATTTTCTGCTATATATGTCAATAACGCAAAATTTATGTATATAAAGAACAAAAAGCTAATAACAAAGCGAACCTGGTTGACTGCAGGTACAATTTTTGCGAACTTTAGCAACTCTTTCATCTGTTGTATATTGAAATTACTAACACCAATAGCCTGAACAAGACCTAACTCAACCAACCGTTCCATCGTTTTCCACGCTGTCTTCACCTTACTCAAAAACTGTCTATACTCAGAACCCAACTTCGCAGGAGGATCAGTAGCATCACCAAAAGCCGAACTCTCAGGCCAATGCATTAAATAAAGATCCAAATACGACACACCAAGATTCTTAAGCGAAACCCTAACAGAATTCTCAATCTTATTAATCGAGTTCATGGTACAATATAGCTTAGAAGTCAAAAAAAGATCCTCTCTTTTTACCGAACCCCTAAAAAACTCGGTTAAAGCTTCACCTACTTCAGCTTCATTTCCATACAAGTGTGCACAATCAATATGACGATATCCAACCGATAACGCAGTTTTCACCGCTTCGACACAAAAATCACCACCACTTTGCCATGTTCCTAACCCTATGGCTGGAATCTTAGCTCCTGTATTTAACAGGAAATAAGTCCCTGATGCCCCAAATTTACCCTTCATCCCTTATAACAACCTTCTAAACCTCAAATTTTTTTATTATTTTTTTCGAGAAAAAAATTATACCCTTTTGATCACAAAACTATTCTAAGCAAAACCCAGTTCTCAGAATCTGATATAAAGTCCTCAATAAGCAGCAATAAAAGCGCCCACCAGGTGTTTGATAAATTGTCTGAAAGAAAAAAAACAGTGAGTTAATCAATATAAAGCAAAACCCAGATATGAAATGATGATTAAAGACAATCCAAGAGTCTAGTCTATAAAAAAACAAGAAGAGATTCAAGTGAAAGATATCAAAGTGTCTGCCATGTGTTTGATAAAATGTGAGACAAAAGAGTGATCTTGATTGAAAACAACTTACATGAATGATTGTTGAAAACAAGATCTTAACTTGTTAAGTTGTGACTTGTGAGAAAGAAATAAATATACCTAAAAATTGGAGTAAAAGAAAGAAAAATATTATGGGTCAACAAGAACAGCCGACAAACATGAAGAAAAAGCCCAAAATGACAAAACGTAATTACGTAAAACAAAACAACTTTTTCCTGTAAATTATTCTTTAATTTAATTATGTTTAATATTGTCTTTTATAACTAAATGATATTCTCGTAATACAACACTAGTCATAATACCTGTGCACGCAGAGGGTTTTAACAAAAAAATTATTTTGTATTAATAGTGAATATTGTGTCTTTAAATATAATTGCATATAATTATATAGTTAAAAGTTTTGTGCACGCATGAAACTTACACATATATCAAATTTATTTTAATATTTTAATTCAGTATATACACATATAAGAATTTCTCATGAAAATTGTGATATAAGTAAAACTAATACTTATACACAAGCTTTTCATTATGCATTAATATCCATTAGAATTTGGTAAAATATTTGTAAAAATTTCTGTTTGGTAACTTAAGATTTAATTTTATTTAGCTGACAAAGATGTTGATGTTGTTATTTAAGTTTCACTACTGATATTATGTTGTACACATGATGCAAGTTTAATAACACATAATGAGCGTTGATAAAATTAAAGTATACTCCTTATAGTTTTTTAAAAATGTTTTTCTAGATATCCTTATATAAATAAATAAGAATTACATGAGTCATTGTTATAAGTAGAATGACATATATTTATTTTTATATTAAATTAATTCGTGCTTACAATTTGATAATTATATTCCCGTTTTCAGTAATTTAGCCGTATTTAAAATGTAAACTCGTGTCCACATAAGTTAAACTTTTAAAAATGAAATAAATGAGTCCTTATTGAACGTATATAGTAAAAAATCGATACTTATAATCTTATGCAAATTTATATGTTGTTATTTTAAAACAACATATCATTGTATTATTTAAGATAGAAAGTATAAATGGTATAAAGTATAAGGGGTTATTTGTTTATAATCCAAAGTTATTAAAAAATATGAAGGCTAATAATATTACACTTAACTCTATATAAATTTTAAAAATTCAACCACTAAAGTTTTGTTAATTACCTCCTATTTTTTTAAGTTTTTGTTTTCACAAATTTGACACATATATTTTTATGTGTTTTTTTTATCAACCAAATTTCTCCACCAAATTTATTAAAGTTTGACCAAAATCAATTTAATTTTGACTTTTATTAACCAATCACATCACATAATTTTGCTTACGTGACAAAATCGAGCTCTCCTATTGGCCCAATTATTTTTTCAATAAGAATGAATTGACAAAATCACTCCGAAATGATGTAATTCCTTTATTATATAAATATAAAAGATTAATTTTTAAGACTACTAGCAGTGGCTCGTAAAAAATCGGTCAATCTTTATGGGTGACCGATATTTACATCGGTCGTTCCCTTTATGGTGTTTGGGTCTGAAATAAAAACAATCGGTCTAATATTTAACCGATTTTGCATAATGCTACAACTCAAAAAATTATACCGTGTAAAAAATAATAATAAAGAAAAAAAAAAAAAGAAGAATTTTACCACTTTACAACCTTATAAATACCAACCTCAAACACACAATTTCAAACAACATTTTTATCGATACCTTCAAACACATTATTTTAGTTATGTCGTACGAGCTATTATTTGATTCTTCGTCTTCCGACGAAGATGAAGCTTTTAGTGAGTTTGCGGAGTTTGCTTGGAACGCTTACTAAGCATCACAACCAAAAGTTCCACGAATTAAAATGTTTGAATTAAAAAAAAAAAAAAACTCGGTCATCGACAACTTGGTCGTGTCTGGTCACCGCGAGAGAAAGCTGATGTGGCAGGCGATGACCCAGGTCACGACTGTGCATAGCCTAAGAGCATAAGGTAAGGTAAGAATGAATAACATGTTATTCGTATGCCACATTAGCGTCACATCATCCTCTCCCAATAACATACCAATAACCAAAACAACCCTCCTTCATAACACACCAATAACATCACCTGCAAGTTTTACAAAATACCCCACCAAATATACTCACTCACTCACAATATACAAAAAAAGACAAAAAGAAAACACACAAAAGGATGCATTTGGCATGAGCCATTGGAGTGGCTCAAAACCTTTTGGCGCAAGTTTGGCTTGTTGGCCAGTATAGTTGGCTCACGATTGGCACGAAAAAAAGAGATGAATAACATGTTATTTGCAACCATACCGTGTGCTTTAAGTTTTAAGAAATTTGGTCTTCTCTTTATAGTAATATTAACAAGTACTTGCGCGTTGCGGCGGCTGGTATTCTGTAATTAAATTTTTGACGTGTGATTTTATGATTATGCGTTTTACGATAAAATAACTTCATGGGTGTACTATTTGAGGAAGTTTGATAAAGCATTTTTAATTGTTAGGTCTATGGATAGAAAACTTCAAAACTTTTTTTGAATAATAATGTTAAATTTTGTGTTTCCGTATGCAACTAATAATCACAAAACTAAAAATCTTTGAATGTACAACGAATGAAACAATACTTAAAGCGGACTTCTAATATATTGTTAGACTTATTTTAAGTAGTTTGATGAGATTGTATCATGTGGTAAAATGGTTGTATTTTTTTAGTAAATGTTAATTTAAGAAGAGTATTGATTGTATGTGTTGAATAAATGTATTTGTGCTTTAAATAGTTGTAAATAATGTTTTTTTTTTTTACTTGTAATGCTTAAAACACATTTATAGAAATCTTAAAAATTAATTAGGAAGGAAATGCTAATCTTCATTATAAGTTGTATAGATAATTGTCACATAGCTTGGTGGTTGAAAATGTGATGTTTTGACAAGAGATTTCAGGTTAAAATTCTATACAGGTAAGAAAAAATGCTGAAACATAGTTAGATACTCGACTATCTTATGTATATCTCAGTTAAAAATACGCTCTCCTAAAATACAATAATGAATGTGAGAAATTCATCTTTTAGTTTTAAAATTTTAGTCAAAGTATAATAGTAAGAAATAACTTATACACAAAAGAAATGATATGTGACAATTAGAAAAGGGTTATTATATTATCGATTTAATAGTTGCTACGTAATTTAGTTACTATTATACACCTAATTGAAGTGGATTGAAATCAACATACAACCAAACACACTTTTGAAATGGTGTAATTTGTGAATGATGTTCGTTTCTTTTTTTAAAAATGAGGAATTTGCAGGTCTTTTGGACTGATAAAATGGTCATTTGGTTATGATGAAGGCTGACTTTTGGTTACAAAGGCAGCCAACAATTAGGGAAGTCCAAGTTTGGTACCTCAATTAAATTAAATATTAGATTTTGACTAAGATGATGTTTGCGTAAACTTTGGGATGGGTGAATAAAATTTCAACTAATTTCTTTTATATTTTAGGGTGTGTTTGGTTAATGGTAATGGGAATGAGAGAACTGAATGATAGTAAAAAAAGCTTGTTTGGTTTTTCTAAATGGTTATTTAGAGTAGATATGCATTTTCAAATTTCGGTTATACTCATAGGAGGCAAAAAAGTATACTTTGAATAATCATCCCATCACAGACTGTCATACTTTTATACTTCGTAAACAAGTTCTCCCTCTTCAATCCTTATCGCCATTGTTTAGAAAGAAATTCAAAGATAATATTACATTTGAGCATCTTTCGTATCTTCAAAAGTAAAAATTAATAAATTTCTTGTTTCTTTTCATTTTCAACAAAATAACATAGACTACTTTAATAAACAATTTCACCATGTTTCCATTTTTAAATACAACATATGATTTTGAACGTGACGTGAGAAAGAATATTTAAATCTTTCTTTTTATTAGATATTTTTTGTATGATTATGTAAAGCATAACAGTAGATGCTTCAAGTTCCCCATTTATTTGGTTATTTGAAAAGTATATTTGAATGAATGAGGTTATATTGGTCATTTAAGCCAAAATCCAAAATTAAAGTTATGTACTTGCAAATGACACTTGTAGAGCAATGGGTGGAGTTGCGAAGTTGAGTAGTCGAGTATAACCAGATTGAGAATTAGCTTAAAAAATGACTATGATGGGGACCTCAAAAAATATTTTGTCCCCTTTTGGTACTTTTCTCTAATAATAATAATAATAATAATAATAATAATAATAATAATAATAATAATAAGACTAAAATACACCGTTGGTCCCTAAACTTGTCACTGCGCTTCGCGATGGGACAAACATGGGCATTATCATCGCCGAAGGTCCAAAACATGGGCTTTATATGCCAAACTCGTTGTAGGATTGATGAGTGTGTAAATACTCATCATTTTTGTTCCTTCTGCACTGCAAAACCAGTCAAAAACACTTTAAAAAGTCTCAAAAGACGAGAAAAATATTTAGACTTTGTTTTATTCAATAATTGTAAAAATCTAGTCCCTGGTTATTCAAAACATGTAATTTTTCATAAAATGCCCTCAGGAATTTTTAAGTTGTCAAAATTAGTCTTATAAAGTTAGTTTTGCAAAATGACAGCTTTGGTCCTTGAAGTTTCAAAGATTGACAGAAATTACCTCGGGACATTTTTAATTTGAAAATTATTATTTTTGGTCCTTGAAAAAATTAAACTTGTCATAATTGGTCCCTATGATGAATATTGGATAATTACAGTTTCGGTCCCTTGGTTTTTGTGGAATTGCAATTTTGGTCCTTGTTATTAATACCAAATCCAAACCGGACCCTAACCAAAGCCCAAACCAATCCCTTATTAATAAAACCGGGGTCAACTCCCCAGTTAACCCCTAGTTTTCCCTCCATCTTCACCCACCTACCTGCAAAACAACTCCATCACCATACCTCCAGCTAATCTTCACCTCTCCATGTCCCCTCATCCTCCACTACCTCCAAGAAGCATTTAATGCTTAGTCAACCTAACACTCTAATCAAAGATTAAGCAGGTAAGAATTTGGCGCCAAAAACCAAACGAATGGCTCAGATTGCTCAAGGTGTGTACCTAACTGATGGATGGGTGAGATTGATCAGCAGAAGCACAAAGAAGAAGAAGACCCCTATCTTAGTTGTAGTATAAATACATTGTAGCCAAGAATTTAGAAGGCAGTTAGTTTTTAGTTTTAATTTAGTTTCTAGTTTTAGTCTAGTTTTTATTTTTCAAAAATTTAATTTGTAGTTTTTCATGTTTCAAATGTACTGACTTTTTATTTGAATGCAAGTTTCTTTCCCCAGAATCTGTTTTATTTTGATAAAATAAGCACTTTAGTGCTTATTTCAAAAGTGTTACTTATTACTCAATTCCTGTTACATTATCAGTCTATTGAATTAGTTAACTCAATTTTCAAAAAATATATAAGTTTCTGTTTTGAAAACCTGTTTTGTAAGCTAAAATCTCAGTAAAGGAGTGTTTGGTTAAAGTTTTTTTTAAATGGGTCAAAGTGGTTTTTACCCACTTTGACCAGTGAAGTCAAACAATATTTTTGCATCTGAGTCAAGTTCTAAGAGTTGGAAAAGGTTTTTACAAGATTACAACAAGTTTAAAGTTTTCTTTGGTTTCAAAAAGTTGCCTTCTGTCAGCTTTTAATTAAGCAGTTTAGTCAAGTTTGGTTGGGATAAAAAATTTTAAAAAATAAAAATCACAAGTTCACCAGCTTGTTTAACTTGGGTCAAAAGGAAAAAATTCAAAAAAATGGTTTACTATGTCTGCTAATGGGTTAAAGTGGGTCATTTGGCCAAATCATTGTCCTGCGCACAGTTAACTCTACTTTTATGCAGCTTATTAATAAGCTGAAAACAGCTTATTAACGGTGTCTATTGGGGGCAAAAGGCAGTGGGCTAGGTGGACTTCAAGTAGCCAGAAGCTCAGGTCCTAACTCTCTTAATAGCTTATTCAAAATAAGCTCTAAAGTGAGCACCTTGGCCTGTTTTGCTGAACATCACCAACAGCTAAGTGATATTTTTGTTGTTTCAAGTGCTTATTAGGATCATTAATTAGCTTATTTAGGATTTTTATTCCCCTTTAGTATCATTAGTCTAGAATTCCTTGTTCTAGTGCCATTTTACATTTACTGTCATTTACTCTATTTGTAACTTTTAATTTTCAAAGCAATTTAAAATTCAGTTTCTTGAAGTTTATGCAGTTTTGAATTTCTGTTTATGTTTTTGAAATCTATCCATTGTGTTCTTAAGTGGTTTTTAAACTCATTGTGAATTTTTGATTAGTGATAAAAAAACAAGTTCTCAAATCTTCAACATCTTTCCTGCTTCAAAATACTGGTATTGTCCTTTCTGTCCATTTTTCTAGCATAGATTTAGGTAGGATTAAGTTAGTGTTAGATTTTAATTTTTGATTTATAAATAGCCTGTAGGTAGATGTTAATCTGTGGTAGCTTATTTGGATCCATTAGCACTTAATGGTTAGCTTATTTCTGTCCCTTAAACTGCCACTTGCATCCTTGGTTCTGTCACAGATTTCACAACAGCCCTTTTGATCTCCAATTTAGTTCAGTTTAAGTAGGAACTAGTACCTCATTTTTGAGTTTCCAATTAGCTTATAAGTAGATCTTAATCTGTTATAGTTTTTTTTTTAGCTTTTAGAGTTAGCTAGGTAGCTTAATATTACCTTTCAAAGTGCCTTTTGGCCACTGATTTGCTGCATCACCAACAACAGCTACACCATTTTTTTAGTGCTTATTAGACTGTCTCTTGTGCTCATTCAGAAGTTTTAGGATCCCATAGGTTAGGGTTAGATGGATAGTAGCTTATTAGTGCTTATTGTTAATGTTTAATTGCTTATTTTTTTTCATGTTTTTAGCTTAGGACTTCCCTAGTATAGATTTTATTGCCAACCGTTTCTCCTCCTAGTGTAATCTGCTCCATTCTCGTTTTCCTTGGTTGTTTTGCTTTTTATAGCCTATCTTAGTTCATTTATGCATGTGTTAGCTTATTGGTAAATCCACTTTGTTTATCAAGTGTTTGGTATTTGCTTATGGTGCTTGAATATGTGTTAGAGGGGCGTTTGGTTGTGTGCTGTCCCAAACAGCAGGACATAAGCTGTTTATACAGCTTATTACAAAGGTTTTAGAAAAGAAGTTTTCACAAAAAAGAGTCACTTTGACTGCCCCTTTAATCTTCCAAAGCCAAAATCAAAAAAAAAAAAAAAAGAGAGAAGTGAAAAAGCAATTTTTGCATAACTTTGTGGAATTTTCACAGATTCATCTTAAGTCCATTTCAGCTGAAATTCTGGATTTAGACACTTTGGTAGGTTTTTAGTTTCATGGTGATTTTAGTTAATTTTTGTGATTTTTTCTAGCTAGCTTAAATAGTGCTTAAAGTAGGTGATTAAGGGCCGTTTGGCATTTTGAGAGTTGAAATCTGGTCTCGAGCTTTTTTTCTCTAGCTTGTGCTTTTTAGGTCCCAATCAGTTGCATTAGCTCATTTTAGGTTAGATTTAGGTCAGTAGTAGCCTTTGGTAATTTTAGAGCTTTTTAGCTTATTAGCAAACTGCTTATTTCGCCCATTCTGCTTATTATGGGTAGACAGTTCTCATTTTATTTTTCCTAGCTTTCTAATTTTATTTTATAATTCTCTGGAAATTTTCATAATTTTTACTGTTCATTTAGTATTTTTCTTAGTTTTAATTAGTTTAAATTAGTTTTTAATTAATAATAAATATTTAAAAAGTCTAAAAAAATATATTTTCAGTTTTAACATTAGTTTTATAATATTTTAGATTTTTCCAATTTATAATTTCATTTTTTAAGTTAATTTTCTATTTTCTTGTATTTTAATGTATTTTTAAATAGTTAAAAATAGTTTTTAATTAATAATAATTAAATAAATAGTCATAAAAATAATTTTCTTTTTCCAATAATTTTCTTGCATCATTAGGATTGTAAAAATGTATTTTCCATATCCGTAGGTATTTTACTTCTTTATTTTTACGTTTTATTTCGTACATTACGTAGTTTTTAATTTAAACATACGTACGTTTTAGGTTTTAAACATTAATCGATTTTAAATATAGAATTAAAATGACTTCAAAGTCTTTATTAGATTTAATTTCCTTAGTGTAATCAATCATAACCCTTTTCCTGTTCGATATTCACCCGATCACAGATTCGTTGTATTACAGTTTACACACCTCGTTGGGACTTAACGACCCGGGGATCCACTATACTCCTTTGGACTTTATTGCATTTTGTTCTGAGCTGTTTGAATTTTATGGTTGACCATTCACAAGTGGTTGACTAATAAAAGATAGACCGTTCGGAGCGGATCAAATTTTACGCCACTGCCGGGAGGTGTGTGCGTACTACGAATTTAAAGCATCAGTGTTGTTGAATATACATCCATTGTATATTTACCATCCTTGTTCATATTTTCTTATTATTATTATATAAAAACAAAACGGTTTCCGAAAACATTTTAAAATCAGTTTTCAACAAACACAAAAAAACCAAAAAGATTTTCTTTCTTATATTTCCAAAATGTTTTTCAAAAATACCAAAAATATTCCTCTTTACCCTCTTACCCTTTGATTCTTCATTTCTTACCCTCTGGAACCCTTTGATTCTTTCTATGTCTTATCCTCACCTTCCTTGTTGTCAATGGTGTGGTGGCCCTCATAATGATGATAATTGTCTCAGTTTTAGCATGGTAGAGTCAGGAAATGGGTCTGTCTATAACCAAGGTCCCTATTCTTACCATGACACATCTGATTCATTCTACCAGCCACCACATCATGAGATATTGACATATCTGTGTGAGTTTTGTGGAGGTCCTCACCAAGGATTTGAGTGTCGCACCGAGACACGTTTTCTATGAACAAATCTCGATAACACTCGAACTTTGGAAATGATTAATATCCATGTTATTCACCAAATCAGTCACAACAATCATTTTGTTGTGAGAACTGTGGAGGTCCCCATTTCAGCTCGATTGTCAAACGGGGAATCCATTTCCTTGTAACAATTACGACTATCCATATCACGACCAACCTCCACAGTGCCAAATGACTCAAACTCCTCAAAAAATCCAACAAGACACTTATCTAGAGCTTCTGGAGTCAGTGAAAAGAACTGAGGAATTGAGTAAACAAAGATTTCGAAATGCTCCCAGTTTTTCTTGTGTATATTGTGTGGGTCCTCATAATGATTATCAATGTCAACCTTCCGGTTTTGACAAATCTCCACTCCCACAATGTCCCGTCATTCAAAATTCACATGAGAAATCCATGGAAGAATTGCTAGTGAAGAGCGTTGCTAAAATAAATTCCCAAATCGCGTTTGAAAAATCCATTAGGGAATCAATTGCAAAAGAAAAAGCAGCCAGATCTAGCTCTCAATTTCGTTTTATTCCTGATGACAGTGATGATGAGGATACGCTTGATATCCTTCAATTCTATAAAGATTCCTCAAGTTCATCGCTTGATATCCCAAATAGCAGTTGAGATTCATTCTCAAACAACTGCTATCACACCCGAAGCTCCCACTCACTCTCTAAATATGGGGGATGAGCATCTTGACACTTGTTCACTAAAAGGAATCGGACGTATTCATAAAGTCTAGTGTTGAGGACCTTGTCCCAATCCCGAGAGAGTCACAGGAACTTCCGAGCATATGTGTGATTCTCTTTCCCCTCTTGAGTATTCTCTAGATCATTTTGAAACTTTCTCCGATTTTAGCGACGATTGTGCTTCTTATGGAAACATCGAGTATGTTGAGGCATCACTCCCCACAGCCTGATCCTCTTATTGAGGAGTTCACCGATGAACTCGCCACATCAATCCACTTTCATCGAAAGTGATGATGATCTCTTTGATTTCGCCCGACCTAGGAGAAATTGAAAGTCTCCTTTATAATGATCGTTCACTCACTTCTCACCCTAACAATCCAATAGAGAATGTTGATCACTTTGTTCCCGAAACATTGAAAGCTACTTTCACCAATCCTCTATTTGAATTCGAATCTGAATTCACTTGGATTTCTAACAATCCAATCTTTGACGAGGATAGTGATGAGCCCACAATGGAACAAGAGTTCACAAATTCATTTCATGTGAATGATTCTCTTCATGAAGAGTTCTCCGGTGAACTCTCTCATGACATATCTCCTCCGGAATATGATCATTTCTATTTTGATCTTGAGGATGATATTGGCTCGGAGGAAGGTGTACTCTATCATAAGAGTTTGCTTATTGATGATACTACCCTCACCCTTCCTCCCGATATGTCTACATTTGAGGATGAAGAATGGATCTTGATTGTTATAAAAATCTTTCTTCCTTTCCTCAAATATCTTGTGATTTCTCTTCATCTTCACTCCTTCGGAAATGAAGACACTATCTTTGACCCGGCTTTTTCATTTATTATTTGTGAGCGGATCTCTATATCTCATCGGTATGGAACTTTCGCGTGCTTCAAATGTTTATACAAACATTTTGAATGAAAGTCCGATGGAGATTGTCTCTTCCACTTACTTCCCCATGAACAAATGAATGCGGGATCGAGTCAAGCTAGCGACTCGGGAATCAAAAACAGTAGCACACCATATGGGTTTTCACCCATATTTCTGACTTCTTTCTACTTTCTACCACCCTAGTGTGGGGAGTTGCCCCCATTGTTGTATATAAAGTTTTCAAAAAAAAAAAAAAATCATCACAAAAAAATAAAATAATGGCCGTAGTATTTCCCTTTACGTTCTATGTTTCGGCATAACCGCCGGTACTTTGAATATTGAGGGCAATATTCATTTCTAGTGTGGGGGGGAATTCTCACGAATTTTATCATGTAATTATACCACCCAATTCCCCCATTTTTGGCCAAAATTTTTTTGGAGTAAGTGTTTTGCACTTACTCAGCTTACGGTTATCAGTCCGCCATGTCTAATAAACAAAAGGATTGGCTAATCCAGGAGCAAACGACTCTTGGTAAAGATATCTCAAATCCGTTGACGGCTTGCAATTTGCTCAAAATTGTATGGTGTTCAGCTCACCATATCTTTAATTAGTGAAGAGTTGGCTAGCCCGTAAGTTTATGGCTTGTGGTAAAGGCAGTTGGAAAACCATAATTGGTAATCGACTCACCAAAGATATTTTATCTAAGAGTTGGCTAGTCCAGAAGCAAACGGCTACTGGTAAAGACAAATCAAAACCGTTGACAACTGGTGATTTGCTCAAAATCATTTGGTTATCATTGTACCAAGGTTCTTACTTGAACTGAAACAATTGGCTACTCCAGAAGTAATGGCTTTTGGTAAAGAGACTTAAATCCATTAAATTTTCATAAAAGATTGCTAGGGACTAGCAATAGTTTAGTGTGGGGGATAGGATCCTAATATATATTATGTTGATGATTCGGGTGGTCTTGGATGATTGAAATACATGTTAGCCATTAGAGAGAGAAAGTAGAGAGTTGGGTGTTTTCTTGGTAGAGACTTGATGAACAAAATATGAAAGGTTAGATTAGAAAGCACCACCCCTTCCATGGATGGAAGGGGTATTTATAGTTACAAATACTACGTCCTCCTATCGGACTGTGGATCAGACATACAGTGGGTAAAGACCCGTCCTTCCTCCACGGTGTTGCACTAAACTAAACTATGCTACAAACTAACTAATTAACTACTAAATAACGTAAATAACGACACGTCTACGAGCTAACATATGCTAGACCATAATTGGGGTGACCGACACTTTAACATGGAATTTTCTAATTCCTAACAATCTCCCCCTAAAGGAGGTCACCCCATGTTTTACATTTCGAATCCTAGCATTCTATTCTTGACTTTGTTCTTGAGCTCGTAGACTTTAATTCTTCATCTTCCGCATCATTGTGCTTTAGCAGTGACTCTTCATATTCCGATTATATTGTACTTTGAGTGAAGGCCTTTAACTGATCCACATCATTGATGATCTTCGAGCTTTCATTGAGATCATCAGCCACAATAAATCTCTGAATCACTCTTTATTGTGTTGCCATCATGTGAAGTTGTGACTTTCGGACCGAGATGCTCACACTTTTGGATCATGACATCTTTCCATCAGAGTAGCGGAAGCTTTACTGGTTCATGATATTTGCGCAGTAGCGAAGCATAGTATAAAAATATCAGAACCAGGTTATGTAGATATGCACCAGCCATGATTTCTTCAATTAAGTGTGGATTATGTGAGCATGCAGCTTTGGATTGACTCCTCAATTCTGATCAGCTGCAACCGTCCAAATGTACCTGCAAACAACAAGTTACTATAAAACACACGAAAGTGTCTTTGATCACTTTCGTTGAATTGAGGTACACGCCCACGGTTCCCCGTGATCAGACAAGTACGCCTCGTGATCATGTAGGATTCCTAAGAATCTCCTTGACAGGGTTTCACAGCTGCTCTAGCTGTTCTCAAACCGAACGTCTCAAAGAAGACAACACGGAGTGAGTGAACCAGCAAATTGAGATTCACTGATTGATGAACAATGATTTGAAAAACAATCGCGTATTGCTTAAGAGAAAGAGTTTTGCAATACGACGAAGGTTTTATGAGAAAGATCAATTTTCAATTTAAAATACTTTTTGTATTTGAAAGAGAATACACATTCGATGTGCTAGAGAAAAGAAGAGATTTGCACATCGAACGGTTTTTCCAAAAGCATTTTCCAATCAGAGATACTTTTTGTGTTTGAAAACATGAGTACACATTCGACGTGCTAGAGAAAAGAAGATTTTCACATCGAACGGTTTTTCCAAAAGTATTCGTCAATTCATTTCCTGGACCAAGGTTGATTCAAAAGTGAATCGCCTCATCGTTTCTGTCAAGTTGTCACAAGCTTGATCTTTTGCAAGATCTCACATGTCACCCACCAATAGCTTGTTTGATGTTGGCTCTTGAAGGATTTTCATTTTCATTGTGAATATTTAACATATCACTCGGATGTTCTGGCAATACCACAAGGATAATGCGTAGGACTCTTAATATATACTTACTTTCCACATTGTGTGAAACAGCAAGTCTTCAAGAATTTTAGTGTCCTAATGAGATATTGTGGATGATCTCTTGGCTCTAGACTCAATCGTGCACATTTGGTTCCTATGCCGGAGACTAGGGAGAGGGTCTCCTTCTTCAATATCAACAATCTCTAAGAGAAAGTCGATAGATTATGTAGGTTCCCCGTGAGAATGAAACAGGCCCTTTTAAGAGGAACTTGAGTAGCTTGGGAAGTTAAGTGCAGTGCGTCACTGGGTGCATGACGTCTTGTCTTCAATACCAGTGTTACCTTGGTAACAACCAGTAGCATATGTATTGAACCCAGTTTCTGCCCTAAGGTTGAATTATTGGAGGGCTATTTCTTTTCACCCTTTTCACATTCATTTTTTTTTCATTCTTCAACCCCTTCAGTGCTTACCGAAACTTCATAACTAGAACCTTGTTGGGTTTATTCCAGTACTAGCTCAGTCTCAGTCCGCACTCTTCCCATATCTCACTTTTCTCCTTTTTTCATCATACCTAAGGACTCTACACTATCTAGTGGATTATCCCTGGGTAGATCCCTCCGGTTCTGGCGGATCATGGGAACAAATACCTAACCTAACCATCCTTGTAACTCCATGCATAAAGTAAAATGGTCGGTCTTTTGGTATAGTTCATTCTTTCTTGAAACCAATAGAAAAATCATTTGGAAAATCAATCAAGGTACTTTTGATACGAGATCAAAGCATTTTGTACTTTAATAGTTTTGATCATTTAGAAAACCTCCCCCTCAACATGTGCATATGATTTAGAAATTGTTTAGCACATGGAGGCAAGAGGACTTTGAAATATTTCTTTGATCACAATTTTCAAAGAAAAAGACATTTGATTTTCTTGGTAAATTCTCCCCCTCAACATGTGCGTAGGATATTTGAAATCATTTTATCACATAGAGGAAAGAGTTCTTTTGAAACACATCCACGATCACAAAAACCATTAAGAAAACCATTTGAAAACTCAATCAAGGTACTTTATGTTAAAACATAAAAGCTTTTGTACCTCGATAGTTTATTTTCTTTTAAAATGCTCCCCTCAATATGTGCTTCGTGATTCGAAAGGGTTTAGCACATATGAGAGCACCGCACAATTGAATCAAAACAATCACCTTTTATCAAATTTCATTTTTAAATCACAAATTCTCCCCCGATCAAAAATATCAAACCCTTTGAGATTTTGGATCCCACGTGATTTAATAAGGTTTAGAAAACATGGGAGAAAATGTGCCTGATTTAAAAGCTCATATTGTTTTTGGATAAATGCTCCCCTCAACATGTGCATTATGTATATTGAAATCATTTGGCACATGGAGGCAGGAGTGCCTATAAAGGACTAAAACCAATTCCATTAAAACAGATTTGAGATTTAAATCACGATCTCCCCCGATCAACGAATTTCAAACCATTTGAGATTTGTGCTCCCAAAAGATTTAAATCATTTAGAAAATTTTGGGGAAAGACGTGGCAAGATTTGATTTTGAAAAATGACAGATAAGGACCATTTAAGACATTAAAGATTGTTAGTGTCAGGTATGATTGTTTTAAGAGGTCTTTTTGTAAAATAAAACAATTTCACAATCAATCAAGAACAGAAAGAATTTCATTTTGACAGATCTTTGAGTTTTAAAGAAAATCATACCATGACATAACATTAAATCTTTAGATCACCACATTTTAATGTACAAACCGGAACTTTTATGAAGAAATATTGTATGAAAATATTATATTTTAAATCACTCTCCCCCTCAATCGATGACCGAAGTCGATAATTGAGTGACATAGGTTTTTATAAAAAGAAGTCCGGTGATTTTCAAATTTTAGTCCAATTTATTTTCAAAACAATATTTTTCCATTTTCAAAACAATATTTTCAAGATTGTTTAAAAATTGTATCATTCACTACTTTTCCTGCACAAGGTACGTTAGGTGGTATGGAAGCTGCTTCTGTTGTTGATGTAGGCTTGGAAGAAAACCGTATGCAGATGCAGTGAGACTTCTGACGTTGCATTGGTCATGCCAACTCTTCATAGAGGTCCAATTAAGCTCCGTTTCTTCATTTGATGATGAAGAAAACCATCTGCTGATGCAGTGAGACCTCTTACGTTGCATTCCATGCCAACTTTCCTTAGATATAGTTACCCTTTCCATTCGGCATCCAATCATCTTCATTTGTGGGATCCGGATCGGGAACATTCTTATATACCAATATACCTGCATACGTTAGTGAACACACATACAGATATATGGTAGTCGACATCACCCAAACAACAATCAACTAATAAAAGTCAATTCAACATATCAATCATATCATGTAAAGCATGGGAATTATGTGTTTATCAAACTCTAATCATCTACTCCTAACAATCATATCCTGGGCACCTAGTCCTTCAACGTAGGTTAACATCATTTTTAATTAAGCATATAGGATAATTAAGAAAGCCCGTTAGATGATGTAAATTTGAAAACATTATCCCCCTCAATCAATGACTTATTTTACTAAAAAGTTTAAAAGCGCTGAAGTCATTGATTGAGTTTTCAATTATTATAAAAACTCTGATACTGATTGATTTCTCAAGCAACTCATTTACCACCAATTTTTTAAAACAACAAATATTTTTCTGAAGAATTTTAGACGGAAAAACATTTGTGTAGGAACAACAGTCCTTCGACATACTTTCCTCAATTTGTTTTTAGGATAAGTGCACGAATTTGTTTTGAAAATCGTTTAAGCGTAGCACTTTCCTTCTTTGAAAAACGGGTTGCTATCTGAAATAATAGCAAACCATGGTTTAAGCACGGGTTACAGTCTAAAATAACTGTAAGCCATATTTTGAGACATGTTTTGAAAAGAATATTTACACCTCCTGCTCGAACTTCATCTATGGTCCCGTGCCATTATTGAATGACATTTCTAAGACCGCAGATGTTATCGATACCAGAAGACATGTCTTGAGAAAACATATTTTTGGTATTTTTCAAATTTTTTGATTTTTAATGGGTTTTTGAAGATTTTATTATTTTCTATTTTCTTTTTGTTGGTTTTATATTTTTGTATTTTGTTTTTCAGATAAATATATACAAAGATAGAGTAGATGATATAATTTAAGAAGATGATGATACGAGTACCGAGATAAGGATATCGAACAGCACGTCGTAGAAGATAGAATTCGTCATCTCTTAAACTTCCACCACCAAAGCTTCTGAGGCTCCAGAATAGAAGATAGAACATGAGCCTTTGATAAAGAGAGACTTTGGCGGCATCCCCCAAACCGAAAATCCATTAGATGAGCAGATTCGAAGCTCTATTTCAAGCTTGCTTTAGCCAGGTGCACATAGAAGCACACCATTATCATAAATCCCGCTGCTCCTTTTAAGAATAATCATCGTGATTCTTCGTTCGAGGTTATATCATCCAATAGAACAACAACAACGTATCATCCCACATTTAAATAATCTTCTCAAATTCCATACCCCCTGAAGTCTGAAGCGATCCATTCCAAAAGGTGTCAAGAGACTAATTCCACCAAGTAGTTGAATTGATGCAGTCAGCCTCTTTGTATAATGCTCAAGAACTCTCCCCGAATACACATCATGAGGGGAATGAAAACACCTTCCCATGTTCACATTTTTCTTCCCAATGTATGAAGCTCAAAACCCGGTACACCAATACCCAAGAGCTCTCCCGAATACACATCATGAGGGAATGAAAACACCTCCCATGTTCATATTTTTTCTTCCTCGATGATCGTATGAAGCTCAAGTATCCAAGTATATCAATACACAAGGAATGAATAACCGATAACATTGAAGAAGCAGGCCAAGTCACCGATTATCTCAAGGGTGACAATCTCTGCAAGGATGTCAACTTAATAAGTGATTATATATCTAAATCACTGATTAAGCACTCAAGTGAAACAGCTGAGCATCCCCAATGTACACAATCTCTCTCCCCTGATTATTGCGATACCATCGAAATCACCACACACTTGTGTACCTCTTTTATCTTCAGAAACTTTCTCTAACCTCTCTTCCCTACATAGTTGGAATAAACACTAAATGCCATGAGTCAAACCTTGAGTTTCTCTGCGGTAATGACATTTGTCTTCCCGGGATATCTTCAATCTTAGAAGAATTAAGTTCATCAATTTTACTCGCGTTTAGATGCTTGTCTCCTTTCCCATTTCTGGTTTTGATACTTCAGAATCAGCAACAAATAATAAGCCCGTATACTAGAAATTTGTTAAGAAGAACACTTGAACTCTTGTGAGAATCCACTTGCTGCCAAAGAATATGAGCAAGTCTAATTGGGGATTAAATATGACTTTTCACTCTCCCTCAATTAGTGCTCTCCCCTAAACCGACAATTTGTTTGATAAATGCCCAGATTAAGAAGAAGTCTTTAAATAATCAAATGCAACTCGTCTTTAGTCTTCTGACATGTAGCAGAAAATGTAGAACTGACTGTAGACTCGACCTTCTTCAAGATTGTCCAATTGGGGAATAGATAGTTAACATCTTCATCACACCAAAAAGCATCCCACTTAACTTACATCTTACAAATCCCCTTAACTTAAAGTCCCTCCCAATCAAACAAGAACAGAAAGATGTTCATCAAGAAAATCAGCAATCAGCCCACAACGAACACACGAAATGGTAACACCAAGCAAACAATCTCATCAAACAAGAATAAAAGGTTGTTCGGAATCATCATGTTGATGTGCACGTGAAGCATTAACCGGAAGCACTTTGTCGTTAAACTCATCAGCCCGTGTGAAGATGTCAACCAACGGCTCTTAGAAGAAACTCCATGTAACGATGACCCAATAAGAAGAAGCTCGGTTCTTACATGAGTTAGGAGCCGTTTGACCATTTATTCTCTAATATGAATCAACCATGTAAAAAATTCACACTTCTTCTCCCCCTCAAGAATTGCATATGGAGATGCCATTCTTGATTAAGTAAGTGAATATCATCCAAAAGTATTCTATTCGCACTTCTCCCCCGCAAAATTTAGCTCATGATGTCGCCAGCGTCATTATAGTTGAGCAAGTGGAATAAGAAAACAATCAGTAGTAGCCCGATTCACTTGATAATTGAAAGCACATGGAAAAAGCATGAAGCATGTTGACGAGAATGGTCATAAATAAGAAGATTTCTCTTCTTTCGGAAGATAAAGCGCACTGACACGTACACTTTTCTTTTCTTTAGAGTACGAGGCATGAACTGTTGTGTTCAAACGTCATTAATCTCTTTCTTTTCAACCTCTCTTGGCAAGACATGTAATCATCCCCATTATCATTCAGTAGGCTCTTTGTCGTGACAGCTGATGGAGAAAACCCAATATGATGAATTTGACCCTGAAGTAAGCTAACCCGAACTCGTGACTTAAACTTGCACATATGAAACAAAGGGCGGTGCCGAGAATTCAACCTCCATTGAATCTCTATGTACTCTATACTCTTCATCCAACCAACCATCAAGTATAAGACGTACATCACCTCTTGAGAATCCACAATTGAATGTGACACTGAGCACTACAACGTAACTCCTTAAAGTGATAGTTATTTTGAGGTGATAAGAGCCCAATTCCCCCAAGTGGTAAAAAGAAAAGGTAAAAGTCACCCAACAATAACTAGATTTCCAAGTCTTCGTTTTTGATAATAAGCTCGAACAAGGATCTCGAAGAATCTTCATCCAACCATCCCCGATACCTTCAGATACTAAGTACACTTGCCCGTGATATTTCACTTCAACCTCAAATAAATAATACTGAATTAATGCCGTTGTCACAATAATGGTTAAAAGTTCAAATCTAGCCTCCATTTACGTATTAAGTGAACTATGATAATGGTTTCATCCCAACCATGGTTAAAAGCACATAACCCCGTAAAACCATGTAATAACCAAACTGCCATGAAGACAACCCAAACACACACCCAATTCATGAAGTACACCCTTTTATCCCTTCTTTGAAGCAGAAACCGTAGCACCAAAGATCAAAAGATCCCAAATACACATTCCTAACTCCAGGATGGTTCCATCATTACGGGATTTTACAACTCTCTGGTTTAAACCGAGAAATAGTTTCTTTCGCGGGATTTTACAAAACCAAGAATAAACCGTAAGATAGATCCGGAAATGCACTTTATTATTACCAGGATGTTTCCATTGTCATGGGATTTTACAAGTCTATGATTTAAACCGAGAAATAGATTCTTTCGCGGGATTTTACAAAATCAAGACAAAACCGTAAACAATGTCAGCTTGAATGTGTTATGACAAATTCGGTTTTCAATGAATATCTGTTTTAAGGAAACATGCAGCGGTTCATTAACGGTTCATTATCCAACATCAACACCATCATCAACAATTCTTTACCCAAATGTAGACAACTTCACAAACCACACTAAGTCGAGTAGTAAATACTACTTCCCCCTGAGGTTGACCATAAACAATCAAAGTACACGTTTCTCCCCCATGATGGTTTCGAACTTTCGGAAGCATAATAACGTGTACGACCATTAGCACGAGAAGTTCTTGTCATAAGCAAACATCTTGAAAAATCATGACTGACGCTGAAGATTCTTGAAAGATCTTGCTTAGACTGTGAAGTATCATTGACATTTTGTAGCGAAGAATATTCCATGAGAATTGTTGATCACATCACAACCATTCAACCCTTTGGTAAACACATTATCCACGTCTTCTGTCGTAAATTGCAGTGACCACATAGAGAAGTAATCCCGATATACCAAACTTGAACATGACGTAAAATTCCCCAGATTGGTTACTTAAACTTGTACTAATCCTTGTGCAGAAGAAATGGTGTACCCGATGTACAAAACCTCTTGACATTCTCAACTGAGTGAGACACCGAAGTGATAGTTACGTTGTGGGTTAAGCAAGAAAGAATCACAACCGTAACTAAATAGCCAAGTCTTTATCACACTCAATAAACGCCCAAACAAGTCATCTTCACGGAAGGGTAGAAAGAAAGAAGACGAAATAAGTAAACGTGCCCGGAAAAACCTCACTTCAAATTCAAATATGAAATACAGTCCAAATAACCCCGTAGTCGAATTTGTTCAATTAATTCAAGCCGTGACAAAATATACTCCGTGAAAATGCATAAACCAAACTATCAAGCCTCATAGCACATCAAATCTCATCATCACTCCAAATCATATCAATAAATCTCATCAACCAATCTCATCATTAAATCACATAAATCCGATCTCATATTAAGAAGCCCATCTGACCGTCGTTCAAATCCAAGCATCATGGCCCAATGTACAAACTAACTTGAATATCAATCACTTATACACCCGTTATGATAAATTTCTTTTCTCAAAAATTAAGCACAAGCCGTGAATTTATGTATCCACCGTGAAAAATTACCATACCAAATATACCACTTTATACCGAATATTATCAAAAATGTTGTAACAAATGTTTTTATATCAAAAACATTCGGACAACCATATCAGTCCACATATTTTAACAAACAACCCATGTCCAATTAAGTGAAGCCCAAGTTCCAACAATTCACAACAAGCTTGGGCCTGATCCATTCACAATAAACACATCCGATCCAGCTCAATTAATACACGACCCAAAATATGTCCAATACATCCAAATCAATATCCGGCCCATTCCCATTCACATTCACATTGACCGGTTACCCTAAATTTTGGGTATTTAACACAACTTAACATACCCTTTAACCTAATTCTCTCACACATAACACGCCTCTTTTCTGCTTAAGTCATATAAAAAAATATTCGTGAACCCTAAACTTAAACTAATCCGCCCCCATCAATATCTTTCACAAATCATTTCATAACCAACCCGGATCTTTGAACGTGATGATAGCTTCCATTTCGCCACAGAGATGGTTTGAGATGAGGATTAACGCCACAGGGATGGTTTTATTGACAAGGGATTAGCTACAAGATCGAACTAGGGTCTAGGGTTATTGGTAAGTGTTATAAGTCGATTATTATGTGTTGATTAGAATAGATGCAAACCGAGCACATGAAAATGAATTGACATAATTGTTACTTTCATTTCATATCTCGAACAACTACTTGAAGCTTAGACTTCAAAAAGGATGATCAGTGATGTTGCAAATGTTTTGCCGTGTTTCTTGACAATTAAGTCTTGATAAAACATTAGGGTAACACGAGAGAACAAAGGGATGAGATTGTCCAGTTTCTGTTATGAGTCATAATGTCGAGTCTTAGCTTACTTTTAATTTTAGAAATCGAGTCAATCAATGATGAAAGTTTCTTTTGAAAAATGGCCTCTGAGTCATAATATTTCATTGAAAATTAATGGAGAAACCTCTGAGTTTGGTGTGATGTTATTTATTCTTTTAATTATAGAAACATGGAACGATGATGTACTCTCTTTCTTTCGAATTTTTTGACCATTTGGGTTGATGTTTCATTGATAGAAACGAAAGGAGTAAAGAGGCTGAGAACAATGATGTTTCTGAATAACTGTTGAGGCTTATCGAGTCTTGTAGGTTGAATGAGATGGCTAAGAATGTGATGAGTCTTGTTGTTTGGTAATAGTAGAGGTCGTGGTCATATCTACTTCTTCATCTCCATTCTTCTGTCAAGTCGCTAAGTCAGTTTAGTGACAAGTCGCTAACTGTGTTAGGAGTCAAGTCGCTAACTATTTGTGACAAGTCGCTAGGTCTAAGATTTGTGCCAAGTTGCTAGCGAGTTATGTCAAGTCGCTATTGACTTTTATGTCAAGTCGCTATTGACATGATTTGACTAAAGAGTCAACTCGCTACATGTTTATCTTTACATCACAAGTCGCCAACTTATAAATATAAGACGCTAGCAAGAAAAAGGTTGACAACTCGCTATAAAGAAACAGCCCAACTCGCTACCAAAACTCTTTTATAACAAGTCGCCATTGAATTTGCTGCACAAGTCGCTAAGATGAATGACCCAAAAAAACAGAAAACAGTATCTGTTTTGACCTCTAAAACATGACTATTTTTTACCATAAGGCAGCATACCAAAAGATGTAACCATAAAAACAGCATAAAAATGCTTTCTTGTTGACCCGTTTTGACCACTTGAATTTCATTAGACTGGAAACAAAATAATCACAAGAAAAGGATATACAATATAGATTGGACAATGAAACAAGCAAATGTATAAAACGTGAATGGAACATGTGACTTTTGTGACCAATGAAAAGGATTCATAACTGAAAAAAATGTATAAACTATTCATCACAACGAAAAAAATAATTTTCAGACCAAAAAGTACAAAAAAACAGTTAACACAAGATACAAAAACCACGAACAAATCATCAAAACACAAAAACCTTGGCTCTGGTACCAATTGTAGGATCCTAATATTTATTGTGTTGATGATTCGGGTGGTCTTGGATGATGGAAATACATGTTAGCCATTAGAGAGAGAAAGTAGAGAGTTGGGTGTTTTCTTGGTAGAGACTTGATGAACAAAATATGAAAGGTTAGATTAGAAAGCACCACCCCTTCCATGGATGGAAGGGGTATTTATAGTTACAAATACTACGTCCTCCTATCGGACTGTGGATCAGGCATACAGTGGGCAAAGACCCGTCCTTCCTCCACGGTGTTGCACTAAACTAAACTATGCTACAAACTAACTAATTAACTACTAAATAACGTAAATAACGACACGTCTACGAGCTAACATATGCTAGACCATAATTGGGGTGACCGACACTTTAACATGGAATTTTCTAATTCCTAACACTGGTCCCTTGACCACTAACGCCGATTTCAACGTCTACTTTATGTTAGTTAGTGGAGGGTATTATAGTCCATACACATTTATACCACACCTTAGTTAATTTTAACCCAATACTATTCCACCAACACATAAAGGGGATATTGTTTGAACGAATTATACCATTATACCTGACCACTTAAGTAGGACTTTATAAAAGTCAACTGCTAAACAATGTATGATCTCACAGAATTTTACCCAGGACAAACAAACAAATTTATACATAATAACCAACTACTTATCAAGTTGACTTATAACAGTCAACTATATGTTCAATGTTTGATGAAACTGGAAAATAACTGATACTACGGAGTCATTGTCTGATACATGGTTACACTGACATTTCACAAAATATAAAAGATGAATTTGGTCCCACTTCAAAACGTTCAACTGCTGAACCTTCAAATGATCTACACATCTCTGATCGATATCCATAAACTGTTGAACCCACAAAACATGAACCTAAAAGTGATGATGCTACTGCTACCTTGTTTGCAAAAACAAGTATCCAAACAACAAACATATAAGTTAGGTATTGTACTATTACAGCTTAATGAAATTAAACACATGACATGGTATTCATCACTGAAACATCACCTAGGATGGCCTTTGGGCGAACAGTGCTAGGACGCAGTTTGTAATCTTTTCTTTGCTCCTAAAGGGTGTCTTAACACCGCTAGAAACATCAGCAACAACACCACCAACCCTTTAACCTTCTCCTTCGCATCAAAACCAGTCAAGTTCTCAACATCAAACCCTGCAAACTCAACCATTTTAGCCTTCTCCTTCCCATCTAAACCTCGCTTAAATTCCTGAACAACTTCCTTCCCCTTTTTTTTGTGCAAAACATCCTCTTCCTCAACCAGCTTTCCTTTTCCTTTTCCTTTAATTTTCTCCCTTTTTTAGCTATAACCCCTTGTTCCTCTTTGATTACAACACCACCTTTCACTGTTGGTGTCTTGGTTCCACTCATCTGCATTTTTTTCTTATCTATCCCCTGCCATTTACGACTAGTCCTAAAAGTTGTTGGACTAAGCATTCTAAAGTTAGCATCCTGCTCTACCCAACCCACAACTTCAAAACTGATGTTTTTTAAGTAAAATTGTGCTAACTTTTTGGGCTTGTAGGCAACGAAGATATTAACTGACTCATGTGTTTCAGCCAGTGCAAACAAAGTATGAACATGACCATCAGTATGAATCAAATGCAAATCATTTTCTAGGGATTCTTTAGGCTCACAAAAAAAAACAATGCCCATTTTTGTTCATTAATATCTGATAACACATTATCAAGGCTTGAACTAAATATATCCCTATCACTGGTAAAGGCACACAGATTAATTAATGAACCTCTTTCATACCTGAGTGGGCTATAATCAAAAAACCCATTATAGTGGATTCTGAACAAGACCTCACCTTCTTCTTCTTCCTTCACTTCCTTAAAAGTTGAGACGAATATGCTCCTGCCTTTCATTGTTTTTTTTTTGTTTTTTTACGAATGGGTTTGACTAGATGTGTGTTTCAGTACGTGAGTGTGAATGTATGTTAGGTTTGGTTTGCATTGGGTTTTGTTAATTGGGTCGGGTTATTATGATAGTGTTTATTGTTTCGGATCTTGTTAGTTGGGTTGTTTTGGTGTTTCCCAACACATTAATTGTGTATAAGCGTATCAAGGAAGGCAAAGGTCAAGTTGCAGGGTAACAGGTTTCAAATGTCAAACTTGGTCCCTGAATTTGGTCAGTTAGCCATTTTTTGCACTTAAAATTCCCGCGTATTTTTACTCACACAAACTTGACTATTTCTCTTTTTAGTAACTTCACAATTAGTCCCTGAATTTGGAACTTCCCGTTGGTTTTGGTATTTATGGGTTAATAACTATACCATTTGCATACCAACAATAAAAAAAAAAACAAATTCTGACAAAATGTCAACAACCTCCCAATGGCTGACTTCCCACTTCTTCAAGAACTCGCCAAAGCTTTGAAGTCTGACTACATGTTTGACTCGATTTCTCTGTTTTATCAGAGAGAAGACGATAAGGACATCAAAATTGCCAATGGCCTCCAAAACACTTTGACTGACTTGATTCTTGGTATGAAGGAAACCCAATAATACATCTCTGAGCTCGAAGGCTTTCGAACTACAGTGATGAACTACAAGTTTCTTGAGGATCTTCGCAAGAAGCAAAAGGTAATGTCTTGAAGGCGTTGGAGATAAGGAGGATGATCTGTCAAACACACTCACAGGTGTGTGACAGGAACAACTTCCTTGATGATCTTAGTAAGACAAAGTGTTGAGAAGGGAAATGAAGTGGTTATGTTTTCCTTTTTTTTTGAAAAAATATGCACTGAATATTTAATGTTTAATATAAAATTAATGAATCTATATGTTATGTTCTTGTGTTATAATTTGTTAATTTTGTTGTTAATTGTTGTATTTGTCTTAGATAGTTGTTATATCGGTTTTGATTGTATTGGGTGTTGGTAGAACTATGGTCCTTGCTTAAACAATTTAAGAGTATAGGGGACTAAGGTTTTAGTCCCCTATCCTGTCCTCACATTTACATTAAGTTATAGGAAGCACTTTATTCTCACATTTTACCCCAAATTTGAATTCATAAACATAAAGCCTCAATTAAGTAAAATTGCGTCAAAATGGGTAAATCTAGAGCTCGTAAACAGATAAAATGCTCCAATTGTCAAACTGTTAGACATAATAAGTCTAACTTTCACAAGGATTAAGTACCAAAACCAGCAAAGGAAACAAAGGTTCGAGGTAGAAAAAGGCATTGTGATGGCAGAAGGCAACAAATATTCATTTAATTGTCATTTGGATAACGATTGTTCTTGTGTGTTTACATTCTAGTTGATGTGCAAATGTATTACTTTTGCAGTGGATGGATGAAGAAGATATAAGGAAGACTATGGAACAAGAGTTTCTTGAAGCTCTTTATGAGCAAGAAAAAGAACACACAATTTTGGAGGAAGATGAAGAGCAGTCAAGGTTGGATGAAGAAGCATTCCAGCAGTTTTTGGAAGAGGAGAGAATGTACAAAAAAATTGATGAGGAAAGGGAGAGGAAAAATTGGCTTGAAGATGCATAGTTTGAGGCAGCTTACTATAGAGTGTTTGTGGAGGAGTTATATCCAAGACATCCATATGTGCTGGATAAAAGATGTTGAACTAGTGTTCGAAGGTTGTAGGCTTCTACTCTTCTAGCCATTTCTAATTTGGACAATATCATGTTTGAATTTTTTTTGACTTTATAAGTCAGAAGTGGTTATTCCAAACACCCCCTAAACTGCGTATGTTGAGTAGATTTTTAGAATTTATGATGTCTTTACTCCTATCTACTTGTTCAACAACCACAACTCGTATCTACTTATATAATACATCTTAACTCATCAATTATTTATCATACCAACATATTATCACCATGGATGCAGAAAATGGTTGTCAAATGGTATGCATTGACTGTTGGTTTGAAAGTGAAAACAGGGCTGGATTGACCTTTTTTGCAAGGCATCCACCTTATAGAGCTTTCATATGGTATGTTTGTCCAGCGTGCCTTGAGATAAGGGGAAACACATGTTATACTGGTAGAGATGGTGTTACAAGGGAAAACACAACCACAGGAGATAGTGGTGGATATGTGATGAGTCTACATATTTCTGCACCTACTAGTGTTGGTGCATCCTTGGGCAGTGATGAAGAAGAAACTAAACCACCTACAACTGAAATAGCAAGTGGAGAGCACCCAAGCCAAACACCACGTGAAGCACCTGCAACTGAAAGACCAAATGGAGAACGCCCAAGACAAACACCACTTGAACCAACTGCAACTGATAGACCAAATGGATCACTTACTAGTCATTTAACGCAGTGAATTCCTAGCAAGAAATGCTATGTTGTCTTTCAGTCTAAATGTAGCTTAACTAATATGTGTGTGCTTCTTTTGTTATAATAATTGAATTTTGGTTACAATTTGAATCTGTTGACTTTATAAGTCAAACAAAAGAGATTTTAAATACAAACAATTCGGTGTGGTTCCTCTAATATTTTGGTTTATGTTGACCTTATAAGTCAAAATGGGTTTTTCCCAAACAGCCACCTAAACTGCATAAGCAACTGCAAACTACAAAATGAAAACAAGAAATCCAAAATATACATAAACCACCACCTAATTACACCATATCAAGCAAAATATACATGTTAACAAGTATCGTTTTCAGTAACCATCATCAGCCAAAAAATATACATCTTCATTACATCAACAACTAAAAATAACAGTGAACTTGATGGGAGACTTGATATTCATGGGGGGAGACTTGAGGTCCTTAGGGGGAGGCACATAACACTCATTCCTATTTGTGCTGGAGCATCCCACAGCCGCTACAAGACCAAGTACAACATTGGGAGCGGAAGCCTTGGACGCTTGGGAAGTGGAACCTTTCAAAGTAGTGGTCTTAGAAGACATGTTCCCACGCTCATCATTAGATGTGTCTGAAATAATGATGACATCAACTTCATTTCCTTTCACGTTAGTATCTGGAAAGATAGACAGAACAGAAAGAAATCAGAGTTCACCCATTATAACTTTCTTAGCTTGCAAACATTAACTCTAACCTTTCTAACTTTATTCCCATATTTTTCCCACAAGTCTTCAAGTATCACATCAGCAATGTCATCTCCTATATCCAACTTATTCCCATACGTAGCCATGGCATACTCAATCATATCGTTAGATACCTTTAGCTTGCTACAATCCCACTTTTTGGCAGATTCTGACACTGCTCGGATTTCTGTCAAATAAAATAGAGTTATTTATGCTCATCCCTTAAAATGCCAATCACACAAATACAAAAAACCCGACTAACCTTTCATCACTTCAGCTTCTTTAGCAAATCTGCATAAATCATCAAACATTTCATCAGAAATTTCATCTTCTTGTAACCAAGTATCCCCATATTTTTCCTTCACATATTTTACCATCTCATCAGTTACATCTGTAAAAGTAAGCTCCCTGCCATTGTTAAAGTGTGTGTGAGGGTTGTGTGACGAGGGAGGGAAACGATCAAGATGGTATACAAAATCTTTTCTCAGAATTAACTAAGGTGTGGTATAAATGTGTATGGACTATAATACCCTCCACTAACTAACATAAAGTAGACGTTGACATCGGCTTTAGTGGTCAAGGGACGAGTTTGGCATATAAAGCCCATGTTTTGGACCTCCGACGATGATAATGCCCAGGTTTGTCCCATCGCGAAATGCAGTGACAAGTTTAGGGACCAACGGTGTATTTTAGTCTAATAATATTAACTTTTATGCTGTTGCAATTTATAAATATTACTATCATCATATATTAATATAAGGGTAAATTATACCATTGGTCCCCAAGGTCTGGGAGGATCACTGATTTAGTCCCAAAATCTGAGAAAGTGCACTAATAGTCTCACACATCACGTTTTTCACTCCCTTACAATCCAACTTTCTAATGATCATTAAAAACCTCGTTAGTGTAGGTATTGGTGGCTACCCGCATGACTTATAAACATACACAACAAATAATAAACACATAAGAGCCATGCGTACCAAACCCCTAACGAATGATCTCCTAATCAGATATATATAACCTAATCTAACACACAAGAAGGGTGCTTACAAAGTTACTCACTCATTCCTGCAATCACGTAAGCTCCCAACTCTTGTCCGAGTGCACGAAATTGCCTTCTTCTTCTTTTTGCTTCATTGTTCGATAGATCTAGGGTTTGCAGGGGAGAATCGCCTTGTTGGTTACGTTAGGTATCCACTGGTACTACATAGGTAGAACTAGGGTTAGATCCTACACACAGTTAGAGAGTACAAAATCGACTAGAAGTCAATTAATGGAATTCGACTACAGGTTTATTTTTGTATTCGGTCGGCGATTAATAAGAGGATGAAAGAGTCGACTTTAGGGTTTAGAGAAGAGTTATGGTTCTAGTTTAGGAAACCTTCTATTTTTAGGCACCTAAGGGCATTCCTAATACAATTAGAACATTCTTGAATTATCCCTTAAGTAGTTAAGTGTATTAGTTTGACTAGGAAACAAACTAACACCCTTTCCTAGGGGGTTGGCCGAAAACCTACAACCCTTAGGGGATTGTGGTTTTGCATTTATACACTTATATATTTATCTCAGATAAATATATATATGCCATGGGTAATTACTTGTTTACTCCTATATGAGAATACTGCCATATTCTCATTTTTATTTTATTTCGTATCTCTTTTGTCACTGCAAACTTGTCTGTGATGTTTAGTTTGCACCGGTGTGATCCATCGTCATTCTTTAAGTACCATTTGTGAAAGACGTTGTTATTTGCACCCTAATCATTTCAGTTAATTTTAGTATCATCTTTTTTTTAAGTGACCCATCAATTTTCTTTTTTATAAGGTTTTCTAT
>OU343225.1:120745200-120789102 GCA_910596185.1 Chrysanthemum makinoi
GAAACACAACACAAATTGATATAAGATCAAGATCAACTACCAAAAACCCCTTAGTTCCAACTTTCTTGTTGCTTAGGGTTGAATAATCAAATATGCTGAGAAAACTAATCATTTGGATGAATGTGAAGTTATCTAACTATCCCTTGCTTTGAGCAGGGCTGGAAAATTTTTGACGGGTTCGTATGACCCAACTCAAATAGCTAAGCGTGTTTCAAAAACCTACACACGTTTATTAAACTGGCTAGCTATGTCAAGCCGTTTCTGACCCCAATTGTATGACTAGGTCATTGATATCCATAACACAAGTATAGAAAGACATAAATATAACTTGTATAAGATCAAAATCTTCACATGATTTACAGAATTTAACCCATTATTCAGAACCAAAATCAAAACCAGCCGCTGTTTTCAATCATTATAGTGCTCCTGGATAGAAACTGCTAAATGGGAGAGATTTAGGCTTTTCGGACAACTGAGAATTATCATATGTAATTTGACAGTCTCTAAATGGCTTTTTTTGGGGGTGGGTGGGTGTTTGGGGGGGTGGTTATTAAATTGGTTAGCTTATTTCTTGTCGCTGGAATTGCCACCCTTAACATTAAGCTACTAATAATCTTACTGTAATAATCACCTTG
The DNA here is from genome assembly GCA_910596185.1 of Chrysanthemum makinoi. Lineage (NCBI taxonomy): Eukaryota > Viridiplantae > Streptophyta > Magnoliopsida > Asterales > Asteraceae > Chrysanthemum > Chrysanthemum makinoi. The sequence goes on from OU343225.1 coordinate 120,745,836, forward strand.
AAAACATACATCCAAACACCCCCTTAATAAAATGCAATGAAGTGATTACAATTTGACCATATTGGATTTAAAGTTCATGATGTCATGCCTTGCATGTTTGCTTGCCCAATGATACATGGATAATATTTGACTGTCACAGGTACAATTAGTTAGGATACAACAAAGAGTGCCAGAGTATGGTTGGACGACCCAGAAGGTCTTTCATTTCCTCAATTTCTTGGTTAACGGGGGTTTGTACATTTCTTTATAATTCTTTTCAAAAGTGTATTTTTGAACCTTTTTTGTTTGATGTGTACTAATTTTAAACTGGTTACTAATGCAGCTAGGTGTGTGATCTTCATTTACCGCCGTGATATCCAACAGTTGTCACCTGAGGTTAGGAATAAGTCAATCAGTTATGTGAGGACAGTTAATGTTTTTTGTGCTGATACTCTTTATAAAATATGATGTCATGTCAGATTGCCCAACATATGCTGCTTGATCTACCGAGTCTTGTATTTTTCACAACCTATGCTCTCTTGGCTCTGTTTTGGGCAGAAATTTATTACCAGGTTTGATAAATCCTCTTCTGCTTGCTTGTTTATGTAAGGCGTGTTTGGATTTGCAGTTTGAAACTGATTATCTAAAAATTAAGATTCAATGTTTGGATAAATATATTTTGCTTCTGATGATTGTCCTATTATTGAAAGACTTTTACTTTCATCTCACAAGACGCATCAAATGTTTTTTTGGGTATTTTATGCTTCAGTTTTCAAACTATATAATTATTACAATTTAAAACGACAAGAGGCACCCCGTACAAAAAAAGAAGAAAAACGACAAGAGGCACACCCAAACACTATCTCCTATAACCCCGTATTATTATAGTTGATTCTGGTTACTCAAAATTACATTTACACTTTCAAAATGCACATCCAAACACTATCTCCGATAAACTATATTGGTTATCTGATTCTGATTATTCAAAATCATATTTTTACGATTATTTAGTAAGAGTGCATATCCAAACACCCTTCTTTATATATATTTGATAGGCAAGGACGATGTCAACGGATGGTCTTCGACCAGGTTTCTTTGCTATCAATGCAAGTGTTTACGTAACTCAGGTAAAGTTTCGTGTTCATGTTTTTGAATTTAAATCGATACTTACATGAACCTTAGCTTGTATCATGTTTGTTTTAAATGGGATCAAGGAGGATAATTTAGTGGTTGATAATTGAGTGGTTCACGTCTATGTACTATTTATATAATTGATTGATATTGTAAACTTATGAAAGTTAAATATAATTATTTGGTTCTAATCTGCGTGTTTGGAAGGAGGCAATTTGAGGATGATTTTCTGATTATTTGAGGGTCAACTGATCAGTTTCAGAGTTGCTTATTCAAATTGTGAAATTGCTGTGGTTGGTTAAGACACGTACAACTGATTATTGTTTTTGTGAAGCTGGTTTATGTGATTCTACTTATTTCAAAAACCATTAGCAGTAATTATAAGCAATCCCGTACACCTTGTATGTTCTTATGGTAGAAGATCTATGAATACCATATTCAACCAATCATTATTTAAGAACTGTCATGTATGCTTATATTTATAAATGTCCATGCTAACTTCATAAGTTCTTTTATTTTGCAGATTGCTCTATGGGTGATAATATGGTGGAGGCCTACCCATATGTTGGTGATCCTCTCCAAGGTTTTCTTTGCAGGGGTCTCTTTTTTTGCAGCATTGGGCTTTCTTCTTTATGGAGGAAGGTACGTAGAATTTTTCTAAATTCTAGACACTGGAGAATATATATAAGAGAACAAAAAATTGCAACAATCACTAAAAGAAAAAAAAATGGTTTTTACCCTTAGGATTGTTAATTTCAGTGCTACCGAATGAACACCGTCAATATAAATGATAATGCGTCTTTAATTCATGTCTCACACATTACATATCTGTGCAGGCTATTTTTAATGTTGAAACGGTTTCCAGTGGAATCCAAAGGCCGTCGAAAGAAGTTACAGGAGGTATGTTTGTTTATACTTCCCTTTTTTTAAAGTACTAGAGTGACATGTTACGCTGGAACGGGCTGGGTGAAAGGTCAAAACAGGTCATATTGACCAGAGACTTTTTTGTCCAATCTAAAATTCACTGATGAATAGTCAATGTGTTAACTATCTTATTACAGTAATGTGATCTGAGATAAACGATTTGGAAGGTTAGTTTGCACTGAAACTAGAACTTGACAACCCTTTTGGATCGTTGGACCCGTTCTCTTTTTAGCTAGTTTTCTTGATTGACCTGTTATAGATGAAAACAAAATTCAATTCAACCCGTTTATAAGTGAATCCCTCAGAATTGCTGCACCTAACGATGTGATATATTTTAATTCATTACTATAATTTATTTTGTGCAGGTTGGCTACGTGACATCGATCTGCTTTGTATGTTTCCTTCTGAGATGTATAATGGTGAGGCCTTCTTTTCATTAACATTTTGTTAGGTGAGTAATAATCCAACACAATATTCTAAATCTTATATCTTTCTTTGATGACAATATTAGATGTTCTTTAATGCATTCGACAAAGCTGCTAACCTAGACGTACTAGAACATCCTGTTCTAAACTTCATATACTACTTGGTATGTTTCTTCGCCTCCTTTTATCTTCACTTTTATGCTCGTTAACATTCGTTTTGTGATGTTTTATTTTTCTTATAACAGCTGGTGGAGATATTACCGTCGTCTCTAGTTCTCTTTATTTTGAGGAAGTTGCCACCTAAACGAGGGATCATACAATATCAGGCTATTGGTTGATTAGAATACTTTTAAAGACAGTCTTCCCAGAATAGATCCTTCGACAATATAGCACACGGTTTGTGAAATATGTTCATTTTATTGATTTTGTATCTGTGAAATATGTTCTACTTCTAGTTGAACTCTTTTATAGAAGGAAACTGAACCCACCTTAACAAGATGTGGGCTTTGTTGTGTTTTATGTGTTTACAGTTTACTGCTCTTGCAACTCGATTAAAGAAATTCGAAAGCATGCCAGTTATAGTAATGTGGGTGGTTGTTATGTTGCATCATTTGATTATTTTTCCTTGTTTGTTTGTGCTTTTATTGTTTGGGCCTGTGTGATAATTTTGCATGTGGTGTTGATCGGATGAAGTACCAAATATAGGACCATAAGTAATCTTGGTTAAGGTTAATTACTCATAATGAGCAATTAAAATTTGTCCTTCTATTTGCTAGTTTATCACCTAATTTCTTATAAAGTTATGAATATTTAATGAAACACTAGATAAAACCAGCCAAAATAAGAATCAACACAAACTGCAAACAAACAGAACTGGAAACAGCTAATTGCAAATTGCACATGCTGTAAAGATTTTGTTCCTTCAACTAAAAGCCAAAAACATTCATATATGAATTGCAGATCTATTAGACTTTGAGGATAATATAAACAAGTTTGTGTATATCCAAAGTGATTAAGTATCACATATCAAATGTCGAGTTAGGTTAGATTGGAACAAGACACTATTTTGACAATACGACATTCAAACGGATGACCACCAGCCACCACCAAAGTGGCCTAGTGGTTAGAAATCTGATTTCCTCACAAGAGTCTATGGTTTAAACCTCACTAGGTACACATTTAGAAGTGGTCAAAGAGAAGATCTGAAACGGTTACTACAGTGACATCGCGTGTATCTGAGTCAAAGACTCGTCCTTCTTGAATAAACTGAATAGGAAAAACGTCATAGACAAGCCAACATAGTTACTATGTTTATCTCCAAAACCACATGTATCTATTCAAGCTAGAGAATTAACTTTCAAGATGGATCATAGAAAAAACTTTGACTTTGAATGACGAATATTCTTAAGGGTTTTAAAGTATTTCAAATCTTGTTGGCTATACTTTATAGACCTTGACCTTGGTCCAATATAGCTACACTATACATGCTTTTGTTCAATCACCATCCACTTAATACTTGGCTATAAAACAGGAGTTACGTCTTAAAGGCTTATTTGCCTTAGCCAAGATTTTGGACTTTATTAGCAATCCGTTTTGGACCTTGTTATCACCATACATATGTTGTGCATATATACGTCATTTCTAGTTGTCACCCGAATAGGACTTTAATCGAACCAAAACCAAATCTCTATTCTAAGTTTACCGACATACTCACGAAAAACACATTTTTATCATGATCTTTTTTTCTTTCATGCTTTAAGACTTGCCAATATCACGCCTACGCGACCCCTACCATCTTTACGTCGATTTTAAAGGCTGGTTAGGCATGAATGCAACTAATTTGATGTGATCATGCAATGAAAATGATCTTCGTCGAACCCACCCGCTGATAGCATAAATGTGCAATCTAGCAAGTAATTAAGAGTCAGAAATTTTTGGCCCGTCTTCAACATGTGAATTAGCAAGACACTTAATGACAATGATAAGTGATAGAATCACTTAAACAAGACCTAGGTAGGTCTCATATCCTTATTTTATGTCATTAAATTGGCACAAACACAATTAAGAAAAATTTATATCTTAATCAAACGTCAAAGCAGATGGCACATCAATTAAACAACGTTTCACCTATTTTAACCTTAAAAGTATTAAACGTTTCACCTATTTTAACCTTAAAAGTATTAAGGACAATAACTTGTAATCATGGATAACAATATCATTTTGGATATCGATGTTCTTCTATCCAAGCCGGGGTGTTCATCGGTTCAGTTTTCGGGTTTGTGGGTTATGTAGTTCGGGTTTATCGGTATGAAATTTTTTAAAAATCAAAACCAAACCAATTATAGAACGGATGCAACCAAATTATACACTAAATTAGAATTTGGTTTGGTTTCGGTTAAAACCAAAAAAACCAAATTCAAGTAAACTTCACAATATAATCTAGAAGTCTTAAATAAAAACCTAAAAATTCAGATAAAATTAACAAATAAAAAGTTCTCATAAAGTGTTTAAGTAAATCAACAAAATGAAACCAAAAGTGTCACAACTTCATATAAATAAATTAATAATAGAAGTACATAATAAGAAATTTTTAAGTTAATTCACTTACCAGATATGCATCACAATTTTAATTCTAGTATTTTTATTTATTTATTTATTTTAAATATATTTTGAGACTTTAGGAATGTTAGTTAAAATAATATGATAGAAACTGTATGTATAATTTTTTATTTTTGTGTATATATATAGATATTCGGTTTTTTGGGTATGGTTTAGTTATATTTTTGTCAAACCATATACCAAACCAAATACTAATTAAAACTTCGGTTCGATTTCAAACCAAACCATACACTAATTAAAAAAATTCGGTTCAATTCTATTCGATTTCGGCTTGGTTTAATTTTTGGTTTATTCGTTGTCAAACCAAACACCGAACACCCCTAATCCAAGGATCTAGATTGGTATTCTAGATCTCAAGTTTTTTGATGGTCCATCCCTTTACGTTATAAGGGAGAATTTTATGGGTTTAGTTCAAAAAATAGCAACGAACTTTTTTAAATGTACCGATTTGATACGTGAATTAAAAAAAGTTTTACTTTTTGTAACAGACTTTCATGGTTTGTTCCAATATGCAACAATGTTCATAAGCTACCGGTTAAAACCTATTAAAATCGGCAAAAACCTTGTTTGGCATTTTTAATGTTATTCTCTTATTACGTGGAAATGTTTGATTATATAAGTACGCATACTTACTTCACTTCTCAATTACCCTATCTAATTTCTACCCCTTTCAAACCTTAATCCTAATTATGATATGATCTAAACATTAAATTGACACTTCTCCCTTTTTCATACAAGATGCGTTTAACTGTTAATTTCCACCACGATAGTCGGTTCACCTCATCACCTTTCATGTATAAAGGAGACATATCTACAATACGAGATATTGAATTCATCCATATGACACTTATTGGGTTGATGAAGCTACTCAAAGGGTTATGTTAATTCATCGTTAAAGGTATTTATTTCCTATTCCTAGTAAAAAACTTAGTAATGGTTTAAAGGCGATTAAGGATGATGCTAACCTAGGAAAATTTATTGCTCTAGGTTTTAAGAATAAAAAGGTAATTGATTTATATGTGGAACAATTTGGGTTTATCACTCTTGTGATTGAATCAAGGTTTATCTGTTTGAATCATATAAATCGATCTATTAGGGTTTTCTAAACTAAAGGAGTTGAATTTATGAGGATACAAGGGTATCAGGGATCAAACGTGAAAACCCTAATTTATGTTGTCATGTAGATCGTGAAAACTAGGTTTACCTAGATTGCTTTTCTTGTATGCACCAATTTTGTTTTCGTTTATGAATTAGGGTTTTAGTTATTTTTGAAAATTTATATTACCAAATTAAAGCATATAGTAAACAAGATAGCTAAGAGAAAAATAAAACATATCATGGTTTGCCTTAACCTAAAGGTGTCGATTTTATGATCCTAGCTAGATATGGATCACAAAAGTTAACTAAAAAAAGTCTTGGTAACCAAGCACAAACCTTTAAAATTTATTGGAAATCATAATTAGGTTGAAAAGTCAAAATTTTCTAAACTGATAATAAGAAGCAATAGGGTAAGAACCATCATTTTATGAGGAAAGACAATTGCATTAGTATGCAACGATGCAGGTGAAACTCGTAGTTTGCATGTACTTATAGAATGGGCTACACAGCTGGTACATGTGCTTGTGTAGTGGGTTCTAGAAAACCCTAGCTTAAGTATTTTTGTATATGCTTTATTTATCAATACTTTCATGCTTTATTTGAACTATGCGTGTGGACACGAGCCTAAGCTATTGACTAAAATATAAACTGCGTGGTTGTGATGTAGTTACTTTTTTTGTATTTTATGATTTTTGGGTTTAAGGGAGGCCAACGTGCCATTGGTATTCGCTCTTGTAATTTATTTTTAGAGAGTAACATTTATTTAAATTACATGTAAACCAAGATGGACAAGACACAAGGAAGCCCAGACGAGGTAGAAGATTATATGGAGTACAAGGAGAGAGGAGAACCAGTTGGAGCACGGAGGAAAGATGATCCTGTTGGTTTTATGGATATAAATTAGTAGACGTGAGTTATGATCGAACTCGAGACCACGGGATTGCACACTATGCGTATGAGAATTAAAGTTAATAATTAAATTTAAATGTTGTATTTATTTATTAATTACACGAAATAATATAACGGACGTTAAGTAATTAAGTGTAATGGACTAACGGTCGTTAAATGTAATTTGAAAGGACTAGATTGCAAAATTAATATTGGGAAGGTTCCGGAATCCCTTGGGGATCACTCAACCGATCGGCCTAAGGGGAATCCCAACCCAACCCAAACTCAACTTGTTCACCAAGTTATGTTGAGTATATATACAAGGCTAGGGGTCTTGGTTTTGCATCTCTTGTACTCATAAGGTTAAACCTAAAAAGTGTTTGTGTGTGTTTGCTTAAATTCGGTCGACTACTCCTCAAGGGAGTCGATCCATACCTTTTCCAAAATCAAATTGTTTCGTTTAATTAAAACTAGCATTACTTTAATTTGTTATAGTACGTGTGTATAAGAAAGTGGTACTAACACATTATTGTTAGTATTCTTGAATTGAATTACAAAATCGGTAAGGGGTAATTCTTATAATCCTATAAACCCTAATTAGGGTTCATCACTTGCTAGTTTTGTGGATTTTATTCTTGTTCGGCTAGAATCAATAAAGGTACGCATATTCTTGTTTATGTTAATTAATTATTCATTAATCTATCCTATACGCTTCCGCATGTATTCTTTGATGTTTTGTGTTTTATATTTGATTGTCATTATATATAATTCCAACAGTGGCATCACGAGTCATTGGTTTAATGAGTAATTAATTACTAAACACGTAAAAAACGAATATTGTATGTTGTTTGATATGATTGTTTTATGGTTTTGGTTATGATTATGTAAACCCTAGTTTTAGGTTTAGGGCTTTTGCCCTAATTGGTTTAATTTTTATATGGATCGATTAAAAAAAAATTTATGGGGCGTACCCCTAATTTTTTTTGGTCGATTACATTTAAAAAAAATTTAGGGTTTATATATATTAATTGTTATGTTAACCTTATCGAAACCTAGAATTAATATATGTGTTACGTGATAAATTCATGAATAATATGTTATGTGACATGGAATTGTATGCGATCTTGTGACTTAATTGAATAATTGTTATGTTATATCCATGATGAAATATGCATGTTTGTCATGGATGGTTGCTTGAATTTTTTTAATTGTTAAGGTATTTTATCGCATGTTTGTTTTTTGATAAATCTTGAATTGGGGAAGACTCCAATATATATTAATGAATCAATTATGTGCAATTTGGTATATTTTAATTATGGCTTACGCAATCGATTCGTCGATGTATGTGGCTCACTTTCAATTGGGAAAATGAAAGCCCTAATTAATATATACGTTAATTAACCTAGATATTGATTATTAATAGGTTTTATCAAATAAGTTGTATGTGGCTACTTGTTTACACGTATTAATTGTTAGTCATGTGCGTATTGTTTTTTAGTTATTTATTTTTTATTTGTTTACTTGTTTGTTTATTATGTGTGACAAGTTTTAAGCAAAGGGTAATTTTGAATAGAAAAATAAATCGGACTAAACAATGATGAAATTTGATTTGTTTTTTGAAGAGTTAAGTTTTCAAAAGTTTAATTGATTGATGATTTTGGTACAAATGGTCTGAACGGCTCACACAATTTGACGGACTGTGTGGGGGGTACAAAGAGGGGAGCGCATCAAATTATGACCCGAAAGAAGGAGGTTATTGCTTCAGCGCTGACCGAATTCTCCGCTTCCTTGCGAGTCAAATTGGAGCTACCAAGTAAGCCATAAATGTACAAAATCATCTTAAGGGCGAATTAGCTTTAATTCCATGCGCCACTTTTGTGGTAATTATCCGAAACACTAAGTCTTTAGACTTATGAAAAAGTAAGATATAATGGACGATAATTAAAGGTAAATTCATTGATTGGCGAAACCAATACCTCAATCAAAACTTTGATAATTTGATCTTTACGAATTGGTTAATAAAAAGTTTTTTTATTAAAATTTATGCTACAAGATGAATGGATGACATCTTTGTACATATTTGATTTGACACCATAAATCAAAACTAGTACCCTTTATAAATTAAGTTAATGCCATCTAGTTAAAGGAACACTTGAAGTTGCAATTTACGTCATGTAGGAACTTGGCGAGATTGTGATGGAAAGGTAAATCTTTATGTAAAGTCAGACCTTACATGAACATATTTGCAGTTCTTTAAGTTAGACGACTTAAATTGAGTAGTAAGTGAGACCCGGACTCAAGGCATAAGATGGGATAAAACATGTTTATATTTGCAATAGCGTTGGAAGATATAAATCCCATAATGATCTAGGAATTGGAAATTGTTTGCCAATTATTGTTCGACATATTACCTTATTATATGCTTTTATTACGAGCAGATCAACTGATGTAATGAACCTATGATAATTTGGATCCTAATTTTCGAGAAAATTATATGGTTATATGTTTATATTACCTTGGGTATATTTTATTTTCTTGAAAAGTTGTATTATCGAAAATACTAATACTTGAACTTTTCTGTAGAAATGGCTCAAAACAACGATAACACTAACACTGCACTAAGTTCTGCGTTCAAAAGCTTTTTTGATCGAGAAAAGTTGACTGGCTCTAAGAATTTCAATGATTGGCACCGCTCTTTGAGAGTTTTCTGTAGAGTTGCTGATTGGTTGGATTATCTGTACACGCCTTGCCCTGTTGAACTAGCACCTGCCGCATCTGACGCGGAAAATGCTGCGTGGAAGGTTGAGTATAAGCGTCATAATGATGTGGCTTGCCTAATGTTGGGAACGATGGAACCTGCTCTCCAAAAGCAGTTTGAAAACTACTTCCCATACAACATGCTCAATGAACTCAGAACTATGTTTGAGAAACCTGCGGCTGTCGAAATTTATGATTTGATCGATGCATAACACAGCTGCAAGCATGGAGAGGGTAAACCCGTAAGTGCTCATGTATTGGAAATGAAAGGATACATGGACCAATTACTAGCACTTGGCAAAGTTTATGAAAATGACATTGCTGTGAACTTGATCAACAAATCCCTTAACAAGGATTTCAATGGTTTTGTTCGGAACTTCAATATGCACTGCGTGGGGAAGAAAGTTACTGACCTACACGCATTGCTAATTGATTATGAAAAAGGGTTACCTCAGAAGGCTCCTACTCCCCAGGTACTTGCTATTCAGGGTGGAAGGATAAATAAGTCAAAACCGCAGCGTGCGAACAACAAAAAGGGAAAGGGCAAAGGGAAAGTTGATAAGGGTAAAAAGGTTATGGCCTATCAACCATAACCCAAGAAGTACCCTACTCCTAGGAAGGAAAATCCTAAAAAGGATCAAGCATGCCACCTGATAACATCAAATAATCCTGAGTTTCTAAGCGTTAATTTCCCCCTATATCATCACATTTTGAGTTAATTATTAGTGAAAACATCCTTATTCCTTATTATTTCATTTCAGGTCGCATTCGAAGTAAGGAAGCTGCAATTGGGCGTTTTCAGACCCTATTGATACGATTGTCTCTTAACTACGGCGTAACAAAGTGATGAAGTTACGACGCAACTAAAGATTACGAAGGCTACGGCGTAACCCTCATCACAGGTTACGCTGTAACTACTGATGAGCACTAAACTAACAAAGACCACGGCGTAGCCCTCAGCTTAGGCTACGCCGTAATGAAGAAATACACTGGATTACAGAAGCTACAGCGTAACCCCAGCTAAGGTTACACCGTAACCATGGATAAGCACAGAAGATTGAAAGAAGTTACGACGTAACTACCTAATAAAGTTACGCCGTAACTAGTTTGAAGCCTATAAATAGTGGATGGTTTCATCAGTTTTAGATATCTCTCCTTTCCCAAACCTTCTAGGGTTTGGGGAGATCAAAACACAGAAGAAGAAGCATGGTTTAGGAGCACTGAATAAGGAAGTCCTCGTCTACGATTTCCTTTATATTCGAGTTTGGATTCTTTTATATTTTTCTCGATCTTATACTATGAATTCATATCATTAATTAAAGTTTGCATTTATGTTATTGTCATTCTCTTTTATTCTTTATAGACATTTGCTAGTATTTTCATAGATTGCTAGCCTTGGTAGTATTATAAGCTTGATAGTATCTAAAGGGCTGGAAGATATGACCAACTGACCCCAGTCTGATAGATAGCGAAGTATGGAAGGAATTGGTCATAGTACGACCACTCTTCGTGTGCAACTGACCAAATGATCACTTATCAAGTGGATGTATTTAAGAGGTTAGGGGGAATCTAAGTTCCTAACGGCCAGGTTCCCACCGTCTAGATCTAGTAGATTTGGTGCTTAATGACTGCTATTAGGTTGCCGAATGATCCCGGGTGACCTGCTCATCTTGGTGAGGAATCTAAGAACCATAGGCCATGACGAATCAACCAAAGGAGTCTGGTGATAATCAACCACTATATTGAATCTTAGTATCTAGAATTAATTCATATTTGTATTCTTTGTTAAGCTTCGTTTATCTATCTCTTTTCCTTAAATTTATGGTGTCTGTGTGAGTAGAATAATAGCATATCATTGGATTATATTCTGGCATACCGATATATTATCTATATCATCGCTAATCTTCTTAGTTCTTTCAAGGTCACAGCTCTCTTGGGACGATACTCGGATTTACCTAAGGCTTTACTACATCTGATCGGGTACTCTGCCCGTTAGAATGTGTCTATCCTAAGTTATCTAAGTTTTATAAATATTAAAAGCAGGATGAAATAGCACATCAACTTTTTGGCGCCGTTGCCGGGGAATGAACCACATACACTTTCACCGCCTACCCATACAGTAAATTTTTCTCCAAATTTTTTTTTCCATCAAGATCTCTTCATCTAATCATTCTCCATGGCTGGTAAGATCTATCACTACTCTTTTTGATTTGTTTATGTCAATTAGGGTTTATATTTTAATATTTTAGGGATCTTGCCTATTTGGGTTAATTATTGATATTGGTTTGATTAATTGATGATTTGATGATTTCCCCATGTTATTTTGATTCGTGTTCTATCACTATGGTTTGATTTGGGTGTTTTGGCTTTATTTAAATTGGGTTTTGGGTCAAACACAAACTTAGTGGGTTAGGCGCGGTCCCTCAGCACTAATAGGTTAAAAATTTATCAAAACTTTTTACCACTTGAAAAAAAATTGATGGTTCCGGTGTAATCTATTGCTTAATTGGAACATCTGAGGTGCTGAGTTTCTGGGGAAGTTACGGCGTAACTAGTGATTTAGTTACGTCGTAACCATTTAAATCTGTAATAGCAGTTTGATAGAGCTACGCCGTAACCTTTGAAATTACCTAATTACGACGTAACTCTTGCTATGGTTACGCCGTAACCTAACATCAGTAAGGTCTGCACTTACTGTTATTTGTCTTATTTTCAGGTGCAAACAATCCCACAAATTGGTTTAGGCAGTTGTGCGTGGAAGAGTATGAGAAATTAAGAGGAAAGAATATCAGTCAACCTGAAGCACTTGATTTTGATGCATTTGGTACTTTGACAAACGGGAAAGCTGGTAGGAAATTAAGGAAGTTTTGCAAAATTAAGTTCACATGTAATCTTTGGGGAGTTCACGTGTAGTGCATGGTTGAGGCTATTCAGGATCACGGAGCCGGTCATTCCGGAGTATGTCCGTGAATTCCTTGCTAGTGTGGAATTTCGTACTGATATTGTAGATGATAACGAGGAGTCAATGTTTTTTCCAGCTTGGGGGCGTTTGGAGAAGTTTGACTCTTAAGCAGTTTACTACGAGGATGGGTTTGTACACTGAGGAGGATATGGAAACTGAGGCTTTTAGGCGGTTCTATCACACTTGTTGGAGAAGAAGGGACGAGACTCAAGACCTTGCTGCTTATTTCAACCAGATTGCTGTCACGGATGGTTATGATTCAAAGAGCCCACCATCCTACGTTATGGTGAGAAGCCCCATTCGTCGACTGGTGCACCGCCTACTCGCTTGCTCTATTCGAGCAAGACACTCCGCCAAAGAAAAGGTGTGTAAGATATAGGATCTCACAAACACTTCATAACATAATCACATGGGGCGTATACAAATGTTTAGAGAGAGAAAGTTTTAGAGAGAGAAAGGGAAGAGAGTTGGGAACTATGTGAAAACAAAGAAAAATGGTATTGAAGCTCCAACCCTCTACCTTAGGAGGTAGAGGGTATTTATAGTGTCATACAATAAACGCCACCTACGGGCTGTGGATCAGGCATACAGTAGGTAAAGACCCGTCCGTCCTCCATGGTGTTACTAAACTAACTACTTATTAACATAACTTGACTACGACTATGAGCTTTCTAACAAATACATATACTTGAACTGACCGACTCTTTAACGACTGGATTTTCTAAATCCTAACAATCTCCTTGATGAGTGTCTAAATACTCATCATTTTTGTACCATTTAAACTGCAAAAACATCTGAAAACACTCAGAAATGCATCAAAATGATAAAAATATCACAAATAAGTGTTTTATGTGTTTTAAATGCAAAAATATCAAAATCTGGTGAAAAACGTATCAAGTTTGCATAATTGGCAGTTTTAGTCCCCCAAGTTTCAAAAGTTGTCAAAAACAGTCCCTGGTAAAACTAAATAAAGAGAAATATCATTTCAAGTCCCTAGGGATTCCTAAGTTGTCAAAATTGGTCCTTAGAGATTTAAATTTACAAAATTACAACTTAGGTCCTTTAACTTTCAAAAATGACAAGTTAGGTCCCTAAACTTTCAAAGATTGTCAAGTTTGGCCCTTGGTTTATAAATTCAGAATGTGCATGATTGGCCCCTGGAGAATCAAAAAATGGCAGAATGGTCCTTCAAGAATTGGAGAATTGCAAAACAAGTCCTTTTAATATTAAACCTTCCAAGCCTTGTCAAAACACCTTTGACCCCTGCCACTTATACCATTGTGACCCCCTGTCATTACCATTTTGAACCTTTGGTCAAATCCAGTCAAACCCATACACCCTTTCCCTCCCAACTGGGTTTCCTCTCCACTTGTGCCTGCAACACACAGGCCAACCTCCCATCACCTTTTCTCCTTATCCCTTCCCCTCATCATCATGTTCACCAACCTTTCACACCACAATAAATGCCACCCCCCCTAGTTGCTAAAATCAGAGCCCACAGGTCAAATAGCTTTTCCCGCCAAAATGATCAAACGGCCAAAATGATCTCTAGTAATCCAATGGTCCTGATTAAAGCTGGGATTCACTCAGAGGAGAGAGAGGAACAATATTGGTGTATAAAAGAAGAAAGGGAAGCAAGAGAAGAGTAGTAGTTTAGTTTTTAAATTTCTTGTATGTCGTTTTTTCCTTAAACTGTTTTAATTAACTTTTAAAATGTAATCTTAAGCTTTTATGTATTAAACATAAGCTACTTAATCATTATACTCTGCTTTTAAGTATCAATTTCATAGTTTAGCTAAAATTCATATTCTTGTCTTTACTGTTGCAAAATCCAGTTATAAAAATCTTATTTGCAGGCTTCTAATAGCTTATTTCTAAGTTCTAAAAAGCTTATTTAAGCTTATTATAGCTTTGGTAAGCTCACAATTCAGTTTCAATCAAATTTGGGTTATGGTCAACAAAAGTCAACTGTACAGCAAGATGGGCATGGAAATGGCTATTTGGTAATTACAGTGCTTGATTTGGATTGGGTTTGATATGGAATAGTGTAGTTTTGGGTTCTATATTGGCTACATCATTGCTGGACACTTGTGAGTGGTATTCTTAGTTTAATTTTTTACTCAGATTTGCAGTTTGTGTTTGTGTTTGAATTCGTGGTCATCAAATAGTTTAAACATGTTTAATTAATGGTAATTAGGATGTTAGATTTAGTTTAATTAGTGGAATGAGTTAAATCAGTGGTTAGTATAGTTTAAATTTGCAAAACAATTGTAAAAGTGGTGTTTGGATTTGTTGCTTAAACTGAATTTGAGGTTTAATCAGTAGTTAAAACCTGTGGTTCTAGGCTTGGTTAACTCTATTTCACTCATATCTGTCTTATTAGTGCACCTTAAAACCTTAAAAGTCAAAATCATGTTTCAACTGTTCTAATTTCTTAACTGTTGAAAACTTGTGATATCAAAAGCTTGTTTTATGTTTAAAACTCATAGATATAGCTTGTAATAGGTTTAATTCATCACTAAACATCATATTCAGTCAACAAATTAGGATCAAAGTTCAAGAAAGTCAACTTTTCATTTTTTGTCAAAAAGTCAAATACTTGCAAAACTCAGTTTTGGGCCAAATCATGTCAAACTCTGGGTTTT
Organism: Chrysanthemum makinoi; assembly: GCA_910596185.1. Lineage (NCBI taxonomy): Eukaryota > Viridiplantae > Streptophyta > Magnoliopsida > Asterales > Asteraceae > Chrysanthemum > Chrysanthemum makinoi. The sequence continues at coordinate 120,761,264 of OU343225.1, forward strand.
ATAACTTCTTCTGGTCTATTCTCTTATTACCATTTTAGTATATTTTTGCAAATTTTTTATAAGCTCCAAATGTCTTGTCAACTTGGGCAAAAATGCCCTGTGCACTGACTCAGCATACACTGAGTCTGCACAGGGTGTTTGCAGGGCTTGCAACAAGCTCAATAGAGCTTGTCCAAGTCTAGTTTTTGGTTTAAAGGTTCTTGGCCAGGTCTATTTTAAGTTTCAATTGTTGGTTTTCATTCTCAGCTTATTAGGTGGCTTATTTTTAAGCCACAAAGTAGGCACCAAATCTGTTTTTGGCATAAATGCTCAAATCATCAAATCAAAAGCAGTTTGCAATTCAGAGGTCAAGGATTTCTGTAATAAGTTGTTCTAAAGTAGTTTTAACATAATATAGGTTCTGTGTTAGTTTGGTAGCTTATTGTGCCCTTGTGCTTATTTCAAGTGCTTATTACATAAGCACTTGCATAGCAGTTTCATTTTCTCTCACACAAGCCCCTGTTTTTATATTTTTCTTAGATTGATAATATCATTTTAGAGTTTCCCTGAATTTTTTATATTTTTCCTACACTGTTTGCTATTTTTCCCTATTTTAATTAGTTTTTAAGCATTTTTAATTAGCTCTTAATACAATTAATTAAGAAAAGGTTCAAAAAAATAATTTTTCATTTTTCTTAAGTTAAGATAAATATAAAAAGACAAAAAAATATTTTTCCAGATTTTTCTTAGTTAAATTTGTATTTTTAAGTAATTTAAGTAGTTTTAAATAGTTTTTAATTCATAAAAAATCCAAAAATAATCAGAAAAATACAAAAATAGTTTTGAAAATTCTATTTTGATATTTTAGATTTTTCCAAGTCATAAATTCATTTTTCTAGCTTTATTTCCTATTTTCTTGTATTTTAGGTTATTATTTAATAGTTAAAATTTGTTTTTAATTAATAATAATTAGTTAAATAGTTATAAAAATAATTTTCTTTTTCTATAAATTTTATTTTATCATTAGGATTGTAAAAATGTCATTTTAATATTTTTAGGATTATCTGCTTTAGTTTCACATTTTTCTTTTTGTACGTCGCGTAGTTTTAAATTAAGTTTTATAAAAACATAAAATCAAAAACATCAGTTTAAAAATAGTGATAGCGTTTATTTAATATAGTTTATCTTTTTAATTTCCTTTAATTTGCATTTAAGCCCTTGTAGTTTATGTACTTTTTCTGTAGTTATAATCATTCACAACCTCTTTTCCGTTCAAATCTCTCGATCACTATACGTTTGACTATTCTCGCACAGCTGGGGAAACACTATACTCTCCTGATCTTCATTGCATTGGTGTTTAAACTGTTTTAAGTTTCTTACGGTCGGCCATTCACAAGTGGTCGGCTTGTGTGAGAAAACCTGACGGTTTTGCACGAATCAAATTTTGGCGCCGCTGCCGGGGAGCAGTGCTAATAGTCTTACGTTTAGCAGATTAGTGATTTGAATATTCACTCCTTGTTCATACCATCTATATGTTTATATTTTCTTATATAAATCAAAAACCCAAAAATATTTTCTTTCTTATTTTTGCAAAATGTTTATTCAAAAATACCAAAAATATTCCTCTTTACCCTCTTACCCTTTTGATTCTTCATTTCTTACCCTCTGAAACCCTTTGATTCTTTCTATGTCTTATCCTCACCCTCTTGGTTGTCAATGGTGTGGTGGTCCTTATAATGGTGGCAATTGCCCCAGTTGTAGCATGGTGGAATCAGGAAACGGGTCTGTCTATAACCATGATCCCTATTCCTACCATAACACAAGTGATTTATTCCATCAGCTACCACACTGTGAGACTCAGCAGTTTTATTGTTGTGAGTACTGTGGTGGTTCACACTCCAGTTCTGATTGTCAATCGGGAAACACGCTTGTCTATGAGCAGGTTCCTGATAACAATTATGACTATAACACATACAACTCACATGCCACATCGGTTTTCTTGTTGTGAGTATTGTGGAGGTCCACATCTGTAGCTCGATTGTCAAACAAGGAATCCAATTCCTTGTAACAATTACGACTCTTCGTATCATAACCAACCTCCACAGTATCAAATGAATCGGCACCACCTCAGCCTGACCCACTTCCTCAAAATCTTCTCCTTGATCTTTTGGATTTAGTGAAAGATTTGAAGGAATGTAAACATTCCCAAGATAATCCAAATGAGAAATCCATGGAAGTTTTGTTAGCTGAAGAGCGGGCTGCTAAATTAGATTCCCAGATTGCCTTTGAAAAATCTATTAGGGAATCAATTGCAAAGGAAAAGCGACCAAATCGGCTCTCGATTCCGTTTCATTCCTGATGACGATGATGATGAAGTTACCCTTGATATTAGTCAATTTTGTACAGGTTCATCAAGTTCATCAGTTGAAATTCCTTCCATGAAAAATCAGGGAGAAAAGACTATGATGGAATTACTAGCAGAAGAACAAATGGAAAGTATAAAACATATGTATGCTAGTCCTTCTCAACTCCCTCAGTCTGTTGTTATCACACCCGATATTCCCACTCACTCTCTGAACATGGGGGATGAGCTTCTTGACACTGTTCCTGAAAAGGAATCAGACGAATTCATAAAGTCTAATGTTGAGAACCTTGTCCCAATCCCTAGAAAGTCACAGGGAATTATCGATCATGTGTGTGATATCCCTCCTCCTCTTGTCTTCCAAAGTAATCATGTTGAGATTTGCTCCGATTCTATTGATGACGATTCGTTATCTTGTGGAGACATCAGTTATATGGAAGAATTACCTTCTGAGCTTGTTAGCTTAGAATAAGAGAATGATGAAGTTACTGACACTGAAATCAAAGATGAAGCACTTCGTGCAACATTCTTGAATGTCAGTCTTCTCATTTCTAAAATCGAGGCTTTCAAAGAAAAACCCATTTCATCTCCTATCCCCATAAAGGATAGTGACATTTTTTCCAATGATTCTATTCCGGAAATGGAAGCCTTCTGTTTTGATAATATGGGAGAGAAGATTAGTGGCAGTACCACTTTTCATTCTCATAATTCTCTCCCCGATTATGAATCATTTACATTGGAGGAGTTCACCAGTGAACCCACTCATATCAATTCTGAATATGATTCATTCACCTTCATGGAGTTCTCAGATGAACTCACTCATATCATATCTCCGCCAGAGTATGATAACTTCTACTTTGATCTAGACACACCCGGGATATGTCTAGACCAATTGAGCTTAAAAGATGAAATTCATGCTACTATGAATTCTCCTATTGAGGATGAAGAGTTAGTCAAGATTATTATCATGATTTTCTATCTCTTCTTCACCTATCCCGTAGCTTCTCCTGTTCTTCACTCCTTCGGGAATGAAGACATTATCTTTGACCCCGGCATTTCCATGTACCATTTGTGAGCCGGGTCTGTCTGTCTCTGTATCTCATCGGTGTGGAACTTTCGCGTACTTCAATGTTTATCCAAACATCTTGAATGAAAGTCCGATGGAGATTGTCTCTTCCACTTACTTCCCCATGAACAAATTAATTCGGGGTCGAGTCAAGCTAGCGACTCGGTAATCAAAAACAATAGTTAAACATGGGTTTTCACCCGTGTGTACCACCCTAGTGTGGGGGAGATACCCCACATGTTGTATATAGATCTAAAAAATGAATGAAAATTGTAAATATTAAAAAAGAGAATAATTGTTGTGTTTTCACACTTGGCTAGTAATGTTATCCTTTTATGTTCAAGGATTCGGCATAATAGCCGGGACTTTGAATATTGAGGACAATATTCATTTCTAAGTGTGGGGGGGAAATTCTGGAAAATTTTGATCATAAATGTACCCTTTTAGTCCCTTTTTCCCCCAAAATGGCCAAATTTAAATTTTTTTTTTAGTGAAAGTACTATGTACTAAACACAACAAATGGTAATCAGTCCGCCATGTCTAATAAACAGAAGGATTGGCTAATCCAGGAGCAAACGACTCTTGGTAAAGATATCTCAAATCCGTTGACGGCTTGCAATTTGCCCAAAATTGTATGGTGTTCAGCTCACCATATCCTTAAAAGTGAAGAGTTGGCTAGCCCGCAAGATTATGGCTTGTGGTAAAGGCAGTGGAAAAACCATAATTGGTAATCAGCTCACCAAAGATATTTTATCTAAGAGTTGGCTAGTTCAGAAGCAAACGGCTTACGGTAAAGACAAATCAAATCCGTTGAAAGTTGGTGATTTGCTCAAAATCATTTGGTTATCGGTGTACCAAAGTTCTTACTTGAACTGAAACATTTGGCTACTCCAGAAGTAATGGCTTTTGGTAAAGAGATGAAATCCATTAATTTTTCTCAAAACATTGCTAGGGACTAGCAATATCTTAATGTGGGGGATTGATGAGTGTTTAAATACTCATCATTTTTGTACCATTTAAACTGCAAAAACATCTGAAAACACTCAGAAATGCATCAAAATGATAAAAATATCACAAATAAGTGTTTTATGTGTTTTAAATGCAAAAATATCAAAATCTGGTGAAAAACGTATCAAGTTTGCATAATTGGCAGTTTTAGTCCCCCAAGTTTCAAAAGTTGTCAAAAACAGTCCCTGGTAAAACTAAATAAATAGAAATATCATTTCAAGTCCCTAGGGATTCCTAAGTTGTCAAAATTGGTCCTTGAGATTAAAATTTACAAAATTACAACTTAGGTCCTTTAACTTTCAAAAATGACAAGTTAGGTCCCTAAACTTTCAAAGATTGTCAAGTTTGGCCCTTGGTTTATAAATTCAGAATGTGCATGATTGGCCCCTGGAGAATCAGAAAATGGCAGAATGGTCCTTCAAGAATTGGAGAATTGCAAAACAAGTCCTTTTAATATTAAACCTTCCAAGCCTTGTCAAAACACCTTTGACCCCTGCCACTTATACCATTGTGACCCCCTGTCATTACCATTTTGAACCTTTGGTCAAATAAAGTCAAACCCATACACCCTTTCCCTCCCAACTGGGTTTCCTCTCCACTTGTGCCTGCAACACACAGGCCAACCTCCCATCACCTTTTCTCCTTATCCCTTCCCCTCATCATCATGTTCACCAACCTTTCACACCACAATAAATGCCACCCCCCCTAGTTGCTAAAATCAGAGCCCACAGGTCAAATAGCTTTTCCCGCCAAAATGATCAAACGGCCAAAATGATCTCTAGTAATCCAATGGTCCTGATTAAAGCTGGGATTCACTCAGAGGAGAGAGAGGAACAGTATTGGTGTATAAAAGAAGAAAGGGAAGCAAGAGAAGAGTAGTAGTTTAGTTTTTAAATTTCTTGTATGTCGTTTTTTCCTTAAACTGTTTTAATTAACTTTTAAAATGTAATCTTAAGCTTTTATGTATTAAACATAAGCTACTTAATCATTATACTCTGCTTTTAAGTATCAATTTCATAGTTTAGCTAAAATTCATATTCTTGTCTTTACTGTTGCAAAATCCAGTTTCAAAATCTTATTTGCAGGCTTCTAATAGCTTATTTCTAAGTTCTAAAAAGCTTATTTAAGCTTATTATAGCTTTGGTAAGCTCACAATTCAGTTTCAATCAAATTTGGGTTATGGTCAACAAAAGTCAACTGTACAGCAAGATGGGCATGGAAATGGCTATTTGGTAATTACAGTGCTTGATTTGGATTGGGTTTGATATGGAATAGTGTAGTTTTGGGTTCTATATTGGCTACATCATTGCTGGACACTTGTGAGTGGTATTCTTAGTTTAATTTTTTACTCAGATTTGCAGTTTGTGTTTGTGTTTGAATTTGTGGTCATCAAATAGTTTAAACATGTTTAATTAATGGTAATTAGGATGTTAGATTTAGTTTAATTAGTGGAATGAGTTAAATCAGTGGTTAGTATAGTTTAAATTTGCAAAACAGTTGTAAAAGTCGTGTTTGGATTTGTTGCTTAAACTGAATTTGAGGTTTAATCAGTAGTTAAAACCTGTGGTTCTAGGCTTGGTTAACTCTATTTCACTCATATCTGTCTTATTAGTGCACCTTAAAACCTTAAAAGTCAAAATCATGTTTCAACTGTTCTAATTTCTTAACTGTTAAAAACTTGTGATATCAAAAGCTTGTTTTATGTTTAAAACTCATAGATATAGCTTGTAATAGGTTTAATTCATCACTAAACATCATATTCAGTCAACAAATTAGGATCAAAGTTCAAGAAAGTCAACTTTTCATTTTTTTGTCAAAAAGTCAAATACTTGCAAAACTCAGTTTTGGGCCAAATCATGTCAAACTCTGGGTTTTATAACTTCTTCTGGTCTATTCTCTTATTACCATTTTAGTATATTTTTTCAAATTTTTTATAAGCTCCAAATGTCTTGTCAACTTGGGCAAAAATGCCCTGTGCACTGACTCAGCATACACTGAGTCTGCACAGGTTGTTTGCAGGGCTTGCAACAAGCTCAATAGAGCTTGTCCAAGTCTAGTTTTTGGTTTAAAGGTTCTTCGCCAGGTCTATTTTAAGTTTCAATTGTTGGTTTTCATTCTCAGCTTATTGGGTGGCTTATTTTTAAGCCACAAAGTAGGCACCAAATCTGTTTTTGGCATAAATGCTCAAATCATCAAATCAAAAGTAGTTTGCAATTCAGAGGTCAAGGATTGCTGTAATAAGTTGTTCTAAAGTAGTTTTAACATAATATAGGTTCTGTGTTAGTTTGGTAGCTTATTGTGCCCTTGTGCTTATTTCAAGTGCTTATTACATAAGCACTTGCATAGCAGTTTCATTTTCTCTCACACAAGCCCCTGTTTTTATATTTTTCTTAGATTGATAATATCATTTTAGAGTTTTCCTGAATTTTTCATATTTTTCCTACACTGTTTGCTATTTTCCCTATTTTAATTAGTTTTTAAGCATTTTTAATTAGCTCTTAATACAATTAATTAAGAAAAGGTTCAAAAAAATAATTTTTCATTTTTCTTAAGTTAAGATAAATATAAAAAGACAAAAAAATATTTTTCCAGATTTTTCTTAGTTAAATTTGTATTTTTAAGTAATTTAAGTAGTTTTAAATAGTTTTTAATTCATAAAAAATCCAAAAATAATCAAAAAAATACAAAAATAGTTTTGAAAATTCTATTTTGATATTTTAGATTTTTCCAAGTCATAAATTCATTTTTCTAGCTTTATTTCCTATTTTCTTGTATTTTAGGTTATTATTTAATAGTTAAAATTTGTTTTTAATTAATAATAATTAGTTAAATAGTTATAAAAATAATTTTCTTTTTCTATAAATTTTCTTTTATCATTAGGATTGTAAAAATGTCATTTTCATATTTTTAGGATTAATACTGCTTTAGTTTCACATTTTTCTTTTGTACGTCGCGTAGTTTTTAAATTAAGTTTTATAAAAACATAAAATCAAAAACATTAGTTTAAAAATAGTGATAGCGTTTATTTAATATTTTTTTATCTTTTTAATTTCCTTTAATTTGCATTTAAGCCCTTGTAGTTTATGTACTTTTTCTGTAGTTATAATCATTCACAACCTCTTTTTCGTTCAAAATCTCTCGATCACTATACGTTTGACTATTCTCGCACAGCTCGTTGGGACTTAACGACCTGGGGAAACACTATACTCTCCTGATATTCATTGCATTGGTGTTTAAACTGTTTTAAGTTTCTTACGGTCGGCCATTCACAAGTGGCCGGTTTGTGTGAGAAAACCTGACGGTTTTGCACGAATCACTCCTCCTAAGGGAGGTCACCTCAAATTACACAGAATACAAACATATATTACATTAAGATTGTTCTTGGATTCTTGTTTAAGTTCATTGCTCTGTAGCTCGTAGATATTGATTCTTCATGTATTGCATGTATGGATAATTCAAGTGGAGGTCTTTAACTGATCCTCGTGATGATGAGTTTTGAGCCAGCTTTGAGATCATCAGCTTGCATAAATCTCTGACTCTTCCATTGTAGTGTTGACATTATGTGATGTTGTGACAGTGGACCGACATGCTCACATTCTGGATCATGATTTCTTTTCATCAGAGTAGCGGAAGCTTTAGTTGATTCATGATATTTGCAGCAGCGAAGCATAAGCATGGAGTGAGAATATCAGAGTCATTGATGCACTAATCATGATTTCTTTTGAAATGAATGTGTTGTGTGAGTATGCGGCTATGTATTGACCTCTCCATTCGATCAGCTTGCAAACGTTGGGTGTACACGCATACAACAGTTAGCAATAAAGTGCACGAAAGTGTCTTTGATCACTTTCGTTGAATTGAGGTACACGGTTCCCCGTTGATCAGTACAAGTACCGCCTTGTGATCGTATAATTCTGAAGAATCTCCTTGACAGGGTTTCGCAGCTGCTCTAGCTGTTCTCAAACCGGAACGTCTCAAAGAAGACAACATGAAGTGAGTGAACCAGCGAATTTGAGATTCACTGATTGATGAAAAGAGATTTGAAAAACAATCGTGTACTGCTTAATATAAATTGTTTTTGCAATACAACGAAGGTTTTAAGGAAAATCAATTATCAATCATAAACACCTTTTATTTTGAAATAATAATACACAGCCGATGTGCTAGAGAAAAGAGTTTTAAGCACAACGACCGGTTTTTCAAAGGTATCCGTCAATCCATAACCTGAACCAGGATTGATTCAAAGTTTTGAATCGCCCCATTGTTTCTGTTCAGTTGTCACATGGTCGATCTATTGGATAAATCTCACATGCCACCTACCAAGAGCTTGTTTGATGTTGGCTCTAGAAGGCTTTCCATCTTCATTGTGAATATGTTTGCATATCACTCAGATGTTCTGGCAATACCACAAGGATAATGCGTAGGACTCTTAAAATATATTCTCTCTTTCCACATTGTGTGAAACAGAGAGTCTTCATTGATTGTGTCCTTAATGAGATTTATTGATGATCTCGTGGCTCTAGACTCAATTGTGCACATTCGGTTCCTATGCCGGAGACTAGGGAGAGGGTCTCCTTCTTCAATATCAACCATCTCTAAGAGAAAGTTGATAGATAATGTAGGTTCCCCTGTGACAATGAAACAAGTCCTTTTAAGAGGAACTTGAGTAGCTTGGGAAGATGTAGTGCAGTGCGTCACTGGGTCCATGACGTCTTGTCTTCAATACCGGTGTTACCTTGGTAACCACCAGTAGCATATGAATTGAACCCGGTTTCTGCCCTAAAGTTGAAATAATGAAGGGCTATTTCTTTTCACCATTTTCACATTTATTTCTTTTTCATTCTTCAACCCCTTCAGTGCTTACTGAGACTTCATTACTAGAACCTTGTTGGGTTTATTCCAGTTCTAGCTCAATCTGAGTACGCACTCTTCCCATATCTCACTTTACTCCTTTTTTTCATCATGCCTAAGGACTCTACACTATCTAGTGGATTGTCCCTGGGTAGATCCCTCTGGCTCTGGCGGGATCGTGGGAACGAATACCTAACCTAACCATCCTTATATCACCGTTCATAAAGTAAATTTGGTCGGTCTTTTTGGCATTGTTCATCAGCCATTGGAACCAATTGAAAACCATTTGAAAATCAATCCAGGTACTTGTGATATATTATCAAAGCATTTTGTACCTGAATTGTTTTTGATATTTTAGAAAACGGCTCCCCCTCAACACGTGTAACATATGTTTGAAATCATTTTGGCACATGGAGGCAAGAGGAAGAATTCACTTCTTTGATAAATATTTTCTAAAAATATCGACATCACTTTTCCGATCAAAATCAGTGTTTCACATACAGTTAAAGATATTTTCGGGAAAGAATGTGGTTTTCAAAAATTTGCTCCTCCTCAATATGTGCACCTGATTTTGAAATTATTTAGCACATATTAGGGAAAACCTGCACTTAGAGACAAATCAATCACGTTTCAGTCCATTTTGGTTTGATATAAATGCTCCCCCTTAACATGTGCATGAAAAATTTGAAATCGTTTGGCACATGTAGGGAGGAGAGCTTGTCAATCAAGTATTAAACCATTTATCGAATTATCAGTTTAATTCAATTTAAATCGCAAATTCTCCCCCGATCACAATTTTCAAATCCTTTGAGATTTGTGATCTCTATTAATTTGAATTAAATTTTGAGAACTTTTGAGAAAAATAGTGACTTGATTTTGAAAAGCATTTTTACTGATAAGGAACGGATTTTGAGACTTTAAACTCCATTGATCAATCATGAATAAATATCTTTTGAAAACAACACATTAGCCAAGGTCTTGAATCAATTGTATAAAACATTGTTTTTTTTAATTTTCCAAAAGTAGACATTGCTCTTTTACGTGCCAATTGTTTGAAAAATAACCTTTTTGATTGAATTGAAATCATTCTCCCCCTCAATCAATGACATGAATTGTTGATTGAGTATATTAGGGATTTTGACAAAGATAAGCCCGGATGATTTTCAAAAATAGAGTCCGAGGTATTTTCAAAACAATTTTGTTTTCATTAGATAACAAATATTTTTCAGAAGAATCATTGGACGGAAAAATATTTAAAAAGAAACATTTGTCTTTTTGGTGACAAACATTTGTTTTAAGAATCAGAGCATGAGATTTGAAAAATAAGATTAAGCATTGCTCTGTTCTTTCTTTTTAAAACGGGTTACTACCTGAAATGACAATAAACCACCATTTTTCTCCGTCTTCTTTTTTTATTTTTATTTTTATTATTTTTTTAAGCAATTTATGTACATTCGAAGAACATCTAAAAACCCGTGACATTCTTTGAATGTCAACACAAAGTCCGTAGATGATATCGAATTAAGAAAAACATGACAAAATAAAAATATTTTTGGATTTTTTTCGAGTTTTTCAATTTTTTTTTTGAAGTTTTATATTTTTCTATTTTCTTTTGTGGGTTTTATAATTTTGTATTTTGCTTTTTGAATAAATATATAGAAGAGATAGATGAAGAAAGACCTTTACTCCTCGTCTTCCTCTTTAAGACGTTTGAGTGTTTCCGGTTGTAGACTCTTTAGACCAAGTCGTGGAAGGATAAACTCAAAACGTTCTCTAGGAAGAGCTTTGGTGAAGATGTCTGCTAACTAGTATTCAGACCTCACGAAATAGAGTTCTACCACACCTTTTTCCACTTGATCCCGAATGAAATGATGTCGAATGTCGATGTGCTTTGCTCTTGAATGTTGAACGTTGTTGCAAGAGAGAGCAATGGCACTTTTGTTATCACAATACAGAGGGATTTTGTTGAATTCAAAGCCATAGTCAGATAATTGGGATCTCATCCATAGGATTTGAGCACAACAAGATGACATGGCTATGTATTCAGCCTCTATAGAGGATATAGAAGTACTCATTTGTTTCTTTGAAGACCAGCTCACAAGCTTATCACCCAAAAACTGAGCACCTCCAGACGTACTTCGACGTGTATGTTGACAACCTGCATGGTCAGTGTTAGGATTTGGAAAATCCAATAGTTAAAGTGTCGGTCACCTCAAGTATATGTAATCGTTAGAAAGCTCGTAGTCGTAGTTATTTAATGTTAAGTAGTATTTAGTTAAGTAACACCGTGGAGGACGGACGGGTCTTTACCCACTGTATGCCTGATCCACAGCCCGTCAGGTGGTGTTTTATGTAAAGACTATAAATACTCTCTACCTCCCAAGGTAGAGAGTTGGAGCTCATAATAAGATTTTTCTTTCTCTCACTAAAGTTCCCAACTCTCTTCCATTTCTCTCTCTAAAACTTTCTCTCTCTAAACATATTAAACGCCCCATAGTGATTATGGTTTAGTGTGTTTATGAAATCCTATATATTACAATTGGTATCAAGAGCCATGGTTTGATCACTCATCTTTCATGCTCTTTGTTTTGGTGGATTTCATAAGGTTTTTGGGGTATTAAGTGTTTAGAAGAGTTGGATTCATTTGGACAAATTCTAGTGTTAAAGTTTGAATTTTGCTTGTACTTTTGTGTTTAGGATCATCATATGTGTTTATGTTTTGAATTGGAAGGCTTAAATCATTGTGGTTTGGTTGTTTTTGATTGATAAAGTGGTTATTTTTGAACTTTGTACTAAGCGAGTTGTGTCTCGGATATTTAGTTCTTCAAAGCGAGTTGCTTTGTTACTGGATGCGAGTTGTTATATGCGACTTGGCCATTTAGCGAGTTAAGCTTTTAAGCGACTTGGTGGTTAAGCGAGTTGTGTCTATTTGCGACTTGCTATTAAGCGAGTTGATTCCTAAAGCGACTTGATTCTTTAAGCGAGTTGATTGTGTTGCGAGTTGATACTGAAGCGAGTTGGCTATTTAGCGACTTGTTTCATCAAGCGAGTTGATTTTGTTGCGAGTTGATATTAATGCGACTTGGCTATTTAGCTAGTTGATTCCTTAAGCGAATTGTTCCTTTGAGCGAGTTGGTTGTTTAGCGAGTTGATTACTAAGCGAGTTGAGTGTTTAGCTACTTGTCAATTTAGATTTGTCACTTATTCGTGATACATTCTTACGGTTGTTCTTTTGGTTTAGTAAAATCCCATGAAAGAATCAATTTCCCGGTTTAATCAAAGAATTGTAAAATTCCGTAGAACTTGTAATCATGGCAAACATCGTTCCTACTATTGTTTCTTCCGTAGCTGAGGACGTTCAAGCAGCAGGGTCAGATACTCATCCACCTATGCTTGACAGAACTGATTATGATTCATGGGCACAATGAATCCGGTTGTACTGTTTGGGAAAAGAAAACGGAGTCAACATTCTCAAGTCAATTGATGAAGGACCTTATCAGATTGAGACGACCAGAGACTTAATTGATACAGCTGCAGATGGAACAATGATCTATGGAATAGACAGACCAAAGACGTATGATGAGCTCAATGATTAGGAGAAAAAGAGATTTGATGCAGATATCAGGGCTTCTAACATTATACTTCAAGGTCTTCCAAAAGACATCTACAAGCTTATCAATCACAACACTGAAGCAAAGGCTGTATGGGATAATGTCAAGATGCTTCTTTCTAGTTCTGAATTAACTATGGAAGACAGAGAATCACAACTCTATGATGAATTTGAACACTTCAAGATGAAACCTGATGAGAGTGTCTATGAATATTACGTGAGATTCCACAAGCTTGTTAATGACATGAGGAATATCAGAATGACAATGCCAAACATTCAGTTGAACTCTAAATTTGTGAACAACATGAATCCCGAATGGCACAAGTTTGTCACTTCTGTGAAGCTAACCAAAGGATTGAAGAATACAAACTATGAGCAACTCTATGCTTTCCTTCTTCAGAATGAAAGACATGCTATGTTTGAAAAGAGGATTCTTAAACAATTCAAAACCAACCAGGGAGAGACAAGCTCATCAAATGATTCAACTGCTTTCTACTCAAACATTGGGATTACCACTAAAGCTTCACAAGTTATACCCATGGGTAATGGTAATCACAAACTCATTCCCGATCCACCGTTCAAACAAGCTGATGCTGATGCAGCCGTAGGACACTTCATTAATCAACTAGCTCTCATGGTTAAACAAAACCTGACCCTTAGTCCACACACCAACAGTCTTCACACTAACAATGAGATCAGAACGCAATCTTCACAATCATACTCTTGTCAGAGATGGAAAAATTATGGTGCAACCAGTGCAAGGTAAACGATATGAACAAGGGATGGTTGGAGCAGGTTATGGTAATACTGGAGTAGGCGGAGGTCATGTAGCAAATCAGAATCGGGGAAGGAATGGAAATCAGGGACAAGCAAAGCCGATCAAGTGTTACAACTGTGGAGGTGAGGGACACGTTGCAAGGAACTGCACATCGCCAAAACGCCCTCAGAATGCAGAGTACTTCAGGGATAAGATGTTGCTTGTTCAAGCTCAGGATAATGGTGCAGCTTTGGATGAAGAAGAGTTGTTGTTTCTTGATGAGGGAAATGCCAAGATGTATGATGTAGATGTGGATGAGCAGCCAATTCAGGAGAGAGGCCACAATCATCAGAATGCCTTTCAAGTCGCTGATTGTGATGCATACGACTCTGACGTTGATGATGAACCTACTGCACAAACCATTTTCATGGCTAGCATTTCTCCAATGGTCTCTCCTAAAGTCTCTTCATCACCACAAGCTGGTCCATCCAAAGACAAACTCATTTCTGAGGTATTAAAACTATACGATGATGCTGATGTGCAAAAGATGCATGACAAAGTACAATCAACTGAAACTATTGAGTCAGATATTGAAAATGTGGGTAATGTCAATGTTGTCCCATATGATCAATATGTGAAACAAAGTGAAAGTGAGGTAGTACCAAGTGATGCATCTTCTGCAGTCAACGATGACTATGTTTTTGATGAATACACTGGATGTGCCCCTGATGATTCTGTTATCTCTGAACTTAATGCCTATAAAGAACGAGTTGCCATTTATGAACAACGTGCTAAGTTTGAGTTAACTACTCGTGAGCAGGAGATGGATGACCAAATGCGTACAGTTATTAGAAAAAGTAACTTTAGAGAAGAAGTCTTAAAACAAGAGTTAAACTCCTTACAAGAAAAGCTTTCTAAAAATGCTAAGCAAAAACAGAAACTTCAAGAAAATGTTAAAATGCTTAAGCAAGAATTCAGTGCTAAGGAATCAAAAATTTTGAATGAGTTTTCCAATCTAAAAACTTTGAAAAATAAGCTTGAAAATAAGTTGTACGTACAAGGGAATACCATTCAGACTGCTCACTTGATTACTAAGCATAGAGTTTTAAGCGATAAGCATAGCATTCCCCTTGTTGAGGAACCAAATCCAGAGGTCATTAAAAAGGCTAGAACTGCTCATAAGGTAATTTATGATGGTAATGAAATCCTTAAGCCTAGACAGAAACCTAGTTGCGCTGAGTGCGCTGAGGAAGATAAGAAATCAGATGAGGTCACTAGGGAGAAAATGAATAAAAAACTCAACAACCCTATTTGTAAAGAGAAAAACATAACCATCAAACCTCATGATTACACAAAGGAAAATTGGATCTCCCTTAACATGTTTAAGCCTCAAACTCAATTAACCCCAGAACATATTTTTTGGAAGAAAGATATGGAAAAGCAAAAAGCAGAGAATCTTGTTGTAACGAACCCTCCCCTTAGGAAAATGCCTGCAGCGACTGTGTATCCTCCAAATACACCAATGCATTTAGTTCCTAGGACTATTGCCACTAAGAGCAAGACCTTAATCAGTCAATATGTTATTTTTCAACTATTTGTTGATTTTGAGAAAACTTGTAAGAAGAGGATGACACCCACTGGGATAAAAGAAGGGGAAAGGGGTTTTGAGCAAACAAAAGAATGTTATTTAACTGAGGTCATGCCTTTCTTCAAACAACTAAAAGATCATTTTGAGAGTCTTAAAAAGGGTATTGATTCTGACATTAAAGGAATGGAAAAGGAATTTGATGCAATGATAGTTGAGGTTAGTGACTATGAGCTAGCATTAAAATATAATGAGATTGAGAGGAAAAACTTGCATACCTTGAATGAGAATCTTATTTTTGAATGTATTGCTCAAGATGTGTTTTACACTGCTACGAATTGCTCCATTAATGCTTCTCAATTTCATGAACTATCTGTTGCTCTGAAAGTCTCCCATGATCGTGTCATTGAGCTTGAAAAGATTAATTCGAAACTTAATGAGAAAATTGATCAGGATGATCACGATAATTTGGTAAAGCATCTTTCTAAACTAGAAGTTGAACATTTTGATCTGCAATTAAAATATCAACATCTGAAAGAAAATGTTAAAACCTCAAATATCAAGACATCCTTGGATGTTCCTGAATTTGATGCAGTTTTTGAAATTAGAAAACGTGATGAACAGATTCGAGCTCATTGTAACACGATCAGAAAGTTGAAAGCCCAAATTTCTCAATTAAAAGGTGAAAAGAACAATGTGACTGGATCCCAAATGCCTCCTCCTTTAGATTCTCAGTACTCTCAAACTTTTCATCTTCAAAGCTTAGTTAATGCCTTACAAAAGGAAAACGAGAGTTTTCTAGAAGAAAATGAAAAGGTTAAATGACACTTTAAAGAGTTATATGATTCAATGAAAGTCACTCGTGACCAAAACAACGAAAAAATAACGTCTTTACAAAAGGAAATTGAGAATCTGAGAAGTCAGGAAAATGGGAAACTGCCACTTGTTTTTAATAAGAATGTTGCATCAAAGTCTTCCTTAGACTGCAAATACACTGTGACTATTAAATACATTCCTCCTCATCTTAGGAATAATGAATATGCGTTTCATGACTATTGTGCTCACCTTAAGGATAGTCTAGAATGTCTCCGTGAGATTGTTGAAGAGGATTTCATTAATAAACCTCTTGATAGAGAAATTAGGTTTGCTTGCCTCCAGGCCAAACGATCTCAAGAGCTGCTAGAATGCGTAATTGCAACATGTCCTAAATCCTTAGGTGCAAAAGGCAAAGCGGTGATGCCTTGTTCTATGCCTAGTGCCAAGCATACAAATCATTCTATGCCCAGCTTCAAGAAAGTGAACACCAATGTGCCTTCTAGTAGTACAGACCCTTGCACATCTAGTTCAGGAATGCAAAAAGTAAATCAACCAACTAATGTTCCCATAATTCCCTCTACAGGAGTAATCAGTGACATTAAAGCAAGCAGGTCAAAGCCTCCAGGCAATACCAAGCAAGATAGGACCTCGCAAGCTAAGAATGTGCATTGGAAGAAAGTAGAAGACCAACCTAGGAACTTTAAGTTTGAGTTGAATAAAACGAATCGTGTTGATTCTAGTATTAGCCATAGGCGTACTGTAATTAATTCGAATTCTGATACTATGTGCAAACCATGTAATGATGTCTGTTTGAATTCTGTTGCTAATCATGATTATGGTGTGAATAGTTTGTCTAATGCTGTCAAATGCCCAATTAAGATTGTTAATGCTAAAAATCATGTAAAGAAGGCTAAAAGGCAAAATCTTACGAAAGTTAGAAAACAGTGGAAACCCACAGGAAGAACATTTTGTAAGATAGGTTATCAATGGATACCTTTTGGCCATAAGGTCAATCAGTCTTGCCCTCAAACTGCTAAGACAATGCCCACTAGAAAATGGATGCCTACTGGTAGAACTATTCCCTTAAGAAGTGAACATACTTTGAATAGGTCAAATACAGACACCAGCATTGCATCTATTCCTAATGATTCCATTGCTTCTACTTCTGATATGGATGTTTCTATTTCTGATGTGGGTGTTCCAATCACTGTTACTAACCAAGTGGAACCCATTCTTGCATGGGGATCCCAATTATCCAGTTATCCATTCTTGTCTGTGTTCAACTGCAGATCGTTCAAATCGTTCTGTGGTACTTGGACTCAGGCTGTTCCAAGCATATGACTGGAGACCGGTCGCGGCTCATGAACTTCATGAGCAAATTCATCGGGACTGTTAGATTCGGGAACGATCATTTCGGTGCTATTATGGGTTATGGAGATTATGTTGTTGGTGATAGTGTTATCTCCAGGGTATATTACGTAGAAGGTCTTGGTCATAACTTATTCTCTGTCGGACAATTCTGTGATTCTGATCTAGAAGTGGCCTTCAGAAAACATACTTGTTTCGTTAGATAACTTGATGGTAAGGAACTTTTAAGAGGAACACGTGGTTCTAATCTATACACCATCTCTATCGAAGATATGATGAAGTCTTCTCCAATTTGTTTGTTGTCAAAGGCTTCAAAAACCAAGTCATGGTTATGGCATCGTCGTCTCAATCAGTTGAACTTCGGCACCATCAATGATCTCTCCAGAAAGGACTTAGTTGTAGGGTTACCTAGACTAAAGTATGAAAAGGATCATCTTTGTTCAGCATGCCAATTGGGAAAAAGCAAGAAGTATGCCCACAAACCTAAACCTACAAACTCTGTTACAGAAGTTCTTCATATAATCCACATGGACTTATGTGGACCCATGAGAGTGCATAATATCTTTGGGAAGAAATACGTGTTAGTTGTGGTTGATGATTACTCTCGATTCACCTGGGTTAAGTTCCTAAGGACAAAGGATGAAACTCCAGATATCATCATCAAACTTATTAAACAACTGCAGGTTCGACTTAACAAAACTGTCAGAATCATTCGAACAGACAATGGAACTGAGTTTGTTAATAAACAACTTAGTGAGTTTTATGAAAGTGTTGGAATCAGTCATCAAAGAAGTGTTCCACGAACTCCTCAATAGAACGGTGTAGTTGAAAGACGAAATCGAACTCTTGTGGAAGCCGCAAGAACAATGCTGATTTACTCAAAGGTTCCAATGTTTCTATGGGCTGAAGCCATTGCCACTGCATGCTACACTCAAAATCGGTCCCTAATTCACACTGCTCATGGAAAAACTCCATATGAACTTGTCCACAATAGAAAACCTAATCTCTCATTCCTTCGTGTGTTTGGTGCATTGTGTTATCCAACTAATGATGGTCAAGACTTAGGTAAACTAAGAGCAAAGGCAGATATTGGAGTTTTTGTTGGTTATGCACCAAACAAGAAGGGTTACCGAATCTACAACAAGAGAACCCGAAATATCATGGAAACAATTCACGTTACGTTCGATGAGCTGACCGGTCAAATGGCTCCTGGACAATCCAGTTCTGGACCCGCACTTCAAAACAGTCCCATTGGTTCATCCCTTGTACCAAACTCATTTCCAGCAACTCCATATGTACCTCCATCTGAAGATGATTTAAAGAAATTGTTTGATCCAATGTTTGATGAACACTATGAACCAAATGCTGATGAAATATCAATTCCATCAACAGAGGATGCTCCTATCCTTGTGAATGAAGTGAACCCTTCAGTCTCAATATCATTAAGTCAAGAAGCGCCTACTGCTGATCACTCTGTCTCATCAACAAATCATCAATCATCAAATGTACATCATGGAATTGTTTCTGGAATCAATGAAGAAGTTAATACCTTTGCTACTCCCGAAGATGCTCCATTTGAAAATATCTTTGCTCCTGAATCATCATTAGAACCTTCTTCATCAGAAGATATCGACTCTGCTACTTCAGTTCCACAACAACAACCACATGAACACCTTAGAAAATGTACACATGATCACCCATTAGACAACATCATTGGAAACCCCTCTCACCCAGTATCCATACGAAAACAACTTGCAACCGATGCCTTATGGTGCTTCTTCAACTCCGTACTCTCTAAGGTCGAACCAAAAGACATTAAAACCGCCATGAATGAAGACTGCTGGTTCAATGCCATGCAAGAAGAAATTCATGAGTTTGATCGACTTGATGTATGGGAATTAGTACCTGCTCCAGATTGTGCTATGATCATTGCTCTAAAATGGATCTTCAAAGTGAAACTTGATGAGCATGGTGATGTCTTAAAGAACAAGGCTCGATTGGTCGTAAAAGGATACCGTCAAAAGGAGGGTATTGACTTTGAAGAATCATTTGATCCAGTTGCTCGTATCGAAGCTATCAGAATCTTCTTGGCTAATGCGGTTAGTAAGAACATGGTCGTATATCAGATGGATGTGAAAACAGCCTTTCTTAATGGTGATTTGAAAGAGGTGGTTTACGTCAGCCAGCCAGAGGGTTTTGTAAATCCAGAGCATCCTACTCATGTCTATCACTTGAAAAAGGCTCTTTACGGTTTAAAGCAAGTTCGAAGGGCATGGTATGATACGCTATCAAAGTTTCTTCTATCCACTAGATTCAGCAAAGGAGCAGTTGATCCGACATTGTTCACCAGGAAGTCAGGCAAACATTTAATTCACGTTCAAATTTATGTTGATGATATTATCTTTGCCTCGACTGACCCCAATGAATGTGATCGTTTTTTAAATGAAATGGGTTCCAAATTTCAAATGTCAATGATGGGACAAATGTCATTTTCCTTGGGATTACAAATTTCACAAAGTCCCGGAGGCATTTTTATAAATCAATCTAAATATGCAAATGAGATTTTAAAGAAATTTGGATTTGTATCATGTGACACCGTTGACACTCCCATGATTGAACGAACTAAGCTGGATGAGGACCTGTCAGGGATCATGGTAGATCAAATGAAATATCGTAGCATGATTGGATCCCTGATGTACCTCACAGCTAGCAGACCAGACATCTTGTTTGCTGTGTGCATGTGTGCTAGATATCAGGCTAAGCCTATTAAAAAGCACCTTGAAGCCGTTAAACGGGTCTTTCGGTATCTCCAAGGAACCATCAATATGGGACTATGGTACCCGAAGGACACCGGTATGCCACTAACAGCCTATGCAGATGCTGATCATGCAGGATGTCAAGATACACGTCGAAGTACATCAGGAGGTGCTCAGTTTTTGGGTGATAAGCTTGTGAGCTGGTCTTCAAAGAAGCAGATGAGTACTTCTATTTCCTCTACAGAGGCTGAATACATAGCCATGTCATCTTGTTGTGCTCAAATCCTTTGGATGAGATCCCAATTATCTGACTATGGCTTTGAATTCAACAAAATCCCTCTGTACTGTGATAATAAAAGTGCTATTGCTCTCTCATGCAACAACGTACAACACTCAAGAGCTAAGCACATTGACATCCGACATCATTTCATCAGGGAGCAAGTGGAAAACGGTGTGGTGGAACTCTATTTTGTGAAGTCAGAATACCAGTTAGCAGACATCTTCACCAAAGCTCTTCTGAGAGAACGTTTTGAGTTTATTCTTCCTCGACTTGGCTTGAAAAGCCTTCAACCAGAAACACTCAAACGTCTTCAGGAGGAAGACGAGGAGTAAAGGTCTTTTCTTCATCTATATTTTGTATATACTTATTCAAAAAGCAAAATACAAAAATATAAATCTCTAAAAAATCCATTAAAAAAAATGTCCTTTTTGTCATGTTTTTACCTCGATTCGATTATATCTACGGTCTTTGTGTTGTCATTCAAAGAATGACACGGGACTTTAGATGTTGTTCGAATGTTTAAAAAAAAAATCAAAAAAAAAATCAAAAAATCAAAAATTATTTTTTGGGAGAAAGTAAAACAATGGTTTATTGTCATCTCAGGCAGTAACCCGCTTTTCAAAGAAAGAACAGAGCCATGCTTTATCTTATGTTTCAAACCTAATGCTCTGATTCTAAAAACAAACGTTTGTCATCAACAAGAAAAATGTTTAACTTCAAATATTTTTCCTTCTAAAGATTCCTCTGAAAGATATTTGCAATCTTATGAAAACTCAATTGTTTTGAAAACACTTCGAACTCTATTTTTGAAAATCAAAAGAACTTATCAAGTGTCAAAATCTCAATTCATCAATCAACGACTTTCGTCATTGATTGAGGGGGAGAATGATTTTTCAATTAAATTAAAAAGTGTTCTTTTCAAACAATTTGCACTTAAATGAGTAAGGTCTACTCTAAATGGTTTACAAAATGTTACACAATTGGTTCCAGACTTTGGTTATTATTATGTTTTCAAAAGATAATTATGCATGTTTAATCAATGGAGTTTAAAGTCTCAAAATCCAATCCTTATCAGTTAAAACGTTTTCATAATCAAGTCACAATTCTCCTTAAAAGCCTTCAAAATCAATTTAAATCTACAGAGATCACAAATCTCAAATGATTTGATAATTGTGATCGGGGGAGAATTTGTGATTTAAATTGGATTTAAACTGGTAATTCGATAAATGGTTTCATAAGTGTTTAGCATGTTTTCCTCCCCGCAAGTGACAAACGATTTCAATTTTTCCATGCACATGTTGAGGGGGAGCATCTATTTTAAACCTCAAAATTATTGAAACGTGACTGAATTGTCTCTAAAGATCATTTTAGAAAATGTTAATCAAAAGATTGGACCTTTCACTCTTAATCTAACGATTTCAAAGATCTCTTGCCTCCATGTGCTAAACAATTTCTAAATTTTTATGCATATGTTGAGGGGGAGCATTTCTAAAATATCAAAACAATTAAGATACAAAATGCTTTGATTCTATATCACAAGTATCTTGATTGATTTTCAAATGGTTTTCAATTGGTTCCAATGGCAGATGAACAATTCCAAAAAGACCGACCAACTTTACTTTATGTATGGTGATATAAGGATGATAAGGTTAGGTTGAGGTCCCATGATCCGCCAGAACCGGAGGGATCTACCCAGGGACAATCCACTAGATAGTGTAGAGTCCTTAGGTATGATGGAAAAAGGAGAAAAGTGAGATATGGGAAGAGTGCTGACTGAGATAGAGCTAGAACTGGAATAAACCCAACAAGGTTCTAGTAATGAAGTCTCGGTAAGCACTGAAGGGGTTGAAGAATGAAAAAGAATTGTATGTAAAAAGGGTGAAAAAAAATAGCCCTCCATTTATTCAACCTTAGGGCAGAAACCGGGTTTAATTCATATACTACTGGTTGTTACCATGGTAACATCGGTATTGAAGACAAGACGTCATGGACCCAGTGACGCACTGCACTTCAACTTTCCAAACAACTCAAGTTCCTCTTAAAAGGGCTTGTTTCATTCTCACGGGGAACCGACATAATCTATCGACTTTCTCTTAGAGATTGTTGATATTGAAGAAGGAGACCCTCTCCCTAGTCTCCGGCATAGGAACCAAATATGCACAATTGAGTCTAGAGCCACGAGATCATCTTATAAATCTCTTTAGGACACTTTCAATAAAGACTCTCTGTTTCACACAATGTGGAAAGAGAGATTATAACTTATGAGTCCTACGCATTATCCTTGTGGTATTGCCAGAACATCTAAGTGATATGGATACATATTCACGATGAAGATGGAAAGCCTTCTGGAGCCAACATCAAACAAGCTCCTGGTAGGTGGCATGTGAGATCTATCCAATAGATCAACTATGTGACAACTGGACAGAAACAATGGAGAGATTCAATCTTTTGAATCAATCCTGGTTCAGGTTATGGATTGACGGATACCTTTGAAAAACTGGTCGTTGTGCTTAAAAACTCTTTTCTTTAGCACATCGTCTGTGTACTTATTTCTCAAAATAATAGGTGTTTATGATTGATAATTGATTTTCATTAAAACCTTCGTTGTATTGCGAAAACAATTTCTATTGAGCAATACACGATTGTTTTTCAAATCTCTTTTCATCAATCAGTGAATCTCATTTCGCTGGTTCACTCACTCCGTGTTGTCTTCTTTGAGATGTTCCGGTTTGAGAACAGCTAGAGCATTTGCGAAACCCTGTCAAGGAAATTCTTCGGAATTATACCTGATCACAGGCAGTACTTGTACTGATCAACGGGGAACCGTGGGCCTTGTACCTCAATTCATCGAAAGTGATCGCAGACACTTTCGTGTGCTTTATTGCTAACTATCTTATGCAGGTACGCCTCAACGTTTGCAGCTGATCAGAATGGAGCGGTCAATCCATAGCCGCATGCTCACACAACACATTCATATCTAAAGTAATCATGATTAGTGCATCAATGACTCTGATATTCTCACTCCATGCTTCTGCTACGCTGCTGCCAATATCATGAATCAACAAAAGCTTCCACTACTCTGATAAGAAGATATCATGATCCAGAATGTGAGCATGTCGGTCCAAAAGTCACAACATCACATAATACCATCACCACAATGGATGAGTCAGAGATTAATGTGACTGATGATCTCAAAGCTGGCTCATACTTCATTATCACGTGGATCAGTTAAAGACCTCCACTCAGATTAACCAAAACATGCAAAAATGAAGAATCAAAGACTACGAGCCAGAGCAAAGAACATGAACAAGAATTCAAGAACAATCTCAATGTAATATCTGTTTGTTTTCTATGTAATTTGATGTGTGTTTGAGGTGACCTCCCTTAGGGGGAGATTGTTAGGATTTGGAAAATCCAGTAGTTAAAGCGTCGGTCACCTCAAGTATATGTAATCGTTAGAAAGCTCGTAGTCGTAGTTATTTAATGTTAAGTAGTATTTAGTTAAGTAACACCGTGGAGGACATACGGGTCTTTACCCAATCGTATGCCCGATCCAGCCCGTCAGGTGGCGTTTTATGTAAAGACTATAAATACTCTGTACCTCCCAAGGTAGAGAGTTGGAACTCATAATAAGATTTTTCTTTCTCTCACTAAAGTTCCCAACTCTCTTTCATTTCTCTCTCAAGAACTTTCTCTCTCTAAACATATTAAACGCCCCATAGTGATTATGGTTTAGTGTGTTTATGAAATCCTATATGTTAGAGTCAGCATCTGCATAGGCTGTTAGTGACATACCGGTGTCCTTTGGGTACCAAAGTCCCATGTTGATGGTTCCTTGGAGATACCGAAAGACCCGTTTAATCGCTTCAAGGTGCTTTTTAGTAGGCTTAGCCTGATATCTAGCACACATGCATACATCGAACAAAATGTCAGGTCTACTGGCTTTTAGGTACATCAGGGATCCAATCATACTTTGATATTTCGTTTGATCTACCATGATCCCTGAGTGGTCCTCGTCCAGTTTGGTACGTTCCACCATGGGAGTGTCAACGGTTTCACAAGTGTCAAATCCAAATTTCTTTAAAATTTCATTTGCATATTTAGATTGATTGATAAAAATGCCTTCGGGACTTTGTAAAATTTGTAATCCCAAGAAAAATGACATTTGTCCCATCATTGACATTTGAAATTTGGAGCCCATTTCCTTAGAAAATCGGTCACATTCAATGGGGTCAATCGAGGCAAAAATAATATCATCAACATAGATTTGAACGTGAATTAAATGTTTGCCTGACTTTCTGGTGAACAATGTCGGATCAACTGCTCCTTTGCTGAATCTAGTAGATAGAAGAAACTTTGAAAGCGTATCATACCATGCCCTTGGAGCTTGCTTCAAACCGTAAAGAGCCTTGTTCAAGCGATAGACATGAGTAGGATGCTCTGGATTCACAAAACCTTCAGGTTGGCTGACGTATACAACTTCTTTAAGATCTCCGTTAAGAAAAGCCATCTTTACATCCATCTGATAGACTACCATGTTCTTACTTGCAGCATTAGCCATGAAGATTCTGATTGCCTCGATACGAGCAACTGGAGCAAATGATTCTTCAAAGTCAATACCCTCTTCTTGACGGTATCCTTTTGCAACCAATCGAGCCTTGTTCTTTAAAACATCACCGTGCTCATCAAGTTTTACTTTGAAGATCCACTTTAAAGCAATGATCATAGCACAGTCAGGAGCAGGTACTAATTCCCATACATCTAGTTGATCAAACTCATGAATTTCTTCTTGCATGGCGTTGAACCAGCTGTCTTCATTCATTGCAGTTTTAACGTCTTTTGGTTCGACCTTGGACAATACAGAGTTGAAGAAGCACTATAAGGCATCAGTTGTAAGTTGTTTACGTGTGGATACTAGACGAGAGGGATTTCCAATGATGTTGTCCAATGGATGATTATGTGTCCATTTTCTAAGGTGTTCGTGTAGTTGTTGTTGAGGAACTGTGTAGAGAGTCATTTTCTCCTGATGAAGATGGTTCGATGATGGTTGCAGAGCAAATATGTTCTCAAAGGGAGCATCTTGAGGGAGTAGTAAAGGGTTATCTCCATCATAGGTGCGAGAAACAATTCCATGATGTACACTTGATGATTGATGAATTGAAGATGATACAGTGATGGCATGATAGGTGCTTCTTGACTCAATGACATAGCGAAGGGTTATCGTTGATGGGATAGAAGCGGCCTTTATTGATGGTTTTTAATGAGATCATTAGCAATGGCTCATAGTGTTCATCAACATTGGATCAAATAATTTCTTCAAATCATCTTCGAAGGTGGTACATATGGAGTTCTTTGGTGAGGTTGTTGTACAAGTAGAAGCTGATGGGACTACTTGATGAAGGTTGTGATCGGGTCGAGGCTGGTTGTCGGAGCCATTTCTATTGACCGACTCATCGAGCGTAGCGTGAATTGTTTCCAAATATTTGGGTTCTTTTGTTGTAGATTGGGTATCCTTTTACGCTTGGTGCATATCCTACAAATACTCCAATGTCCGTTTTAGCTTTAAGTTTGCCTAAGTCTTGACCCTCATTAGTTGGATAACACAATGCACCAAACACAAGAAGGAATGAAAGATTAGGTTTTCGATTGTGGACAAGTTCCTATGGAGTTTTCCATGAGGTGTGAATTAGGGAGATTTTGAGTGTAGCATACGGTGGCAATGGCTTCACCCAGAGAAACATTGGAACCTTTGAGTAAATCAGCATTGTTCTTGCGGCTTCCACAAGAGTTCGATTTAGTCTTTCAACTACACCGTTCTGTTGAGGAGTTCGTGGAACACTTCTTTGATGGCTGATTCCAATACTTTCATAAAACTTACTAAGTTCTTTATTAACAAACTTCGGTTCCATTATGCATTGGGATGATTCCGGCAGTTTTTGTTAAGTCGAACACTGCGGTATGATAAGTTTAATGATGATATCTGGAGTTTCATCCTTTGTCCTTAAGAACTTAACCCAAGTAAATTGAGAGTAATCATCAACCACTACTAACACATATTTCTTCCGAAAATATTACGCACTCTCATGGGTCACATAAGTCCATGTGAATGGTATGAAGAACTTCCATAGCGAGTTTGTAGGTTTTGGGTTTGTGGGCATACTTCTTGCTTTTCCTAATTGGCATCTTTGAACAAAGATGATCCTTTTCATACTTTAATCTAGGTAAGCCTATTACTAAGTCCTTTCTGGAAAGATCATTTATGGTGCAGTTCAGCGATTGAGCGGCGATGCCATAACCATGACTTTGTTTTTGCGGCTGACAACAACCAAATTGGAGAAGACTTCATCATATCTTCTATAGAGATGGTGTATAGGTTTGAACCACGTGTTCCTCTTAACAGTTCCACACCATCAAGATCTCTAGCGAACGGTATGTTTTCTAAAAGCCACTCTATATCGGATCACATAATTGACCAACGAGAAAGCAGTTATGACCAAAACCTTCTACATAATATACCACGGATATTACACTATCACCAACATAGTTAACCTAGTACCTTTGAAATGATGGGTTCCCGAATCTACTTGATTTAGATGAATTTACTCACGAAGTTCATGAGCCTGACGGTCTCAGTCATATGCTTGGAGCGACACGAGTCCGGTACCACGAGAACGATTTGAACGATCTGCATTTGAACACAGACAAGAATGGATAATTGGATAATTGGGATCCCCATGCAAGAATGGGTTCTATTTGTTTAGTAACAATGATTGGAACATCCACATCGGAAGTAGAAACAATGAAATCATTAGGGGTAGATGCTGAGCTAGTGTGCATTAGACCTATTCAAAGTATGTTCACTTCTTAAAGGAATAGTTCTACCAATGGGCATCCATTTCCTAACGGGCATTGGTCTAGATAATTTAGGGCACAACTCATTAATATTGAATTCTGACCATTAGGTATCCATTGATAACCTACTTTACTAAATTTTCTTCCTGTGGGTTTCCAATGTTTTCTAACCTTCTTCCACCATTGCTTTCTATCCTTCTTAACACATTTGATAGCATTAACATTCTTAACTGGGTATTTAACCCCATTACTCACATCATTCACAACACATTCATGATTAACACCATAAATTAAACATTCATTACATGTTTTGCAAGTAGTAGTAGAATTTGAATTAATTCTGATGCGGCTTAAAGCTAATACTAGAATCAACACGATTCGTTTTATTCAATTCAAATTAAAAGTTCTAGGGTGGTCTTCTACTTTCCTCCATTGATTACACTTAGCTTGCGAGGTCCTATCTTGCTCTGTATTGTTGAGGCTTTGACTGCTAAACTTTGGTGTCATTTTTTACTCTACAGGGGAATGGGAACATTAGTTGGTTTTGCC
>OU343225.1:120792517-120859093 GCA_910596185.1 Chrysanthemum makinoi
CCTCTTTACTCCCATTTATGAAACCTATATCCATTATGTGATCCCATCAAGCAAAGCCAAACATACCCTTAGTGATATTTGACGGTAACATTATTGGCTTTTTATGGTCTTATCATCGAGAGATGGCATTATAGGTTTTGTGAGTAAAGATAGAGCTTGACATTATACACTTTTTTGTGTTAGGTTGAAATCTCTTATTTAAACATATATAATGTATAATCAAAATTTTCAAAATGTTTCCAGAATGAATAAAGAAAATACTTTTGTCGAAGAGAAAGGAATTGAGCCATCCTATTAGCCAATAAAAATTCAAAATTGAAATAATTGGTCAAACCAATCTAAATTTCATAGAAAAATATGTATAAAAACACATATGTTAATTTTTTTTAATAAAAAGCAAAAAGAATATGATAACTAATAAAATTTTATTTGTTAAAGTTGAAATAATTTATATGGACTCAGCTAATTAATTCCTATAATTTTTAATAACTCTATGAATTAATTAATACCCGATACACTTTATACTTTAAATTAAAAAAAAAAAAAAAAAAAAAGACTCTATGTTGTTACGATTTATAAATATTACTATCATCATATATTAATATAGATTTAAGATCATTTACATACTAAACTTTCTCTACATACCAAAAGATCAATCCTACCATCCATCTCCATTTGATTTAAACCCAACATTAAAAACCACACTTTTATCATTTTTTTTAAATATTAATATATTTTAAACCGTTAATCGTTAAGTTTAAAAATATACCATCATTTGAGAGTATTTAATTATCTTTCTATAAATTGGCACTTTAATATACTTTTGATAAAATAATATTTTTTTCGTTTTTTTCACTTTTTTATGTATTATTTCTTTGTTGAAGTTTGCATGAAGGATTCACATGTGATTAAACTATTAAACACTAATTTGAATATACTAATAAAATCACATGTGATATTAGTGTTAAATCACATATGATTTTATTACAAATACTAATATCAAATGTGATTTTATTAGAATATTCAAATTTGTGTTTAATCATATGTGATTTCTCATTCAAGTTTCAACAACGAATTAAAAAGACTAAAAAAAGAAAAAAAGAAAAAAGTGCCAAAAGTATATCAAAGTGTCCAAATTGAATAGAAAGATAATTAAATCGCTACGACGTAAGATATAATTTGTTTTGTCTAACAATTAACGGTTCATAAAATATTTAAATTATAAAAAATATGTGAAATATTAAAGTACTTTTAATCTCAGTAATTGATTTCTTTTTAGATGGATGGTGGGTATGAGTTCTCCCGTATGAAGCATAGTTTGGTATGTAAAATAACCTCCTTATTAATAGAAGGATAAATTACACCATTGGCCCCAAGGCGGTCCGGGAGGATCGCGGATATAGTTCCAAAATCTGAGAAAGTGCACTAGTAGTCCCAAACGTCACGTTTTCACTCCCTCACAATCCAAATTTCTAATACAACAACAACAACGAAACCCAATCCCGCCGGAGCGGGGTATGGGGGAGGTGAAAATGTAGACAGATCCTACCCCTACCCCAGGATAAACCTGGGAGTAGAGAGTGCTTCCAACGAGACCTCCGCTGGTGCAGTGTGATAAAAAGAGAAAAGAAAGCGGAAGACGACAACAACAAGCACCTGCAGTAAATAAGACAAAAACAGACAAAAACAAGTAAGAGGTCACGAGACATAAAACAAAGAAACAAAGCACAAATGGACACAGGCAGACCAAAAAGTGGCAACAAAGAACAAGGCAAAAGCAACGCAGAGCAAAACAAAGCACCAAAATCCAAATTTCTAATGATCAATAAAAACTCGTTAGTGTAGGTGTTGGAGGCCACCCGCATAACTTATAAACATGCACAATAGATAATAAATACATAAGGTCCATGCATACCAAACCCCTAATGAAAGATCTCCTAATCAGATATATAACCTAATTTAACACACAAGATGGGTGTTTAAAAAGTTACTCACTTATTCCTGCAATCACGTAAGCTCTTAACTCTTGTCTGAGTGCATGAAATTGCCTTCTTCTTCTTTTTGCTTCATTGTTTGATCGATCTAGGGTTTGTAGGGGAGAATCACCACGCTTGGTTGGCCTGTATCCACCGGTACTACTAAGTGTAGAACTAGGTTTAGATCCTACACACGGTTTGAGTACAAATCGACTAGAAGTCAATTAATGAAAGTCGACTACGATTTTAATGCCCTTTTTGTATTCGGTTGACGATTAATAAGAGGAGGAGGTAGTCGACTTTAAGGTTTAGACAAGAGTTATGGTTCTATAGGAAACCTTGTATTTTTAGGGCACCTAAGGGCATTCCTAATATAGATAGAAATTCTAGAATTATCCCTTAAGTGTATTAGTTTGACTAGGAAACAAACTAACACCCTTTCCTAGGGACCTACAACCCTTAAGGGTTTGTGGTTTTGCATTTATATACTTATCTATTTATCTCAGATAAATATATATGTCATGGATAATTACTTGTTTACACTTATATGAGAATATCGTCATATTCTTTTTTCCATTTCATTTACATTATCTTTTGTCATTGGCAACTTGTTTGTCTTGTTTAGTTGCATCGGTGTGACCCATCGTCATTTCTTTATGTACCATTTGTAAAAGACGTTGTTATTTGCACACTAATCATTTCGCTAATTTTAATATCTTCTATTCTTTTAAGTGACCCATCAATTTTTCTTTTTAAGGTTTTTATTAATTTTAGGATTTTACTTCTTCTATTTTTATCCAATATTCAAAACGATTTTATCGAAAATTGCTTTTTACATGTATGAATTATCATGAATTCATATAACTATTTGTTAATTTTAGAAAAAACAAAACTTTATAATAAAATGTGTCTAAACTGGAGCTACCTATCCTAAGGATTTTCTAGTTTACCCACTCAACTCATAACACTATCCATTTAATCATGCAATCTGAATATCAAGGATCCTGCGCATAAAGTACACCCCTCTCATGACCTTACAAGATGCCCAACTTTATTATCTCAGAACACCCTCGGTTTGAATAGCGTGAAACTAATCGAGGATATTACTTATTAACACAAAGTACACATTACAGAAAACGAATCTACATGAGACGTTTTAAAATACATTATCATTCGAATTTATTCATAATATCAGAGTAGAGGTCCCATAATGTACATAATAAGTTTAAAAGTTTTCGAATGATAATATGCATAGTCTTCAAAATGCCTATTCCGTGTGACATATCTTACATGGACATGAGATAAAACATGCGAAAAGTCAACACAATGGTTGAGTGAATTCATAGTTTTGAAAAGAGTAGTGGACAATAGTTTGAAGTATAATTGCAATGTGTACAATTATCTTCTTGATAGTTATTATTGTTCTAAGCTCATGGAACTCACGATGATCGTTGTATATATATCACTGGACGATATATATAGATATAAGTAACTTGCCCCGGGTAGGTATTTTGCCATATACCTAGGTAATTCAAATAAAGTGCTTTTGGTTACCGATCCGGCTAACACAAACGGGATTCGTCAATCCCGATAGGCCTATCCACTATATTTGCACTCACCCCCTGATTAGTGGTCCATGATGTTGGGGACTTTTGGCATAAACAACTTAGGCATGCAATAATACAGTCAAGGCATTCAGTTTGCAAGTAATTGTCCATAATAAAACATTTTAGTATGTATCTCCCCTAAGTAGTTTATAAAACAATTAAACAAAAGTTGGGGCTATGAACTCACCGTAGTTATCAGTAGTAGCTTATAGCAATAACAATATATGTCGAGACTGCGATCTTTAGTGATTACAAGAGTTAGGTTGAATGGTCACAAGAACAATCAACACCCCTTCCAATCTTCAACCCTTGTCTTCAACCTCTTAACCCAAGCTTACAAACCCTTTGTTATCCTTGAAATAACCTTCTTACTTCAGCCCTAACCTTCTTGTGTAGTTCTTATTTCACCCTTGATATCAACAAAACAACCCTAGTATCATGTAGGAACCAACTCTAGCTCCATCTTCTTTGTATACTTTGTTGCATAAAATCAAAAGATGGTGTGTTTTGGTGTTTGAGAGTGGACGGCAAGAAGGAGAGAACCAAGAGGTTTTTGTGATTTTTGCATGTGAAATGGTTGAGTGTGAGGTGACTTTGGTGTAAGTGGGGGACAAATTATATTTTTCGAACACTTTCTTCGTTAGATTTCGAAAATGAACCTCGCCTATATATTTTTCGAAAATGAACTTTTGAATGTTATACGTTAGATTTCTACCGAAATATGTTTTAAACCGCATACGCGGTATAACCAATTTCATGGCTGAGTTTGGTGATACAAACCGCAGTAGAAGTGAGGGCGTGTTCGGGCGTGACTTGGGCAGAGGTTGGGCCCGGCCCGAGGCGTGAGTCGGGCGTACTGGGCGACTGGGCGGTGCGTGTATGAGTTTGGGCGCAGGTGGTGGAGCTGGGCGTGGCGCTTGAGTTTTCAGTTTTTATCTTTTTTATGAAGATGGTACACTTCATCTTCATAGACACCTAGTACTGTTTTTTTAAGGTTTTCAACTTGGATGTCATTTAGTGAAGCTGAAAAAGCCATTGTAAGCAGTAGTGTAGGAATAAAGAATAGGGTCTTCTTGTTGTTCTTCAGAAGATGATGATGATAAAGAAGGTGAGATGGATTGGAGGGTGTTGGAGTACAAGTCATGGTGAGTTAAAAAGGAGTCTGGCATGGCATGATGGTTCATTTGAACTATGTATGTTTTCTTGGTAGCAAACACAAAAGATGAAGTTGCTAATAAGCAAAGCCACCATAGAAAACTGGCCATTGGAATTTTTTTTTGACAGAGAGAGAATGGAAGAGATGAAGGGACTAGTGTGGTTTTGAGATTGACATTATTTTGTTAAGGGCAGTTATTGCATATAAGTTGTAAAAGATATCTTGGGCAATGGAAGTTGTAAAAGATAAAGGTATGATGGTGACAGAAAATGGAAAGATAAGAAAAGGTATGATTGTGACACAAAATGGTCATTTCGGTAAAGCTTAAAAAAAAGGTTCAGTTTGGTATAATCAATATCTATATGGTTTCTTTTCGTAATTTGCTTTAGATTTATTGATAAGACTATAAATTCACATGCTAAAGTATTTTACAATATACATACACTAATATTGAAAATCCTACACACATTTATATCTTTGAAGCTTAATTAGATTGTACATTGTGGTTAAATAATTGTATATTTTGGTGAATATGTGTTTTTAATAATGTATTAATTGTATGTGTTGAATATTATTATTTTTATTTGTGCTTTAAATACTTGTAAACTATGTTTATTTACTTGTATTTGCTTAAAAATATATTTTTGATAGTCTTAAAAAACTAATATGAGAGAGGGTCAAAGATTTATTATAAGATAATATAGATTATAAGTTATTCGCGCGCATTGCAACGACGGATATCCTGTAATTAAAAATTTTAACTTGTGATTTTATGGTTATGCTTTTTACGATAAAATGACTTCACTGATGTATTTATAATTTGAAGGAGTTTGATAAAGCATTTTTAATGGCTATGGTTGTGGATAGAAACCTTCAAAACTTTTTTGAATAATAATGTTAAATTTTGTGTTGTCGTGCACAACTAATAATCACAAAACTAAAAATCTTTGTATATACAACAAATGATCCAATACTTAAAGCGGACTTCTAATATATTATTGGACTTAATTTAAGTAGCTTTATTAGATTTTAGCATGTGGTAAAATAGTTGTATTTTTTAGTAAAAGGTAATTTAAGAAGAGTATAAATTATATGTGTTGAATAAATATATTTGTGCTTTAAATAGCTGTAAATTGTATTTTTTTACTTGTAATGCTTAAAATGTATTAATAAAAATCTTAAAAATTAATTACGAAGGAAGTGCTAATCTTCATTATAGGTTGTATAGATAATTGTCACGTAGCTTGGTGGTTGAAAATGTGATGTTTTGACAAGAGATTTCACGTTAAATTTCTATGCACGTATCTTGATGGGTGGTAAGTGGTAAGAAAAAGTGCTAAAACATAGTTAGATACTCGATTATCTCACTTATATCTTAGTTAAAAATACGTTTTTCTAAAATAAAAAAATGAATGTGAGAAATTCATATTATAGGTTAAATTTTTTAGTCAAAGTATAATAGTAAGAAATAACTTATGAGACAAAAGAAATGATATGTGACAATTAAGGGAATATAAAAGGGTTATTATAATATTGATTTAATAGTTACTACGTAATTACTTACTATTATACACCTAATTGAAGTGGATTGAAATCAACATACAACCAAACACACTTTTGAAATGGTGTAATGTGTGAATGATGTGGTTTCTTTTTTAAAAGAAACGAGGAAATTAGGAGGAATTTGTAGGTTTTTTGGACTAATGAAATGGTCATTTGGTTATGATGAAGGCTGACTTTTAGTTACAAGGGCTGCCAACAATTAGGGAAGTCTAAATAAGTTTGGCGCCTCAATTAAATTAAAAGAAATAATACATAGGCTTAAAACTTGGACCTAAAAGTGGACCTAAAAATAATTGGTAAGATCCTGAAAGCTACAAACATGGACCCACTTATTTTACAACTCGTCAGAATCTTGCCAAGTGTTTTTAGGTCTACTTTTAGGCCAATTTTTAAGCTTATATATCATTTCTCTTAAATTAAATATTAGATTTTAACTAAGATGATGTTTGCGTAAACTTTGGGATGGTAAATAAGTTTATTTTATATTTTAGGGTGTATTTGGTTAATGCTTATGGAAATGGGGGAATGAAATGATAGTAAAGAAAGCTTGTTTAGTTTGTCTAGATGGATGTCTACATTAGATATGTATTCTCAAATTTTGGTTATACTCATAAAAGGCACAAAAGAGTATACTTTGAACAATCATTCCATCACACATTGTCATACTTATATACTTCGTAAAAAAGTTATCCTTCTTCAATCGGATTAAGATCCTGAGAGATCATGTTAAGAGTTATGTGAATAATGAAAAATAATAAACAATTCACTGTGGGATCTCTATTTTATTAAAAAAATAAAATCACCACTCACATAACTCTCCAATCCCTCTTCAATCACTGTTTAGAAAGAAATTCAAATGTTATATTACATTTGAGCATTTTTCGTATTTCAAAAGTCAAAATTAATAAATTTCTTGTTTTTTTTCATTTTCTACAAAATAACAGACTACTCTAGAAACAATTTCACCATGTTTCCATTTTTAAATACAACATATGGTTTGGATGTGATGTGAGAAAGAATATTTAAATATTTCCTTTCATTCGGCCTTTTTTGTATGATTATGTAAACTCAGACATAAATTTTGATGGGTTTATTTTCTTTTACTTTCTTTTTGCATTTTTTAACAGCATGTCCAAATTTGCGACCTT
Source organism: Chrysanthemum makinoi (assembly GCA_910596185.1). NCBI lineage: Eukaryota > Viridiplantae > Streptophyta > Magnoliopsida > Asterales > Asteraceae > Chrysanthemum > Chrysanthemum makinoi. The sequence continues at coordinate 120,799,968 of OU343225.1, forward strand.
CTTTTGGTTCAAATGCTCTGAGGTTACGCTTTTTTGGAGGCTTCACTCGAAGTTTGGAACCGAGACTCCAGAGAAAATCAAACTACATCAAAGCAAGAAACTTTCAGAATATCGTATGTGATCAGTGAACCCATCTACTAGGTAGCTCTAACAAAATGCCATTCAACGTCTCTTGAGCTGCAAGTAAAGATGGACAAGACGACACTGATTGAACAAGCGCATTGATGTGTGCGTTCGGGGTCGAGAAAACCTCCTTTTCTACGAGCAAGCTTTTCAACCCTCTAGGCAGTGAACCTAATCGTTGTAGTGTAGTATGGGGTAAGCCTCGGGGATTGATTTCGTTATCTAGGGGAATAGGAATGCTAGAAAGAGATGTATGACGAGAAGGTGGGGTTGAGGAAGATTCTTTTTAGTCTTTTTTAGAAAGCAAGGGTAAAATCTCGGGGTATATGATTGGGGGGTGGTACTTCAACCGATTTCACTACTTTAACTAACTAGCTAATTTAACTAATTAACTATGGAAAGATTATGTTTAATTGAGGTGTGCTCGTATGATGCTTAAAGATGTGTTTACTTAGATACTATTACTCCATAGTTATCTTTTATTGGTCGGTTGAATTGTCACTTCCTTTATCTTAATTGGTGCGTTGTATTCAGATTAGTCGTAGGGCGGTGCCTAATTCCCTAGTTCTATGAATTATAACTCTCCTTTAGAATACCCGGGATCGGCAAGTGCAATAGCATCTCCCCCTAATACACTACTATCCTAAAGCTACAATTCACGCAATAAACACAACGATTGCTCAAGTGCACTCTCAAGCTTTTTACTATTTAGGACGTTCAAGCTGGCACCAATGAAAGAAGAAGCCAGTTTTCCTTATTCTAACGTATACCAATTAAGACAAGAGACAACCTAACAACAATAAATAACTAGGTTTCATAGATCTAAGCAAATACAAGAATAATTTAGCTAGACATGTTAAACAAGCAAGCATACACACAATCAATTGAACATGGGGTAGACATAATGATAAATTGGATAAACAAACTTATCTTGTGGTGTAAAATAGGGTATGGGACCCTAGAATATTGTCCAAGTCATACTACAACTGAGTTAGGGTTTGCTCTCTAAAATTCTACCTCTCAAAATACAGAAAAATCGAATTCGCGACGTCAGCTTTTGCTAGTGACGCCGTCAGGTCACCGTCATTAGGGTTTCGTTTGGGCCAAGTCATCGTTGGAACGGCGTGAGTTGATGTAACACCCCCAAATTTGGTTTAGCGGAAGCATACGTGTTATTTGGGAGCGTTACGAAATTGGTAAATCATAACACAAGTAATACATAACGGAATACATACTCCGTTTAATTTCATAAAATATTTTGAAACATTATCTTGCAACATTGTTTGGATAAATGGGCACATCCCCAAAGCTTTAGTGGTCCCAATATAAAAACATCGTTTTTGTGTAAAACACATCTTTAGAAATTTCTACGACCATTTATCCGCCTCTTGCCTTGCATCCATGATCACAACTAAGCACCTGAGAAAATATGCTAAAAAGGTCAGCTAAAAGCTGGTGAGTTCATAGGTTTAAGTTAAAAACAGTAAGTTTGGACCATGAGTTAAGTCATAGAATCATTATAAAGAGTATAATGATATATGGATGAAAGTCTATTACGTTAGCTCTAAGTTCATGCAACCGATACTACTACGTTTTGATGCTAAAAGATGTCATACAATATAGGGGCCCATAGCGAGTGTTTTGTCCTTCAACACTCGGTTCCGACATGGTATATGCTTCGCTTTGACCTAAGCATGGCCAACCGAACGGAGGAGTCACCCTCAATAGATCTATTTATAACATTCGCGTTTCCCAATGGGGAATTGACGGTTCATGAAAAAGGGCATTCTCTAGGGACATAAGGTCTTAGGCTAAACCACGTAATAGTAATCATGTAATAGTTTTGGTCCATAAAAAGGTTTTGCATATTTCTCACCCCAAAATGTATAAAACAGTTTATCGAGTAAAAGAGGGGCTATGAAAACTCACCTTAGCAAATGCGCAATCCAAAAGTGGGATTTAGTGATTGTTTGTGATGCGGCACCGACACGCGACCTAGATAAGGAGGGAAATGTTTTAGTTCATTGTTTTTAAGTATCACTTACTTAAAATGATTCAATTTATATTGTTTTTGTACAATGGTACAAAAACAAACATTTGGTTTAAAAAAAATTTAAAAGGTTTTTCTAGTAAGTATACGAAAGTATATATACTTTTCATGTTGACACTATGATGGTTTTAAACTGTAGTTTGATAAAAATATAATTACAATATTCCACTAGTGAGTATATAAATGTGTATATACTTATTTAAGTTGACACAAAATGGTATTGTCAAAATTATATATAATTGGTTTATTTTCTAATTGTATTTAGAAAATATCGAGTTAAAATTGAAACCTTCCAAATTTAATGAATGATAAAGCGGTATAGTAGTCTCTATATATTTATCAAAATTTGTTTGTAACATTTGTCATTTACGATTACTAGTTTATTTGGCATAGTTATATTTACTTGGACATATCGTGAAAATCTTGTTGTACATATTTTATTATGTATATTGCATTGTTAGTCACTTGTTTCATGGTAATAAAACTTTTGCACTTGTTTTCTTGTCGATACGAATATATATACATCAAAGTAGAAGGTTTTAAATTTGCAGGAAATAAGTTTAGTTTATATCTTGACTTCCGATTAAACACTTCGAGTTTTATTTTACTTTCTATGTAGCTTCATGTATTTTGCTTTTGCTCGTGATTAATCAAACGCACCTACTATGCGAAAGTGATGAGTGGCCTATGAACAAAACACTACCCTCGTTTAGGGCTTGTGGGTCGTGGCCCGAACAGATATATCCAACAAATTTTCTCTTTATTGGAGTGTGTTTAGTCCAATGTGTACAACTATGAGGACTAAATGCAGCCTAATTTTATAGTTGTGATAAGAGGTTGTGCTTGCAAATTTAATGAAGTTCTTTTGAAGCCAAGACATGAAACCAAGCGTGCTCGTAAGCATGAGGTTTAGACCCTTTAACCAAGCAAACGGAGGTACATTCGACTCACCGACCACCCTTGTGGTTTCTAGTCAACGTAAAGGCACACCACGCCTTCTTGGGTGATGTCGAAATGATAATGATAAGTAAGTTAACCCCTAGCTGAGGTGCCTTGCTAACCAAGAAGTCTACCAATTTGGAAATGAGACTAAATATTCCACAACTATTCTATGGTCGAAGCGAAAGTATCATGAAATGTTTTCATGTACATAAGACGAGACCAAAGCAGACATTTCCCACGGTCTTTATTGGGTTGACGCTCTCGCCGACTACCCGTACACTAGGTACACATGCTCTACATGATCGATGACTCACAAAAGGATAAATTTGCCACCACCAAACTCATACGAAAATCTCACATGTCCACCCTCGTGGTCCGTAATGTAGCTAGGATCAAACACCCTTCGTGGGCGGTTTTCCTCACTATGACTCGAGACAAAACAAGTTAAAACATGAATCATGATACTTCTCTAGTGAGACTCGACTGCAATTAGAAATTTGACGTGATTGTTCCTGACCCAAGTGGCAAAGAAACACAAAAAAAAAGAAAAGAAAACTAAAGTGAAGGATTTAGTGTTTACTTAACCACGATTCAATCTACATTAAGTGCTAAATTTGCAACTTACTTTCTTTGACTCATAATTTTTGTCGAAATGGTTAACACACATCATCACATAAGAGATTGCACAAGACTAAAGACCATTACTAGTTGGTTCAAAAACTTTTACTGTTTGCTCATTCTTGAGTCCGTTCACAATGAGGGTCTCCTCAATTTAACACAACCTTAATATTGATTAGACCAAACTTTCAAGACTTCCAAAGAAACAAAACTCATGCATTTACTTCATATCATTCGACAAAGAGAAAATTATATATTTAACAAGAAGATTTAAAGACATAAACAAGATTGTTACCCTTTACAAATCTCGGAGGTAGAACAAGTACAAAGCCGAACTAGAAATTAACAATTGACCTCCACTCCTTCTTGATATCACCGAATTGATGATGGAATTGGTGTATACCGACCTTGAACTCCAAAACCCCCAAGTCAATTTTTGAAAGCCCTAAATCGTACCCAACCCTAATTTTTGGTAGGGTTGATGATGAAACTGAGTTTAGCGTTTGCATCTCTACTAGAGATAAAGGAAGTATTTTAGGAAGAGCTTATCCATCTTCCTTTTCTTGTGACTTTGTTTGAAGCCAAAACTAGTTAACTTCCAAAAGCTTAGGAATCTTGGACTTGGCTTAAGGTAGATAGATGTGAAGATATGATTCTCTTGTGTGATCTTATCTTGATTCTTCTTGGCTTATTCGAACCATAGCCGGCGCATCAAAGAGAGAATTTGGAGGGACCAAAAACTTACATGGTTTTGGTATGGAAGAGAAGAATATGATGGGATTGCATGTTGGGTTTTCCCTTTTTGGAAGATCCGATCTAGATTGGGCGTAGGTCTAGAGGTAGAGGGAGGTTGAAGATGAAGATTGCTATCCTCATTTCTTTGTCTTTGTGTTTGTCGCATGTGGGGAAAGAGGACAAAGAGTGCATCTCTCAAAACTTATTTAATGTTTTCATTTATCAAATGTGTAAGTATATATGTATTATACTCATTGTGTTATTTGTGAATATGTATGTATAAGTTTTACACTTATGATTTATTTGTGTACATGTATGTACTTGTGTTACACTTACCTATTAATTGCGTTTGAGTCTTATAGAAGTTTTTGTTTTGAGTGCAAGTGTATTAATTATTTTGTGTCCCGTGATATTAAATTGTAACTGAAACATCGTTGTTTGATAACTTTTATAACGTAGTCTCTTATAGTTACGTGTCGGATATATTCATTATTTTTGTAATATCCCATTACAGACGTTTGTCATTTGTTTTATCAAGCCCTTATCATAGTGTCCAGACGCTGATTTTCATCGGGGTAAACGAGATAACCTCTCGTCTTAAAGTTAATCATAAGATAAGAATGAAATGTAATATTCATAAAATGATATTCATGCAAAAGTGATGCAATAGTCTTCAGTATGCGAGTTAACTACTCAAATGATCAGATAAAGCTTATGCATGCTTAATGACTTATGCTTAGAAATAATAAATTTCTAATTATCAGTTAAATTTTAGTGAAAATTTACCGTGTGTCACATCCTCCCCGCCTTAGAAGAGAAAACCGTCCTCGGTTTTCAGTTAGAATTATTTAGTGAAGTAGAGAAAAGGTGTGGGTATTTACGCTCGAATTGGTCTTCACATTCCAACGTGTATTCCGGACCTCTTTGAGACTTCCAATGGGTTTTTACAATAGGAATGCGGCTTCGTTTAAGCCGTTTGATTTCTTGACTCAATATTTCGTTCGGGTTTCTTGACAAAATTTAAACCTTTTGTCGATTTTGGATCCCTTCATTGGAATGGCGAGAGTTTCGTTGGGAGGTAAGTTCTTCGAGTTTCATATGCGAAACACGTCATGTAAAGAGTTGAGTTCTAGGGGAATTTTCGGGTTAGTAGGCTACCGGCCCGATTCTTGTGGAAATTTTGACGGATCTAAAGTAACGAGGTTTTATCTTTCCATATTTCCCCAAACGGATTACGCCTTTCTATTGCGTTACAAACCTTTAGTATGAAGGGTGGTTCTCCGAGTTGTTCGCACCAAACTATTTGTGCATCACGTATAGTCCTGATGGTAATCCGAGTTGGTAACTTCCAGCTCGATCTTGGAGAGGATTTGATTAATCTTACGAATTAAGGTTTTCCCCCTTTGCGTTTTGTTATATTGGGTCACGCTTTTCGGAGACGGAACTTCAATTTAACTTTCTTGCCGACTTGAACCTTAGATGACCTTTAGCCCTATATTTATTGGCCTTGATAATCAGATTTGTTTGCATTCAGCCTCAGTCTCGACACTACTATCAATGGTTCTTGATAGCCGCATGGAACCACTGGATTGGTTCTTTGCCGTTCTATGTTCTAAACACGATTGATTTGCGCTTGTGACCATAGAGTGCCTTATGAGGTGGCATGTTGTTATAAGTGAATTCGATTGAGGCAACTTGCCTACCCCATTCACCTTTCGAAACATGATATTCATGCTTGAAGTATAACTTCTATAGCTTGAATGGTCCTTCTATTCTCCTAGTAGTCGAAGGACGGTAAATGGTACTCATTTCATATTGAATTTCTTAAAATTTTGGGAGTGGTCCTCGAAGGTTTAAGGTGAATGGCTATCTCTATTTGGAATGAAGAGAATTGAAAGCTATGACTTATAGTGCTTTGCTTCGAGCAATCCATGCGAGTTTGTTCATGTTGTCGTTCTCTTTGTTTGGTAGAGATAGATGGATTTGGTGAGATGATTCTTTAGTATCAAATTAGAGTCATAATCGATAGGGTTCTTTGGTGACTTGGTACTAGAGTCTATTGTTAAGCATTCCCATTTCTATCCGGAACTTTCGGTTTGTACAGGTAGGTTTGATGGCTCCTGATCGTTTTGAATTCTTCCTTTCGAACATACTAAGTATGGTTTGACATTGGTCAAATACCAGTCTTCATGTGTGATGCTAATAATAGCTCTCTGGATCAAGGTGCATCTTTTCCGGTCCTAGATGAGTAATACTCCTGGCCTTAATGAGGTTCCCGCATAATGAGATTACAAATCCCTTCATGACGTGGGTCTCAATGTTGGTCCTTGGGGATAAGATTATATTCGCCTTTTACAAGTTCCATTTCACATTCGGTTATGTCGTAAGAGTTTTATTTTGTCGGTTCTTTTGTTGAGTGATACTACCGAAAATGATCTGGCTTTAAAAGATTTTGTTTGCTAGGCGTTGCTTGAAGTATATGCGGTTATGACGGTCTTGTCTTGTGTGAGTATGAACATTGTAATTGAACTCACGTTGCGACTACAATTGTTGGTGTCGTCATGTGGTCAACTTCCCTTTTTGTTCCCGTACACTCCGTAAGGCATCGTGGTCGGTGTACACTGTACTCCCTTGTGTAGTGAAGATAACATTTCTAGGTTTTCCTAGTGTGGTCATGTTAGATTCCGATTCTAATTTGTGCACTGCGTTGTGCTCCTCACGGATCTTTGGGGTGTCGAGTATTCTATACCATTATTTTCCGTTTTGGATCAGGATAGCTTCTAGCTCGTGTAAAGCGCCTCTTAAATGGTAGAGTCTCTGTCATACTCGTATGCCTAAAACAAAGCGTATTACATGATTTTTCCTTGCGCAGTGTGCGAGGTGCTTGTTGGTTGATTCGGGGTGTATGATGATTTATTCCTCTCTTGGTTCAGTGTAGGTGATAGGGTACTAGGTATGAATTGGCATATCCGAGGTGTCAGTCTCTGCGTCCAGTGTTCTATAAGGTGCTAATTCATTGTCGAGGGTTCAAACGTTTCATATTTGTTTCCTTACTAGAAGATTTCTTTTCTCAGGTGGCGCGGTCTATTCTATTCCCGTGTGATGTGAAATGTATGGCCATTTTAAGCTAGGGTGTCGACGTGAGCTGTAAACACAAACTTTTGTATTTCGCGATAGTGAGTTAAGCACTTCCTTTAACATGACTGGGTAAGAATTTCAAGAGTTTAGCCATGTCCGCAGACGTTACCCTCCAATTATACATAGGTGATCAGGCTATGTATAATTGGGGACCGGTGACGTGTTGTTTGGTATAATCTAAATCTTGGTGTACTTATTCTTTGGTCAGCGGAAATGTTGCAAGAGTTCATGTGCGAAGTTTTGGTGCGATGGTTTATAAGATTTGCTAGGCCGACCAATTCTGTCAACACGGCCTATAGCTCGTCTGACCAAGATGTATGAAACAATGGCAACTTGGTTAGGAACGAAATGTTGTATTCGTGATTGCGAAGTATTAGTTTGAGTTGGTCTTATCGGTATTGGTAATAATGCCTTCACAATTTTTGGAATATGGGTTTTTCTAAAACAACTCGTTGGATGATACTAATTTGTCAGGGAGACTAGTCGAACATCTAAGATGACGTTCTCTTATCTTCGGAGGAATCTTTTCATTAAGACAAGATAGTTGAAGTCCTTAATGATATGGTGGAAACGGTCATGGAGAGGACATATATCAAGATAACATGATAAGAACAACAGATACATTACTAGGGAAAAGGTTCAGTACATTAAGGTTTCATAGAGAAGTACTTTAAAGTAGACTACGACTTGGAAGTTAAACTAAGCTTTATTACAACCAGCATCCCTAGCTAACTTAGTTTCTTCCACGGTGATCGTTGGGAGCTTGAACAATTCTTCACACTTTCTTCAGGAAATTGTTTTGACGGTTGCTGCCTTCACTCTTACCCTCCCTATCTGGGCACATGCTTTTGATGTGGTCTTTCTTTCCACATCCATGACATGTCATTGTTTCCCTATAGAGTTGCTTACAATCTTCTATCTCATGCCCAACTCTTTTACAAATCCCATAAGGTATAGGGCATTTTCCATAGTGGTAATATGGGCATATATTACACTTGGGTTTTGTCCCGGCATACCTTACTTCCCGCTTGTTTTTAGTAGTCCTAACCTCAGCCGTCCATTGACGTTTGCTTGATTGTTGCATTTGATCTTCCTCACCATCATATTCCTAGTTCCTCTTGCTACCACAGTACTCCATTGCTTTGCCTTGAGGCAGTGACTTCGTCAATCTAGGAATCGCACTAGTAGCTTCTTGAGTGACAGTGGGCGCGAATGCAACAACGTTCTTCCGAGTTTCGGGAGGACATCCCCAAGAGTATGCTTCGAGTCTCTTTCCTCGTCCTATCATATTAGGACATAGTTGGGCTAGTTCGCGAAAGCGATTGGTGTACCACTCGAGGTCATTCCCTATCATAGTTAGTCCACAGAGTTCCCTTTCCATCATCCGCAGTTCATTTCTTGAACAATATTCTGCAATCATCATTTTCTTCGTGGTGTCCCATGAAGTGAGTAAGCGCGTCTATTCCTACTAATCGGACATAAATGTCCCACCATGTGAGGGCTTGGTGTCGAAAGGTGCAAGTAGCATACTTGACCTTATAATTGTCTCACAACTCGTTCAAGGAAAATTGTCTCTATCCTTTCTAGCCATTTTGCCAAACTTCTGCTCCTCCTTCACCCCTCAAATGCTGGTGGTTTACGCTTCTAAATTCTTGGTAAGATAAATTTCGTGATGTGAGCGTCTTACCAACCTCTTCTTCCCTATTCCCCTGGATAAGGTTGTTGATGTTGTGATTGATTTGGTAGTTAGCAATTCTTGCAAGAACTCGTTCGCTAACAGATTTCTGGTGGTTATGCGTTCATGTTTTGCTTTCTTTGGAAACATCTTCCTTCAACCACAAGAAATGACAACAATGAGTTTTCTATAAGTGTGAGGACCGTGGTGAAGATTCATAAAGTTACAACGTATATTACTTCTCAACCAAGTATTTTCCGGTTGTATTGATGAATATCACGTAGTCTTATTCTATCCGGATGACGTTAAGAAAGCGGAGACTGGTTGGAGCGAGTTTTAATGAAGGTTATAACTCACAAGTCGTTGTTTATTACGCATAGTCGTTCGTCACAATAAACTTGATTACATTCTAAGGAGATTCATGACTCATAGGGCCGATACATAACATGCGTTCATTGACTCGCTCTAGTTTGTCATACAATAAAACTACTACAAGCGTTTTTATTGAAACCACTCATCACAACGTCTGCTACAATTGGAAAGCGAAATTTAAGCATTTCCCGATGCTGTCCCGAGTTGACTTTGTTGAGTTGCCTTCCATTCTTCTAACTCCCTGAGTTGGGCCTCCATTCCGCAAATTTGTTGTTGGCCTCATTTGTCCTACTTTCCATAGTACGTCTTTGAAATTCTACAACACCCTCCAAGTACCTGCCGGTTAATGCTATCGTAGTAACGGTTTCCAACCGTGTCAGCCTACTTTCAATCTCTGTGAGACGTCCCTGGGTGTCTCCTGGAGTTTGCAGAGCACACCTTTCAATGTGGTCTTCGAGACGGGCAATTACTTCGTTTAACTTCTCACGGGTTCCCTCTATTGCTGTCCCAACATCGTTGTAGCATTCCTTGAGTGTTTCACCAAGTGCTTGTAGTTCTCCTACTACTCCTTCGATCCCTCTAATCCTTTCTTCTGGTAGTATCCCCAGATGATCCGACATCTCTTCTATTTGTTCTTCATGGCGTGTTAGGCGCGCCATAACTGTGTCGAGAGTTGGTGGTCTAGCAGTGACTGCTCCTGAAGTTTCTCCAACTTTGAACGAACTAGGAGGTGATGTATCAGAAGACGATGGTGATGATGCAGAGATTGATTCTCTTGGTAGCGGTATCTCCCAACCGGGGAGTGGATCTCTTTGGTATCTTGGTGAGAGTGTAGGAGTAGTGGAACCGTAGGTATAGTAATCTGACGGTAGTGATGATTTGGAAGTGAAAGGTGGAGTGGGTAGTACCCTCCGGTGAACTTGATACACTACCCTGCACGGGTTTCAGGTCGAAGTGAGTTGAGAAGGGCCGGGATGTGTTCAACAGGTGACAAACCTTCTTTATGTCATCGCATCCATCGTGAGTGAGGGAAGGCATGGTCTGTGACAAGACGGTGCATATGTGTAAGTATATGTAAAATGTACTTATAATAGTTATGGGATAGTAAATAGACAATATATCATGCAGTCATGTCTAAATGATCTCCAAGTAGTATGGCAAGTAAGGCAAGCGGTAACTGGCGGTCGTAGAGTGATGTTTTTGTAAAAAGTAGTTATAGTTTAGGGTTTATATGTTCCTAGTTCTCTATAACTTAGGCTCTGATGCCAATCTGTAACACCCCAAATTTGGTTTAGCGGAAGCATACGTGTTATTTGGGAGCGTTACGGAATTGGTGAATCATAACACAAGTAATACAGAACGGAATACATACTCCGTTTAATTTCATAAAATATTTTGAAACATTATCTTGCAACATTGTTTGGATAAATGGGCACATCCCCAAAGCTTTAGTGGTCCCAATATAAAAACATCGTTTTTGTGTAAAACACATCTTTAGAAATTTCTACGACCATTTATCCGCCTCTTGCCTTGCATCCATGATCACAACTAAGCACCTGAGAAAATATGCTAAAAAGGTCAGCTAAAAGCTGGTGAGTTCATAGGTTTAAGTTAAAAACAGTAAGTTTGGATCATGAGTTAAGTCATAGAATCATTATAAAGAGTATAATGATATATGGATGAAAGTCTATTACGTTAGCTCTAAGTTCATGCAACCGATACTACGACAGTTTTCTGTATGCTAAAAGATGTCATACAATATAGGGGCCCATAGCGAGTGTTTTGTCCCTCAACACTTTCCCGACATGGTATACGCTTTCGCTTGACCTAAGCATGACCAAACCGAACGGAGGAGTCACCCTCAATAGATCTATTTATAACATTCGCGTTTCCCAATGGGGAATTGACGGTTCATGAAAAAGGGCATTCTCTAGGGACATAAGGTCTTAGGCTAAACCACGTAATAGTAATCATGTAATAGTTTTGGTCCATAAAAAGGTTTTGCATATTTCTCACCCCAAAATGTATAAAACAGTTTATCGAGTAAAAGAGGGGCTATGAAAACTCACCTTAGCAAATGTGCAATCCAAAAGTGGGATTTAGTGATTGTTTGTGATGCGGCACCGACACGCGACCTAGATAAGGAGGGAAATATTTTAGTTCATTGTTTTTAAGTATCACTTACTTAAAATGATTCAATTTATATTGTTTTTGTACAATGGTACAAAAACAAACATTTGGTTTAAAAAAAATTTAAAAGGTTTTTCTAGTAAGTATACGAAAGTATATATACTTTTCATGTTGACACTATGATGGTTTTAAAATCCGTAGTTTGATAAAAATATAATTACAATATTCCACTAGTGAGTATATAAATGTGTATATACTTATTTAAGTTGACACAAAATGGTATTGTCAAAATTATATATAATTGGTTTATTTTCTAATTGTATTTAGAAAATACTTGAGTTAAAATTGAAATCTTCCAAATTTAATGAATGATAAAGCGGTATAGTAGTCTCTATATATTTATCAAAATTTGTTTGTAACATTTGTCATTTACGATTACTAGTTTATTTGGCATAGTTATATTTACTTGGACATATCGACGAAAATCTTGTTGTACATATTTTATTATGTATATTGCATTGTTAGTCACTTGTTTCATGGTAATAAAACTTTTGCACTTGTTTTCTTGTCGATACGAATATATATACATCAAAGTAGAAGGTTTTAAATTTGCAGGAAATAAGTTTAGTTTATATCTTGACTTCCGATTAAACACTTCGAGTTTTATTTTACTTTCTATGTAGCTTCATGTATTTTGCTTTTGCTCGTGATTAATCAAACGCACCCTACTATGCGAGTGATGAGCTGTGGCCTATGAACAAAACACTACCCTCGTTTGGGCTTGTGGGCTGTGGCCCAGAACAGATATATCCAACAAATTTTCTCTTTATTGGAGTGTGCTTAGTCCAATGTGTACAACTATGAGGACGAAATGTAGCCTAAGTTTATAGTTGTGATAAGAGGTTGTGCTTGCAATTTATGAAGCTCTTTTGATGTCAAGACACGAAACCAGGGGTATTTGTAAGTAAGAGCTTTAGACCCTTTAACCAAGCAAACGGAGGCACATTCGACTCACCGACCACCCTTGTGGTTTCTAGTCAACAGCCGGCACACCACGCCCTTCTTGGGTGATGTCGAGCCGATAATGATAAGTAAGTTAACTCCTAGCTGAGGTGCCTTGCTAACCAAGAAGTCTACCAATTTGGAAATGAGACTAAATATTCCACAACTATTCTATGGTCGAAGCGAAAGTATCATGAAATGTTTTCATGTACATAAGACGAGACCAAAGCAGACATTTCCCACGGTCTTTATTGGGTTGACCGCTTCCGCGACTACCCGTACACTAGGTACACATGCTCTACATGATCGATGACTCACAAAAGGATAAATTTGCCACCACCAAACCCATACGAAAATCTCACATGTCCACCCTCGTGGTCCTGTGTAACAGCAGGGATCAAACACCCTTCGTGGGTGGTTTTCCTCACTATGACTCGAGACAAAACAAGTTAAAACATGAATCATGATACTTCTCTAGTGAGACTCGACTGCAATTAGAAATTTGACGTGATTGTTCCTGACCCAAGTGGCAAAGAAACACAAAAAAAAGAAAAGAAAACTAAAGTGAAGGATTTAGTGTTTACTTAACCACGATTCAATCTACATTATGTGCTAAATTTGCAACTTACTTTCTTTGACTCATAATTTTTGTCGAAATGGTTAACACACATCATCACATAAGAGATTGCACAAGACTAAAGACCATTACTAGTTGGTTCAAAAACTTTTACTGTTTGCTCATTCTTGAGTCTGATTCACTGTCGAGGGTCTCCTCAATTTAACACAACCTTAATATTGATTAGACCAAACTTTCAAGACTTCCAAAGAAACAAAACTCATGAATTTACTTCATATCATTCGACAAAGAGAAAATTATATATTTAACAAGAATATTTAAAGACATAAACAAGATTGTTACCCTTTACAAATCTCGGAGGTAGAACAAGTACAAAGCCGAACTAGAAATTAACAATTTACCTCCACTCCTTCTTGATATCACCGAATTGATAATGGAATTGGTGTATACCGACCTTGAACTCCAAAACCCCCAAGTCAATTTTTGAAAGCCCTAAATCGTACCCAACCCTAATTTTTGGTAAGGTTGATGATGAAACTGAGTTTGGGGCGTTTGCATCTCTACTAGAGATAAAGGAAGTATTTTAGGAAGAGCTTATCCATCTTCCTTTTCTTGTGACTTTGTTTGAAGCCAAAACTAGTTAACTTCCAAAAGCTTAGGAATCTTGGACTTGGCTTAAGGTAGATAGATGTGAAGATATGATTCTCTTGTGTGATCTTATCTTGATTCGTCTTGGCTTATTCGAACCATAGCCGGCGCATCAAAGAGAGAATTTGGAGGGACCAAAAACTTACATGGTTTTGGTATGGAAGAGAAGAATATGATGGGATTGCATGTTGGGTTTTCCCTTTTTGGAAGATTCGATCTAGATTGGGCGTAGGTCTAGAGGTAGAGGGAGGTTGACGATGAAGATTGCTATCCTCATTTCTCTGTCTTTGTGTTTGTCGCATGTAGGGAAAGAGGACAAAGAGTGCATCTCTCAAAACTTATTTAATGTTTTCATTTATCAAATGTGTAAGTTTATATGTATTATACTCATTGTGAAATTTGTGAATATGTATGTATAAGTTTTACACTTATGATTTATTTGTGTACATGCATGTACTTGTGTTACACTTACCTATTAATTGCGTTTGAGTCTTATAGAAGTTTTTGTTTTGAGTGCAAGTGTATTAATTATTTTGTGTCCCGTGATATTAAATTGTAACTGAAACATCGTTGTTTGATAACTTTTATAACGTAGTCTCTTATAGTTACGTGTCGGATATATTCATTATTTTTGTAATATCCCATTACAGACGTTTGTCATTTGTTTTATCAAGCCCTTATCATAGTGTCGGTACGCGTACAGTGTCGGTCACTGGGGTAAACGAGATAACCTCTCGTCTTAAAGTTAATCATAAGATAAAAATGAAATATAATATTCATAAAATGATATTCATACAAAAGTGATGCAATAGTCTTCAGTATGCGAGTTAACTACTCAAATGATCAGATAAAGCTTATGCATGCTTAATGACTTATGCTTAGAAATAATAAATTTCTAATTATCAGTTAAATTTTAGTGAAAATTTACCGTGTGTCACAGTTGAGATGTGTGACGCCGTCAGTCTTCTGTAGCGATGTCGTCTGAATCTTCGATCTTGGGCGTCTGGTGTAGATTTTGTGAGTGGTACCTTCCAGAGTTTAGGCGTGAAGCCGTCAGGCTTTAGGACCAGAAATTCCGCTGAGCCGTCGCTTGCACTTTCGATCAAGTCTTCAATAGAGGGACGGCGTCGCCCTTTGGTTGGGACGCCGTCAGGTGTGTTGGATGGCCTTTGATCTTGACTTTGCCATTTTCTTCATGTTTTTGCTCCTTTTCGTCCAAATATGCTTCATTCCAGCATTTTGCTTCCAAAAGACCTAAAATGTGAAAAGGAACGATTTTAAGCAATAATGGATATGAAATGCGTCGATTTAGGGCTTAAATGACCCCCTAAAAGCGTACGTTTTAAATCCTTATCACGCATCATGAGTCCCAATGGGGCGGGGAAGCTGGGAGCTTCATGTTGCGATTGTTCGCTGACCCAGGGAGTGGTGACCCCTGGGAAGCACGCCATATCGAACAACGCGGCTCCATACCCTGAAGGCATGTAAGGGGGACGGAAAGAAAAACTTAAAGAATGAAAATCCGGTCCTAAGTGCATCTTCCGCTTCCTTACCTGTGGGTGGTGAGCAGAGTGAGAGAGGTACTACGGTTATTTTTTGAAAAAAAAATACTGAAGCAATCATATTCAAATTTTATATATCAAATGACACTTGTGGAACAATCATTTCCGTTCTTGCTCTACCCATTTATGAAACCTATATCCATTATGTGATCCCACCAAGCAAACCAAACATACCCTTAGTGATATTTGATGGTAACACTATCGGCTTTTTATGGTCTTATCATCGAGAGATGGCATTATAGGTTTGTAGAGTAAGAGAGAGCTTGACATTATACACTTTTTTGTGTTAGGTTGAAATCTCTTATTTAAACATATATAATGTATAATCAAAATTTTCAAAATGTTTCAACTGAATGAATAAGAGAGAAATACTTTGTCATGAAGAAGAAATTGAGCCATCCTATCAGCCAATAAAAAGTCATAAATGAAATAATTGGTCAAACCAATCTAAATTTCACCGAGAAAAAATATGTATAAAAACACATGTGTTAATTTTTTAACCTCCAGGGGTGGTGAGCAGAGTGAGAGAGGTACTACGGTTATTTTTTGAAAAAAAAATACTGAAGCAATCATATTCAAATTTTATATATCAAATGACACTTGTGGAACAATCGTATCCGTTCTTGCTCTACCCATTTATGAAACCTATATCCATTATGTGATCCCACCAAGCAAGCCAAACATACCCTTAGTGATATTTGACGGTAACATTATTGGCTTTTTATGGTCTTATCATCGAGAGATGGCATTATAGGTTTGTAGAGTAAGAGAGAGCTTGACATTATACACTTTTTTGTGTTAGGTTGAAATCTCTTATTTAAACATATATAATGTATAATCAAAATTTTCAAAATGTTTCAACTGAATGAATAAGAGAGAAATACTTTGTCATGAAGAAGAAATTGAGCCATCCTATTAGCCAATAAAAATTCAAAATTGAAATAATTGGTCAAACCAATCTAAATTTCACCGAGAAAAAAATATGTATAAAAACACATATGTTAATTTTTTTTTAATAAAAGCAAAAAGAATATGATAACTAATAAAATTTTATTTGTTAAAGTTGAAATAATTTATATGGACTCAGCTAATTAATTCCTATAATTTTTAATAACTCTATGAATTAATTAATACCCGATACACTTTATACTTTAAATTAAAAAAAAAAAAAAAAAAAAAGACTCTATGTTGTTACGATTTATAAATATTACTATCATCATATATTAATATAGATTTAAGATCATTTACATACTAAACTTTCTCTACATACCAAGAGATCAATCCTACCATCCATCTCCATTTGATTTAAACCCAACATTAAAAAAAAACCACACTTTCATCATTTTCTTTCAAATATTAATATATCTTAAACCGTTAATCGTTAAGCGAAAAAAAATATACCATCACGAAGAGTATTTAATTATCTTTCTATAAATAGGCACTTTGATATACTTTCGATAAAATAATATTTTTTCGTTTTTTTCACTTTTTTATGTATTATTTCTTTGTTGAAGTTTGCATGAAGGATTCACATGTGATTAAACTATTAAACACTAATTTGAATATACTAATAAAATCACATGTGATATTAGTGTTAAATCACATATGATTTTATTACAAATACTAATATCAAATGTGATTTTATTAGAATATTCAAATTTGTGTTTAATCATATGTGATTTCTTATTCAAGTTTCAACAACGAATTAAAAAGACGAAAAAAGAAAAAAAAAAGAAAAAAAAAGTGCCAAAAGTATATCAAAGTGTCCGTCAATAGAAAGATAATTAAATGCTAGTCGTGACGGTATAATTTGTTTTGTCTAACAATTAACGGTTCATAAAATATTTAAATTATAAAAAATATGTGAAATATTAAATTGATTTTAATCTCAATCATTGATTTCTTTTTAGATGGATGGTGGGTATGAGTTCTCTGGTATGTGAGCATAGTTTGGTATGTAAAATAACTCTCCTTATTAATAGAAGGATAAATTACACCATTGGCCCCCAAGGGGTCTGGGAGGATCGCGGATATAGTTCCAAAATCTGAGAAAGTGCACTAGTAGTCCCAAACGTCACGTTTTCACTCCCTCACAATCCAAATTTCTAATGATCAATAAAAACTCGTTAGTGTAGGTGTTGGAGGCCACCCGCATAACTTATAAACATGCACAATAGATAATAAATACATAAGGTCCATGCATACCAAACCCCTAATGAAAGATCTCCTAATCAGATATATAACCTAATTTAACACACAAGATGGGTGTTTAAAAAGTTACTCACTTATTCCTGCAATCACGTAAGCTCTTAACTCTTGTCTGAGTGCATGAAATTGCCTTCTTCTTCTTTTTGCTTCATTGTTTGATCGATCTAGGGTTTGTAGGGGAGAATCACCACGTTGGTTGCGTCAGGTATCCACTGGTACTACACAGGTAGAACTAGGTTTAGATCCTACACACAGTTTGAGAGTACAAATCGACTAGAAGTCAATTAATGAAAGTCGACTACGATTTTAATGCCCTTTTTGTATTCGGTTGACGATTAATAAGAGGAGGAGGTAGTCGACTTTAAGGTTTAGACAAGAGTTATGGTTCTATAGGAAACCTTGTATTTTTAGGGCACCTAAGGGCATTCCTAATATAGATAGAAATTCTAGAATTATCCCTTAAGTGTATTAGTTTGACTAGGAAACAAACTAACACCCTTTCCTAGGGACCTACAACCCTTAAGGGTTTGTGGTTTTGCATTTATATACTTATCTATTTATCTCAGATAAATATATATGTCATGGATAATTACTTGTTTACACTTATATGAGAATACTGTCATATTCTTTTTTCCATTTCATTTCGTATCTTTTGTCATTGGCAACTTGTTTGTCTTGTTTAGTTGCATCGGTGTGACCCATCGTCATTTCTTTATGTACCATTTGTAAAAGACGTTGTTATTTGCACACTAATCATTTCAGTTAATTTTAATATCTTCTATTCTTTTAAGTGACCCATCAATTTTCTTTTTTAAGGTTTTTTATTAATTTTAGGATTTTACTTCTTCTATTTTTATCCAATATTCAAAACGATTTTATCGAAAATTCGTTTTACGTATGAATTATCATGAATTCATATAACTATTTGTTAATTTTAGAAAAAACAAAACTTTATAATAAAATGTGTCTAAACTGGAGCTACCTATCCTAAGGATTTTCTAGTTTACCCACTCAACTCATAACACTATCCATTTAATCATGCAATCTGAATATCAAGGATCCGGTGCGTAAAGTACACCCCTCTCATGACCTTACAAGATGCCCAACTTTATTATCTGTAACACCCTCAGTTTTGAATAGCAGCGGAAGCTAATCGAGGATATTACTTATTAACACAAAGTACACATTACAGAAAACGAATCTACATGAGACGTTTTAAAATACATTATCATTCGAATTTATTCATAATATCAGAGTAGAGGTCCCATAATGTACATAATAAGTTTAAAAGTTTTCGAATGATAATATGCATAGTCTTCAAAATGCCTATTCCGTGTGCCAGACATATCTTACGGACATGAGATAAAACATGCCGAAAAGTCAACACAATGGTTGAGTGAATTCATAGTTTTGAAAACAGTAGTGGACAATAGTTTGTAGTATAATTGCAATGTGTACAATTATCTTCTTGATAGTTATTATTGCTCTAAGCTCATGGAACTCACGACTGACTGTTGTATATATATCACCGGACGATATATATAGATATAAGTAACTTGCCCTGGGTAGGTATTTTTCCATATACCTAGGTAATTCAAATAAAATGCGTTTGGTTACCGATCCGGCTAACACAAACGGGATTCGTCAATCCCGATAGGCCTATCCACTATATTTGCGCTCACTCCCAGTGATTAGTGGTCCATGATGTTGGGGACTTTTGGCATAAACAACTTAGGCATGCAATAATACAGTCAAGGCATTCAGTTTGCAAGTAATTGTCCATAATAAAACATTTTAGTATGTATCTCCCCCAAGTAGTTTATAAAATAGTTAAACAAAAGTTGGGGCTATGAACTCACCATAGTTATCAGTAGTAGCTTATAGCAATAACAGTGTATGACGAGACTGCGATCTTTAGTGATTACAAGAGTTAGGTTGAATGGTCACAAGAACAATCAAGCCTAAACCCCTTCCAATCTTCAACCCTTGTATTCAACCTCTTAACCCAAGCTTACAAACCCTTCTTACCCTTGAAATAACCTTCTTACTTTAGCCCTAACCTTCTTGTGTAGTTCTTATTTCACCCTTGATATCAACAAAACAACCCTAGTATCATGTAGGAACCAACTCTAGCTCCATCTTCTTTGTATACTTTGTTGCATAAAATCAAAAGATGGTGTGTTTTGGTGGTTGAGAGTGGACGGCAAGGAGGAGAGAACCAAGAGGTTTTTGTGATTTTTGCATGTGAAATGGTTGAGTGTGAGGTGACTTTGGTGTAAGTGGGGGACAAGTTTGAGGTGAGTAAGTTGCATGTGTGCTGTAAGAAAGCCATGTGGCTTGTGGTATTGCCATCAAACGCCACCTCATTTTTGAGGTAGTAGTTTGTGTTTTTCTTGGATAATATTTGGTTTTTAGGGTATAGTTTGGTCCCGGTAATTACTAATGTTAAGCCTTTAATTCACGAAACTTAAAACCGGGTAACGTAAAAATGTAATACTTCCAAAAATGTTAAAACTTATCAACATAATCCAACTAGGTATATTAAAAGTATGATAAGTCTAATATGGTATTTCTATGCTGTTAAAACCTAATAACGTAGGTTCGGGCATGCGTATTTCTTAAAGATAAAATGTGTACCTAAAATTGGCAAAGTGACAATAATTCATATGAATTATGACTAGTGGTAAAACTAAAGTATTTTTGAACACATTGACTTTTTCCTAGTCTTGTGTTAGTTGCGAGGATAATTTACACTATTTAATTTTTGAGA
The DNA here is from genome assembly GCA_910596185.1 of Chrysanthemum makinoi. NCBI lineage: Eukaryota > Viridiplantae > Streptophyta > Magnoliopsida > Asterales > Asteraceae > Chrysanthemum > Chrysanthemum makinoi. The sequence continues at coordinate 120,820,518 of OU343225.1, forward strand.
TTACTTATATAAATAATTAAAAGTAAATTATATAACGTAAAATAGTAAAATATAGACCTGAAATATGCGATGTGCTACAGCCTTCCCCCGTTACGGAAATCATGTCCTCATGATTTAGTTTGATGTACCCGAGAAGAGATGCGGATATTTCTGTCGCATTTGGTCCTCTCTTTCCCAGGTGTATTCAGGCCCTCGGCGAGAATTCCAACGTACTTTAACGATGGGGATTCGGCTTTGTTTCAACTGTTTGACCTCACGGTCCATTATTGCAATAGGTTCCTCAATAAAATGTAGCTTGTCATCGAGCTTAATCTCGTCTAGTGGAATGACAAGGCTTTCATCGGATAGACATTTCTTAAGATTTGACACGTGGAAAGTGTTATGAATTCCACTTAATTCTTGAGGTAGCTCGAGTTTGTATGCTACCGGACCAACTCTTTCTAGAATTTTGAATGGTCCAATATATCGTGGACTTAGTTTCCCACGTTTTCCAAAACGGATTACGCCTTTCCAAGGCGAGACTTTCAGCATAACCCTATCTCCAATTTGAAATTCCAAGGGTTTTCGCCTAGTGTCAGCGTAACTTTTTTGGCAATCTCTAGCAGCTTGTAGTCCGCTTCTGACTGAATAATCTTTTCACTGTGTCCCGTACAATTTCTGGGCGGTGAGTTGAACATCGCCAACTTCATTCCAAAGATACGGAGATCGACACTTTCGACCATACAATGCTTCGTACGGTGATGATTTAAGACTGTAATGATAGCTATTGTTGTAAGAGAATTCGACTAATGGTAAATGATAGTCCCAGCTTTTACCAAAATTGATAATACAAGCTCTTAGCATATCTTCCAAGGTTTGTATGGTTCTTTCGCTTTGACCGTCAGTTTGCGGATGATAGGCAGTACTCATGTCTAGTTTAGTTCCAAAAGCTTTTTGAAGTGACTGCCAAAAATTTGAAGTAAATTTGCTATCTCTATCTGAGATAATCGAAATTGGTACACCGTGTCTAGAAACTATTTCTTTGATGTACAGCTTGGTCAGCTGATCCATATCATAAGTTTCTTTGATTGGAATAAAATGAGTAAATTTTGTTAAACGGCCCACAATTACCCAAATGGCGTCATAACCGCTCGGTGTTCTGGGTAATTTCGTAACAAAATCCATCGTGATTCTTTCCCATTTCCACATAGGAATCTCGGGTTGTTGTAGTAATCCTGATGGTTTTTGACACTCGGCCTTGACCTTTGAACATGTCAGGCACTTACCAACATATTTGGCAATATCGGCCTTCATGTTAGGCCACCAATATAGCATTTTGAGATCATGATACATTTTGTCGGACCCCGGATGAATGGAGTACTTTGACTTATGCAATTCATGCATAATCAAATCTCGTACACCTCCATAGAGTGGTATCCAACTTCTGTCTTTGAAGCATAACGTTCCATCAGAACGCTTTACAAAACCGTTTTTGTTCTCTAACATACCGTAGAGACTCTCTTTGGGTCGGTTTTCTTCATTGATAGCTTCAGTTTGTGCTGCAAGGATTTGTGAGGGTAGTGGTGATACGATCATCATACCCAACGATCTAACCTTTAGAGGTTTGAGTCGTTCTTTTCTACTAAGAGCATCTGCCACAACGTTTGCCTTACCCGGGTGATAACGAATTTCACAGTCGTAATCACTAAGTAATTCTAACCAGCGGCGTTGTCTCATGTTTAGATCTTTCTAATCCAGAATGTGTTGCAAGCTTTTGTGATCTATGTATACTATACACTTTGTGTCGTAGAGATAATGTCTCCAGATTCGAAGAGCAAAAACGACTGACCCTAACTCTAAGTCATGAGTGGTGTAGTTTTTCTCGTGCTTTTTAAGTTGTCGTGAGGCGTAAGCTATCACCTTCTGTCTTTGCATTAACACAACTCCCAAACTGATGGATCTGGACACACACCTTGTGTCAATGATATTTTGTATGATATTATTAAGCACGCGGAATTTACTTAGTAATACTTTAGAAGATGGATTGTATGATGTATTGTATGTAAACACAGATTAAACACAAAACTTAAGCTCCAATATTATTGATGAATAATACGAGTGATCTTAGCTTATCACTAGGGTTACACCTTAAAGCCTTTGTGAGTGATACGTAGGTAATTTTCTAGTACCTAAGACAATGACCTAGGATCTCCTTTTATACAACAAGGAGTCCTTTACAAGATAAGTATAAAGCTAACATTATAGAATATACACAAGATCTATTCTATACTTATCTAAATGCGTTCTCCTAATCATTATCCAATAGCAGTGGTAATAATGTACCAGCAGTGGTAATACGTTTCCACTGCTAGTGTTAATCCGAGCAGTGTAAACCACAACTATCCGTGGTAACGGACTTGATGGATCTGGACACACATCTTGTGTCAATGATATTTTGTATGATATTATTAAGCACGCGGAATTTACTTAGTAATACTTTAGAAGATGGATTGTATGATGTATTGTATGTAAACACAGATTAAACACAAAACTTAAGCTCTAATATTATTGATGAATAATACGAGTGATCTTAGCTTATCACTGGGGTTACACCTTGAAGCCTTTGTGAGTAATACGTAGGTAATTTTCTAGTACCTAAGACAATGACCTAGGATCTCCTTTTATACAACAAGGAGTCCTTTACAAGATAAGTATAAAGCTAACATTATAGAATATACACAAGATCTATTCTATACTTATCTAAATGCGTTCTCCTAATCATTATCCAATAGCACAAGTTGATATCATGTTAGAATCGATGCTCTAGGTTGTTTAGACCTTATCTAGGATAATCAATAAGCACAAATAACAATGAACAATAATATGTATGCACAGCGGATTAATCAAACTATCATTGTTATTATTAAGGTTTCTTCATTATCATCATGTGTTCTACAAAGCACATTCACAGCCCTAATCCTAGACGATCAACTCTAAGACAGTTACAATCTAACAGGGATCAATGATCCTTGAGGCTAAACACTATAAGTCGACTATCATCTAGTCTAGGCGTTTACCAGACCTACGCCCTAGACACACACACACCTTTACTAGACGTCTACATTATGGAAGACTTAATTATAAAACCTACACCCCATGTCCTCTTTATATACTAGAGGATTAGGGTTTACAAGATACTACGAAGGACTAATAAATAAATCTTATTTTGCAAGCAAGTCCCTCCATCTTTTTGTAGCTTTCATCTTTGTCACTTTAAGTCCCTTTGTTTCAATCTTCTATTTACTTTGTCTCATCAAATCAAGAATCCCAACAATCTTCCCCTATTTGATGATGACAAAACAAACAAAGTCGTGTACGAACTTCCCTAGACGAAGTAGCAGAAGTTGAGATGTAAACACCTCCCTAAATGAAACAAATATTATCTTCCTTTATCTTCCCCTTAATCCAAGCCATGCCACTCCAATATTTCTTCCCCTTTTTATTATCAACAAATAGAGAATATAAGCAATAGAAACTTCCCCTTGAGTGGTGCATGAACAACAAATGATTCTTCAAATCTGTAAACTCCTTGTAATGATCACTTGTGAAGAAAACCAAATATAACGAATTTGATGAAGAAGTAAAATATCCCAAACTTGTGTCTTATGTCTTGTACTATCCACGTGACGTCGAACTTATACCACAACAAAAATATAAGTAGATCGCAACCTCTTGACAAAATCCTCATCTTTAATGAGACACTGAGCACTACAATGTAACTCCTTTAAGTGATAGTTAACTAGGTCTTCATCCATCCACCCCTTGACCTATGAAAACTAGATTTTGCAAGTCTTCGTCAACATCCTTTAAGCACGAACAAGTTATCTACAAAGTGTAATCCCCACTTTGAGATATGATAAGAACACAAACCTGTGAAACTCAACTACAACATCAAATTAGTGATAATCAACCTTCTTCGTAATCAATAATGCAATAAATCCAAATATGAGCTTTTTGACGTTTAAGAACAAATAACCAAAATCCAAACACCATGTTTGACTTCCCCTCAAGTCCAAAACTCCTCGTGTGTGTGAACCAAATAACCCATGTATGTATATCCGATATCGATCAAAAATATAACCATGCCGTATCATGAATCAAAACTTGTGAGAATATTCGGCAACTGAAGTCATACATATCCATGAACAAAAATGCATATATCACATTAATAAAGCAATCCAACTTATGAAAAATTCCATAGACCCATGTGATATACCATGCAATCATATGAATAGACCAATCACAGATGCTCATTCACCATGTGATATATATACTGACCTTGATAGATAAGTAAGTGATCATGCAAAGTCAATATATCCATTTTAAATTCAACCATTCATGTAACTTTCTTTCCAAACCATTGTCCTTGTTCACATATATTTCTCTATGTATCAAGACAAAAACACTAACCTCATACAACCTTGGAGCAACAGTACAAAACTGTAAACGGGGACCAGCAGTACAAAATCACGAACTGTTTAGTGGACCTTTAACTGACCCATGATAAAGCAATGAGCAACCTATCCCAAGAAAATCAGTTCACTTTCTTGACGTCAAGTTTAACTACCATTCAAAACGCATCTCCACTCAGAACCACGATCAGTAGGTACTTATAAATGGCAACAATTATCGACCAAGTAGTTTCTTTCAATAGTACGTAGCAGTAGTATATCAATAACGAGTAGTACGAACTGAAAACTTGGACCACGAGCAGTGGAAACACAATGGAGAGCAGTGGTAATGAATTAAATAGCAGTGGTAACGAGATATGTCACAGTGGAAACCGAACATACTAGCAGTGGTAACTCTCAAAGCGTAGCAGTGGTAACGAACGAGGCTAGCAGTGGAAACAATCGTTCAAGCAGTGGTAATCGATATGCTAGCCGTGGTTACCAAGAACAGTGGAAAACATGACCTTAACATTAAACTTTAGGGTTTTAAACACATGCAGATCCAAAATCACTCCAGCGTCTGTAACAAACCAGCAACAACAAATCAAATAATTAAATCCCAAAGATTGTGAGGATCGATCAAATACTTCTGTTGCTATAGACGAAACAAGAGAACTACGAATCTGCCCAGAAGATTGGAAACGATAAGCTGCTTCATAATAACTGGCCTGGAAACCATCTCTTAAGCGTGAACGCAACAGGTGTAGCAACATCAAAGAACATATAATCATCTTCTGTAATGAATCAATGCAATAGAAAACGAAAACATAGAAGTTGATATCACGAAAACCCTAAAAACCCAAGAAAAATTCGACTTTGTTACCTCTCTCAGCAGCCATTTTTAACACAGAATAACTTTCGACTCAGACCTCAGATAAAAGATCCCTCCAGTGAAACCTTAGATAGGTATATAGAGAAGCTCCAGCCAAAATTTCAGCCCGATCCAACGGTTAACGAAAAAGTTATACCTGTTTGAAAACTGACGTGCAGAAGCATTACGAAAATTAAACCAGTTGCGAATTTTTCTTCCTCTTCAAGAAACCTTGCGAAATCCTAGATATCAAGAGCAACCCGCTCTGATACCACATGTTAGAATCGATGCTCTAGGATGTTTAGACCTTATCTAGAATAATCAATAAGCACAAATAACAATGAACAATAATATGTATGCACAGCGGAATAATCAAACTATCATTGTTATTATTAAGGTTTCTTCGTTATCATCATGTGTTCTACAAAACACATTCACAGCCCCAATCCTAGACAATCAACTCTAAGACGGTTACAATCTAACAGAGATCAATGATCCTTGAGGCTAAACACTATAAGTCAACTATCATCTAGTCTAGGCGTTTACCAGACCTACGCCCTAGACACACACACACACCTTTACTAGACGTCTAGATTATGGAAGACTTAATTATAAAACCTGCACCCCGTGTCCTCTTTATATACTAGAGGATTAGGGTTTACAAGATACTACGAATGACTAATAAATAAATCTTCTTTTGCAAGCAAGTCCCTCCATCTTTTTGTAGCTTTCATCTTTGTCACTTTAAGTCCCTTTGTTTCATTCTTCTATTTACTTTGTCTCATCAAATCAAGAATCCCAACACAAACCTTTATACGAAGCATCACAGTACACAACAAAGTCTTCGTTGCCCTCAGGTAACGCTAAGATAGGTGCACTGCACAATTTCTCTTTTAGAAATTGAAACGCTTCCTCTTCTTTTTCGCCCCAATCGAATTTCACATTCTTTTGAGTCAATTTAGTTAAAGGCTTTGCTATCTTGGAAAAACCTTCAATGAATCTACGGTAATATCCAGCAAGTCCCAAAAATTGACGTATTTCCGTTGGATTTGTAGGGGCAGCCCAAGTCTTTATGGACTCTATCTTGGTGGGATCCACATGAATTCCATGACTATCAATTATGTGGCCCAAGAATTGTACACTTGAGATCCAAAATTCACATTTTGAGAATTTAGTGTACAACTTCTCATTCTTGAGTAACTTTAGGATCAACTTGAGATGTCTTTCATGTTCTTCTTTACTCTTAGAGTAAATTAGAATATCATCTATGAACACAATCACAAACTTATCCAAATATGGTCTACACACTCGATTCATGAGATCCATGAATACTGCTGGAGCATTAGTTAAACCAAATGGCATAACTTGAAACTCATAGTGACCATATCGAGTTCTGAACGCCGTTTTTAGAATATCCTCTTCTCGAACTCTAAGTTGGTGATATCCTGATCGCAAATCGATCTTGGAGTATACGCTTGAACCTTGGAATTGATCGAAAAGATCATCGATTCTTGGAAGTGGGTATCGGTTCTTTACAGTTAGTTTATTTAACTCCCTGTAATCAATGCACATTCTGAAGGATTCATCCTTCTTCTTAACGAATAGGACTGGAGCTCCCCAAGGTGATGAACTTGGTCGAATAAAACCTTTATCCGTAAGTTCTTGCAATTGGTTAGATAACTCTTTCAATTCCGAAAGGGCTAAGCGATAGGGTGCTCGAGCAACTGGTGCGGCACCTGGCACCAATTCGATTTGGAACTCCACTTGTCTAGGTGGTGGAAGTCCGGGTAAGTCTTCAGGAAAGACTTCAGGATAATCACGTACAATAGGTACATCTTCGAGTCGTTTCTCCTCTAAATTTTTCTCCGTTATGTGGGCTAGGAAGACATAACATCCCTTCTTGATGTACTTTCGAGTTTTAATGCAAGAAATGATGTTCAGGCGAGTTCCACTTCGATCCCCTCGGATAACCAAGGTTTCATTATCGATGGGAATATTTACAACTTTCTCGCCACAAATGATATTTGCATTTTGTTGCGATAACCATTCCATACCAATTATAACGTCGAAACTTCCGAGTTCTATTGGCATGAGGTCTATTTTGAATGGATGACCTAACAAGTTTAGTGTACAATTTTGAAGTACAATGTTGGTGGTTACAAGATTCCCATTTGCTAACTCAATGGTAAAGGTGGTGTCTAACGTAGTGGGTGTAATATCAAGTAAAGATGCAAATGCAGTAGATATAAAACTTTTATCAGCACCGGAATCAAATAAGATTTTAGCATAATGGTTATTGAGTAGAAACGTACCCGTAACCACATTCGGATCCTGCTGTGCATCTTTATCACCCAATACATACGCCCTACCACGAGCTACACCTTCTTGTTGACCATTGTTTCGGGGACATTTTCTCTTGATGTGTCCACGTTCTCCACACCCAAAACAAGTCAATACTGGTTGGGTGTTGGCACCAGTAGCAGGCCCCTTCCCTCTGCAGTCCTTGGTTTGATGCCCTGTCTTTTGACAATTCTTGCATCTAACGGTGCAAGGGCCTTCATGATGTAATTTGCATCTGTAACACAAAGGAGCATTTCCTTGATAACCTCCTACTTCAGCTGGTGCAACAACAACATCAACAGTACCTCTGGCATTTTCTTGCCTACGGTTTTGCTGGTTGTGGTGGTTTGTGTTTCGGTTTTGTTGGTTGGGATTGTTGTTGTTACCCCTTTGGCTATCATTCCACCTTCTCTTGTTGTTGTTATGGGTATTGTTATTGGGATGGTTGTTGTTGTTATTGTTGCGGTTGAGGTTAATGTCATGAATCAGAACAGTTCCTGCTCTAACCGCTTGATCCATCAGTCTACGAGCCATTCCCATTGCATCATCTATTGTTTTTGGATCAAATGAGGTCACATTTCCCTGTATAGGTTGTGGAAGTCCCCACATGTACCTCTCCAGTAACTTCTCATTGGTTGGAACCATTGTTGGGCATAAGATTGCCAATTCATTGAATCGACGATTGTATGTGGTGATATCTGTGCCCTTAACTATGTGGTTCCAGAATTCAATTTCCAACTTCTGTACCTCGTTACGAGGACAATATTGTTTGATCATCATTGTTTTGAGTTCGACCCAGGAAATTTTGTAGGCATTTGCAATGCCAATTTGTTGAACTACAGAATTCCACCAGGATAATGCTTCATCCATTAAAGTACTGGTGGCGTATTTGACCTTGCAGTCTTCAGTGATGTTGCTGATCAGGAATACAGATTCAGATCTCTCAAACCATCGGGTTAACCCTACAGCTCCTTCAATGCCTTTAAAATTTGTAGGTTGGCATTTCATGAATTCGCTGTATGAGCAGCCCCTTGGCATTGGTTCGACATTTATTCTTTCGGCACCAATAGCTGGTCCCATAGCGTTAGAACCTCCTGCTCCAACACTAGTTGCAAAGGCCCTAGCGGTTGCAAGTGCATCGGCAACAGCGGCAGTTTTTACGGCTTCAGCAGCCTCAGCGGCCGTGGCAGCATTTGTAGCTGCAGTTTCCCGTTCAGCTCTAAGTGCGGCAGCCACTTTATCGGCAACCATTTTATCAATAGCAGCTTTGCTTTTCATTTTAGGTGGCATGATTCTATCAATTAAACAAGAGATGTGGTATAAGTATGATGTTGGATAATAAGCACGATTAGAAATGATAGAAGAACAACGTTGGAAATTAAATCACAACACAAGACGAGATAGATTTATACAACAAAAGTTACATTCATATATAGTTAATCAGTTATATCGGAGTTACAAAATCGAAACCCGTGACAGGTTTCTTCAAAATTTACTGACGAAACTATCAGTCAGTAATTACATTGTTTACTAGCTATTACATAATCTACTAAGTCTTTCAACTATTATAACAACACTAGTCTTTCAAGAGTCCGGAGATTGATGCGGCTCAGGCTGATTGTTATTCCCATGAGCAGCCAACACATCAATGGCGTCATTTGGGCGAAACTCCCTAAAGCCCCTTAGTTCTTGAAACATGATCCGCATTTCTGCCCTTACGTTGTAGAGATCGATTTCGAGCCTAATACGATCGGTTTGAGAAATTTCTAACTTCGTTTCCACCGAAGCTACGCGGCGTTTCAACTCTTTAATCTGCTCACCGTCTTCATTTTGTGCTCGATCCATACGGGTGACTTTGTTCTTGAGCACTGGAAATCCGGTTATAGGATCCAAGACAATGTCTTTCACACGTGTTAGGCCATCTCGGATATCACTCATATCCAAGATTGTCAGATCAGTTCGTTTTTGAGCATTAACGGTTTCAACTCTTATTGAAGAGATCTCCGTTTCACGACGATGCATTGCCCTTGACAGAAAGTGGACATGATTTTGAAGTGCCGTGACATCTTGTCTCAGGCATCCCATTTCGTACCTTGGGAAGTTCAGAAAAGTATTAGATGGTCCTCCAACTTCATAGGTAGAAGAAGGGCCCCCAACGATAAAAGGCCTTCCCTCAGTAGCGGGAGTAACCGAAACAGGAATTTCAGAGTTTGCTGGAGTAAATGGTGACACTGGTGATGGTGGAGGTGGAGATCCGTTGAGTATGACATCCGCTTGAAGAGGTTCTTCCTCTTCTTCGTCATCATCGGAAATCACTTCCATGTCATCATCATCATCATCCAAGATCATATTTTCATCTTCTTCCGGATCTTCATCCGAATCATTCTCGGGTTCATTTTCATCAGCTAAATCTTCATATGGTTCCTCATCCTCGTCATCCCCATAGTCCACAATATCAAGATAATCATCATCTTGATCCGGGGGATTCTGTGCTTGGATGGGAGCCGAAAGTATTTGCATATGTTGAACTGGTATAGCTTGATTTGGAATAACAAGATCGTGATCTGGGGATGGTGGTACAGACATAATGTCTGCATAAGAGTATCCATGTTCAGAGTTAGTTAAACGTTCATAGCAATTTAAACAGTGATATGTCAAATAGTGGGCATGGCACACGAAATATGAAGACTATAATAAGTGAATCGGTAGATAGTAGTTATAGTCTAGGTGTATAATGCACCCTGGTTCTCTATAACTGTAGCTCTGATGCCAATCTATAACACCCTCAGTTTTGAATAGCAGCGGAAGCTAATCGAGGATATTACTTATTAACACAAAGTACACATTACAGAAAACGACTCTACATGAGACTTTTTAAAATACATTATCATTCGAATTTATTCATAATATCAGAGTAGAGGTCCCATAATGTACATAATAAGTTTAAAAGTTTTCGAATGATAATATGCATAGTCTTCAAAATGCCTATTCCGTGTGCCTTCATTCGTGTGCCAGACATATCTTACGGACCTGAGATAAAACATGCCGAAAAGTCAACACAATGGTTGAGTGAATTCATAGTTTTGAAAACAGTAGTGGACAATAGTTTGTAGTATAATTGCAATGTGTACAATTATCTTCTTGATAGTTATTATTGCTCTAAGCTCATGGAACTCACGACTGACTGTTGTATATATATCACCAGACGATATATATAGATATAAGTAACTTGCCCCGGGTAGGTATTTTTCCATATACCTAGGTAATTCAAATAAAGTGCGTTTGGTTACCGATCCGGCTAACACAAACGGGATTCGTCAATCCTGGTAGGCCTATCCACTATATTTGCGCTCACTCCCAGTGATTAGTGGTCAATGATGTTGGGGACTTTTGGCATAAACAACTTAGGCATGCAATAATACAGTCAAGGCATTCAGTTTGCAAGTAATTGTCCATAATAAAACATTTTAGCATGTATCTCCCCCAAGTAGTTTATAAAATAGTTAAACAAAAGTTGGGGCTATGAACTCACCGTAGTTATCAGTAGTAGCTTATAGCAATAAAAGTGTATGTCGAGACTGCGATCTTTAGTGATTACAAGAGTTAGGTTGAATGGTCACAAGAACGATAAAGCCTAAACCCCTTCCAATCTTCAACCCCTGTCTTCAACCTCTTAACCCAAGCTTACACACCCTTCTTACCCTTGAAATAACCTTCTTACTTCAGCCCTAACCTTATTGTGTAGCTCTTATTTCACCCTTGATATCAACAAAACAACTCTAGTATCATGTAGGAACCAACTCTAGCTCCATATTCTTTGTATACTTTGTTGCATAAAATCAAAAGATGGTGTGTTTTGGTGTTTGAGAGTGGACGACAAGGAGGAGAGAACCAAGAGGTTTTTGTGATTTTTGCATGTGAAATGGTTGAGTGTGAGGTGACTTTGGTGTAAGTGGGGGACAAATTTGAGGTGAGTAAGAATGCATGTGTGTTGAATGAAGCCACATGGCTTGTGGTATTGCCATCAAACGCCACCTCATTTTTGAGGTGGTAGTTTGTGTTTTTCTTGGATAATATTTTGTTTTTAGGGTATAGTTTGGTCCCTGTAATTACTAATGTTAAGCCCTTAATTCACGAAACTTAAAACCAGGTAACGTAAAAATGTAATACTTCAAAAAATGTTAAAACTTATCAACATACTCCAACTAGGTATATTAAAAGTACGATAAGTCTAATATGGTATTTCTATGTTGTTAAAACCTAACAACGTAGGTTCGGGCACGCGTATTACTTAAAGGTAAAATGTGTACCTAAAATTGGCAAAGTGGCAATAATTCATATGAATTATGACTAGTGGTAAAACTAAAGTATTTTTGAACACATTGACTTTTTCCTAGTCTTGTGTTGGTTGTGAGGATAATTTACAGTATTTAATTTTTGAGATTACTTATATAAATAATTAAAAGTAATTTATATAACGTAAAATAGTAAAATATAGACCTGAAATATGCGAGGTGCTACATTATCTCTCTAAATACCGGTTATCATATTATTTATAATCATAGCATGTAAACTTAGACATCAATAAAACGTATATGTACGACAAACCAAACCATTATCTAATGTTGATCCCGAAAGCCACTTCGGGAATCAACTTTGTGTCTATTCCTAAAATCCAACAATGCACAAGGAAAGAAGGCTTATTCAGACTCCGTGTCTTCACAACATCGCCCATGATTCTCTCTTTGCTCCTGGTAGATCATCTTTCCTCCGTGCTCCAACTGGCTTTCCTCTCTCCTTGTACTCCATAGGATCCTCTACATCGTCTGGGCTTCCTTGTGTCTTGTCCATCTTGGTTTACATGTAATTTAAATAAATGCTACTCTACATCTAAAAATAAATTACAAGAGCAAATACCAATAGCGCATTGGCCCCCCTTAAACCCAAAAAGCATACAATATAAACAAAGTAACTACATCACAACCACACAGTTTATAATTTAGTCAATGGCTTAGGCTCGTGTCCACACACATGGTTTAAATAAAACATGAAAGTACTTATAAATAAAGCATATGCGAAAATACTTAAGATATGGTTTGCTAGGACCTACTACACAAGCACATGTACCGGATGTGTAGCCCATCCTATAAGTACATGCAAACCACGAGTTTCACCTGCATCGTTGCATACTAATGCAATTGTCTTTCCTCATAAAATGACAGTTCTTACCCTATTGCTTCTTAATTCTTATTATAGTTTAGGAAAATTTGACTTTTAAAATTTACCAACCTAGTTAGGCTTTCTAGAAACATAATTTAAAAAGTTTGTGCTTGGTCACAAGACTTTTTTTAGTCAACTTTTATGATTCATATCTAGCTAGAATCATAAAATAGACACCCGTTGGGTTAAGGTAAACCCTGATCTGTTTTCTTTTTCTCTTAGCTATCTTGTTTACTACTCCCTCCGTCCCTAAGTAAATGTCCACTCTTGACTTTTAAAGTTTTTTGTTTTCAACTTGACCTTAAATTATTTCATTTGCGTTATATAATACTAGAAGAAATTTATACAAATGAAAATATATTTAAAACACAACCCATTCATATATTTTTTGCATCAAACAAATAAAATAATTTAAGGTCAAAGTTAAAAAAGAAAAACTTTAAAACTTAATAGTGGACACTTATTTAGAGACGAATGGAGTATATATAATTTAATTTGGTAATCTAAAGTTTCCAAAAATAGTTTTAACATGTTTTTAGTAAAGTTTACACTTTTCCAAAAATAACTAAAACCCTAATTCATAAACGAAAACAAAACCGCATGCATACAAGGAAAGCAATCTAGGTAAACCTAGTTTTCGCGATCTACATGACAACATAAATTAGAGTTTTCACGTTTGATCCCGGATACCCTTGTATCCTCATAAACTCAACTCTTTTAGTTTAGAAAACCTTAATAGATCGATTTATGTGATTCAAATATGTTAGTGCAAATATTACGATATTTAATCTATACAGTCTCGTTTGTTTTGATTGATGACAAACATGTAACTTGTAATACATAACGTAAAATGTGCAAGTTACTTGTAATCACACTTTGTCTCAACATACATTCAACACCTCTCGATGTCTCAAGTCCTCGTATGTTACAACACAGGTTCGTACATGTTTGTTATGTGGCATTATGATCAAACCCATTAACAAATCATTTAGAATGTTTAAAATTCATTTAGAGTCACTAAGTATTTTAATAGGTTAACCATTCTATTTCGAACCTCATTTTACATTTTGCATTCACAAGTATTTCAAAAGGTAACTAGACATTTTATTAACTAGTTACATAATACATTTTACAAGTTTACCTTGATAAACCTTTTAATCTAAAAATGGAAATACATGTTACATCATGTCATGCATCATCTTTGAAACCCTTGAAAGATCACTTGAATATTTTGGTTAGATTGACACTCAATATATCAAATGTGATCTTAGTAAGATTTGGTAATATCTTGGAAAGATTTTGTTAGTGCAAATATTACGATATTTAATCTATACAGTCTCGTTTGTTTTGATTGATGACAAACATGTAACTTGTAATACATAACGTAAAATGTACAAGTTACTTGTAATTACATTTGTCTCAACATACATTCAACACCTCTCGATGTCTCAAGTCCTCGTATGTTACAACACAGGTTCGTACATGTTTGTTATGTGGCATTATGATCAAACCCATTAACAAATCATTTAGAATGTTTAAAATACATTTAGAGTCACTAAGTATTTTAATAGGTTAACCATTCTATTTCGAACCTCATTTTACATTTTGCATTCACAAGTATTTCAAAAGGTAACTAGACATTTTATTAACTAGTTACATAATACATTTTACAAGTTTACTTTGATAAACCTTTTAATCTAAAAATGGAAATACATGTTACATCATGGCATGCATCATCTTTGAAATCCTTGGAAGATCACTTGAATATTTTGGTTAGATTGACACACAATATATCAAATGTGATCTTAGTAAGATTTGGTAATATCTTGGAAAGATTTGAAGAAAGATTTTTTAGATTTTTTGTCAGGCACCCACGGAACCCTTTTCTATAAAGGGCGGAACCCTTTAAAGGGCTCCTTGGTCCGTGGACGCTCCTGTCCACTTTTGGCTATAAATAGAAGCCCATTGTTTTCCCATTTCTTCACCACTTCAAATCACATCTTCTCCACCTTCTTGCATACATTTAGATCAATCATTAACAATGTAATAACATACACTAAACACCCTAATGATCATGATCATAATGCTTCTAACATTCATCTTTGTTGTAAGCATACTCTTTGATCAACCAAGGAAAGTTTGGAGATTTAGCCATCCCCACTTACCACAAGTTGAAGATCTATCACAAGAAGTTTAGGGAACTTGTGATCTTCATCATGAAGGCTTCCTATCAATGGAAGTTCATTTAGAAGTAGTTATTCATATCCATTAGACATTTGTGTCATGGATCATTAGTGTAAACATCATTGCATCATAACAACACTTTCACCAAACTAGATTAGATGGTTTATGTGTTTGTGCCATAAAACACAAGGTTTATTATGTTGGGCCATAAAACATATTGGGAGTGGTTGTACCCTTGTAAAAGAACTCGACATCTAGCTTAGTGTCGGAAATATTGTATAGGCGACGTTAGGTTGGTTCTACCTCGAACTAGAACCCGGTATTTAGCTTTGTACCGGAAAAAGTGTAGGCGACGATTGTAAGGTTTTCTCCGCCGAGAAGGGAGCTTGTTGATTTAGTGAAGTAACTCTCGAGTTGGGTACTCGAGGAGTGGAGTAGGGCGGAAAGGAGATCCGTGACCGAACCACTATAAATCCTCGTGTTCGGTTTGCACTTTCCTTTCTTTATCTCTTTACTTTTATACTTGCACTATACTATTGTTTGTGATGTGGTTTGATGTTCATGATTGTGTGACAACTTGGTTTACCATACTTTATATTAGTCACAAACAATAATTGGTACTTTCATATTATAACAAGCTTCATAAGCGATTTGATACTAAAGATCTAAAGTTTTTAAACGGTAACGTATTCACCCCCCTCTACGTTTCCACAATTGGTACCAGAGCCATGTAGCTCTTATTTTCAAAACAAATGGTTTTTAAAATAGAGTACGATCCATGTATCAAATTACCATTGAAGCGAAAAATAATATGAAAAATGCTTTGCTTGTTATACTTAGAAATTTTGTTGTTAAATGTAACTTTGTATACAAGCTTGAAGGTTTTCTTGAAAAATAAAATAAAAAGTTTGTTGAAAGAACTAGTAAGTATTGTATTGTGTGCTTATAGAAAATTTACGAAGAAATATGATTTTAAAGGAGTGTTTGGGATAACTATAAATTTAGTTGTAAAATCACCTTCGTAAATATTTAAGATAAGTTACATAAGTAGATATGTTGTTAAATATGTGTATTATATGTTTACTATGAAATCTAGTAAGTCACACACGTTTTCTCTATGTCAAATACTAGTTTTGGTGAATCTGTCTCAGAGGACCACGGCACCAAATCTTATAAAGGGCGGATCCCTTTATTTGGTTCCGTGGAATCCGTGTGTACAGTATGCAATTTTTTTTTGGGCAACTTCAAAAAATCATAACTAATTAACCGTAAGTCCGTACGAGTCGAGCCACCTATCATTTTAAAGGGAATTGAGTCTACTTTCATTTAAAAATACTCTCATGGCCTGAGTCTAATTTTAAATAAGTGAAATATACCAAATACTACAGTATGTCTAAAATATTGAGTTTCGCTTTAACATAAAAACTCAAATTTTTGAATCAAGCAATTTAAGTTGGTATTCTTAGAACTTTGATACAACTTCCTTTGAAACTAAATAATTTGGTAATATGTTTAAAGGAAACTAATCAAGCTTGGTATACATCGTCATATTTAAACACAAAATGACGAAAAGTGTCTTTCTTGTTATGCTATGCTAAATGACCACTTGTTTATGTTGTTTGCATATATGTTGCTTGCTTACTTTTCAAATTGTTGTTTACACTTGTTTGTTTGCATAATATAAGTGTCAATCTTGCCATGTTATTTATTCGCTTGTTTGACGATTTCTTGTTTATGCACAATAGGTTATTTGATAGATTTTGTGCACTAAGTTGGAAAATTGTTTTACCATCGCTTGTAGAATTAGATCACTTCATTTGCATAGGTTATACTAACATCTCGCATAACTTATGAAATGTCATAACTCACTTAGCAATAAGTACTAAGTAAATTAGTCAAGTACTTTGAAAAATGAAGGTTTTAAGAGAGTGTTTGGTACAAGGACAAAAACAATGTTGTATGATGTAATTTATGTGTTTTCGCTTCGTAGGATGATAAACTAACTTAAAACATTGATGTATGCTAACCGGTTCATGCAGGGGGATAACACACGGGTGTTATCAAATTTTACCCATTTTCACTTATATGTGAAAATCGTTAGCCCTTGGTCAAAGTCTATGCTCCACTATGTTTGTATATGTGTTATTGACTTTTCCTAACTAGAAATGATTAATGTCACATGTTTTAAGCAAAAATTCAGGTTTCGGAAAACTCCCCGACACCTAAAAAATGGGTCTGTGAAGTTTTCTGGTGTCCACGGATTAGACGGCACCAAAAATTTGGTACCGTCTGTTATGCATTTTGGTACCGCCGTTCTTGTACAGGCGGACCAGGCGGCACCAAATTAAGGGTTCCGCCTGTGCGAAAAATGGTGCCGTGGATTCTACAGGTAAGTTGTTTAATTTTACTAAATCTCGCAATCTAGATTACCAAATTTTGTTTCTAGGATAGTTGTTAATGCATATCTTTCATACCTCACTCAACACATCCTCAATGAATTAACTTAGGATGTTTGACATGATCTTAGACACTTCCATCTCATTAGAAACTACTATCTTTGTATGAATTAACATCAAGTGCATGAATCCTTAGTTCCATAAATCGACACATTCAGGATGGTCATTTTCACACCTTCATTGTTACTTTTCCTTAAGCTTAGCATTTCTCAAAGCAAAGTCAAAATGACTAAATCTTTAACCTCAAATAAGACACTTAAGAAAACCACTAGGATTAGCATTCGATCTTGTTGCTACATTAACTTGAACTCTTCATCCTTAGACTCATTACCTCTCAACATCTCATCACCCATTCAAGATGTGAACTTTCTAAACTTAAGTACTCCAACTCCACCACCAAAATCACCCACCATTATGACTACTTCACAACCATCCAAAACACCTTCACTACCAAAGTCTCCAAAGCTTGTCTCTATCAAACTTTGTGCAACACCACCAACATCTCCTCACCCGTTTGAGGATGACTTAGATGACTTACCGAGACTAACAAATCTGGACTCATTATTTGCAAAGATATCATACACAAGTCTATCATATGACTATAGATATTGTTTTGTATCTACATGTATTGCCTCACTTGGTTAACATGAAAATAATGTGTCATCCTTCAAGACGATAAGTATTTACATAGAGTCATAACTCACACGTATGTTAAAGACATACTATCAAGTCTTGTTATCCTTGAGTTCAATCTAAGCTTTATAATCTCAACAAATTAGGATTGACAACTTAAGTATTTCATCCGAAATATTCAAGTATATGCGACTTACGATTGTAGTCATTAAAAGTCATATCCAAAAATCAACACCCAAGTATTTTAACAACACATGTTGAAACACTTATCCAAAACAAACAACCCATTGTGCCACTTATCCCTCTTTGACACCTACTATCCCTCTTCCATCTTTTGGCACCATTAAGAGTATTGCTCATGATCTTCCAAGAGCATCCTTTAAATCAAACGTCCCTTTCAAGGTGAACCTATACCTCAGCCCCTAAGCTTCATAGACATAACCAAAACTTCAAGCACTTCACCCACTAGTTGTAGCAACCAATGAACCATAAGAATTAGTATCCGTACTTTTTGTGTTCAACATCTATGGACAAATAATCAACCTAAGTACTCCCATAGCACAACAAACCCCTACATCACCACATCCTTATTTAGACACACTAGAAGACCTACCACCTAGATCAACCAATCCACCATCCTTACCATCATTTGAATTCGTTGAGTGTATTGCTCAAAAAGCCCTTGTGTCCAACACTTGTACTGAATCAAATGCACGTTTGAACAAACTCAACCATTCTTTCCCACATATAAGGACTTAGATAATTCATTATGGCTAGAACCTCAACTATCAAATAAGCATGGTGCTCTTGGTAATTGTTGTCAATTTCCACTAGGTATAAGTAGTACTACCTTCACAAATTATCAAAGTATTAGTAATACTTTGTCGTTAAACTTCTGCATAAATTTCGTTAAACCTCAAATCAACATTTTAACAACATATGTTAAAATGCAATCTCAAAGCCAACATCATACACCCCAAGCAACAATGACTCTTGAGGAGTATACATAAGAAACTCGAGTGAATTCATCTTGTCATCATCTAGTGAATATAATCTTGAGACCAAGTTTATTTAGATGGGACTATCCGATTCAAACACTTTGGCTTCATATCTTCATTTAGGAAAACATGATGTTTTGAAGAACATTATGACTAAGATTCATGCATTAAGCTTTCATTTTGTTAAAAGGATATTGTATATCCTATGCATCACTCTTGCGACATAAATAGTTGTGTTACAAGAGATTTCATTACACCTCATTGGCTAAATGATCTTGAAACAAACATCTACAAGTTCTATGAACTAGCATATCCAATTCATCTTGTCATACTTGTTTTCATAAGCATGATAACTTTATCCCATGGGATAATCTCATTTGTTGAAAGATACTATTTGTATCTATTTCCTTTCAAGTGTACATCATAACCTAACCTTGCTCAAACCGAGTGCACATCCAAGGTTAAAACTACACATCTTTAGAGCATACACAAGATCTATTGATGTTGGTAACCTCACTTAGATTCTTGTTAAATAAAGAGCTCTCTTGAGAACGTTCTTAGTTTAACATATTCCATTCTCTAGTCTTAGATAATCAATTCACATTTAAAGTACACACTTCAACTCAACATAAAAGATGTCATCCATTAGATCATACAATTAGCTGTGTAATTTGAACAACTTTAGATTCTAAACACAAGATTCAAACACATTGTTTATCAAACACACCATTGTTAAAATTCATGTGTATAACATGACGTCTTCATCACCTTAGTTATATTGCATATTAGTTGTGTCACATTAAGCCAAGTATTGGTAAACTATCATCTTTTATGCACTTTAATAGGCAAAAGTAGGAGTTCCCATCTTTCTAACATGAGAATGACTACTGGAGAACCTATTGCACTAGAAACTCAATTTGACCTAACGGTTGAATTGCTTCTGAAGAGAAGTTGGGTCTGTGGAATCACCCGTAAAAATGGTCGTGTTTAGCCTTAATTGAGCACCGCTAGTAATAGTCTCATATTCATTCTCCAACTTGAAAAATCTGTTTTCCTATACTTGCCTAAAGTAAGTGTTAAAACATTGATAGTTTGCCTCGCCTTAGGAATACTAATCAAACAAGTAGTATATATGACTTTTCTTTTAAAACCACTTGCATTGCACTTACATGTGTTGATTACATGTTCTTGTTTGATACGATAAGTTGATTTGACATTATCTTAGTGTTTGATAACTAGTCAAATGTGTAAACCTTAGTACGGTTTTATCTTCATAATGCTTGTATTCTTGTTTCATGCTACTAAACGTTTAAACCTAAACTTTATTTGCATGATGCTTACTTTTGAATTATTTTTAGCATGATTAACATGTTACTTATGAACTCATAATATGGCATTCTGATATGTGATAATTTTGATATGATATATTTGTGTTTGAAAGCTATTAGTTGGCATTCATTACATCGATGTGTAGTACGATCCAAATGATACATGCTCTTGTTTAAAATGATCAATTATCTTGACATTTTCTTGGTGTTTGATACCTACTTGATTAATTGTCAAATGTGTAAACCCTAGAAAGTTTTTGTCTTTGTGATGCTTTATGCCACTTAATGTTAAGCGTAAACATGATTTGCATGATATCTAAGGTTGAAGAAATTTTTGTCATCTATATAATGTTTCACATGACTAATGTGAACTCATAATATGTCATTGATGTATCCATGTTTGAAAGCTATTGTCTTTTGTTGACATTCCTTAAATCTATGCACAAGATGGTCTAAATGATACATGCTCCAAATTGTTATGTCTTAAACATGGCTTGCATGAATCTTTCATCTTGTTTCTTTTGCTTCTTGTCACACTATTTGTTTGCTACGTGTGCACATATAATCTGTCAAAGTGCTTTTGGTATGACAAACTTTTAGAAGCCTTTTTATCTTACAAATTAATCACATAGATTATTGTATATCCAAGTATGCTTAAGTGTCTAAGTCTAACGACAAAACAATCTCATAATGAAATGTCTTGAATAAAGTCATATTCTTGCATAATATGATTGTTTTGATGCTATCTTGTGTGGTGATTTCTTGTCTACTAAGTGCAATGTGTTGTTTTTGCTTATATAATATGTTATCATTTGATTTCTATCATGTTAACATCTTTTGTCACTAACAAATTTGTTTTGTAGGTTGATAACAAATTATTTGTTATCTCACTTGGTTTTAACTTTTATATGCTCATTTTGCATAATCCCCTTTATTGCTACATAGATTAGTATTATGCTTTATGGGACCCCTACACTTGCATATAGTTTAAAAGCATATAGAATTAAGTTCTAGCGGGTTGGCTTTGCATTTTTGTCTTTCAACCGACCTCTTTCCAAATCTCAATTTAAGCTTCCGCTTTCCAAAAATCATCTCCATCATTATTTAGTTATAACAATACTCTAATCCTCTTCACTTCCTATTAGGAAACCACATGCCTCATCATACGATCATCTCGTATTAATCGAGAAGAGGTACGTGACTTTAAGGATGAAGTTCATTGTATGCTAACCATCATCCAGAAAAACATCACTAAGCTCACCTCTTTCGTTAACCCGAATAACCTCCTAAACACTTTGTTGTCATTCCTTATTTGATACATTACACATTATGTTAGATGTCCACCAATTAAGGGGGAGAGAAATCCATTCACATAATTGTCTTTTGTCAAAATTTATGTCTCTTAGACTCTAAAATACCAACACACAGTTAAACACCACTTAGCTAAAACCGGTTCACGAAACCACAACTAGTTCAACCTTTTTAACTTTTTATCACAAGTTTGCACCAATACCTCATCAAGTGAAAAACACATCATGTGTTTTACAAACTTCTTCATCTCCACAATCAACGAATCTAGGATTTTCCTTAAAACTAGCACCTTACAACTTCACTATCTAGAACACCATCATAGGATCTTATCCTTTTCTCGCTTGACATATATCATGCATGTCATTGTTAGTGCAAACAATATATTAATCAAAACAGCCATTTCCAACACGTTGGTCCATCCAACTCTCACTTATATGATGTCATTCTCATCCTCATATAGGTACTCATTATTATTATTATTAGTATTTTCCATATTGTCTTCACTTCTTTTCAAAGTGATAATCATCCATGTCGGTCAAAACCATGCTAATACTACCTTTCCCATTGTCACCTAGAATAGGTCATTTTTATAATTCGTGTCAATCAATGAATGAATTTATCTTCATGTTATCACTTTTATATATTCTTAGATAGAACACATTATTGATTACTCTTGGGTTGAAGCATATGAGAACTTGCTCAAAACAATAGGTTGTTAGCATCAATAAATCATTCAAATCATAACCCTTATGCATCATTGAAATGCAATGTCCATTCATATTTTTTTTTCTTCTTAGCTTTGGTCACTTGACATGACGAAAGGATTGCATGAGTCCATATTTTTATATTTGCTATACATACGAGTTTCTAACTCCTTAATAGCTTCCTACCTAATCACCACCACCTTCCATCACCACTTTCACTAATCATCACCACCATGGATTAGCGAAAACTTACTTTTGTAAATCTCGAGTCATCTATCATCACCACATGAATCCTACTAGTAAACCGACACCAACACTAGCACCACTAGTGGCACACCGGTGGAAGACTTCATATCTTCTTTCTAGGAACTATTTTGTAGGCTTTTATCATATTATATTCTCACTTTTCTTATGATTGTAATTAGGAGACTACACTTCATGAGATCTTTGATTATATCATTTATCACATATATACATCTTATTTTTCTTTGTGAAAAAGATGAAATATATTGCACTAATGTTTTTCATTGTAGGTTCATCATCCTATACACTCGATTGTATATAACTTACTCATCTAAGGATGAAGTTTGCATCAATTATTTTTCTTATTTTAGGTGCTTCTTGACATCCTAGAACAAGGAGGAATATCCTTTAAGCACTCATATTGCATCGTCTATACACTTGGTTGTATATGACATATTTGTCTAAAGACAAAGCTTCTATTATACTAATATTTATTTTGAAGGTTCATCTTGACGCCCTAGAGCAAGGGAGCTTCCGTCAAGAATTTACTGAATGCATCTTATACACACTTTGTTGTATATCACTTACTCGTCCAATGACGAATATAGTTTTGCACTAATATTTGTTTTGTAGGTTTTTAATCATACCCTGACGCCTCAAACAAGGGGGAGCAACCGTCAAGGGGGAGCATGCACGCATTTAGCATCATTCTCACTTTTCAACAAGCATTTGTGCTTCGATAAAAAGTGGAGAAAATAGGCTAACATTGCTATGGATTTTCCTTTTTCATATATTTCTCATAATTTTTGTTGCATAAAACTAACTTTGATGTAGGTTAAGCCTCTTTATTTGATCCATGGATCCGCTACCAAACAAGGGACGGATTGAAGTGGACGATTTAACTTCACTAGGGATGATGCAAGCTCGCCTTTTGGGGAGAAATTAAGTTAAACTCTAAGGACACGCCCTTTTTGTTTCGACAAAAGGGGAGAAGAGTGTAAACGGAGAAGGTAATGTAAAGGTAGTAAGGATACAAGTAACCTTTTACATTTTACTTTCTATTACGTTTACATATCTTTGTCATCATCAAAAAGGGGGAGATTGTTAGTGCAAATATTACGATATTTAATCTATACAGTCTCGTTTGTTTTGATTGATGACAAACATGTAACTTGTAATACATAACGTAAAATGTACAAGTTACTTGTAATTACATTTGTCTCAACATACATTCAACACCTCTCGATGTCTCAAGTCCTCGTATGTTACAACACAGGTTCGTACATGTTTGTTATGTGGCATTATGATCAAACCCATTAACAAATCATTTAGAATGTTTAAAATACATTTAGAGTCACTAAGTATTTTAATAGGTTAACCATTCTATTTCGAACCTCATTTTACATTTTGCATTCACAAGTATTTCAAAAGGTAACTAGACATTTTATTAACTAGTTACATAATACATTTTACAAGTTTACCTTGATAAACCTTTTAATCTAAAATGGAAATACATGTTACATCATGTCATGCATCATCTTTGAAATCCTTGGAAGATCACTTGAATATTTTGGTTAGATTGACACTCAATATATCAAATGTGATCTTAGTAAGATTTGGTAATATCTTGGAAAGATTTGAAGAAAGATTTTTTAGATTTTTTGTCAGGCACCCACGGAACCCTTTTCTATAAAGGGCGGAACCCTTTAAAGGGCTCCTTGGTCCGTGGACGCTCTTGTCCACTTTTGGCTATAAATAGAAGCCCATTGTTTTCCCATTTCTTCACCACTTCAAATCACATCTTCTCCACCTTCTTGCATACATTTAGATCAATCATTAACAATGTAATAACATACATTAAACACCCTAATGATCATGATCATAATGCTTCTAACATTCATCTTTGTTGTAAGCATACTCTTTGATCAACCAAGGAAAGTTTGGAGATTTAGCCATCCCCACTTACCACAAGTTGAAGATCTATCACAAGAAGTTTAGGGAACTTGTGATCTTCATCATGAAGGCTTCCTATCAATGGAAGTTCATTTAGAAGTAGTTATTCATATCCATTAGACATTTGTGTCATGGATCATTAGTGTAAACATCATTGCATCATAACAACACTTTCACCAAACTAGATTAGATGGTTTATGTGTTTGTGCCATAAAACACAAGGTTTATTATGTTGGGCCATAAAACATATTGGGAGTGGTTGTACCCTTGTAAAAGAACTCGACATCTAGCTTAGTGTCGGAAATATTGTATAGGCGACGTTAGGTTGGTTCTACCTCGAACTAGAACCCGGTATTTAGCTTTGTACCGGAAAAAGTGTAGGCGACGATTGTAAGGTTTTCTCCGCCGAGAAGGGAGCTTGTTGATTTAGTGAAGTAACTCTCGAGTTGGGTACTCGAGGAGTGGAGTAGGGCGGAAAGGAGATCCGTGACCGAACCACTATAAATCCTCGTGTTCGGTTTGCACTTTCCTTTCTTTATCTCTTTACTTTTATACTTGCACTATACTATTGTTTGTGATGTGGTTTGATGTTCATGATTGTGTGACAACTTGGTTTACCATACTTTATATTAGTCACAAACAATAATTGGTACTTTCATATTATAACAAGCTTCATAAGCGATTTGATACTAAAGATCTAAAGTTTTTAAACGGTAACGTATTCACCCCCCCTCTACGTTTCCACAATTGGTACCAGAGCCATGTAGCTCTTATTTTCAAAACAAATGGTTTTTAAAATAGAGTACGATCCATGTATCAAATTACCATTGAAGCGAAAAATAATATGAAAAATGCTTTGCTTGTTATACATAGAAATTTTGTTGTTAAATGTAACTTTGTATACAAGCTTGAATGTTTTCTTGACAAAT
This sequence comes from Chrysanthemum makinoi, assembly GCA_910596185.1. NCBI lineage: Eukaryota > Viridiplantae > Streptophyta > Magnoliopsida > Asterales > Asteraceae > Chrysanthemum > Chrysanthemum makinoi. The sequence continues at coordinate 120,846,118 of OU343225.1, forward strand.
AAAATAAAAAGTTTGTTGAAATAACTAGTAAGTATTGTATTGTGTGCTTATAGAAAATTTACGAAGAAATATGATTTTAAAGGAGTGTTTGGGATAACTATAAATTTAGTTGAAAAATCACCTCCGTAAATGTTTAAGATAAGTTACATAAGTAGATATGTTGTTAAATATGTGTATTATATGTTTACTATGAAATCTAGTAAGTCACACACGTTTTCTCTATGACAAATACTAGTTTTGGTGAATCTGTCTCAGAGGACCACGGCACCAAATCTTATAAAGGGCGAATCCCTTTATTTGGTTCCGTGGAATCCGTGTGTACAGTATGCAGTTTTTTGGGCAACTTCAAAAAATCATAACTAATTAACCGTAAGTCCGTACGAGTCGAGCCACCTATCATTTTAAAGAGAATTGAGTCTACTTTCATTTAAAAATACTCTCATGGCCTGAGTCTAATTTTAAATAAGTGAAACATACCAAATACTACAGTATGTCTAAAATATTGAGTTTCGCTTTAACATAAAAACTCAAATTTTTGAATCAAGCAATTTAAGTTGGTATTTTTAGAACTTTGATACAACTTCCTTTGAAAATAAATAATTTGGTAATATGTTTAAAGGAAACTAATCAAGCTTGGTATACATCGTCATATTTAAACACAAAATGACGAAAAGTGTCTTTCTTGTTATGCTATGCTAAATGACCACTTGTTTATGTTGTTTGCATATATGTTGCTTGCTTACTTTTCAAATTGTTGTTTACACTTGTTTGTTTGCATAATATAAGTGTCAATCTTGCCATGTTATTTATTCGCTTGTTTGACGATTTCTTGTTTATGCACAATAGGTTATTTGATAGATTTTGTGCACTAAGTTGGAAAATTGTTTTACCATCGCTTGCAGAATTAGATCACTTCATTTGCATAGGTTATACTAACATCTCGCATAACTTATGAAATGTCATAACTCACTTAGCAATAAGTACTAAGTAAATTAGTCAAGTACTTTGAAAAATGAAGGTTTTAAGAGAGTGTTTGGTACAAGGACAAAAACAATGTTGTATGATGTAATTTATGTGTTTTCGCTTCGTAGGATGATAAACTAACTTAAAACATTGATGTATGCTAACCGTTTCATGCAGGGGATAACACACGGTTGTTATCAAATTTTACCCATTTTCACTTATATGTGAAAATCGTAAGCCCTTGGTCAAAGTCTATGCTCCACTATGTTTGTATATGTGTTATTGACTTTTCCTAACTAGAAATGATTAATGTCACATGTTTTAAGCAAAATTTCAGGTTTCGGAAAACTCCCCGACACCTAAAAATGGGTCTGTGAAGTTTTCTGGTGTCCACGGATTAGACGGCACCAAAAATTTGGTACCGTCTGTTATGCATTTTGGTACCGCCGTTCTCTGTGCGGACCAGGGCACCAAATTAAGGGTTCCGCCTGCGCTTTAAAAATTGGTGCCGTGGATTTTACAGGTAAGTTGTTTAATTTTACTAAATCTCGCAATCTAGATTACCAAATTTTGTTTCTAGGATAGTTGTTAATGCATATCTTTCATACCTCACTCAACACATCCTCAATGAACTAACTTAGGATGTTTGACATGATCTTAGACACTTCCATCTCATTAGAAACTACTATCTTTGTATGAATTAACATCAAGTGCATGAATCCTTAGGTCCATAAATCGACACATTCAGGATGGTCATTTTCACACCTTCACTGTTACTTTTCCTTAAGCTTAGCATTTCTCAAAGCAAAGTCAAAATGACTAAATCTTTAACCTCAAATAAGACACTTAAGAAAACCACTAGGATTAGCATTCGATCTTGTTGCTACATTAACTTGAACTCTTCATCCTTAGACTCATTACCTCTCAACATCTCATCACCCATTCAAGATGTGAACTTTCTAAACTTAAGTACTCCAACTCAACCACCAAAATCACCCACCATTATGACTACTTCACAACCATCCAAAACACCTCACTACCAAAGTCTCCACAGCTTGTCTCTATCAAACTTTGTGCAACACCACCAACATCTCCTCATCCGTTTGCGGATGACTTAGATGACTTACCGAGACTAACAAATCTGGACTCATTATTTGCAAAGGTATCATACACAAGTCTATCATATGACTATAGATATTGTTTTGTATCTACATGTATTGCCTCACTTGGTTAACATGAAAATAATGTGTCATCCTTCAAGACGATAAGTATTTACATAGAGTCATAACTCACACGTATGTTAAAGACATACTATCAAGTCTTGTTATACTTGAGTTCAATCTAAGCTTTATAATCTCAACAAATTAGGATTAACAACTTAAGTATTTCATCCGAAATATTCAAGTATATGCGACTTACGATTGTAGTCATTAAAAGTCATATCCAAAAATCAACACCCAAGTATTTTAACAACACATGTTGAAACACTTCTCCAAAACAAACAACCCATTGTGCCACTTATCCCTCTCTGACACCTACTATCCCTCTTCCATCTTTTGGCACCATTAAGAGTATTGCTCATGATCTTCCAAGAGCATCCTTTAAATCAAACGTCCCCTTTCAAGGTGAACCTATACCTCAGCCCCTAAGCTTCATAGACATGACCAAAACTTCAAGCACTTCACCCACTAGTTGTAGCAACCAATGAACCATAAGAATTAGTATCCGTACCTTTTGTGTTCAACATCTATGGAAAAATAATCAACCTAAGTACTCCCATAGCACAACAAACCCCTACATCGCCACATCCTTATTTAGACACACTAGAAGACCTACCACCTAGATCAACCAATCCACCATCCTTACCATCATTTGAATTCGTTGAGTGTAATGCTCAAAAAGCCCTTGTGTCCAACACTTGTACTGAATCAAATGCACGTTTGAACAAACTCAACCATTCTTTCCCATATATAAGGACATAGATAATTCATTATGGCTAGAACCTCAACTATCAAATAAGCATGGTGCTCTTGGTAATTGTTGTCAATTTCCACTAGGTATAAGTAGTACTACCTTCACAAATTATCAAAGTATTAGTAATACTTTGTCGTTAAACTTCTGCATAAATTTCGTTAAACCTCAAATCAACATTTTAACAACATATGTTAAAATGCAATCTCAAAGCCAACATCATACACCCCAAGCAACAATGACTCTTGAGGAGTATACATAAGAAACTCGAGTGAATTCATCTTGTCATCATCTAGTAAATATAATCTTGAGACCAAGTTTATTTTAGATGGGACTATCCGATTCAAACACTTTGGCTTCATATCTTCATCTAAGAAAACATGATGTTTTGAAGAACATTATGACTAAGATTCATGCATTAAGCTTTCATTTTGTTAAAAGGATATTGTATATCCTATGCACCACTCTTGCGACATAAATAGTTGTGTTACAAGAGATTTCATTACACCTCATTAGCTAAATGATCTTGAAACAAATATCTACAAGTTCTATGAACTAGCATATCCAATTCATCTTGTCATACTTGTTTTCATAAGCATGATAACTTTATCCCATGGGATAATCTCATTTGTTGAAAGATACTATTTGTATCTATTTCCTTTCAAGTGTACATCATAACCTAACCTTGCTCAAACCGAGTGCACATCCAAGGTTAAAACTACACATCTTTAGAGCATACACAAGATCTATTGATGTTGGTAACCTCACTTAGATTCTTGTTAAATAAAGAGCTCTCTTGAGAACGTTCTTAGTTTAACATATTCCATTCTCTAGTCTTAGATAATCAATTCACATTTAAAGTACACACTTCAACTCAACATAAAAGATGTCATCCATTAGATCATACAATTAGCTGTGTAATTTGAACAACTTTAGATTCTAAACACAAGATTCAAACATATCAAACACACCATTGTTAAAATTCATGTGTATAACATGACGTCTTCATCACCTTAGTTATATTGCATATTAGTTGTGTCACATTAAGCCAAGTATTGGTAAGATATCATCTTTTATGCACTTTAATAGGCAAAAGTAGGAGTTCCCATCTTTCTAACATGAAAATGACTACTGGAGAACCTATTGCACTAGAAACTCAATTTGACCTAACGGTTGAATTGCTTCCTGAAGAGAAGTTGGGTATGTGGAATCACCCGTAAAAATGGTCGTGTTTAGCCTTAATTGAGCACCGCTAGTAATAGTCTCATATTCATTCTCCAACTTGAAAAATCTGTTTTCCTATACTTGCCTAAGGTAAGTGTTAAAACATTGATAGTTTGCCTCACCTTAGGAATACTAATCAAACAAGTAGTATATATGACTTTTCTTTTAAAACCACTTGCATTGCACTTACATTTGTTGATTACATGTTCTTGTTTGATACGATAAGTTGATTTGACATTATCTTAGTGTTTGATAACTAGTCAAATGTGTAAACCTTAGTACGGTTTTATCTTCATAATGCTTGTATTCTTGTTTCATGCTACTAAACGTTTAAACCTAAACTTTATTTGCATGATGCTTACTTCTGAATTATGTTTAGCATGATTAACATGTTACTTATGAAATCATAATATGGCATTCTGATACGTGACAATTTTGATATGATATATTTGTGTTTGAAAGCTATTAGTTGGCATTCATTACATCGATGTGTAGTACGATCCAAATGATACATGCTCTTGTTTAAAATGATCAATTATCTTGACATTTTCTTGGTGTTTGATACCTACTTGATTAATTGTCAAATGTGTAAACCCTAGAAAGTTTTTGATGTTCATGATTGTGTGACAACTTGGTTTACCATACTTTATATTAGTCACAAACAATAATTGGTACTTTCATATTATAACAAGCTTCATAAGCGATTTGATGCTAAAGATCTAAAGTTTTTAAACGGTAACGTATTCACCCCCCCTCTACGTTTCCACAAAATAGATAAACCCTAATTCAATCACAAGAGTGATAAACCAAAGTTGTTCCACATTCAAATCAATTTCCTTTTCATTCTTAAAACCTAAAGCAATAAATTTTGCTAGGTCAGCATCATCCTTAATCGCCTTTAAACCTTTACTAAGTTCTTTACTAGGAATAAGGAAATAAATACCTTTAACGGTGAACTGACATAACCCTTTGAGTAGCTTCATCAACCCAATAAGTGTCATATGGATGAATTCAATATCTCGTATTGCAGATATGTCTCCTTCTTTATACATGAAAGGTGATGAGGCGAACCGACTATCGTGGTGGAAATTAACAGTTAAACGCATCTTGTATGAAAAAGGGAGAAGTGTCAATTTAAGGTTTATATCATATCATAATTAGGATTAGGGTTTGAAAAGGGGGAGAAATTAGATAGGGTAATTCAGAAGTGAAGCAATATGTGTACTTATATAGTCAAACATTTCCACGTAATAAGTGAATTTTAACATTAAAAATGCCACGCAGGGTTTTTGTCGGTTTTAATAGCTTTTAACTGGTAGCCTGTGAACATTGTTGCATATTGGAACAAACCATGAAAGCCTGTTACAAAAAGTAAAACATTTTTTAATTCACGTACCAAATCGGCATATTTAAAAAAGTTCGTTGATGTTTTTTGAACTAAGCCTATAAAATTCTCCCTTATAACGTAAAGGGATGGACCAGCAAAAACTTGAGATCTAGAATACCTATCTAGATCCTTGGATTAGGGGTGTTCGGTGTTTTGTTTGACAATGAATAAACAGAAAAATAAACCAAGCCGAAACTGAACCAATTTTTTTATTTAGTGTATAATTTGGTTTGAAATCGAACCGAAGTATTTAATCAGTATTTAGTTTGGTATATGGTTTGCAAAAATATAATCAAACTATACGAAAAACCGAATATCTATATATACAAAAAAATAAATAAATTGTACATACAATTTTTATCATATTATTTTAACTAACATTCCAAAGTCTTATATTCAATATATATATATATATATATATATATATATATATATATATATATATATATATATAGAATCTAGATCAAATAAGATCAAACTTAAAGTTGTTAAAATGAGATCATACTAAAATTTGACAAGTGACACTCTCCTTACAACAAAAATAATTTTTTTATTAGTTACAACGAAAATTGTTAAAGTTTCGATAGATTTCTTTTTAAAATTTACGAAACGTAAGTGATACACTTTAATTAGAAGTTTAATGTGTATCATGTTTTTGTATGTGTATCGGGTTTTGGAGTATTTATTAGTGCAATGTGTATCAGATGTATCGCTAATTCAAACTCATGTATCATTTGGTTATTAGTTTCAAAAATGCTAATTTGTATTAAAATATTATTTTTTTGTATATTATTGCTAAAATTGTTATTTATAAATGTTTTAGTGATTTTTTAGACTTGATCTTATTTTTAGAACTTTAAGTTTGATCTCACATTAACCCTCCCCTATATATATATATAAAAAATAAATAAATAAAATCCTAAAATCAAAATTGTGATGCATATCTTGGTGAGTGAATTAACTTAAAAATTTCTTATGTCGTATTATGTACTCCTATTATTAATTTATTTATGTTAAGTTGTGAAACCTTTTGGTTTCATTTTGTTGATTTACTTCGGCACTTTATGAGAACTTATTATTTGTTAATCTTGTATGAATTTTTAGGCTTTTATTTATGACTTATAGATTATATTGTGAAGTTTACCCATTTTTTATTTATTTTTTATTTTATTATTATTATTTTTTTTAACCGAAACCAAACCGAATTTTAATTTGGTGGTGTATAATTTGGTTCCATCCGTTCTATAATTGGTTTGATTTAGCTTTGGTTTTGATTTTTAAAAATTTCAAACCGATAAACCTGAACCATATAACCCACAAGGCCACAAACCCGAAAACTGAACCAATACCCCTGCCTTGGATAGAAGAACTTCGATATCCAAAATGATATTGTTATCCATTTCATATTTCGTCAGACTATGATTACAAGTTATTGTCCTTAATACTTTTAAGGTAAAATAGGTGAAACGTTGTTTAATTGATGTGGCATCTGCTTTGACGTTTGATTAAGATATAAATTTTTCTTAATTGTGTTTGTGCCATTTAATGACATAAAATAAGGATATGAGACCTACCTAGGTCTTGTTTAAGTGATTCTCTATCCCTTGTCATTGTCAATAGTTTCTTGCTAATTCACAAGTTGAAGACGGGCCAAAAATTTCGACTCTTACTTGCACATTTATGCTATCAGTAGGTGGGTTCAATGAAGATCATTTTCATTGCATGATCACATCAAATTAGTTGCATTCATGCGTAACTAGCCTTTAAAATCGACGTAAAGATGGTAGGGGTCGCGTAGGCGTGATATTGGCAAGTCTTAAAGCATGAAAGAAAAAAAGATCATGATTAAAATGTGTTTTTCGTGAGTATGTCGGTAAACTTAGAATAGAGATTTGGTTTTGGTTCGATTAAAGTCCTATTCGGGTGACAACTAGAAATGACGTATATATGCAAAACATATGTATGGTGATAACAAGGTCCAAAACGGATTGCTAATAAAGTCCAAAATCTTGGCTAAGGCAAATAAGCCTTTAAGACGTAACTCCTGTTTTATAGCCAAGTATTCTATGTGGATGGTGGTTGAACAAAAGCATGTATAGTGTAGCTTTATTGGACCAAGGTCAAGGTCTATAAAGTATAGCCAACAAGATTTGAAATACTTTAAAACCCTTAAGAATATTCGTCATTCAAAGTCAAGTTTTTCTATGATCCATCTTGAAAGTTAATTCTCTAGCTTGAATAGATACATGTGGTTTTGAAGATAAACATGGTAACTATGTTGGCTTGTCTATGATGTTTTTCCTGTTCAGTTTGTTCAAGAAGGACGAGCTTTGACTCAGATGCACCCGGCCCAATTGTAGTAACCGTTTCCAACCTTTTCTTTGACTACTTCTAAATGTGTATCTAGTGGAGGTTTGAACCATAAACTCTCGTAAGGAAATTAGATGTCTAACCACTAGGCCACTTTGGTGGTGGTAATCCGTTTGAACGTCGTATTGTCAAATAGGGTCCAAAGTATTACAAGTACAAATGCATAAAAATAGACAGTCTTAAGGACATTGGTAGTTTGGTACGCCGTTAGGTCAAACCCTTCTAGTGTCTTGTTCCAATCTAACCTAACTCGACATTTGATATGTGATAACTTAATCACTCTTTGGATATATACAAACTTGTTTATATTATCCTCACAAGTCTAATAGATCTGCAATTTATATATGAATGTTTTTGGCTTTTAGTTGAAGGAACAATCTTTACAGCATGTGCAATTTGCAATTGAGCTGTTTCCAATTCTGTTTGTTTGCAGTTTGTGTTGATTCTTATCTTGGCTGGTTTTATCTAGTGTTTCATTAAATATTCATAATTTTATAAGAAATTAGGTGATAAACTAGCAAATAAAAGGACAAATTTTAGTTGCTCATTATGAGTAACAAGTGGGCTTGCCCGCGCGTTGCTGCGGGATACCTTTAATTATTTTTTATTGTAAAAGTTCTTTTATATTGGTAAAGTGAGTTTTTATATTCTACAAATAGTTGTACCAAAAATAATTGAGCACATGCATATTAAATTTCGGATAATATGGATAAATGGTAACATTCAAGAGCGAGTATACATTTTCAATGCTTATTATTTTAACGTCAACATGATATATAAATATGTGTACGTGACTATCTTTATAGCATGTCTTTCACCATATCTGTTTCCGTGACTGTTTTTGGATAGTACACACATTTTTTTTTAATTTTTTTTGTTACAGATTCATTACGTACAAACGGGCATGAATAGTAAATCTGGAAACTACTTTGGACGAATGGCAAGCTGCCAAGGCCTCAATCCAAATACTGTTGGGCCTATTCACTTGCTTAATGACATTACATGGACCAATAAAATGAGAGATAAACAAATAACGGGGCACCTAAGAATTCGCTAATTGCACCGTACAATTTCCACTCTTATAATATATTATAATTAACCTTAACCAAGATTACTTATGGCCCAACAAATCCTCCAAACATATGGTCCCATATTTGGTACTTCATTCAATCAACACCACATGCAAAATTATCAAACAGGGCCAAACTATAAAAGAACAAACAAACAAAGAAAAATAATCAAATGATGCAACATAACTACCCACATTACTATAACTGACATGCTTTCGAATTTCTTTAATCGACTTGCAAGAGCAGTAAACTGTAAACATATAACCACCACTCCTAAAGAAACACAGCAAAGCCCACATCTTGTTAAGGTGGGTTCAGTTTCCTTCTATAAAAGAGTTCAACTAGAAGTAGAACATATTTCACAGATACAAATCAATAAAATGAACATATTTCACAAACCGTGCGCTATATTGTGGAAGGATCTATTCTGGGCAGACTGTCTTTAAAAGTATTCTAATCAACCAATAGCCTGATATTGTATGATCCCTCGTTTTGGTGGCAACTTCCTCAAAATAAAGAGAACCAGAGATGACGGTAATATCTCCACTAGCTGTTATAAGAAAAATAAAACATTACAAAACGAATGTTAAAGAGCATAAAAGTGAAGATAAAAGGAGGCGAAGAAACATACCAAGTAGTATATGAAGTTTAGAACAGGATGTTCTAGTACGTCTAGGTTAGCAGCTTTGTCGAATGCATTAAAGAACATCTAATATTGTCATCAAAGAAAGATATAAGATTTAGAATATTGTGTTGGATTATTACGCACCTAACAAAATGTTAATGAAAAGAAGGCCTCACCATTATACATCTCAGAAGGAAACATACAAAGCAGATCGATGTCACGTAGCCAACCTGCACAAAATAAATTATAGTAATGAATTAAAATATATCACATCGTTAGGTGTCGCAATTCTGAGGGATTCACTTATAAACGGTTTGAATTGAATTTTGTTTTCATCTATAACAGGTCAATCAAGAAAACTGGCTAAAAAGAGAACGGGTCCAACGATCCAAAAGGGTTGTCAAGTTCTAGTTTCAGTGCAAACTAACCATCCAAATCGTTTATTTCAGATCACATTACTGTAATAAGATAGTTAACACATTGACTATTCATCAGTGAATTTTAGATTGGACAAAAAAGTCTCTGGTCAATATGACCTGTTTTGACCTTTCACCCAGCCCGTTCCAGCGTAACATGTCACTCTAGTACTTAAAAAAAAGGGAAGTACAAACAAACATACCTCCTGTAACTTCTTTCGACGGCCTTTGGATTCCACTGGAAACCGTTTCAACATTAAAAATAGCCTGCACAGATATGTAATGTATGAGACATGAATTAAAGACGCATTATCATTTATATTGACGGTGTTCATTGCGGCGCACTGAAATTAACAATCCTAAGGGTAAAAACCATTTTTTTTCTTTTAGTGATTGTTGCAATTTTTTGTTCTCTTATATATATTCTCCAGTGTGTCTAGAATTTAGAAAAATTCTACGTACCTTCCTCCATAAAGAAGAAAGCCCAATGCTGCAAAAAAAGAGACCCCTGCAAAGAAAACCTTGGAGAGGGTCACCAACATATAGGTAGGCCTCCACCATATTATCAGCCACAGAGCAATCTGCAAAATAAAAGAACTTATGAAGTTAGCATGGATACTTATAAATATAAGCATACATGACAGTTCTCAAATAATGATTGATTTAATATCGCATTCATAGAACTTCTACCATAAGAACATACAATGTGTACCGGATTGCTTATAATTACTGCTAATGGTTTTTGAAATAAGTAGAATCACATAAACCAGCTTTACAAAAACAGTAATCAGTTGTACGTGTCTTAACAAACAGCAATTTCACAATTTGAATAAGCAACTCTGAAACTGATCAGTTGACCCTCAAATAATCAGAAAATCATCCTCAAATTGCCTCCTTCTAAACACGCAGATAATCAGAATCAAACAATCATATTTAACTTTCATAAGTTTACAACATCAATCAATTATAATATAAGGCAAAAATGCATATATATCCCTCCCAAAGTGAATAATTGCATATATATCCTTTGTACAAGTTTTTTATGCACGTAATACAATGGTTTTTATGCATGCTTTGGATATATATGCAATTTTGCATTTTCGGGAGGATATATATGCAAAAGCCCCATTATATAAATAGTAAATAGACATGAACCACTCAATTATCCTCCTTGATCCCATTTAAAACAAACATGATACAAGCTAAGGTTCATGTAAGTATCCATTAATCGTCTCTAACTTCAAAAACATGAATAAGAAACTTTACCTGAGTTACGTAAACACTTGCATTGATAGCAAAGAAACCTGGTCGAAGACCATCCGTTGACATCGTCCTTGCCTATCAAATATATATAAAGAAGGGTGTTTGGATATGCACTCTTACTAAATAATTGTAAAAATATGATTTTGAATAATCAGAATCAGATAACCAATAGAGTTTATCGGGGATAGTGTTTGGATGTGCATTTTGGAAGTGTAAATGTGATTTTGAGTAACCAGAATCAACTATAATAATACGGGTTATAGGAGATAGTGTTTGGGTGGTGCCTCTTGTCATTTTTCTTCCTTTTTTGTACGGGTGCCTCTTGTCATTTTAAATTGTAATAATTATATAGTTTGACAACTGAAGCATAAAATACCCAAAAAAACATTTGATGCCTCTTGTGAGATGAAAGTAAAAGTCTTTCAATAATAGGACAATCATCAGAAGCAAAATATATTTATACAAACATTGAATCTTAATTTTAGATAAGCAGTTTCAAACCGCAAATCCAAACACGCCTTACATAAACAAGCAAGCAGAAGAGGATTTATCAAACCTGGTAATAAATTTCTGCCCAAAACAGAACCAAGAGAGCATAGGTTGTGAAAAATACAAGACTCGGTAGATCAAGCAGCATATGTTGGGCAATCTGACATGACAGCATATTTTATAAAGAGTATCAGCACAAAAAACATTACTGTCCTCACATAACTGATTGACTTATTCCTAACCTCAGGTAACCACTGTTGGATATCACGGCGGTAAATGAAGATCACACACCTAGCTGCATTAGTAACCCATTTAAAATTAGAACACATCAAACAAAAAGGTTCAAAAATGCAGTTTTAAAAAAAATTATAAAGAAATGTACAGACCCCCGTTAACCAAGAAATTGAGGAGATGAAAGACCTTCTGGGTTGTCCAACCATACTCTGGCACTCTTTGTTGTATCCTAACTAGTTGTACCTGTGACAGTCAAATATTATCCATGTATCATTGGGTAAGCAAACATGCAAAACATGACATCATGAACTTTAATCCATTATGCTCAAACTGTAATCACTTCATTGCATTATATCAAGGGGGTGTTTGGATGTACGTTTTCAAGGTGATTATTACAAGTTACTGAATCGGAATAAGATTAGTAGTAGCTTAAAGTTAAGTACCCCTCCCCCCGGCCGTTGAAAATTACGATAACAAAATTACGCTGAATTATACGTTGATTCATTCAAATAAGAATTGTACGTTGAAAAGTTTATCCTTGTGTCTTTGTCTTAAATACTTTACTTTCATTGTTTTACATATATTGTCATGGATTAGGGAACTCATCATGTGATGATTTTAATCTTACATTAGTTATATTTCTGTCTTTCTATACATGAGTAATGGATATCAATGACCTAGTCATACAATAGGGTAGTAAACGGGTTGACATAGCTAGCCGATTAGTAACGTGTCTAGGTTTGGGTTCAGCTTTGATACTATTAGCTACTTAGGTTGGTTATACGAACACGCAAATATCAGCACAATTGCCAGCCCTGCTCAAAGCAAGGGATAGTTAGATAACTTCGCATTGATCCCAAAAATTAGTTTTCTCAGCATATCTGATTATTTCAGCCCTAAGGCCGCAAGAAAGTCGGAACCAACAGGTGTTTCATGTTTGGCACTTGAAAACATGTAATTTCGA